>OY284491.1:27875017-28487203 GCA_958336395.1 Ctenicera cuprea
TAAAAAATTAAAATCAGAAGTTTCTTTCGCTTCGTATTTTCTACGCTGTACCGTGCATGTTATAAATTAAAAAAAGAAGTTGTTGTTTTGTATTGAATGCAATTTATTAGCAATGAAAAAATCGGCTTTAACAATTCAATTTCACTTTACACTTACACTTTCATTAACTTGCTTTACTTTCGATGTAAATATCACACTCCCACAAATAACCACATTGACAAGTTAATACTGCACAAAGCGCGCCAATATTAGACGAGGTTGCGCAAGTCATGAAAGTTTAAATAGGATTGGCTGTTACCCGAACTCACCAGACGCTAGTCAAGAAAACAACTTAGTCCAGATTAGACTTAGAAACCGGATTTAACGTAAAGCTAGGAAACTGAAGCTTCGAGCTCATAAACGTACGGTTTACTATATGAGGATGATATACAGTGAGTTTTTCTCTTTTGTATACATACCAGCTATGTATGCTTTTATAAAAAAACATGTTAATGCATTGTTTTACTGCAATCTGTAGACAACCAACTATACACTAAATTCCAAAGCTTCAATTTCTGAAAAGAATAGTCTGCTGTGGAAACAGTAATGAAATTGTTTACTGTCAAATTAATAGCAATTAGTTTTAATTTTTTGAATTTAGCATAAAATTTGTGTATTGCTGATATTTTATGTTTTTAAAATAATAGTTTTATTAAAAAATTTTTGATATTCAAATAATTTTGCGTTTTATTCACAAACATACTCATTGAACATAATCTCACACTATGAGGAATAACCCTTCTCTCTCTATTATTTTCTGTACAGTTGGTTGCCTATAAATTGCAGTAAAACAATGCATTGACATGTTTTTTTATAAAAGTATACATAGCTGATATGTATACAAAAAAGAAAAATTCACTGTATAGTTAGTGCTAACAGCGAAATTGACCGGAAAATTGCAACAGGTAGCGAATAAATAGAAAAAAGTAGAAAGGTGGGAGATAAAAATAAATATATTAAAGAATAAAATGTAAGAATAACATGGAGTGGCAAAGAGCTAGAATGGGTACACAACTATTATTAGCTAGGAACAATAGTAAATAGAATAGTAATGCAGGAACAAGAACTGTTAAGTAAAGCAAATAAAGCAAGCACAATTACTACGCAATAAATAATACCATAATGATGAAGCAGGTAATAAATATAAAACAATATATAATATATCAACGTTAATCTGTGGGTGGGAAAGATAGACGATACAAGACAAAACGAGAAGTAAAATAACGGCTGGAGAAATGAAATATTGGGGTAAACGCTAATTCACCAAATATTTAAAAAAATCACTTAAAAACTTAGAAAATACATGACAACAATGATCAGAAGATACACAATCTTGTGCGGCTGCTTGGCCATTCCTACTCTACAAACCAAAGGCAAAGCAAGTGCGCAGTAATATCTGAGCAAGCTCTGACGTCAGGGTAGTGTGATGTATGGGAAGAGAGCTTAGAAAAAAGGGTAAAGCAAGAGAAAAATGCATAAGAGAAAAACGAAGAATAGCAGCCAATCGATACCAGTTCTGAAAAGGGCTACAGCACCCGACGCTGTAATGACACAAAGAAGTAGAAAAAAAGAATAATCCGCAATAATTAGCAATTAATTGCAAAGAAATATCCTATTAGTAATAAAATCATTTGTCGTTATTTGTTGTTTGTGAAAAAAATTATAAAATAATTTGCGATTACTATAGTTCTTGTAATCTAACTGTATCTCAAATTATCGGCGTCAATGAATGTCTATAAATTATTACTTTACGAATATTTTTAAACATGAGCGACATTGTTACTTCATAGGAAAAATGAATAACCTGTACGCCACCTACCTCTTCTATCAATGAAATAATTTAGTATGGCAGATGTAGTAAACATTAGCGGATAGAAAGTAAAGGTCAGTGTTCATGTGTTCGTTAAAAACACAAAATCCTTTGGCATTCGAGTAATCAAAATTAGACTAAGAAAGTGTGCGTTTAAGAAAGAATTTCCGCTTCTTATTTACATGGAAAAATTAACTGGCCGAATGTATGTACGATTACATACAGCTTCCAAAGATCATTTTTTATAGTTCAAACATAAGACACACCACGTTAATGAATTGTAGGGACAAACTTCTAGGGCTTGCAAAACACAACAAAGCAAACAACTTTTGTTTATTAGAACATAACTACATGTAGTATAGTTTTATTGTTGAAATTAAAATTTCGAGTTTAAAGCTATTGCTAGAAAGAAGACTAATTTACAAAAATTATTCGGTGTTTAATTGATACTTACCTACCCGTTCAATATGGAAGTTGACCTAAATGAAACAATGATTTAAAACCTAAAACAAGTAATGATAATAAAAGTACTAAACTCTCCTTAAATATTCCTTAATCCATTTTCCTTGTTCTGAGAGCATTCCTGTCGCTTGAGCTGTCTCGGAAGTACCTGTCCAATTAACTCAGAAGTCAAACTGATTAATTCGAATTGAATAACTTTCTCACTCTCTTTGTAACTCTGATTGGAAAATCGCTTCGTAGCTATCCTAGGCACGTGTTGGACTTTTAAAAGAAGTTACTATTCTACAATAATAACACCGCATCTAAAAAATGTTTTATTAAAACAATAGAAATTCGCTATATACATTACAATAAATTACTTTAAATAATTCTGTTATAAAATTAATAAATGTTAAATTGCAAAATCTGTCTTTAGGAACGTTTAACAACCAGCAAGCAAATTTGACTAGAAATCTGTAATTTAAACTGTCAACTAAATCTTTGTATCAAAAGTTTAAGGTAACAAGAAAACTTTTATAAAAGCAGTGTCTCTTTAAAAATACAATGGCACATTTTTACACAAGAGGAACTCGCTATATCCGTAAATATATCAACATTTATAAATATAAAATATAAATTCAAAAGTTAACTTAACCAACTTAAAAATGTTATGCCAAAAATATTTAATTCGCTGGTACAGTAAAAAATATATTTTAAAATTTAATTACAGCTGTATATGTACGAAAACCATAGAAGCCAAATTGGAAGGAATCTCCTACGTTACGAGTATAAATTTAAAAATTTAATAATCCCATTGCTGGTCAGTAACCCATTGCCCACCCCGCGCGCTAAAGTGCTGATTATATTAGACTACTTAAAAAAAATGCCCGTATGTTTTTACAGTCGTAAAAACAGTCATACATAATTTGTATTAACTGCTTTGTAATCTCGCTGACTAAATGGATTCTGTAAAATTGTCCCCAGTTTCGTGTAAATTATACTACATTTTTATATACCAATCTGTTATAATTTACAGCAAAAGCTTTACGATTCGATATAATTTAAAATTTGCCGACTGCATTGAATTGTATCAAATAAATGTAGGAGCTGATGTTGATCCTTGCAATTTATGTTTTATCCTTGAAAGCTTAGACTTGTTTTATGTTGAGACGACTCAGAGAAATCTAAATTACAGTGCATATGCAGTCGTAAAATAAGAACTGGAGCTTTTTAACTTTGGCATTAAATACTAAATTAATACCTAAATGTCAAATTAAGTCTTTTATGTACTGCCAATAAGACAAGATGAAAGGATAATTACAAATGAACCGCAGATTTGTTTTTATGTTTGCTGTATTGGACAACATGGGAAGGATGATTTTACCTTTCTTCTCATAATTAATGAATTATTATTTGTCGCCATTTACTATTAAAATTAGCCAGCTTAGTGAAAATATAAAAATGTGTAATTAAATTTATTTATTACTGTATCTGGTACTAATTAGCGCTTTTATTCGTTTTTATATTGGCTAAATATTATACATTGCAAGAACGAAGATAAAATTGGTCAATTGGTCTTTTTCACAAACGAATATAATAGGGTTCCCAAACGCGATGCCAACTTAAATTGAATTATTTTTGAGAATAATGAAAACATTTGAAATCAAAGCTATTAAAAGCAGAGTTACTGAATTTTACCTACGTTAACAACATTATATTGAATTTGTTATCAAGTCAATTTGAGCAAGCTAGTGAAATGTTTCAATATTAGTAGTCTCAAAATTAGTAAAATTTAAATTATAATGCTATTAGTGTCCAGCAAAGTTTTCTTAGAAACTGGATATTGACGCAAAGAAACATATATGGTCGACCATATACAGGGCAAGGCGTATCAAATTGTCACGGCACTATTGTTAAATTTCTTGTTATTGTAGTTACAGACTTAGCTAAATTAGAAAAAAGGTGGAACGTTTTATGCTCATCGAGATAAAGTTTTGCATAAAACTGAGCATCCTGTATATCTTTGCATATTCCGAAAGTAAATTTAAAACTAAACAAAATAGTACATTATATACTAAGGGTGAGAAACGTCTTATTTTTCCTGAGGTGTATTTTGAAGCCCGAGGGCTACAAATAGTAGTCTTTTGTAAAGTCGTTAATTAGAACCGGAACCGGTACCGGAAATTAGACTTGTTTTTTTAGTACAGACTTTTTCTAAACGCTTTTTTTGCAATTTTAAATACATAAAGCTGTAGTGCATCTAAAAACAAATCGAATGTTTTTTTCCAAATGCTGTATCTTCAAAATGAAGGCCGCTAAGAATTTTTAAAAATTTTAACTTTAATGCCCGATTACTCAAAAACCAAATATTCAATCAATACAAATTGTCGTGTTATTTGATAGCCTTTAGCAAATATAATCAAGTGATGTAAAAATATTTTTGGAAATATGGAAATTGTAAATATACTAGCGGTTCAAAGTTTTGGATATTTTCAAAAAAATATTCCTCAAAAACTGCCCACATCATTTTTTTTTAATTTCCTGAGCCGATAGAGCTTGCAATGAACTATAAATTGTTTTTTTACTAATCTCCCAAGTTTTACTCTAACGCCCTCCAAGAATGTTTACACCTATTCATTGGGTCTAATAAAAAAATATTTTTCATCCTTTGCGTATTTTTGATAACCGTATAAATAAAGTTGTTATAACCATTTTCGTGAGCGCATTAACTATCTTAGCGTCTTTTACGTAGTCGGCACGCCCGTACTTAACGAACGCCTTGAGTTTGGAGCGGGCGGTTTGTCCGGCTGGAGATGACGTAAATTTCAATCACTTCTTGAGGCGATAATATTTAAAACGTAAAAAGTATGGAAAAGACCTGTTTCGCCCATTTCTTATTATCCTCTTTAGGTTACTGCATTAGAACTTTTACATTCAGAAATTAATTTTCTTGCGGAATATTTAAAGATTTAAAGATTTTTATGGAATAGCTCGAAAATGCAATTTTAAATTTTTTTACCTTATAAACGGCAGCTTAATAAGCGTGAAAAGTTACGCCTTTTTCTTAATTGAACCAAATCTGTACCTCTAATAATAAAAAAAAAGCTAGCAGTAGTGCAGAGATAACTTAATACAATAATCAATTTGCCCCAACACAACATTTTTATAGGTGTTCTAATGTAAAATATTTTTTTCTTGGGCAAGTCAGGAAAGAATTATATAAAAAATCAAATTAATGCCTAAAGATTAGTAGGTTTACAAATATTAACATTTAGCAAAACGATGTTGTTTCGTTAATAAAAAAAATGTGTGCCGAGCACGCAAGTTCTAATTGAAATTTCTTCAAGTGTCGTCACTGAAAGCGTTTTTCTCTTTAAACCTTAAGACATTTACTAGCTCTTTACTGCAAAGACGGCACCTGCACTAGCAAAACTTGCATTTGTGTTGAAGAACGTGTAAAATGTTGCATAAATGTAGATGTAAAAATTGTAAAAACGCGCAAATCTTGAAAAAAAAAACAAAAAAATCAGTTGTTACCTCATTTTAAAGATCCTATTAAACTGAACAACGTTTGTGTTTAAAGATGTATCCCATCGTTACAAAATCGCGGCACAATTTTTAAAAATGTACTTTATATTATCGGATGAATCTACCGCATCTAAGGCAGTGAAGCAGAAATTTGTTTGCTGATTTATAAAATGTTTTCACATAATATTTAAATCCACGAGCGAGATAGAGTTGCACAACTCAACATCACACTCGCACTAAACCTTTATTATACCCGCTGAGAAACTATTGATGCGTGTGTTGGTGTTTTTGGCGAATAGGACGCGCACTGTTTCGTGATTGTTTTAAATTATTATTATGACATTTAGCCCCCTAGTCCCCCCAAACTATTTTTTCCGAGGCTCCAAAAATTTTAAAATAGTTTTACTGAATACCTTGCGTACGATTTACATTGCAAATTGTTTATCTTATCTATGTAGGTTTAATAGTTTAAAAGCTAGTGTGTAGATCTGTTACGCCCTGTATGTTTTCTGGCCTCACTAATCGAAAAAGGTTAAATTGTGTACTGAAATGGTTAAGATTCTCAGACAATGGTAAACAACATTTAAAGAACACAGAATATGCGTGTGATTTTCAAACTGCATCGTATAATATTTCTTTTATTATATCTTTTTAAGCGTTATCAGTAACTAACATTATTTTATACAGCTGTATCTTAATTGTATATAGCACTTTGCGTTGCTAGCTGCCTGTATAAGACTTGTAATTTAATTATTTTTAGTTATAGACTGTAGGAAATATTAATTAATAAAGCAACCATAGCATAATCACTCGGCCAAAAACGAAACTCCTTTCTTTTTTAAAATAATTTGAATCACTGACACCGCTTTTGGGACACCCTTTATTCCAAATCAATAAAATGGAAATTGATGCAAATTTAAGGACCATTCAAAAAGCAGTAAGTAATTATGCATGCAGTGATAATCGGAAGCACTTGTAAACGGTTCAAGGTGTAGTACAAAACCAATGTCTTATACCGCACTCGGGTGCGGGGTACAAAAAATAACTGCAATTAGCGTTTTCTGCTTTAGTTATTATACGTAGCTTTCTCCATTAGCAACTTTTCTATTATTTATACTATTAACGGTGTGTAAAGGAATGCGAACATAAGTTTCCTTCAAAATTCTATCCCTATTGTTATTTTTGGAACATTCGGCATCTATAGGAACATCTTTGGCATCTTTTGAACTGGATGAGTTTCTGGAATAATTTCTATGACTGTACCTGCTCCAGAAAGACTCCGACGTATGTTGTGATGATGTATGTGTGGATGAAGTAGTGTTAAACGTATTTTTTCTGTTAATATCAGGTCTAGTAATATATCTCTTACGTATATTTCGTACACCGCACAGCCTGAAAAATCCTCCCCTAAATTTCGAACTCATAATATTATATAAAATCGGATTAATAGCGGAATTTATGTGGAACATTATCCTGGAAAAGTACAATAAGTTGTAGTAACCCTCGAAACCTATTTTCATGATGGATTCCGCGGGCACAATGATAATCCACAGTGTTAAAGCTCTAAAAGGCAATAAGCAAATGAAAAACGCTAAAACGACCGTTCCTAGCATTACGACGACTTGTTTACGATATTTTATGGCACTTTGGGATGCCAATGCATTATTCTTGCATGCGGGGGCCATGATATTGGGATGGTGCATTAAAGTTTTCGCTATAAGGGCATACAATATTAGCAATATTGCTAAGGGTAGGAAAAAGAATACAGATATGGATAAGATGAAAAACAGGGATGGTAGTAATGTTTCGACTTTACTGAAGCAGACTGACACCACTGTACCGTCGTAGTATGTTTCCAGTCCATACTGGGTGATGGCCAAGATGGGGCTGAAAATTAAAAGTAACATTAGAACAATATAATGAAAAAATATTAAAAAAATAATTTAATTTAAATTTCATTATTGTTACATTTGAACCAACTATTTTGTATTGAAAACTCAACGCTCTCATCTAAATTCAGTTAATGTTTTAGAAACCACAATTTTAAAATTCTCTAGCTTTCTGGTACTATTGTTGTGTAAATATATTTTTAATTAAACAAGTATTTACAAAAAATTCAGTTAACTGTTTGATTTGTTTAATGCAGACATTTTAGTTTTGTTTGTTTATCGAATTCAAACTAAATGTGACTTGAAATGTTTCTGAACAGTCTTAAATTTTTTGCTTATAATCTAATGATCAAGTTTGCTCGTATTGAATAGCTTCTTCATATACATTGGCACAATCCTAATTTAAATAACAATCACGAAGCATTTATTTGCTTAAACATCACTATTGGCACTAAATACTAATAACAATTACTGCACATTTTTCTACTAATTTATTTCTACTGTTAAGTGCTATATTTATTGCAATGCAAGGTACTAACAATAAAAAACGATAGATATAACTTGACAGGTAAAATATTTAATGTAAAGCTACTTACTTGTTCTGTGGTCTGTAAAAGATTGTATAATAAAGTGTAATAAAACCGATGTGGAATGTAATGGATAAGGTGTTTGTGTAGGGATTACTGTCTTCACAAATCGTTCTGTTCAGAAAATAAAAGATTTTTATATGAACATACAACATTAATTTATTGACAATACTATTTTAAGAATACTCTTTGGTAAATATACGATAACAGTAGCAGAAAATGCATTTTCATACACTTTTTACCTTAAGTGCGTATACATATATCACTAACAATAAATATTGCAATTAAGCTATTAGATATTATATTTTGCAATAAATTAATACTTATGAGGTCGTTATATTTATAGTTAACATGGTGGAAATGAGAATTTTGTGTAGCTGGCTAGTTTAAAATATGATTAATAAAATTAACGAATTTTTGACTTGTTAACTTAGTCTGCGAAAAAGCAAGCTGTATTTGAGATAAAACAGCGTACATAATGATTTCAAAAGTTAAGTGCTCATTTTATCCTATAGAATTACAGATGTCGTTTGCTTTAACGATTTTTTAGAAGAAATTTGCACACAATATTATTACAATACAAGAAGCTGTTAATGAGAATAAATGTAAGAAAACATTGTCTAATTTCCAAACGTTTTAACGACCAAAATATATTCGTTATTTTGCAGAAATGGAATAAGTGTGTAAAAAAAATCCGCTGGAAAATATCCTGTAGAAAATCATTTCAAGGGACAAATCTGCGTCAGAAATTCTTCAAGAGTCCTAAAAACAGCACGACACGTGTATAAGATTTTTTCGAGATACCTCTGTATTCACAGCAACAAGAAATAGATACAAAGTTTCACAGTTTTATTTGTAATGGCCTATCTTCATGGTACAATTCAAAACGCCACTCAAGCTTATAATTAACTACGATAAATTGCGTTTTGTTGCACTCAAGTTTGTTGTTTTTTAAGCAAATTCATTTTTTTAAAGTTGCTAAGCAAATGCCTTTGTGCAAAACCGTCGTCTGCGTTGATTTGTGAAAACAGACGTTCTGTCAGTTTTCACAAATTGGCACAGACGAGGGTCAAAATCAATTTATTTATTAACCTCTGATCATTTAGCTTATAACAAACTAAGTCTAGTAACTTTAGTAACTTTTATGCTCTAAATTCTTCTTCATAGTTTGTGTTTTTGATAGTGTGAGTTTGACTTTAAAGCTGTCACAGTAAACAAGTGTGAGATTATGTCACAATGGTTACGCTTGACATGCGGATGATGGTATTGTGTTTATTTTCAGCATTTTTAAATGCATTAAATGTGGATTAATGATACTTGTTATATTTCCCACAAGAAAACATTTAAGAGTTAACTTTTTCGTAAATCACTTTAAAGTAGCTACTTGTACCTGTATTAAGAAACAAGTGTACTTTACGGGTCAGTACTGGATTTGTACGAAATTTGGTAAACCGACGCAATTTTATGTGTGGAAGATAAAACCAAACAAAACAAAAATAAGTAGATTTTACTGATCAGTATCCAATTTTTACGATTTTTGTCATATTTGTGTATTGTCTGGAGTCCGAATTCTAAAAATAATTTTACGGAAACATTATCTTCAAGTAAAACTGAAATATTTGCTGCTCTCAAAACACGGTTAACTACTAACTACTGTGCCATTCTGACGTTCATCGTTTCATTAATTTCATCATGGCCGCACTTTTTTCCTGTTGTTCTTTATATTTAAACCGTCGTCTGCGTTGATCGTGTATGTCAGTTGGTTTTAGCATTTCCCTGTGCTCGGTAGCGCACATGGAAATGCGGGTGTATAGCCTTTGGTGCATGGGTGTTTGTGAGGTCCGATCCTGGTGCACCTTAACATATTTTCTTTATTTATACTGCTTGTTTTAAAACAATGTTGTTGGTCTAGACGGTTTACGCGAAGTTATGGTTAAGAACATGTATTTGTTAAAAGAGAGAATGCGAAAGCAAATTAGCGTTCATTCACTGATGATTTACGTATATTCAATTGCGCATGCCCGTTATGCTTTTTCTGTTGTGGAGTTGAATAATCGCTCCACCAACTGTCACCTGTCAGCGCGGCGTGGACATCGATGGAAATGTCCCCTTTTTCGCATAAATTGTCAATTTTTTTATTAACGTTTTTTTCCCAAACGACGTCTTTCCGCAACTTTCTGTAAATGTTTTTGCATTCCACACATTAAATTACGTGTCCCCAAATTTTGCTCAAATCTGGCACTGGGTCATAAAGTATAGTTCCCCCCTTTAAAATGTTATAATAAAACAATTATATTTACAATTTTACACACCGAAAAAAATTCAGCCACAGCACTCGATTTTTAGATTTTTAAAAATTATTCAAAAAAAGTTTTGAAACATTTAAAAACCAATTCCTTGGTTTGTAAATCTATGCTTTTTTTGGCATAGATTTTTTTCAAATTTGAGTAATGGATTTGGATGTTGTCAAACGTTTGAAAATAAAACAAAAACTAAAAATTTTATTGAAACTCTAAAATGTTAAATGTTAAATATTCTCGTTAGTTTGTTATAAGCTAAATGAAAAGCGTATACATTTTCTAATCGCCGCCGTCCTGTTTTTGCTCGTAAAGCTTATAACCGAGGCTATAGGGTACACCACTTTAACTGGAAATTATGCCGAACGTCTTTTATGAAGTAGTGATCTTTAACATACAAAGATTTATTTTTCACAACTCTTCATCATCATCATAATCTATCCTCATATACCTGAAGGTGTCGAGGTCTTTCATTCCGGGTAGGCTCTTCGCTTGTGTAGTAGGAGGTAGTGGGGCTTTCGGCCTTTAAACCACCACGCTCCTGAAGCTTCTGCCACCCTTCATGCACATTCATTCAAGCCATACGCACATGTGTTTTATTTGTATGTTAATGTTGTGTGTGACTTTGTTACTTGTCCTGGTCAGCCAGTAATCAAGGCAAGCGCCGTTAATTGTAACCCAACGTCGAATGGTTGCCGATCTCGATACCGATCCACAGAATTACAGAAAAATTTTCTGCTTCTTCCGGGATTCGAACCGAGGACTCACGCATTGTGAGCCTGATCCTCTTAGCACTGGACCACTCGGACATTCACAACTCTTCAAAAAATGGCATATTATCAAATGTATCTACACAACACATTTCACCAAGCATGTCGAGTATCGAACCACAAACCCTAGGCCGAAAGCCAAACATCCCTAATAGTAGAGTGCTCTATTTTATTTTCACTTTCGTGAACACTTTGGAGTTAAAAGCAACGATGTAGCCAGATTAAAAAAAGTACGTGCTCATAACTACCAACACATTTATTTTCGTTAAATTGTCTGTAGTGATTATATATATTTCTTTAAATTGAAAACTGCGAAATGCATGGCAGCTTATGAGCAACGAAATCTAAAACCGCGTTTTTCTTGGTTCAGATGTCTGCAAAAACAATTATTTTTAGATAGGTTTTTGCATTTCAAACTGTTATCTCAACAACCGTTCATTTTATCGAAAAATTTACCTCTTTCCTTTTTACAGTTTCAACATCGAAGACGCTAACAGTACGTGTTTCAGATTTTTAGGGCTAATAATAAGCGACAAAAGCATAACATCTAAAGTAGTGCATGAATTATGGTGGTTGTATGTACTTTGTTGTACTTTTATGACTAACCCAGCTCCCCCTACCCATCATAAAAAAATTAGTTAAATGAACTTGTTCCTGCAAGAAAAAGCAATAACCTACCTAAAAAGTACAGTATATTTTAATTTATAACAATGTTAAAAACGATCGGAATTTGTAGGTGTTCATGACAACTTGATTTTGTGAGCAGAGTAAAATAAAATAAAGCTTTTAGAGCTTACATTTAAAGGATCCAAAGTCCAAAATACAAAAATAGAAAAGTACTGTTTTTTTTTCAAATTTAAGTTTGAAATAATTTACTGAAACGAAAGCAGCGCTTTTGAAAATCGACGTATTCGGCGTGGAGTGCGGTAAGCAAAACAGAAGAATGTAGTGGGGACGCTGCGTTAGTCATAGTATTGCAGGGAAGTACAACCACTGTAATGTATGCACTACTTTGAATTTTTGTTTTTTTTTCTGTTTATTATTAACTTTATAAATCTGAAACATAAACTTTTAGCGTTCTCGATGTTGAAGCTATAACAAACAAACAGGTAAAGTTTTTCGATAAAATAAACGGTTGTCGAGGTAACGCTTTGAAAAGTAACATCTGATCCGAAAAAAGCGTGCTTTTAGTTTTCGGTGCTCATAAGCTGTACTGCATTTCGCATTTTTAAGACATTAAAGTTAACAAAATAAATGCATTGATAGTTTTGGTCACGTACTTTTCGGCCATTTATGTAACTACAATTGTTTAAATTGTACCCTTTTAGCAAGGACAATTTTAGTTTTAGATTGCTCTACAAATCTGGCTGCTTCATTGATTTTAACTCCAAAGTGGCATATTTTAAGAGTTTTTAGCTCCGAACACTATAGTATAAGCAACACCTGCGTGCTTAAATCAAAATGTAATTTAGTAACTTATAAGCTATTCGTGGTTGGCAGTAATCATCTTTAGTTGTAAAATTTTTCCCGAAAAATAAACCATAAAGTAGGCAAATGTTGCCGTGCTAATACTAATTAAGGCTTCGCTTTTGAACTCTCTTTTTGCTGTTTTTTGAGACCGCTTTTGTAATTTTAAGATCAAATTTGAACTGGCACTAGAATTATATTGTTGCTGTTGATGAATTTGCTGTGCAGTAAATAATTTAAAGGTAATTAAATTGCCTATTACTTATATCCCCGTTTAGAAAATGAATTTTTTTACAACAGTTGACTTATCGTTTTTCCATACAAGAAGAATGCTTTAAACAGGTATAGATTTATTATTTTAACCTAAATTCTAAAAACGCCCATTTAACAAGAAAGAGGTAGTTTGAATTAATTTCAAGTAGGAAGTTAAGAAAAAACAAATTACAGTAACTTCTTAGCAGAAAAAAATAATTCTTGAAGTTAGTTTAGTGAAAACAAGTTTGAGTTACATTTTAAACTGCCAGCTTGTATTTGCGATGATCGGACAACAGTAGCAACAGTTTTAATCGTAGTTTTATTTACTTTTTCGAAACTTTTATGTGGATTTTGCGTTAGAATTAAATTCTGCTGAGTATACGAAATGGAAATCCAAGCTTTTTTAGGCTCGGGACGAGCTTGAATTCAAACATGTACAAAAATCAATATAAAGCCACCTACACAGTGTATTGATAATAATAAACTGTATAAACACACATCAACCATAGTTTTGTCTAACCATCGCAAAATATTACACAAAACTTTCTTGGTCATTCATGTTGCTCTGTTTAATAAACTTTTCATGCAATGAAATTACTTCGACCCTAGTGTTACAACATTTAGGAACATTCCGATCAAATAAGCGTTGTAAATTAGTGTTGTAATTGTCAGTATCTTCAGTAGATGGATTAGTTTTCTTAATCTTGTATCTATTACTATCAGTCCTTTTACAGCAGTCGTTACTCGCATTTTCGTTCAGTTCAGTGCCACTTTCGTACGTTTGTGGTCGCGTTCTGGAATTTTCCCTTGTTACAGGACTTTCTTTGAGAATTTTGGAATGAGAATCGCTGCTTCGATTGGAATCCGGAGACTCGCTACAATTTTTTATAAATACCGAATTGTTGCGGGATCGAAAGCACACTTTGTAATTGTCGTGGCTGCCTCTGCTGCTCCTGCAAGAAGCCGCAGTTGTGCTTAAAGTTCCATTACGCGAACGCTTAAAGTAGAATTTCCGTCGTTTTCCGGAACACACTATAAATCCAGTCCGAAATTTAGAGCTCATTAAGTTATATAGAATGGGATTAATAGCGGAATTTAAATAGACCATAATTCTACAGAAATATAAAATGTTGTAATACTTCTCAGCGCCCAAGCGCTGTATATTTTCATCCGGCACAATTATGATCCACAGGGTAAAAACCCGAAAAGGAATAAGACAAAGGAAGAAGCTTAAAACGACAGTTCCTAACATCATGATTACTTGTCTTCGTGCTCTCACGGAATAACTGTCTATGTGTTTGTTTAAAACTAAACTAGCTGCGTTCGAGATCAAGTTCTTGGCTATCACGAGGTAGAGGGTTATTAGGATTATTAAAGGGACTATGAAAAATAGGACTATACTGCTTAGGAAATAAAGAGCTGACCAAAATGTGTTAGCCAGGGTGTGACAAACCGGCACCTTGGACCCGTCTTCGTCGTCTACATGGCGGTACTCAGCTATGCCGAGCATCGGGCTGGAAATTCAAAATTCTTCATTATTAATGCGTCTAAAAACCCCAAATATTTTGCCAAAAAAAAATCACAGTACAGCAAAAAACAAAACTCAAAACCAAACTCAACCCATTTCAACCCAAAAACCAAGGTTATTTCAGCAAAAA
Source organism: Ctenicera cuprea (assembly GCA_958336395.1). Lineage (NCBI taxonomy): Eukaryota > Metazoa > Arthropoda > Insecta > Coleoptera > Elateridae > Ctenicera > Ctenicera cuprea. Next base: position 27,889,759 of record OY284491.1, read on the forward strand.
AAAACCAGGGGTTCAGTAAACAAAGGTAAAAATAACACAGTTTTTTTTATAGGCAGGTTATTATTAACAAATACAGAGACAACACAAACACAGGTTATGGAAAAGTGAAAACACACAAATACATAGGTAGATGGATGGAAAATTCAGAGAAAAGCATGTAGACAATCAGCAATACATAATTTTTCTTTTATTTTTCATAATGGTATATGTAAAATACCAGCATTATGTTTCCTAAATAATTTGTATGAGTGAAATTGTAAGAAATACAATTTTTTCTGGAGTATTGTGAATACGCCCATAAAATAGATGTTATAGAATCTTTGTGATTGTTTAATTTTCAACTTCTAATTACTAGTAAAACGTCGACATAAAAGACCTTCAAGAGACGCATTATTAAAACTGAATTTCTTGCACGACAATGCACCTACACAAAATTCTTGTTGAGTTTAATGCTTTCCGTACAGTGCTGAATAACCATTATACAGAGCGATAAAAAAAAAACTTAATATAGTCGCCCATGAAACAAGCGCGACATGTCGATGATTAGTTGGCAAATCGTGGAGCTACTATCATAGTTGCGTGGCTTATTGTTTTACCGTAAGTGCTTATATTTACATATTTAAACAATTAGCAAATGAGCATTGCAAATTATTTTTAATATTATTAATATCTATTTTACAAACATGGACGATATATGTCTGTTGGCAACCGTGACGCATTTAACTCTCTAATAAAAACAAATTTAACAACATGTTGGCTTAGCCGTAAAGGCGTGGGCTTGTAATCTTGCGGTCCGAGTTTAAATCCCGTAGCAGATAAGTTCTTTTCTTAATTTGTTTTATTTTTTGACATCTCTTAACTATTCTTAACTATTAACTAAAAGATCTTCAAGAGACAGATTATAAAAACTGAATTTCTTGCACAACAATGCACCTACACAAAGCTCTTGTTGGGTTCAATGCTCTTCGTCCAGTAAATAACTATTATACAAGGCGATAAAAAAAAACTTAATGCGGTCGCCTATGAAACAAGCGCGACATGTCGATGATTAGTTGGCAAATCGTGGAGCTACTGTCATAGTTGCGTGGCTTATTGTTTTACCGTAATTGCTTATATTTACATTTTAAACAATTAGCAAATGAGCGTTGCAAATTATTTTTAATATTATTAGTTTCTATTTTACAAACGTGGAGGCCATATGTCTGTTGGCAACCGTGACTCATTTAACTCCCTTACTCACATAAGAGAAAAAAATTTAACAGCATGTTGGCTTAGCGGTAAAGGCGTGGCCTTGTAATCTTGCAGCTCCAGTTCAAATCGTGTAGCAGATACGTTTTTTTTAAATTTGTTTTATTTATGGTTGACATCTGTTAACTATTCTGTTATCTTGTCCCATGCCTATAATTTATTTTAATTTTTATATTTGTCTAATTCAAGAAAGAAGTAACTTGAAATACGTTTTAAATTAATTTAAATTTAAAACACCAAACAATCAAAACGACATAAGTAAGACAACAATTTAAATCACAATCAATGTTGAAGTTGTTATCCATTAGTTTCTAAGCATAAACGAAGTCGGCTTTTTATGTTTCCAAGACCCTTAAAATAAAAAAAAACATTTAAAAAAACATGTCTGCTGCAGGGTTTGAATTGAGACCGCCAGATTACAAACTCACGCCTTTACCGCCAAGCCAACATATTTATAATTTTTTTTCTATTATGTGAGTAAGTGAGCTAAGCGATTCACGGTTGCCAACAGACATATATCGTGCACGTTTGTAAAATAAAAATGATTAATATTAAAAATAATTCACAACGCACACTTGCTTATTGTTTAAAAAGTTAAATATGAGCAATTACAGTAAAATAATAAACCGCACAACATGATAATAGCTGTACGGTTTGCAAACTAATCATCGACATGGCGTGCTTGTTACATAGGCGACTGCGATAAAATAATACCTTTTGCTTATGGTATCAACCCACAATAAAAAAAAATATGTACCCACCTTCGTTACATGAACTATTCCAAGACGAAACTGCATATAAATAACGTATTTTAAAATTATTGCTAAATTGCAGAATTTTACAGTTACTTCGTAAAAACAGTTAGATACTTTGAAAAATAACTATTCTCACGGCTTTATTACAAAAGTTTATTTCTGAAACTTGTAGATTGCTCCGAACATCTGGATGAATTCTCGGTACAAAACATGAAGGCACAATTAAAGTTTCACTTAAACTTTCTGGAAACGCAGAAAACAAAGTAAATTGAGTGTAAGTGTAAACTTATACGTACTAAAACGCCTGAAGAAAACTTTAGGCGTTGAAACGTTAAAACATTCGCTTAAAATATTGACTTGAGACAGCTCCGGATTTAATATATAGAAGATATTCTAATGTTTATTATAAATTCACCTGCAACTTAATGCTTCATATGCCAATAAATCATTATAAATGAAAATGAATCCTAATCCATCCATCTATACAGTAAATCCGTAACTGTCTCGCCATTTTTTTACAAATGAAAACTGTTAAGTGAAAATATTTTCAAATTTTAATATTTGAATACTTTTCAGCTCTGTCAAATAGCAATACAGGGTGGCCTGATTTCGTTGGATTTGCAGGCAATCTCGGTTATTATTGTTATGGGCCAATTTTTTGAGTATATTTCAATATAAAACACAAACTTTAGCTATCTTCTTTTGTCTTCAAGTTGTGCGCCAAAATTGAATATTTTCAAAATACGAGAGGGTCTTATATTTCAGTTATTTCAAAAGATAGAAGGAAAGTGTAAAGACACTTTTTACAGATATTCTTATAAACAATGTAAATATCTTAACACATGTTAATATCATTCATTTGTTTTTGAGTTATAATACAAACTTATATTTTTTTAAATGGAAATCATAGGCTGTGGCTTTATTAGAAAGGCATTTGTTTTGCGGTTCAGAAAATATATACTTTGTTATACTTATTTTCAATAGCAATCGATTTACCGCAACTTTTCTTATATTTTATGTTTTAATAATAAGTAGGAACCCAAAAGGGTGAGTTTTAAAAAATATCTGTGGTGGGTGGGGGGGGGGGGGTGAGTGGGTGTGTGCGTGGTTGCGTTTGTTTCCATATATCTCCGGAACCAATAGCCCGATTTTTATACGATATGGTGTGTGATAATTTTTTAGTTGCAGGTAGTTCTTTGTAAGGTCGTTAATCGAAACCGGAGACGGAAACGGAAATTAGACCATGAACGAACTACTCTGACGCCCTCCAGGAATTTTTGAAAATTTTCAAATTGATTAATTATGTATTCAAAAACGCAAACCCGCATTGTTATAAACTGTAAACAGTTTGCAAGCCTATTTGAAGTATTTTATTAGTAGTTTATTATTATTATTAAAATTATTAAAAAAGAGACACTTATTAATTTCATCAACGCATTTTTCGGAAATTACGTGATTTTAACTTCCGCTATCAATTAGCTCTAGTTAAAAATATGTATTTTTCATTTCTTGCATATTTTTGATAACTCTCAAAATAAAGCTTTTACAGCGGTTTTGATTTGAAGTCCGAAGCGCCTTAAATCAGCTGTAAGGCGCGTCGGTTACCGTGCTTCTATCCTACGCGACTAGCCGAAGTTATAGCACTATTCTTACACGGTACATGATACCGTATGGCACAGGCTGTTGCAAGTTCAAATCACCGCTGGGGCGTTATTTTTTTATTTATTTTTCTAGCTTTAATTTTTCTAAAAACAATGTTATTTACTCAGTTATTGGCGCACAAACATTTAAAACGTAACAAGTATGACTTGTTTTGCTCATTTTTACTTTCCCATGCCTTCGTATAGGGAAGTAGTAATTTCATGAAAATTTTCTAAACTAAAATTTTACGGAAATACGCGTTCAAGCGAGCTCAAGGAACCCAAGAAAGTGTTTCTAAAAAAATGTCTGCCTGTAGGTGGATGGGTGTGTGGGAGGGTGGGTGGGTGGTTGTGTGACGCCTCTAGAGGCAAAAGTACTGGACAGATTTTAATGAAATTTCAAATTAAGAGGTGTATCTAAAATTGTAGTTTTAGTTAAGCTTTTCAAAAAATCGGAAGACGAAAACGGAAGCTAGATATGTCGTTTTGGTAGCGTTTTTTCCCAAAATTAAACTTTGAAAATTTGAACACGGTATCTGAGAGGAGACCTCAAGGCAAATCAAAAACTTTTTTACCGAACTCTCTAGCTTTAAAATGGTGGCCGTTGCAAATTTTAAAAATCTCAACTTTAACGCCCATTTACTCAAAAAGTATTAGGGATCGGCTATAACTAGTTTGAAAGTAGGTAGTATACGATGAAATAAAATTATTTTCAAAAATCTCAAAATGATCGCAATGACGCTACTTAAAAATTTTGAAAATTAAAAAAATTATTGTTCAAAAACTGCCTACACGATTTTTTAAACTTTTTGAGCAAATAGACCTTGCAGTGAACTACAAATTTGTTGTTTATTAATCTCCTAAATGTTACTCTGACGCCTTCCAGGAATTTTTGATGAATTTAAAATGATTAATTATTTATTTAAATTTTATCAGTTTGATAGACTATTTAAAGTACTTTAATTGTGATCAGCAAGAATTGTAAACTATTTTAAAAATTATGAAGAAAAAACAATACTTTTTAATATCAACAACGCGTTTGCCGGCAGTTACGTGATTTCAACTACGCCTATCAATTCTCTATATAACTCTACTTAAAAAATATATTTTTCACGGTTTGCATGCTTTTGATAACTTTTCAAATAAAGCTAATATAGCAATTTTTGTCCGACATTCCGAGCGGAATTTGCAGGGCGCGGCACTTACCTTGCTTTCGTGCAGTTTAGTTGCTGCTACTATTCGTACAGTTATGGTACGGAAACAAATTGCACAGGCTATCGCAAGTTTAAATTCCTGTTGTGTGTTTTCTTAGAAATCTACTAGTCGGTGAACTGTACAACGTTATAATTGTAAAGACTACACTTTTGCATATATGCAAGTATGAATAATTAGTATTGGAAAGTCCAGTCGAAGTTAACACTTCAGCTTTTTCTAACTGCAATAGTAACCGAGATAGCCTGCAAAACTAACGAATTCCGGCCACCATGCACTTCATATTGATTGCTTCGAAAAGCTTCTGGAACTTCTTGAAAAGCACAAATAGCGGTAATACCTGTTGCCATTTTACAACTTTTGGTTTTTATTGGTAACGGAATCGGCCTGTTTAAATTTACCAGTGAACTTAGTGTGCAGTTTAAATTTTTTGAAAACTATCCGCAATTTTACACATTTAAAGAAAGCGCTATTTCAGAAGCATACTCACTTGTAAGCCGGAACTTTCTTGGATAAAAATGAATTACACTTCACAAACGAAAAACAAATCAAAAGCAACCCGTGAAAACGAACACTCCTTTTAATTCATTTAATTCTGAAAGCAGTCTAGACAACATTACAGCTATGTACATTTCCTATTTAATTAATCTATAACAAAAGAGAGACTGATATGTATTAGAGTTGAGAAACCGAACATGGTGCTTTTAGTAAGCCTATTTCAACATAAAACCTCTACTATAATTAGGATCTAGTTTCGGTAGAGCAAAAGCTCAACAAATAACGTCGTCTCCGGTTTTTAGTCTGATAAAATCTCATCCTCTGCGGTCTTATAGTGCTATTTATTGCTTTCACTTGTTGCTGAAATATAATTGTCTTTAGCATGGGTAAAATGGAAAAATATAGAAGCTAAATATTGTCTTGCACATAAACTAAAATTTTTATTTATTTAGTTTAAATATATAAATTTAAAATAAGAAAATTCAAGATAATAAGAACCATAATCTTTTAATTTATTATAATTAATATAACGTAGCCCCTCCCTCTTTTAACTTTTTAAAGACTCAAGTTAGAAAGATGGGACCAATGACACTTAAATTACACCAAAGATACTATTTCTTAAGCAAACAAAAAAATCGAAAGGCATTAGCGGCACCGCGACGCTCACCGAAGCAAAAATCTTAAATGATAATGTGGGTTGAATGATGCGTTATTTTAGAGTTTTCCTTATTCTTTGTATGATAGGCTGATTGCTTTTCAGTTGTATCAAGTTTGATAAACATTGCAGTAGGTTTCATGCTGTTTCTGAAAATTAAAATTAAATGTAGAAATTAATACCAAATTATCTATGGAAATTAAAAAAATACGCGTTTTTAACTTCTTGATAGTAAAAAAATTTACTTTAAAATTCCTGTCAAACATTTCTGGTGTTATGCTGTTAAATATTTGTACTGCTGGTTTCCGCAAATCTTTAAGAGCTGCTGGTTAGTTGGATTGAATGTACCCACTTACGGAAAGTTCATAGGAGTTAAGTATGACGAGCGCGGAGGCTATTCTATTAGTCGACGCTTACCCATTCACCTTCTAGGGTATGTTGTAACTAGGAAGTCTCGTAGCTGTCGCGTTTGTATCAAATTTCACTTCATAACTTTTCGCGATGTTTACAATAAAAGTGAATATATTGTAATTACCGTTTAGTTTCTAGCAAAAACAGTGTTTTTTGTTATTCCAGTAGCGTTTCATATATCGGCTCAGTTTACTGATTGTTTATCTTCGAGACACAACTGTTATAATTTTTACTTATTTATGGTTTACTCCAATTTTGAGGGTCGTAAAAAATAAACACCCGTATTACAAAAAAACTGTCGGGTACCAGTCACAAGAATGATCTATGCTCATACATTTATAAGATAAACAAATAAATACGCTTGGAATTCAACAGTTTATTGCTCCAAACGCACACATTTACGTTACAATAGTTAAATCACTTGCAAATTAATTTCGTATACTACGCCTCACACTTTTCTCTTAAAGAATGGTCGCAAATTTATTGAAACAGACATTCCGCAAATAACGAGAACTGCTTATTAATGTGAATACATGTAAAACCCTCCAATCGCATATTATGTTACTGTGCCGGCTAAACATACACCGGCGCTGCATAATGAACGATCACATGTTTTTTACTCAAAAATCACAATACGGCGGCAAAATAAACTTTTGGCATACTTAACTAATGTAGAACAACCTACTATAGTCATTTGACTTTCATTATTTGTTAGATCATTTTGAGTACAAATTTCGAAGTATGTACTCAAAATGATCCAAGCATAAAAAAGAAATTCTCAAGAACTAAAATCTATGTATTAAATCAGGATCTCTTAGCTTTTAGTGGCGGGACTCAGGTTTACGGCCAGCTCTGAGATGAAACAAATCTGTTATAGTTTGTTTAGCAGAAACATAACTGGACCTACATATTACAAGCTTGAGTTACATGTAAAAATAACAAATAACAATTGCTGTCTGTACAGTACATCAGTACTTCCTCGCATTTCGATGAATCCGTACTCTTTTTTACTTTCCCATACTTCCAACACGGGAATGTATTGTGATCGCGGAAATGTTCGATTTTGGGATTTCAACGAAAAATCAATTAATTCAAGAATCAACTTCAAAATTATAAGTTTTAGAAATTGGCTTTTTAAGGGTCTTGCGAATGTCCTATTGTGATAAAATCTGTTTTGCATTACACGTATACAATTATCTTCAAACCCGTTTCACATATGACTGGTGGTGGCAAGCTAGTACAATTGTTCTAAATAGACTATTACATATGCAACCCTCACGATCTGTTCGTAGATCTAGTCGGCAGAGCCGTTAATATCAGGATTGCCCTTCCGTATGACGTACCATTAGTATGTGTGGAAACTTTTATCTTTATAAACTATTTCACATGTATCCTGACGGTATGTTCCAGACAACTCAGCAGTGTTGCAACTGAGCACAGCATTTTATGATTCGACAACAAAATTTGTTAAAACATAAGATTATGAGTAATAATATATGGACAACAATTTCTTTATTGATATCAAAAGTTTTATTACGCTGATTCAATAGCAAAAATTAATTTAGGATTTTTCGGAAGAAAATTACAAAATTTGTGACTTGAAAATTAAGACATACAAAAAAGTGGCTGCCATAGACATTGGCATAGTCCATAAACTCTGCCCCCGACCATCTTTAATTCATGTTACGCCATGTCCAAATAAAAATTAGTTAATACAAAAATGACAACAAAGTATGTCTGCTTTGTACGCCACTAAGCAACAAGCGACTTTTGTTTCCTGCGACAGTAGCTAGGTCTGCAAATGTTTGTTTAGTTTACTTTGCGACGACGACGGTCAATATTTGTTTATTTTGCTATGCAACGACGGTCACAAAAGTGTGTAAAAGCGCTGCATTTTGGACGGAAAGTAAGTTTGTTTTTATGATGGCAAAAGCAGCCAACCTTCAAATACAGCCCAAAAACCAAAAGTATTAAAAATAACTACTGTTGGATCGACCGCAAGTTAAAGTCCTACTGCACCAACCTGCAAAAACACCGCTTCTTATTCGAACCCTGCAATACCCCAGCTCTGTTCAGAGCGTGGCAACCTTAGATAGAAGCCGCAAGACCCGCCACTTTCCTGCCTGACGTCTGCTAGACATACGACCTAGAAAGCAGCTACTGCTTGTTCTACTTGTTCATGTTTTGTTACAAAACCTTGACTGTGAAATAAACTTACACGCATTACCCTGAAAGGCGATAAAATTGTTTCATAGCAATAAGATGTACGCACATAGATCTTTTTTCTGTTGTGGTCTGCAGTTTAAATGTATTCAAACAAATAGCGACAACAGCGCTCAGTCTACCCCATTACAGATACATTTTTAAACTGACCGCTCTGTGAAACTGATGCGTAAGATGGTCCTGACCATCAGGACCGACCATCAGTCGCATGTAAAACGGACATTAATAATGTTATACAGTTATATTGCGCGTATTAAATGATAATGTATAAGTCAATTTCTACATTCTAGATTTTGAAAAATTTTGGACACATTTTTCCAAATTGTGTTATTAAATAGTTAGTAAAGGGCGATTTCTTTATAGATTCATTGCATAAAATGTGTATAATTAATAAAGTATAATTTTAGGTTTAAGATAAGATACAATAATGTAAAAATTTACTTCCCAAAAGGAAGAAACTCGTTTAGGTATCCTATTTGTATTCTATCTCATTTTTATATAAATGTTTTAAAACTTCAGGTTTAGGGAAGCAGCCTGCCTTACTTGCTTTGAAATCTTTCATCGCTAAACACAACTAGGAAAAACCTATTTTATAAAAAAAAATGAAAACTGATAACTCACGCTATACTATACAAACGCACATTTTATTTTGACCAACCACAGTAAATTCTGTAGATAAAAGGAAATCTTTCTCATACGGTCTGTCGTTCCCTATACGGATTCTGTAAAATCAGGATAAATCTTACATAAACAAGATATTTTTCTAAGACGCTCATAAATTACGAAAACATACGGGCATTTTCGTAAAGCTTCTATAGTTTACCCTCCTTTGTTGGTAAACATTAGAAGTCATTAGGGGTTGTATCATGAAAACTTAAGCAAGCAAGCGAGGATAAAAGTTTAGGGTTTGTGCGACAAAGTGTGAAAGAAGCTCATGGACGACTTTCCCTCTTCATGCATTATCCTTTATGAGTACTTGCTTGATAAATCAGGCATTTTAAAGTTTAAAATGGAAAATTTATGGATCTTTTCGGTTTGGGATTTAATAAAACAATATGTAAATGGATATGCAATAGAATATATGTTTATAGGGTTATTGATTTTATTACATTACTTTCATTTTTATATTCGGGTTTGGAAAAGTTTTTACAACCACGAATAAAGTTTGACGAAGCTTTCAATTTTTATTTCGTAGGGTTAGTGGTGCAGGATGTGATCTCATATATTTGAGTAGCGTACAATCCTGGCGCCAAGGCCAAAAGCGCAGTAAGATAATAAAAGAAGTTAGAATTGTGCGCAGTGGCGTAACTTCAGATTTTGGGCCCGGGGCAAGATACCTGAAAGGCCCTGGCACAATCCTCAAAAAAACTTCAATAATAAAGTAATTGATAATAGGAACAATTTCTTCAATAGGAAAAAAAAAATTTGCAGTCTAGTAAATACAAATAAATATATTAAAGCCGTGTCTAATTAAGATAAGCAAATTTTAAATTTTCTAAAGTTAATGTGTCTGGGTTGGTACCAAAAAGTGTGGGTGTTATTACTAAATATAATTTCACTTCAGTATTTTTCATTGTATAAGTACATACTTAGATGGAATTTAAAATGTTTTTGTCGAGTATAAAAATAAAGACTGTCGAAAATTAAAAATTTTATTGAAAAAAACTTCGTAATAGAGAAATTAAAAAAAAATAAAAACTCGTGGCTCGTGGCAGGGCCCCCTAACGCCTCGGGCCCAATGGCCGTTGCCCCCTCTGCCCCATGGTAGTTACGCCACTGATTGTGCGAAATGATACCATTGAGATTGTTAACACAAACTTACGACCAGATCGTTCACTATAATCGGGTTTTATTTCTTCAAAGAAAGAGGAGGACGCGTAGTTATTATTTGTTTTTAACCTTTGCAAGAAGAATGCAGTTTGTGAAAGTGCATTTTTAAACTGCAATAAGAATGTTGGTATTTACCTGGTTTATGTTATGTTTTTTGTATCTGTTTATATCGTATAATTTAATAATTATCAGAGAGTAAGCCTTAATCATGAGTTTTGTTGTACATAGTATAGAGATTAAACAAAAAAAAATCAAATTGAGCTGCCATTATAAAAGCTCGATACAGACTTAAGTATAACATAATTAATGTAATAAATAAGGCAATAATTGCTTGAAATGTATTCTTACGGCCGGCTGGACAAGCGATTCTCATCTTTACGGATTATTAACTTTGATAAAAGTTTTGTAAATACGAGATTTTGATATTAAAAAATAATGTAATAAGTGGTTAACTACAACGACTAAACTCATTAGGCCCAAATTAATTGCTAATGTTATCAGTAATTTTATTTTAATTTCAAATTCCTAAGTTCAAAAATCCTTTGTCAAAGTTAACAAATTGTTAATGTTGACCACTGTTTGTGCAATCGGCCGTAATTAAATTAAAAAAGTTGTGCACTTTGCGACAGAATAACAAAAGCTTGTACTTGTGTACCAAAAATTACAGATTGAACTGTATCTAACAAACAGATAAATTATTTTTAATGTTTCAATTATTTTCATTAAAAACGAGTTGATGGCCATTATTTTGATAATACTTAAAAGGAATTACATTTCACCGATTTTTATGTACAATTTTAACTAAACTTCTTTACACAAAACCGGACGTTTGTAGTAAATGTAATGAACAACAATGAATACCTAATTTTGCTAAAAAAAAGAAGAACTTCCAGTTTGATTGGCGATATCAAAGCGTTGGAGTTGTGGGGTTCTTCTATTATACATGGTGGTAAGTTGATTAAAGCTGCCTTTGTTGATTACCTTTGATATGTGGAACGGCGAAGTAAAAAGTACATTTTGAAAATTAAAAAAAAAACAATATTTTGGTTCGCTAGAATATGATGATTAAAGAACTGAGAATTTTCCAATATGTCGATGTTAATTCAGAAGGCCGTGGTTATAGCTTAACTACTTAACGTCAATGCCGCTTAATATGATGAATGAATTAGACTACCTGAAAAAATCTTATTTTTTTTTGATTTTTTCAACAGAACAAATAATAAACATCGAGCTTGTTTTCGTTTTCTAGTACTTATATTAAGTAGAGTTAAGTGGAGGTCGCAGTATTAACAACATATATTATTTATAAATATTAAAAATACAAAATTATAAAGAAATATATTTAACGAAAAAAACAAGGATAAAGCGTAGACTCTAAACGTTTTGCAGTATTTCCTATACATGGTATGCAATTTGCTAAAAACATTTGAGGAATATTTACCCACTCTTTACTCGACGCTTCTTTGAGCATTTCTAAAATTCAGTGAGGGTTAGGGTGTTGTTTAAGTTGCCTCCCGAGACAGCCCCATTCATGTTATATGGGGTTCATATCTGGCGAAGCTGCTGGCCATTCCATCCGCGTAACCATTTGTCTTAGTAGGAAGTTATTAAACACTCTAGCTCTGTGCGGTCGAACATTATCACCCACAAGTATGAATACATTTCCAATTTCCTTTGCATATGGTACGATAATAAACTCTAAAATTTTATTAAAATATATTTAGGAAGAAACGTTACCAAAAAACTTTCATTAAATTTTTTTCCTCTATCTTGATCCGTTTCTGAATTAAACAAAGACGTAATAATTGTTAGAACACCCTGTATAATAAACTTGGAATGCAAAATTCATAATTGACAATGGTACTATTTTGCGTCGTCTGCGTTGATCTGTGTGTAACAGCGTGTGACAACTAACACACAGATCAGCGCAGGCAATGCTATTTTTTGACTTAATTTTCTTGAAACAAATGATTCTGCAAGGTTACCAATGATGTAATGAGTGACTAGATATAAATAGTTCCCAAGTTTATTTTTATAAAATAATTGCGACTGTGTTAACTTGAATAAAAAAAATAACTACATAAAATTTCATGCAAGAATGTACAATTTCTCTGCTATGCTATTGTTCTATTTACACTTGTTCTGCTATAGGCGCTAATGTTGCGGTTAAATGGAGAACCATTTAGGTAACAACATACACCGCTATGCTCAATTTTTTATCTATAATAGTTTTGAGCAGATTTTGGTATACTTAAACAATAAATTAGAGAACCTTAGGAAAATCCTCAACGTTGCTAAGTTAAAAGCACAGCCAGTTCCGCTCAAAAGAACAAAAAAGCTTCTGGCTCGCTATGTCTTTAAAACTCACTATTTATTAGGTTATGACGTATTTATTTTTTCCTACCTTTTTTTATTTCTATCCGATTAACCATTTTTTAATTACCATTATGTTAGGGCTTTCTTTCGTATCATACTTGCCATGTGATTTGTTGAAACAACAAAAAATGAACAGCAACATAGCAATATAACTTTACAAAAACAGTAGTTACAATAGTTTACACCTTGGAATAAAGTCTCATGTCTTGAAAAAGCACTGTCGTTTTTTCAAAATAAATAGAGGCAATATTGAACTAACAAAAATAAGCGAAGCACTTCGCTGGAACTTTCCTAGACATAGTTACTTGACCGTTATCAGTTATCACGTTTCCAAGAGTATTAAGGTCTTTCTGGCCAACAATGACAAAATAAAACCTATTTGTAAAATTTTGAATAATATATAGGTTTATACAGTCTATGAGCGAACGGTACTCGCAACGAAGAAAACACTACTCCGCACCAATCACGAGCGTACCAATACACTAACACACCAAGCATACAGCGAGCGTCAACTCACTTAAATGGTTTGCCCGAGGGCGTGTGTAATTGTATTTAGAAACCATTTTTTTTAATTTACAATTTACAATTCACTTGAACATAAGTTATTTGTTGCTAGAAACTACCTTAAAGCCGAATCATGCCTAGATCTTTCGTCTGATCATTCCCCAATTATAATCACATTTGGCCTGCAGGTGATAAGAAGGGAAATACCTCCATTTCTCAGCAGTAAAAAGACGAACTGGGAAGTCTTTAGAAGTCTGCTAGATTACACACTATCACTACAGATCCACTTAAAATCGAAGGAAGATGTGACTAGTGCAGTAGAACATCTTAACGGAGCCATCCAAAGTTCAGCCTGGCAAGCTACTCCAGAGCAGAAGCAGACTGAAGAACGCGAAAAATGCCCTACAATTGTCAAAGAGGAGATTGCCGAAAAGCGCAGGCTTAGAAGGCAACGACAAAACACTAGAGCCCCAGCAGACAAACAAAAATTCAACCGAGCAGTAAGAGATCTGAAAAACCTATTGTATGTTCTAAAAAACCAGGCGATCGAAAGCTACTTGGAGAACTTATCACCTACAGAAGCTACGGACTACTCCCTCTGGAAAGCCACCAAAAAATTAAAACAACCCCAGCAAGCCATTCCACCAATTCGGGCAACAGACGGACACTGGATAAGGAAGGATGAAAAAAAGGCCGTGACATTCGCAAACCATTTAGCAGATGTGTTCAAACCTTTCTCGGCTGAGATTTCAGAGGAAGAAGAAAGTGACATACACCAGTTCCCGGAGGTGCCTTTCCAAATGAGCTTACCGATTGAAAAGTTCAGAGTGCGAGAGGTACGAGCAACAATTCTCACTGGTTTGAACTCCAAGAAAGCCCCTGGATACGATCTAATCACAGGTCAAGTGTTAAAAGAACTATCAGGTAAAGGTATGAAATTTATCACCATCTTATTTAATGCAGTACTAAGGCTGAGCTACTTTCCTGCGCAGTGGAAAGTAGCACAGATCATTCTTATCCCAAAACCTGGAAAACCTCCTGCTGAATTAACATCCTATCGACCAATCAGTCTTCTGCCTATTTTGTCAAAAGTCTTTGAAAAACTATTTCTGAAAAGATTGAGACCACTACTATTGGTAAATAACCTAATCCCAAATCATCAATTTGGGTTTCGCCAACAACATGCCACAATAGAACAAGTACACAGAGTAACTGAAAAAATCAGAAGAGATTTTGAAGGAAAGAGATACTGCTCAGCAGCGTTCTTAGATATATCGCAAGCTTTTGATAAAGTATGGCACGATGGCTTGCTATACAAAATCAAGAGTTCATTGCCATGTGTGTACTACCAAGTGTTAAAATCATATCTTACAAACAGACACTTCCTTGTAAAACAACAAGAAGCATACTCACCGTTACACTCAATTCACTCCGGAGTACCACAGGGAAGTGTACTAGGACCCATTTTGTACCTCCTATATACAGCTGACCTGCCAACGACAAGACTTACGATGGTTGCAACCTTCGCTGATGATACAGCAGTGCTGGCATCACATACTGACCCAACTATGGCATCACACCACCTACAAGTACACCTAAACAAGATTCAACGGTGGTTGAAAAGATGGCATATCAAGGCGAATAAAACAAAATCCACCCATGTGACCTTTACTATGCGCAAGGAAACCTGCTCAGCAGTGACGGTAAACAACCAACAGTTGCCACAAACGGAGGAAGCTAAGTACCTTGGTATACACCTAGATCGTCGCCTCACCTGGAAAAAACACATCTGGACTAAGAGAAAGCAACTTAGATTCAAATTCGGAAAAATGTACTGGCTAATCGGCCGTAGGTCACAACTCTCCCTAGAGAACAAGTTGTTGCTCTACAAGACCATCCTAAAACCGGTATGGACTTACGGAATCCAATTATGGGGGACAGCAAGCAACTCCAACATAGAAATTTTGCAACGATTTCAGTCCAAAGTACTGCGAACCATCGTAAACGCTCCAGGGTACGTTCCTAACCAGATGATCCATCGAGACCTAAGGATGACCACAGTCAAGGAAGAAATAACCAAATGCAGCGTGAAATATCGTGATAGACTCAGTGAACACCCGAACAACTTAGTTGCAAACCTGCTAGACAATAGACGTGAAGTGCGTAGACTCAAGAAGTTTAAACCTTTGGACCTAATAAATAGATTCAATTAGATTTAAGTATTTAATTTAGTCGAAGTTCTTTTAATTCTATGTAGCCACAAAATAACTTAGTCTAGGCTAAGATGAACTCAAGAGGCTGCGTCAATGGACAAAGCCTCACATGTCATGTTTACTAAATGTCACATAAGTTGCTGAATGACCACTTAGGTCAGCTTGCAAATAAACATAAATGTTCAAAAAAAAAATTTACAATTCACTTGAGCATAAGTTTTTTGTAATCCTCGGTTTATTAAATAAAAATGCATTAATTTTAGATTTTCAAAAATTCATAGCAGGCGTCACAGACAAACTGGTGGACTGGGACACAAACTAAGTTATAGCGCATAGAATTAAAAAAAATCGCGAAGCTAGTTCTTGTAGTTTGTAACAGTGTGTACTACAATGGCATTCACAATATCAAATTTCATCCCAATCTGATTACTAGATTTTGAATAAATATGTGTCTAAACAAAAATTTTCAAAAATGCATAGAAGGCGTCACATATAAATTAGCGGGTCGAAATACGAACCAAATTGTAGCTCATTCCTAGCTCTGTCGCGTGGCCAGTTTTTGAGTAATATTTTTTGGAAATTTTCCAAAACGTTGTAAACATTTTTCACTTTTTTTGTACATAGTAACATTGTATCCCTTAAGGACTCTTACGATAAAAAGTTTGAAGCCAATCTGTCAATTCGTTTTTGGGTAAAAAGGCGCTAAATCAAAATCTTCAAAAGATCGAAAAGAAAACAATCGCTTTGCTTAAGTTCTTTTATCTAATTCCATTGAGAATTTTTATTAAAAGGTTATTTCTCCGATTAATGTTTGATATACCCAATTACATTTAAAGCTCATAGAAAACAGACCATCCGTTAAGAAGTTATGGAATGGACATAACCACAAATTCAAACAACAAAATGGAAAAATGCAAAGATATTTTTGGGATATTATATATAAATTTGTGTTTTATTAAACCTACCCATAAGGTAAAGTGCAGGAGGTTATTAATACCTTTGTTCAGTATCCACATACAAATTTCTAAAAAGTGATAAGCATTGTAAATATCATTGTGCAAGGATTTTATAAGAAGCAAAATTTCATTCGTAGTTTATAGCATCGGCAGCAACTTCCGCAAAGCAATCGTGAAAGGCGCATTCAACATGCACCAAACCAACTTGCATTAATGGACAAGATAACAACTTTTGGAACAATTTGTTAATCTAGGTTGATACTGACATTCAAGTTAATGGAGTTGTGAATGCTTGAAAATATTTGTATTATAGCGTTATGATAATACAGAAACATAATGAATTTCTGAGGAATCAGATCACAATCATAATGCCATCTGACGCCAGGATATTTTTTGTGGTTGAGGCAGTTTTACTTTCATATACGTATGCAAATTTTCAAAATTTTCTAAATTTTTAAAATACGTGTTTTGGACCTATAGAAAGCCAAAAAAGTTATTTTTATATATGTTTGTCTGTAGGAGGGTGGGTATGTGTGCGAAAATTCATCGGGGAAATAAGCTTTGAAGAAGAATCCGAAACCGGAAGCGGAAGTTGGACATGCTTCTTTGGTAGCATTTAAAAAAAAATTGAATTTACTAATTCTGAAAATAGTGTCCGATAAAAAACCTCAAGGCAACCTCAACGTTTTATTTCGAAGTTTCTAGCTTCAAAATGGGGTCCGTTACGATTTTTTTGAAAATTTTCACTTTTGACCTTATTACTCAAAAACGAGTCGACACATCAAAATAAAATTTTCTATCGTAATAGCCACATAAAGGCACAATCTTACGGTTCACAACTATTTTCGAAAAGATAGAAATTATGAAGTGAAAACTATTTTCAAAATTTTGGATATCTTCAAAACAATATTGCTCAAACACCGGCCATACATTTTTTTTTAATTTTTAACCCTCAGAGAACTAGAAATAAGCTACTATGTAGTTTGTCTTCCACCTCGCTAATTTTTCTGTGATGCCTTTAATGAATTATTAAACATTTTTGTTTTAGCGTCTGCAGGCTGATAGAGCTACGAATGCACGATGATTTAGTTCGTGTCCCAGTCCGCTAATGTAACTGTGACTTGTGACGCCTTCTATGCATTTTTGAAAATAGAAATTGTATGCATCTTTGTTAAACAGAACTTAATTTTTAGAAGCGGTAACATTTAAGGCGTTTAATTTCTCCCCTCACCAAATTTTTGGGGATAAATTTGTCCTTCCGATTTTGGTTTTTATAAATCCCAAAGAATTTTTTTCGAAAACTAATAATAAATATAATAATATAATATTAATAATAATATAAAAATAATTAGTTTTTTTCATAAAAAAAAACTTCGGTTTCTAGATACAAAAAGACATGGCCTCAGGAAAAGCATAAGTTTAAGTGGGTTGGCGCTGTATGCTTGGCGTGTTAGCAGTTTAGACCACTCGTGATAGGTGCGAAATGATGTATAAAAAATTAAGGGCTATATAAAAAAGAAACTAAACGTGTTTGAGTTATTCACAATTTATTGTGAGGTGGTTTATACGCCATGGATAATTATGTAAAATTGTTTAAATTATAAGTTAGCTATGCAATCAAGAAACAAAAAAAAATTTATTTAAAACAGTTAAACAATTACGAAAATAGTTACAAACAATACACAAACAATTCTATTACTTACATAACATTTATTTACATTACGTATTTTAACTGACGTCCCTGTTAATTTTTACTATTGATGGGCAAAAATCGTATGATTTTCATAATCGAATGATTGCCTATCAAGTGGTTTTAATAATCGATTGATTCATTCGGATAAAATTATTCTGATCTAGTTGTGCGCTGGAAAGTAGTAAAAATGCTCCCAGCTTGCTTCTCCAAGGCTCTTATAAATTATTTTCGTTCTCATCGACTTTCCTCGGGTCGCTCGGCAAAAACAGTGTAACCTTTCGGCTTCGAATCGTGCTTTTTTTAACCACATTTCGTCGGTAATTATGGCCAATTTTTTGAATAATATTTGTATAAACCGAAAAAGATGATACATTTTTGTTTTATGAACAAAATAATTAAAAAAAATAAGACCAGGGACAAAAACATTATCCGAATGTTCAAAACGAAATGTTCTTAAGCCGTTGTTGCCTGTCTGCATTGGTGTATTTTGCATTCGCATCATCACAAACTGATTTGTGATCATTATGATCCTAGGATTCGTATGTATAAAAACTTTACTACTCCTAGTGTCATGGTATTATGTATCCGCTGGCTAATGTAATGAGTATCGCTTCAACGTCCGCTTCCGAAATGAACAAAACCGAAAATTTTAAAATCTTAAAATCATTCGAGATATCTCGAAATATTTTGATAATTAAACAGTTAGATTATTTTTATTCCGAATATCCCATCACTAATTTTTACGTCAATGTACACGATTGACGACATTTTGATTGGCATTTGCTAATATTTGGGGTGTTTTTGTTTTTTATTGTTACATGTTCTTGTAGTTCTACTAGTGACGTAGGGGTATTACCATAAACTTCGATTTTTAAATAACCTCCTAAAAATAAAACTAGTGGGACGTGTTTAGACTACCTCGATACTTCTACTACTTATGTTAAAGCACCCATGCCATGGGATACAAATCAACCCACAATAAATTGATAATGACTCAAAAACCGTTAGTTTTTTGTTATATTGCTCTTATATGTTTATGTTCAGAACTAAAAGGGGTATCTATATCCGATTCTGTAAAAACCTCTATGTTGCCACTTAAAAAAATATTGTTCTTTTTGGTTTCGGCCATCTTGAAAACAGAAATTCAATTATTTCATTATTTTTCTGTTAGGAGGACGTTTAGAAATTAAGTTTATCTCTTGCAGTAGCAATAACCATGGATATTATTCAAAATCTTAATAACACATTTAGTTTAGTCATTGCTGGCACGTAATAAGTTAAAAGTTAAATACTCTTGAAAGCATGACAAGCAACTATTTCTAACGTATAGGAAAGTCCAGGCGAAATGGTTTGCTCATTTTTCTACACTGCGAAAGACGCCAATTATCTATTACAGCAACAATAAAAACTGGCCCGTTTTGCATTAGGCGGTATATTCCGTCTTGTGGTCTGCTATTTTCTGAAACAGATGGAGGAAATATGGCTCTTTAAATCTATCGTAGCCACCATACTCACCTGATTTAACCCGTGTGATATTTTCTGTTAGGTTGGGCAAAGAGCCGCGTTTAAACTTTATCTATGGCTACATTTGTTGAGCTGGACATGCTCAGTCGTGCAATCTACAATTATGTACTACTACGTTACCGTGCGTCATAGTGAACCATAACGGTGATGAACATCACCGATGATTAAGTTGATAAATTACACGTTTCTTTGTTTTGTAATTTGTTATTATATTCTAAATCAGTAATGAATCTTAGAGTTCTTTGTTGGCTTGTTTTAGTAAATAGCATTTCTAAGTGTGATACTAAACAAAACCATAACATAATACTCCATTATAAGAATTGCCAATAAATTTCACGTCACTAATCTTGTGTTTGTGTTTTATTGATGTTTACTATTGGTCAGATTTTGCTCAAGATTGCAATTCTTCTGCGCTATTATTTAAATGGGGTATTGTCTTACCCGAACTTAAATTGGCACTGCGACTCCATAAATTTGAAATTCTATATGTTATATTTCTGTCGTAAATGATTGATGGCACAAAGTTTATGATATCTATTAAAACTATCAATCTGATATTCGGCTCAGTTTATTGCTTGACGATTCGCTCCCTACTACAATAAAAAAAAAAAGATCCAACGAGCGATTTATCGAAAATCTAAGAAAATGTAGAAAAATTAATGTTCAACCTTTTGGAGAGCCTCTCCAGTTCGGTTTCGGGTTTCCAACAAGAGTTTTTCACAATTACTTTTTCTGAAGTGTGAAATCTTAGAATCCCACTAATCTTATCTTGGTCCTTTCAACCCCAATTTTCTTGCAGCATTCGCATTCACCTTCCGCTTTGTAAAAGCATCGAAAGAAATATTACCCTTATTGATAAGAAATTGATATACGAAGCAACAGAAAAGCGAGTTTAAAATATTTTGTTAATAAATCGAAACCTAAAGTTAATATTGTCTTTTATCTCCAAAATAATCAGGTCTAGACATTGGAATAGGAACCCTGTTTGACAAACGGCGAGTGCTAGCTTCTTTTTATGGAGGTTATCCATTTAGTCTTCAGAGAATCTAAAGCTGCGTGGGAAAGTCGCCTTCTGTTACTGAAAGCTGCCTAAAAAGTTTACCATGACATTATCGTACATTACGTTGCTTACAAGCCACCAAGTTTACTTTCTTAAACTGTTATTCTTAACATTAAGCTCATTAGATGGGTTCAAATTTGTAATTTGGTAGTATCAAGTTAAAGAGTTTGTTGAAAGTGGCAACGTTAAAATTACAATTTACGAAGTTTATGTTTAAGGAAAATATTACCACAGCTGAGTTTTCACAAAATCAATCAATTATGCTTCGTGTATTCGGTAGAATTATACATATAAAGTTGATAAAATGTGTGTGTTTCTTTATAGCACGATTGATGAATGTTTTAATCGTTTTCTGAAATAAAAAGAATATCAGAAATTTTGTTTAGTTAACATTTCCTGTGGTTTTGAAATTCAGAGTGCAGAGGGTGATATAATTTATGATTAAAATTTCAAAATTGTAATCCACGATTTTATTTCGACATTTCTTCTCATTCGACAGCAGTTTATAGGAAACCAACTACATTCTACAGAACTTTAGATTTTTCAGTTCAGCCTAAAACTAAATTTTAAAAGTTTTTGATCGCACTGTTTTATTGTATTTTGAATTATTGGAACTTAATGTCGCGTACTGACTTGAGCAGGTTTATCCAAATACACACTAAGGCTGGTTTCACACGAGACGACAGCTATACGATATGTCGCGCGCGATATATCGTATCACACCAGCCCTGGCGTTTCATATGTATACGATAATGTCGTGATACGGGTAATTTAGATTCTTTAAAAGTTGAAAAGTTTGCCCAGTATTGCCAGCGTAAAACAGTCGATGATGGAAAGAAGACGTGTTGTGTTATTACTCTTGATATAACGCAGGCGCCAGAGAAAGGCAGCAGTTCTTAGACATTTTGTCCCAAAGACATGGTCTTTGTTCGACCATTTCTATTAAATCTGGCGGCTCACAATTCAGTTTTCTTCTTGTCGTCATATTTTTTAGCAGTTAACCTTCATACATGCAACGCTGCGAAAGACTAAACTTCCGTAGTTCATTGTTAATCCAGACGATACTGTACTGTTTGCCGCTTCCGTGTGCAAACACACATATAATATGCATTGTCAACAAGAGTCGTCGCGATAACAATCCGAGGCGGTTCTAGAGAACAAATCGCGTGTAATTGCGATATCGCCTTGTCGGCGCGATACTATTTATCGTATCGCTCTAGTGTGAAAGACTCCCGCATATTACATAGACTTTTGCTGCATCCGATATCGTAACGATATATCGCTCGCGACATATCGTATCGCTGTCGTCTCATGTGAAGCCAGCCTAACGCGTACGGTTTTGGTTCGGTCTAAAAAAATTGCAACATTTTTTGGGGTAACTTCTTTAAAAAAAAAATATTAATAAGCTGTGTCGAGATGTTAGACATGTTCTTAAAGCATACACAGTGGCGTAACTACGCCAATGCAGCTACTGCAGTTGCATTGGGACCCAAGATTCAAAACCACAAGTTTAAATATTTTTTCTTAATAATAAAAACAAATGTAATGGAAATACGCCTAAGTATTCAATAGAAAAAAAATAAATATTTTTTTTAATTAGTAAGTGCATCGAAGAAATTTAGCAATTAACATTAGTATTATAATGTATGACTAAATATATGGTGTGTATTATATTTATCCGTTGGTCATTCATCTCGAAGAAGGGTTTTAAGTGTAAAAAGCTACTATTGTTTTATTTAAAATCTACTTCGACTATTCTTATTGGAATAATAATTTCTTCTTCTTAATCGTTATCCTCATTTATCGGACCAGTGTAGAGGTAGTCCCATTCACTCCGGGGATTAGCTTATTGCTATGTTCCGGGAGGTAGTGGGGCTATCGTACTTTAACCACTATGCCCCTCAGCTTACGCCAAACCCTTGGCATTACATTCACTCGTCCATTTGCTCATCCATCTATACTTTGAAGATAATTCCAGTCCCTCTAACGACTGCCGCGTTGTTAATGCGATATCCACGACTACCTATTTGCGAGCCATTCCGAGAGCACGAGGTACCGCGTTGACGCGGCTTTTGGTCACCCATCCAAGTACTGACCAGGCTATGCTTAACTTTGCTGATCGCACTCGAATGGTTATTCTAACCGCACCAACCCGGCACCCTGAAATAATAATTAAGTTTTGGTAAAAGTTTTTAAATCAGATCCATATGTTTTTGCCTAAAACGCCTATCCTAAGTATTCTTGAAATAGTTTGCCTATTTCTAGGTTTTTGTCACGCCTAATTTTTCGATTTATTTCAGTTTTGGTAATATTTATATTAATTGTGTCATCAAAGTAAAAAATTAATTTCGCCGCCATCTGTATAGAAAATAATTAATTTTTTCCGTATAAACTCGTGTTTGTCGAGGGAAGTAAGGTCCTCCTTACAGTATAATATAACTTAATTTAAATATTAGATTTAAGCTGCGATATTCTTCAGTAAAAATTAACGAAAAATTTAGCATCAAGTGTGTTGCACGTGTAACTTATTACAAAGCGAACCGCTGTAGAAGCGTGCCGGCTCTCTCGCTAGAGAAACCCTAAAGAAGGATTGGAAAAAAAATTCGAGAAATGTAACATGAACTTACTTAGTTTCTTTTTCTAAAAATTTGTAAATTTGCCGCGAGATATTTTCAAAATTCAGCATCAAGAGTGTTTCACATGTTACTTATTACAGGGTGGGGCGTTATAGAAGCGTGCCGCCGCGCGCCGCACCCGCTGGAAAACCCCTAAAGAAAAATCGGAAAAAAATTCGACAAACTTTAACATGAACTTTGAAGTTTTTTTTCTAGAAATTTGTGAATTTGTAGGGAAATTTTCTGAAAAAATTAGCATCAAGTGTGTTGTACGTGTTACTTATTACAGGGTAGGCCGCTATAGAAGTGTGCCGCCGCTCCCGCTAGAAAATCCTAAAGAAGGATTGGAAAAAAATGCGACAAAATTTAACATAAACTTTTAATTTTTTTCTTCTAAAACTTTGTACAATTGCTGCAAAATTTTCTGCAAAATTTAGCATTAAGATTGTTTCACGTGTTACTTATTACAGGCTGTGGCGTTATAGAAGCGTGCCGCGGCGCCCGCTAAAGAAACTAAACGATTGAATAAAAAACACGACAAAATTTAACATGAACTTCTATAGTTTTTTTCTCTAAAAAGTTGTAAATTTGCCGCGAAATATTCTCATAATTTAGTATCAAGTGTGTTGTACGTTTTACTTATTACAGAGTAGGCCGCTATAGAAGAATGCAGCCGCGCGCGCCAGAAAAACCTTAAAGAAGGATTGGAAAAAAAAATTCGACAAAATTCCACAGAAACTTTTTTTTCTTCTAAATGTTTGAAAAATTGCTGCAAAATCTTAGCCGTACCCGCTAGAAGACCCCCAAAGAAGAATCGGAAACAAAGTTCGACAAAATTTAACATAACATTTAAATTCTTTTATAAATTCTAGCTTTACCTCGTTCAAGTCCATATTTATTGATTATAAGTATATAAAATACTTAATTACTTCAACAGTGTTTATTTATTTTAACCTTATACGTATTTCGGCATGTTTACATGCCATTGTTAAAGGTTATAGAAAGTCTTGACTTATAGAAAGTCAAGATTTTCTATAACCTTTGACAATGGCATGTAAACACGCCGAAATACGTATAAGGTTAAAATAAATAAACACTGTTACATTAAGTATTTTATATACCTATACTCAATAACGCTTAAAGTTTTTTTTTCTAAAAATTTGTAAACTTGCCGTGAAATATTTTACACAATTCAACATAAAGAGTGTTTCACATGTTACTTATCACAGGGTGAAGCGCTATAGAAGCGTGCCGCCGCGCCCTTTGGAAAAACCCTAAGAAAAGATTTAAATTTTTTTTTATTAAATTCATGAACTTATTCAGTTTTTGTTTCTAAAAATTTGTAAAGTTTTCGCGAAATCTTCTGCAAAATTCAGCATCAAGAGCTTTGTACGTGAAACTTATTACAGGGTAGGCCGTTATAGAAGCGTGTCGCCGCGCCCACTTAAAAAACCCCGAAGAAAGATTGGATAAATTCTTTTATCGGCGCCTTTGAAGCATGTCTAAATGTATGTGTGGATGTTATACAATAGTATTAATTTATAATAGGCGCGATGTGCGTCGTGCTTAGTATAAATAATTTTTCACCTAAATGGAAGTACATATACCTTCACTTCTATTCTATGTTTTTCATTTTGCCGTTTCTGCAAATTCGACGCTATGCCTAGCACCTAATCTGGTCCTGGTATTCAGTTTTATTAATATTAGATTAAGCGTACATTTCTCTAGTCGTATCAGAAACGTCATGGATAATTCGCTGTTGTCGTAATGTTTTTCATGCACAACACAGTCTTGAGCGGAAGTTTTGTGGCATGTTCCAAAGGAACACAACAGGAAAAAAAATAATAAGCGTAGTGACTTTCTTGCAAAAATCACGTGGTATAACTTTGTATCTTCATGTATCTATAAAATATAATGTGAAAGTTAAACCCTCCTCTAGCGAAACTGAGAATTCTCGCTATAAGCAAACAGAACTAATAATCCAAGATAATTTTCCTGTTTCCAACTAAAATTTCAATCTTAGGCAGTTCTATGATCTAATTTTCCCAACTTCTTGTTATGGGAAGTTAATCCTTTGGGAGATCAACAACAAGAGAGTAAAACTGCGAACCTATTCTAACACATTCGTTACGTCGCTTTAGTTCCCTTTCATCCTCTTTTGTTTTGACAAGCTTTACTTCTTGTGATTGAGTATTTGAAGTGTATTCTCGGCGACTTCAAGGTTTTAGTGTTCTAAGGCAAATTTCGCAGTAATCGGCTAAAGCTCCCGATTAAAGTTAAACATAAAACGCTTGCCCGTTTGCCTAAGGAAAGCTTCGTTGATGGTTTGTAATATGAAAGCTTTGTGGTGAAGTATGCAAAAATTTTAATTATATCGAAAATATTTCAAAAATTAATAGTGTTTTGGTAACGGTTCAAAAAGTAGCAAATATAAACTGGCACAAAAATATGGTTCACGATTCGTATCAATTTGTCCGTAGTAAGTGTTGACATATTAGAGTGGAAATAACAAACGACAAGTTGGCTTGACAAATAAAGCTGCCTCAGAAATTCAAGACACTAAGGAAATAAAAACACGAAAGCTGTACTCCAGTTTTGCGTTTTAGAAACTTCCCTTAAAGATTTTTGAATAAAATAATGAAAATGTAATACAATTTTTAAATTATAAAAAAAAATAAATTTTTAAATCATTATTATGAGGCAAAACGAGTTTGCGTTTTTTAATTTTCTAAATTAAAGGTTTGTTCATAATCATAAAACAAGCAAATATTGAAAGGTCGAGTGAGAACTGTAATTAAAGTTGCCGTTATTAAATTTAACTGTCGCCTCGATTTCCCGGACTCTTTCAGCTCTTGAAAGACTCGGATTATTTGTACAAAATATGAGACAGTTATTCAAATATTATGAAACTGCAAAACTCATTCTAATGCTAACGAACTGGCTGATGGAAATTTTCTGATTTGCAACTTGTAATTTTTGAACTTCGTTCAATTATTGGTTTTGCAGAGCCCACAATTTCATGCTTGATGTAAAATTTCATCAAAGTGTTTTTTGTCGGACAATTGAATCTTTTTAGTTCTGCTGGAAGCCATATAACAGAAGTGCTGTGGAAATAAGGTTGTACAAAATGGAAAATCTCATTACGATTGGTTTCTATCAAAAACAAGTTTCACGTCTGCAAATTACTACATTTCCTCTGCTTACTTGAAATGAGACGGTGGTTGCAGACGTATAGGAATTTTAAAATAGCAACGTTACATTACATATCAGCCCATTAAGATGCATTAAAGGCGACCTTTTTTCCGGGGTCGTAGTGGCTGCAACAGCCAATTACTACGTACTTTTTCAGAACTGTCATCTTAGATATTTATGAGGCCATTTTACATACCGCATTAGTCTTATTATTAGAATGTCTTACATTCCGTCTTGGATTTGTGGTTCTGGTAACGGAATTTCAACTTAATAGTTATTGCTATATATTGTAACTTTGAACTGTAAGCTTGAACTTTATGGCGGCAGGTGAAGTTTTCATTCTCTAAACTTTTAAAGCCATTCAAAAATTGTAGGTAGTAATTTATTCTTCACTAAATCTTGAATCCAATTCCCACTGCTATTGTTGAAGTGTAAAACGATCGAGTTGGCAATTGTCCAAATAGTAAATTTCACGTATGGTTGACGATGCGATCGATTTTCAACTAAATCCAATTATCAACACTTTGTTGTCGATTGCACTCGTTCTCAATAAATTTCAAAAGGCTGTTGCTGTTGGGGGCGAGGTAATTTTATAAATGTTATGTTTTTGTGACGACAAAAGAAAATAATTATCCGTTATAATAGTTGGTTGATATTGCAAGAATTTGGGGAAACAAAATAATAAAAAAAATTCTTGTTTTGTATTTAGAAAAATTAGAAATCAGATAATATATTTTCAGTTAATAATTTCCATATAATGCTACAGTTAACCACACTGGTAAACAAAGGTTTTTTTCTTACTCTAATACGTGTACAGTATGTATTTCTTCATGCTGATTCTGAAAACCAATTCAATTTTTTTCTACCACGTCAAAATTTTGAGAAATTTTCAACAACAGTTTTCTCCTAAAATCTATTATTTTTTACTGGATTTGACATTTTCTGTTTTACCGCATTGATGTTAAATACTGAAAGAAATCTTGTGTTGCCTGACTTATTCGAACAGGTTTGAACAAGTTTCGGCATGTTTTCTACGTCACAACCATAAGCCACGCCTCTATTTGCTTTTAAACCAGTCATATTTCGGAAATTCGTAGATATGCGATTATGCGAGTATATAAGAAGGCACAGAAGGATTATTACCAGTATTAAAATTGAGTCAGTTTGTGATAATCTGTTGTGTTTTATATTGACAATGTCTCGTAAGTGTGTAAATGATCCGAACAGTTTTTGTTATGTTTTCGGAGAATTAACTATTCAGCAGCTTAA
Source organism: Ctenicera cuprea (assembly GCA_958336395.1). Taxonomy (NCBI): domain Eukaryota; kingdom Metazoa; phylum Arthropoda; class Insecta; order Coleoptera; family Elateridae; genus Ctenicera; species Ctenicera cuprea. Next base: position 27,917,633 of record OY284491.1, read on the forward strand.
GCAAAATATTATATCTACAGTAGATAAAGGCACACTACTACTATTTGGTGTTAAATTTAAAATCAAGACAATTCTTGGACTCCTAAAACTTGCTGTGCGCGTTGTGCTGTTATTCTTAGACGCTGGTTGAATGGTAAGAGCACTGCTATGCCGTTTGTGGTTCCTATGATTTATACGACGAATGCTGCACCAAAATCTTCAGGTGTTCTGGCAAAAACAAGAAGAAAATTGCTTATCCCAGTTTGTCTTCTGTTACTCGTCCAGTACCTCATTGGGCAGTTTTTGCGGTACCAACATGTCCAAACGTTTAAAAAAAAACAATTTGATGCAGAAACAGAAGGAAAAACTGAAGAACTGTCAAACAATGATGAGGAATTTTTACCATCTCAAGAAGACAAACCTAATTTAATACCTTAATTAGAAGTAAATGACCTGGTTCGTGATTTGAAATTATCAAAAACTCTAGCAGCGATAGGCGATACTAGGATCGAGATTACAAGGATAACAGTTGTTTGCTTCAGATACGCGTGTTTGAGTATATCGCAATCGTCAGACAAAAATTGTCACGGTATTTCTCAACTGAATAGGGTATTTCCTTCTGCAATAATATTAACAATTTAATGCTTGCACTATGAACATAATGCAGAAGAATAGCGTCTATTCATTGATGCTTCAAAACTAAGCTTAAAACCTGTTCTTCTACACAATGGAAATATTTACCTTACAGTTCCTGTTGGACATGCTGTTCACATGAAGAAATCCTATGAAAATATGATATGCCTTCTTGACAAAATTAATTACAGAAAGTATAAATGGTACATCAATGCTGATTTAAAAGTTGCGGCAATACTGCTTGGTTTACAACTTGGATACACGAAACATTGTTGTTTAATTTGTGAGTGGAACAGCCGAGCAAGAAATTCTGATTACATTGTTAAACAATGGCCACCAAGAGAGCAGCATATTCCTGTGCAAAAGAACAGAATCCATCCGGCACTAGTTGAGCGTGACAAAGTTTTCTTACCACCGTTGCATATAAAATTGGGTTTGATAAAGAACTTTGTCAAAGCCGTGAACAAAAAAGGACATGGATTTCAATATGTCAACCAAAGCATGATCTCCCCCCCCCCCCCCCCCAGTGTCTACCACTATCAATATTTCGTTATTTTAAGTTAGGAATTTCAGCTTCAAAATCAGTATGAACATGTTAAATGACAATAAGAACAAAATTATAACTTTTCGTTGGGAAAACATCTCTGGGAAGTTTCGTTTTGGTCGTTTACCTATACACTTTATTTGAGTAATCTCCGGAAAACGACTAATACCCAAAGAAAGGTGTATAGGATGTCCAAAATCGATTTTGAGCATTCAACGGATAAACTTTGTTTGCAAGTAGAGAATACCAAATATCATCGGGTAACAGTTTCAAAAAATAAGAGGAAGTTCTATTTTAATATAAACGCGCTAAAGAAAGAACTTTTTATTTGTATTCCACGCTTCTAGGATATCCGTTCGACGCAAGCGCGAATTTTCTACCACCCCCTTTTCTTTTGATGTTTCAGAAATGTACGAATTTCGGCTTCAAAATTGGCATGAACATGTTAAATGACAATAGGAATAATTTTCCATTGAGGAAGCACCTCTGGGAGGTTCCCTTATGGTCGATTACCTGAACAGTTTAATTGGAAAATACTAAAAATCAAAATCTTTCAAAACTTTCAAAAAGTTTTTAAAATTTTCAAGTTTCCATAACTTCTCAACATTTTTAAAATCCTGAAAACTTTTGAAATTTGCAGGTAATTCAAATTTTTCAAAAATGTTTTCATTTTCCAAAAAAAATCAAAAATGTGAAGTATTTTAAATAGTTCCAATCATTTCAATAAATGCGAATAGAGTCCCGTGACTGGTGCTTGACAGCTTTTTGAGGTAAAACTTCGTTACTGGCGGAGTGGGAGGGGGAAAATTAACCACTTAAATACTGCCATATGCTTCGTGAAAAAAATAATTTCATAGATATTGCTGACGGTTTTATGCAAATAAGAGAATCGTGGCGCGCCATGGAAAGCAAATGAAGTTACAGGGTGTTATTTAGTTTTTTACATAAATGTCACATTTTTACTTAATTCGTTCGTACGTTGTGTTAGTATTTTGTGAAATATTATTAGCGGTATTTAGTCAATTAAGGGGGCCAGCGGGTGGTCTAGTGGTTAGAGTCCCAACCTCTAGAACTAGACTCCCAACGGCAGTAGGTTCGAATCTTCTGCCCGTCGGAAATTTGTCTGAATAAGTTAAACACGGCGTGTCCATGGACGGTGTGTGTAATGTGTATGTTGGGTTGCATGTCTTTCGGGGTGGGGCATGTTAGACCGGTGAATAGCGCTAAATGCGCTGAGCCCGGGTAAGGGGGTGGGATGGGAATCATGGAGTCGTGCTCACGCACCGCCTCATGATTCCTTTTAAAGAAAACTTAACTAAAATGCCACACTTAAAATAAACTGAATAATACACCTGTCAACGTCTTTTATTTTCCGTCGTGCGCTACGATTTCCTTATTTGCGTGTAACGGGAACGCGAGCTGTAGGACAATATGTATGATTTATTCTTTTTCGAAAACTATAGCATTAAAAAACAGTTATTTAGATTTTCTGTTAAAAATTAAATGGTCTTACCATTACGATAAAAAATACGAGTCATTTCGTTCAAGAAAAAGTATTATCTTATGGATATCTTTTTTGTGGGACACCCTATATAAGATTTTCATTAACCAGTTTATAGTATGTATCGGTTTACACAACCTTTATTACCAATTTCTTTACCTATCTTCTAGAAAAAATAGCAGAAATATATTAAAACCTGTATCTTTTAACTCAGATTGTATAGCCAGCATACAAAGAGCACTTGTGATAATGAAAGTATGATTTATAATATATTTGATTGAAGATTGAATTATTTTCAATTATTTTACAAATATCATTTGAAATTCAAATATTGATATTTGATAACAACATTAATAACAAGGGTACATATGAAAATAAAGAAAAAATGATGAAATTTCCAAACTCGATCATACCGACATATTCTTGTTAAGTACGTTATTAGCTATACCAAATGAACATTTAGGACCTTTTTAACCGTTAACAAGCTTTGGTATTAATAAAAAATGCCCAAATTGCCAATTTTCAAATTAAGTGTTTTTTAACACAGATAACGTAATATTTTGAGAAGTACTTGGCATATCGACTTGATTTGTTTTTTGTTTCAAAGCAGATGCCTTAACGCTGTTTTTAATCTCAGCCTAATTTCCGAAAATAATTATTTTTTGCCCAAAGAAAATATGAATATGGCTTTTTGCTTTCGATGTAGTGAACAAATTATTAAGCAAAAAACTTTTTTATTTGTAGATTTTAACATATACATGCAGTGAACAAAATTGGGAATAAACCCTGAGAAATATTTTAAAGCAAAAAATAGATATCATGTGGCCATGGTTTTCATGGTATGAATTTGTAGCAAAACGCTGCGATGTACACACTGTCCACTACCCATTTGTACATTTGGTGGGACGTTTTTATAGCGATTTCTACAGCCAACTAAAACACGCCATAGCCGTTTTCCTTTTTCTGTTAAATCGTAGAATTCAAAAAACACTTTCACTGAGAACACTTAAAGAAAATAGTATATTAAAGTATAAGTGGATAAAAAGGTCTTTAAAACACGCGCGATTTTTCAAGCACGACGGCGCAGCCGGAGTGCTCGAAATAGAGCAAGTGTTTTAAAGACCAGTTATCCACGAATACTTTACGCTATTTTTTTTTATTGGTGCACTTTGAAATCATAAATACTGGTATTATTACTACAAAAAATGGAAATAAGAACTAATAATGTAAAATGGTTGAATTCGTGATGTGACATCAGTATACCTTTCGTTGTCATGGAAATGAGAAAAACAGAAATTAATTCGCAATTTGTCATCAAAGATTAATTGTTGTCACTGCACTGCTTAAAAATGAATTCTAATATCGATATTTTAAATAGTAAAGCAGAATCGCGGTTAATACCGCAAAAATCTAATGATGCGTATAAAAAAGAATATGACAAGTTCATCAAATGGATGGAAGAGCAAAAGGTAACAGATATAAATGAACGAGTTGTGCTTGCTTACTTTCGGAAAATGTCAGAGCAGTACAAGGCGTCGACTATCCATTCGAAATTACAATGTTTGTTGAGGATAATGAAAGGAGTCGATATAAAATCATTTGTAAAAGTGCATGCATTCATGAAGGCAATTAGTAAGAATGAGGTAGCCAAGAAGGCATATGTATTCAACGAAGATGATTTGCGGAAGTTTTTCATAGATGCACCGGACATTACGTATTTATTTTTGAAGGTGGTAGCCATTTGCGGTATCTTTGGGTCTTATAGAAGATGTGAATTATGCGATTTGCGCTTACATGATATCAAAGAAGAAGGAAGCGTATTGGTTATTACTATCCGACCGTCTAAGACAGTGAAGGGTCGACGCTTTACTGTAGCCGACAGTGAAGCAATTAGTTATGTGCGTTTGGTGAAGCAGTATTTATCATTGCGCCCCCAAAATGTAAGTACAGACCGAGTTTTCTTACGATATGATAAGGGGAAATGTACCAATCAAGTGGTTGGTATTAATACATTTGGATCATGTCCCTTGCAAATTGCACGTTATCTTAAATTGGATGATCCTGAGAAATACACGGGACATGCTTTTCGACGTACGTCCGCTACCATTATGGCAAATAGTGGCATGACAATAGATCAAATCCAACGACAAGTAGGATGGAAATCGGCAGCTGTGGCGACTGGTTACGTTGAAGAGAGCATTAGCAATACGAAGAATGTTTCAAACATTATTGGGAGTGCCATTAACGGAAGTTCAACCTCATTGAGTTCTGAGAATGTTAACAGTATTAATTTAAATACCATTTCCTCCGATTTAAAAAATCGAAATATTAATACCTCAAACAATACTAACTGTACTTTCCATTTTCATTTATAAAATTAAAATTGTTAAATAATGTTTGAATAAAGGTTTTGCATTTGTTAGTAATATTTTATTTGACGTTACAAGGTACTCCTGTCGGATCAATAATCAAAAAATTGTCATTTAGACTTCACGTTTCTCGAGTTGTTGATGTTGCCATGGTAACTTTAAAAAACGCGCGTTTAGAAAGTTCGATTTAAACACGCTGAGGCGTACTTTAAATAGGTAAAATGGGGCACCAATAAAAAAATTTACTTTTTCTTTCCACATTATATTCATTTTAAAATTTCCTAAGCGGAACCCAACAGTGTTCTTGAAAACGAAGAGGCCCGATAACACTCATCTGATTCTGTTTCTGAAAAAAACTACTCAGGAAAGGATTTTACGTTTCACTGACCAAATCTTAAACCTTCACATTGTTGCTGGTTTTAAAAGAAATTCTATTACTATTCATCATTTTTTCTCTTTCTAGTTTGTATTTTGAATCCTCAATTTACCTCTTATTGAGCTCTCCAAAAAAAGTAAAGGTGTTGGCTGATTTATTAAAAGTCATTATGGAAGAACTCAATATTCGAGAACAAATTATCATAGAGCGTAACCCTTCAGAAACTCATAATAGTGAAATTATTATGCTGTTTTCTAAATTTAGACATTTCATATTGGATTTTATAACAACCAGCAATTCTATAAATAGTTTTCACAACAAAACGTATTAGATCTAGATATATCCTTTTTATCAACTCAAAATTGCAAAAACCGCTTCTCATTATTACGAACAATGACATTAATCCCCATGGTATATAGAAAATATCGAAACTTTTTTAATACTAGGAGCTTGATTACCCAAGAGAGTGATATTCCAAAAATTGCCTCTAGTTGCGTATATTAGTAAAGTCTCTTAGGATAAATGCGAAACTACAATTTCATCTTAAAAAAAATAATAAACCGCTTTTCACAAAATAAAGTGGCTTCTGTCGTGAAAATTTATTTCAATATTCTTTGCAGATAATTAAACCCTTGCAAAAATACAATAATGTTAATGAACTACGTGTTAATATTTCTACAAAAATTTGTAATGTGTTTGTTCCGTCTTAATTACGATAGGCGCCTGTTGGGTAGCTAATCCCTACCTTTTCGGCATATTTTTATGTATTTATTACTTGTGACCAGACCGTGCAAGCCGTGAGAATTTAGCTTTTACAATGTTCGCAGGGACAAGTATTTGCAAATGGTCAAACTGATCTTTGGGTTTTGCAGAAAGGACCAGTGTTGTGATGTACTCGTAAGGGTCAACATCTATTTCGTATCAATTATTTGCTTAATGTAATATATAGTATAAGGTTGCGTTAGAAAATAAAATATAAATACAGTTCCATCAATTATTACTTAAAATTCTACTCTACCCTACATTTTGGTCGGATTCGAGCCGGATTTACCAATTTACTAAGGTCCTTCGAGAAAATATAACAAGTGCAAACGATCCAGTAACGCGCCTTCAAGAATCTACAGTATATCGCAACATTCAAGTCAAATCGACTTCAGAAATTCAACGAGCTACACATCTCTAAGACAACAATCTACTTAAACAAAGGTCAGTCAGTTGGTCTATGTTAATCCTTTTTTATTCCTTGTCTAGGATTGTGTATGCAGTGTATACATTTCTATTATTCATTTAATTTAAGTCGAATTATTTACAAATATTCTTGCTATTAGCACCTATTATTACTAAATAAACTCTAAGGGGCGTTCGTGTTAGGATTATTTCTAATTCATTTCACATACTAAAACATGGCTGAAGAATTAAAATCTTTGATTATTGCTCGCGAAGTTATAAAAGCAGCGCTAACACGCTTTCAAGATCATTCTGCTTCTTTAACTGAAAGTAGCAATGTCACAGAAACAAAAATTCGATTCTCCAAACTTAAAGATAACTGGGACGAATTTAATTCAATTCAATCAAAAATTGAGATTTTAGACACTAGTTCTAAACAACAAAAAGAACATAAAAAAGAACGTGAATCCTTTGAAAATCAATATTATACTACAGCGGCTGTTTACGAGGACTTTCTGTCCAGTAGTCTTGCAAATTCTACAATTGCAACAAATTCACAGTCAAGTTCTGAAACTGATATGAGGCATCAAGCAGCTACACTACCTTCCATGAAATTGCCTGAATTTAGCGGCCAATATGACCGTTGGTTTGGATTCTCCGAATCATTTAAGTCCGTGATTCATAATAATTCCAAGTTATAAGACTTACAGAAATTGCATTATTTAAAATCGTGTCTCACAGGAGAAAGCGCCTCATTGATCGAAACATTATCAATATCGAACGATAATTATTCAGTTGCTTGGGATCTGTTAAAGAGTCGATACGAAAATAAAAGACTTATTATAAAAAATCACGTGCGGGCTTTATGTAACTTACAACCAATTCAAAGGAATAAGAAAGAAGAGATTTGGTTTCAATTATGGCTAGAATAGACCACTACATGTTTCGTTCTTGTTTGAACTCATCAGGTGGACATAATTCTAACCATAATTGAAACCAAAAGCAAACAGGCATATATACGCCAGAAAGTATTACACTAACGGGGAATTAAAATAGTAACGCCCTCTATTATGTGCGGCGAGAAAAAGTTGCAAAGCAACAAACCGGTAAAGTTGCGATCGGAACCTGCTAAGCAGGTATCTGCGATCGCACCGGCCTCTAAGCACAAAACACAGAAACGCCCGTGTGGCAAGAAATAAGAAAGAAGAGATTTGGTTTCAATTATGGCTAGAATAGACCACTACATGTTTCGTTCTTGTTTGAACTCATCAGGTGGACATAATTCTAACCATAATTGAAACCAAAAGCAAACAGGCATATATACGCCAGAAAGTATTACACTAACGGGGAATTAAAATAGTAACGCCCTCTATTATGTGCGGCGAGAAAAAGTTGCAAAGCAACAAACCGGTAAAGTTGCGATCGGAACCTGCTAAGCAGGTATCTGCGATCGCACCGGCCTCTAAGCACAAAACACAGAAACGCCCGTGTGGCAAGAAATAAGAAAGAAGAGATTTGGTTTCAATTATGGCTAGAATAGACCACTACATGTTTCGTTCTTGTTTGAACTCATCAGGTGGACATAATTCTAACCATAATTGAAACCAAAAGCAAACAGGCATATATACGCCAGAAAGTATTACACTAACGGGGAATTAAAATAGTAACGCCCTCTATTATGTGCGGCGAGAAAAAGTTGCAAAGCAACAAACCGGTAAAGTTGCGATCGGAACCTGCTAAGCAGGTATCTGCGATCGCACCGGCCTCTAAGCACAAAACACAGAAACGCCCGTGTGGCAAGAAATAAGAAAGAAGAGATTTGGTTTCAATTATGGCTAGAATAGACCACTACATGTTTCGTTCTTGTTTGAACTCATCAGGTGGACATAATTCTAACCATAATTGAAACCAAAAGCAAACAGGCATATATACGCCAGAAAGTATTACACTAACGGGGAATTAAAATAGTAACGCCCTCTATTATGTGCGGCGAGAAAAAGTTGCAAAGCAACAAACCGGTAAATTATGTCCACCTGATGAGTTCAAACAAGAACGAAACATGTAGTGGTCTATTCTAGCCATAATTGAAACCAAATCTCTTCTTTCTTATTTCTTGCCACACGGGCGTTTCTGTGTTTTGTGCTTAGAGGCCGGTGCGATCGCAGATACCTGCTTAGCAGGTTCCGATCGCAACTTTACCGGTTTGTTGCTTTGCAACTTTTTCTCGCCGCACATAATAGAGGGCGTTACTATTTTAATTCCCCGTTAGTGTAATACTTTCTGGCGTATATATGCCTGTTTGCTTTTGGTTTCAATTATGGTTAGAATTATGTCCACCTGATGAGTTCAAACAAGAACGAAACATGTAGTGGTCTATTCTAGCCATAATTGAAACCAAATCTCTTCTTTCTTATTTCTTGCCACACGGGCGTTTCTGTGTTTTGTGCTTAGAGGCCGGTGCGATCGCAGATACCTGCTTAGCAGGTTCCGATCGCAACTTTACCGGTTTGTTGCTTTGCAACTTTTTCTCGCCGCACATAATAGAGGGCGTTACTATTTTAATTCCCCGTTAGTGTAATACTTTCTGGCGTATATATGCCTGTTTGCTTTTGGTTTCAATTATGGTTAGAATTATGTCCACCTGATGAGTTCAAACAAGAACGAAACATGTAGTGGTCTATTCTAGCCATAATTGAAACCAAATCTCTTCTTTCTTATTTCTTGCCACACGGGCGTTTCTGTGTTTTGTGCTTAGAGGCCGGTGCGATCGCAGATACCTGCTTAGCAGGTTCCGATCGCAACTTTACCGGTTTGTTGCTTTGCAACTTTTTCTCGCCGCACATAATAGAGGGCGTTACTATTTTAATTCCCCGTTAGTGTAATACTTTCTGACGTATATATGCCTGTTTGCTTTTGGTTTCAATTATGGTTAGAATTATGTCCACCTGATGAGTTCAAACAAGAACGAAACATGTAGTGGTCTATTCTAGCCATAATTGAAACCAAATCTCTTCTTTCTTATTTCTTGCCACACGGGCGTTTCTGTGTTTTGTGCTTAGAGGCCGGTGCGATCGCAGATACCTGCTTAGCAGGTTCCGATCGCAACTTTACCGGTTTGTTGCTTTGCAACTTTTTCTCGCCGCACATAATAGAGGGCGTTACTATTTTAATTCCCCGTTAGTGTAATTCAAAGGAAGTCTGCGGAATCTTTAAGAAATTTAATAAGTACCGTTACACTAAATTTAAAACTATTAAAAAAGCTTGGTCAGCCAGTTGATCACTGGGATTTATTACTTATAGAAAACATTACGTCTAAACTAGATTATCTAACATTGTCCGAATGGGAAAACACGAAAATAATCGGTGATGCTCCCACATTTAAGGAAATGTCAGATTTTCTCACGGCAAAATGTCAGTTCCTAGAAAGGCTTGAATACGAAAAGATGTCACAAAACGTTAGTTCAAGTGGCACTAATTTAAATAAAAAACATTCTGTTAAATACAGCGGAGTAAAATCTACGGCACATATTTCGGCAAACAAACCGTCATGTCAATTTTGCCAACAATCACACTATTTAAATCAATGCCAGACTTTGTTAAAACTGCCTATCGAGTCGCGAATAGCGGAAATTAAGAAACTGCAACTTTGTTTAAACTGTTTTCGGTCTAACCACTTGGTAAACAATTGCTTTGCTAGAGTAAAATGTAAAACATGTGGTATGAAACACCATACAATATTACACTTAGATGCAAATAATTCACGCAACCAAAGAGACAATTCACAGGAAGGTGAAAACGTGGTGCCAACTCCGGTTAGTCATTATTGTAATGCTCGCGAAATTCAGTCACAGGTTCTGCTATCAACTGCTATCGTACATGTAAGGGACAGTCAAGGGAATTATCAAAAAATACGCAGCTTGCTCGATATGGGCAGCCAATCTAATTTTATAACAGAAGCCGCTTGCAGAAAATTAGGGTTAAAATTTAAATCTATAACAATGCCAATTTCGGGTATAAATCAGTCAACATCTACAGTCAACAAATTGACAAATATCAATATTCATTCGCAATATAATTCATTCCAAGCAACTCTTGCTTGTTTGGTACTCGATAAAATAACCGCTAATCTACCGCTAATTAGTTTTAACGCGAATCAGGTAAATATACCAAATAATATCGATCTTGCTGATCCAAAATTCAATATAAGCAGTCCAATTGATTTATTAATTGGGGCACAATTATTTTGGGATTTATTATGTAACGGCAAAATAAATACCGGTAAAGGTACACCTCACCTACGCGAAACTCATTTAGGATGGATTATAGGTGGAAATTTATGTGCCACTAAGTCATCTCAAAACAAATTATGCAATTTGGCAATATGTAACTTAGAATCGCAAATAGAAAAATTTTGGGAAATAGAAGATTTTTCAAATAAAACACGAAATTACTCGCAAGAGGAACAAGACTGCGAGAATTCATTCCTAGATACGTATACGCGTGACGCAACAGGACGCTTTATAGTTCAGTTGCCCTTTAAAAATAAGCATATTATGCTAGGTAATTCAAAAACGCAAGCGCTGAATAGGTTCCGTTGTTTAGAGCGAAAGTTAGAGAAAAACTCGTCGATTAAATCTTCGTACGTTCAATTTATGAACGAGTACGTCGAGTTAGGTCACATGACTCCAATTAGCGAATCTAATAGCGACAATCATTCCAAAGAATATTATCTGCCGCATCACGCTGTATACAAAAATTCCAGTACAACTACAAAGGTACGTGTTGTATATGACGGATCTAGTAAAAGTAGCACAGGAATTAGTTTGAACGATATGTTACTTGTTGGCCCTAAGATTCAGCAAGACCTATTCGCCATTCTAACTCGATTTCGGATCCATCAATACGCATTCTCGTCTGATATAGTTAAAATGTACAGACAAATTTTAATTGCTCCAGAACATCGCGATTATCAGCGTATTTTCTGGCGTGCTAACTCAAGCGAGCCATTACAAATTTTTACTCTAAATACGGTAACATACGGAACTGCTTCCGCTCCCTATCTTGCAATTCGAAGCCTACAGCAATTGGCTATCGAGGAACGCGAAAAATTCCCATTTGCTTATGAGGTTATTTTACGTGATTTTTATGTGGATGATGTTTTGAGCGGGGCACAATCGTTTACAGAGGCTAAAGAACTTCAAAATCAATTAATCAGTGTACTTAAACAAGGAGGTTTTACTCTACAAAAATGGGCATCAAATGATCCAAGATTAATAATCAATTCGGAAACAAAGGTACCAAGCGATCTTCACATTAATTTAGACAAACAAGATGAAACAAAAATTCTAGGTCTTATTTGGGGTGTTGAACGAGATACTCTCAAGTATGCCATAAAAAATTGCGATAATCAAATTACAATTACTAAGCGCAGTATATTATCGATTATAGCTCAACTATTTGATCCTTTAGGTCTTGTCGGTCCGGTTTTGATATCGGCGAAAATTATTCTGCAAAAACTTTGGTCACTAAAGTTGGGCTGGGACGATTCACTTCCGGCTAATTTAGAAATAGCGTGGCTAAATTTTACAAGGCAACTTCCTTTATTAAACAAATTAAACATCGACCGAAAGGTAATTGCAGAAAATGCTACTGCTTATTACGAACTTCACGGTTTTTCCGATGCTTCAAGTTCAGCATATGGTGCTTGCGTTTATATACGCACTGTTTACCCAAACGATACATTTACTGTTAACTTACTAGCAGCCAAATCACGGGTGGCACCGTTAAAGGCTTTAACTATACCGCGTCTTGAATTGTGCGGCGCGCTATTACTATCTCGGTTAGTAGACAAAATTAAAAATTCATTACATATTTCAATTAATCAACATTATTACTGGACTGATTCCACGATAGTGTTGGCTTGGCTATCAGCACATTCTTCTAACTGGAAAACATTTGTTTCCAATCGGGTTACCGAAATTCAAAATTTAACTGATGTCAGTAACTGGCATCATATACAATCCAAAGAAAATCCAGCTGATCTCATTTCCAGGGGGGTAACTCCAGAAAATTTAATACAAAGTCATCTATGGTGGCACGGGCCCATCTGGTTAATGAGCGAGTCCCATAAATGGCCAAAATTTGTACAAGAGCACGATACATGCTCTACACCAGAAAAACGAGTAACTTCAATTGTTACAATAATGCCGGAAATGCCATTTTTTACAAAATACTCTAACTACAACAAATTACAACGAGTTATGGCTTATTGCATTCGTTTTATACATAATACTAGACATAAACGTATTAAACAAGTAGGTGTTTTAACGTGTCGCGAACTCCAATACGCGACAGAGGCGATCCTGCAATATATTCAACAACGCGAATTTGCGGTTGAGATAAACAATTTAAAAGGTGGGCGTCAATTAAAAAGAGGAAGCAATCTACTGCAACTTAGTCCATTTCTTGACCCGGGTGGCTTATTACGAGTAGGGGGACGTCTTAAAAATTCTATCCTAGCGTATGACGTCAAACATCCGATAATTTTACCAGCAAGGCATCATGTAACAAAACTCTTAATAAAACATGAACACGAAAATAATCTGCACGCCGGTCAGCAAGCTACCTTGGCATTCATACGTCAAAAATACTGGCCCTTGTCAGGTCGAAATACTGTTAGGCATGTAATACACCAATGCATTAAATGCTTCCGGGTTAAACCAACCGGTGGCAACGAACAAATAATGGGAAACCTCCCAGCTAGCCGTCTAGAGCCGTCTCGGCCCTTTATAAATTGCGGCATTGATTATGCCGGCCCTGTATATTTAAAGGAGGCAAGTGGTCGAGGTAAAAAATCTATTAAGGCATATGTCGCATTATTTATTTGTATGGCTACAAAGGCCATACACATCGAACTAGTTGGCGATCTTACTTCAGAAGCTTTTTTGAACGCTCTTAAACGTTTTATTTCACGCCGCGGTAATGTATCGAATATTTTCTGTGACAATGCTACCAATTTTAAGGGAGCACAGCGAGAGCTGATCAATCTTCAAGATATATTTAACTCAGATGATACAAATTCAAAGTTAATTAATGAGTCAGCCAAGTTAAACATCACATGGCATTTTATACCTGCTCGATCACCTCATTTTGGGGGGATCTGGGAAGCCGGTATTAAGTCAACAAAATATTTTCTTAGGCGTATTGTTGGAAATGCGTCAATAACATATGAGGAAATGTATACACTGTTGACACAAATCGAGGCAATCCTTAACTCACGTCCATTAACCCAATTAACAAATGATCCAAATGACCTATCCGCTCTTACCCCCGGACACTTCCTCATCGGTACACCACTGACTGCACCATTGGAACCAGATATAAGATCAATACAAATCAATCGACTATCTAGATGGCAGCGAATTGAACAGTTACGGCAACATTTCTGGAAACGTTGGTCGATAGAGTATATTACACAACTACAACAAAGAACTAAATGGCAGTGCAAAGGGGGGCCCCACTTCAGATTGGACATGTTGGTGTTAATTCGCGATGACAATCTTCCACCACTTCAATGGCTTTTAGGAAGAATCATCCAGCTCCATCCAGGAAGGGACAACATTGTGCGTGTGGTGACAATAAAAACAAATAGTGGTGTTGTGAAACGCGCGACAGCAAAATTATGCGTACTGCCAATCGAGGGCAACAATTAAGGACTTCATCACGAACTTACAATAACAATAGCTTATTATTTAATAGTTGTTAATTTTAATTAAGCATTTTAATCACATATCATGAAAGGATACTTAGGACCTTTCATAGGTGGCGGTATGTTCCGTCTTAATTACGATAGGCGCCTGTTGAGTAGCTAATCCCTACCTTTTCGGCATATTTTTATGTATTTATTACTTGTGACCAGACCGTGCAAGCCGTGAGAATTTAGCTTTTACAATGTTCGCAGGGACAAGTATTTGCAAATGGTCAAACTGATCTTTGGGTTTTGCAGAAAGGACCAGTGTTGTGATGTACTCGTAAGGGTCAACATCTATTTCGTATCAATTATTTGCTTAATGTAATATATAGTATAAGGTTGCGTTAGAAAATAAAATATAAATACAGTTCCATCAATTATTACTTAAAATTCTACTCTACCTTACAGTGTTCATAATTTAACTTGTCAGAAACAAGAATAATAATAAGTTTTATAAGTTTTCCTCTCGTATTTCAGGGTAATAACCATCCAGTCCAGTATTTCCCGCATTTAAAATGTAATTTTGCAAGTGTAATGTGAAGAATAAACGTTTTCAGTTTTCACATTAAGTTATTACGTGACCCAATTTTGAAAATGTGTTTGTTTCTGAAAGGTAAAACAACACTTTAATAATAAAAGAAAAACATTTTTTTCAAATTTCATTCTAGTTGTCGGTTATAAACAATTACTTACAGAGAAGTGTGTATAATAGTACACACAAGATGTTCATTATTTTAAATTAGGAGTGGAAATAGCAATATGTACATAGGATTAACCATTTTATTAAAGATAATGTAGCTACATCACGATACCGGATCTAATTTAAGCTTACCGAAGATTAAATACCTACGTAAAATGTAGCCATATAAATCTTTGAGACGTTCTTTGAATTAGAATGAATATGGGAGAGTACAGCGACTGATAGACTCGCAATGTAATGAAATTGTAAGGGTAACTTTATTATCAGATGTGAATAAAGCTGGTTATCTACAAGGCAGCTACACAGTTAACTACTTCCATTACAGCATAAAACCTCATCTAACACTGAAGCGTATAATCAAATAAATCACAGCGAAATCCACCAAAAGCAGCATGCACGTGCGCATATGTCCAAGCTATACGTATTCTCGTACAGTGGTACACACCACTTACCTCGTGAAAACGGCTGCGATAAACCAAGCCAGTAGACATATAAAAGAAGCTCTAGCTTTCGTACAGATGTAACCGGCCTTCAGGGGTTTGCAAATGGCGTAGTAACGCTCAAAACTTATAGCTAGGATGGTCAAAACGGACGCATGAGCAACTGTTAGTTCCACAAATGGCACGGCTTTACCTAGAAAATAAAATAATTTATTAATATTAATTAATAATATCAGTAGCGTAACTACTATTTATATCTCCCTAATAATCATTTTATTGTATTTTTTGGTTTCTTTAGACACTTTCACTAGCGTCTAGTCGGTCAAATGAACAACCGTTCCTACTTCTTATTGGTGCATTTCTATTGCGTATTCACTTGGCACTTTTTGTAGTGATAACCGCCAAGTTCGTAGTGGCACAGATGGATATGCGGGTGTATTCGGGTGTACTGTTTCTCTACTGCATAAATAGTTGAAAGGTCAATCTCGATTGAAGCCATTTTTTTTTATTTTATACTGTTTTTTTAAACAGTGTTGTTGCTTTTTGTTGTTTACACGAGATTTAAGTTAAAAGCAGTTATATTTTTAAAGAAAAAAATACGAAGACAAAGTTGCATTCACTCACTGATTGACGGAATACTAACTGCGCAAGTCGGACCGTGCAGGAATGGTTGTTAATTTGACCGACTAGACGCTAGTGACACTTTCTACCATCCACAGTAACCTAAAAAAAATTGGTCGCATGGTCTCACTAGTTATCATTTTTGAGAAATTTCAGCCATCGTGAATTGTCAAGAAAAATTTGAACAAAAATTATTAATGCGCCATGTGTGTGTTTGGTTTATTAATTTATATATTTTGCAGAGTCGCCGTATTAAAAAAATATGAAAAGTGCTCTAGAACTGACTAAGAATGATATTTCACCGTTTTTAATTAAATTTCTGGTTCAGAAGGGAAAAATTAAACTACTTACCAGGGCTGAACAATATTTAAAAATTTAGTATTGGATATCGACAGTGAAATTCTATCGATAATATCGATAATATCGGTATATTAATGTTAATATCGATACTTTATTAGTAGCCTTGGGGCAGTACTTTCATTAAATACTGATACCCACGTGACCACGAATTTATAGGCAACCCAACTTACATTGTTGGTAAACCCTTTAAAAAAAATTCCCAAGCCGTTTGTTAACTTATCAAGGCGTGCTTGTTTACATACATAACCTCACTTTGGGTGTTTGACACATGATGCAGAAAATCCTCAAAGATATGAACTCCCGGAATTGGTTTGTTTTTCGTTTATATAACGTTTATTAATATGTACATTTTTACATAATAGTGGAACTCATCATTGCAATAGACATTTCAAATTATTTAAAAATTATATCTTACAAGTTCGTTCAAATCAAGATATGTGAAAATTGTTAAAATTAAGATAGCACTACCAAAGCAAGTCAATAGTATAGGTAATAAAACAGCATTTCCAGAGATATCTGCTGGTAACTCTAGAAATATCAGATAAAATGCAGTTTTTAAAAATTTGATTTGACTTATTCATAAATATATTTGCCCACGGCATTGTTTGCATGATCTGATCTGTATTTCTCTCCAGAGTTATTAGCACTGATCTGTCCCGGATCCTGCAGTAAGTAAAAGTCTAGCGCGATAGAAGGGATCCGTAACTCAACATGTGTGTAGTTTTTGGTAACAATAAATAAGCGAATAAAGTAGGTATCTGCATCAATAACTGCAGCGGTCCGCTGTACCAACGAATATGCGCCTTATATAATAAACGGGTAAATTTGTGGCTTGTATTAGTGAGAGCCCCTCGCCACTAAACGTTGAGTTAGGCAGAAGGAATTCCAATTAACATAAAAACCTGTGGGTTATGCGCGCTGTTTTTTTTTTGTTAACAATAAATAAGCGAATAAAGTAGGTAGCGTATCGGGATTCTTGTAAATCCGGATCCCTACCCTCCATCTCAACGCTTAGTCTCGACGCACCTTATTTATTATGTTTAGGGGTTTCAATGTTTATATGTTTATGTATAACAGTCATGCAGTGTAACCAGTGCCATAAGGCTGCGATACCGGAATGTATGAATTACATCAATACATCGCATCTAATGAATTTGCTAGTAATTATTTGTGAATAAAAGCGTGAAACGTAGCCCACGGATTCTGCTATTTCATTGTAAAGGTTAAGACGTGCTTAACCAAGAAATATCATATTAGCAATAAAATCAGCCGCAGTTAGCAATTGTTCGTAAAGAAAAGCGTGTGTCGTAGTCCACGGGTTCTGCTATTTTATTGTAAAGGTTAAGACGCGCTAAACAAAGAAATGTTATATTAGCAACAAAGTTAGCCGTAGAAATATCGTACCTTCCGAATATTTGTCAACATGACCAACTTTGTTACTTCATAAAAAAAATGAATATCCTGTACGCACACGTTCCTCTTTTATCAATGAAATAGTCAAAAGTACTAAACATTAGGAGAATGAAAAAAAAAGGGTTCTTGTTTAGAGAGTTGGCATTCGGGTAATTACAATTAGACAAACAAAGCGTGCTTACGAAAGAAAGATCTCTACTTTTCATTTGCATGGAAAAATTAACTAGTGGAATGTATATACGATTATAGCACTTACACACAGCTTCCAAAGATCAATTTTTATAGGTTAAACATTAGACACGCACCACGTTTAATTATTAGATTATCCACACTACTGATATTCTCAATATTATCGATATTACCGATATATAGAAATTTATTTTTAAATTATCGATTATTTAATTATTATCGATAATATCGACATTATTGGTATATCGACAAATATTACCAGCCTTACTCCTTACATATTGCTATACCTAAAAATTAAATTGCAAATTTAAATTTACTATCACTGATGGCTTAGGAGTGAAAGTATATTTCTCTAATTTTGCTAATTTCTCTGTGACTTTAGATTCTGATACTTGCCGTATTTACAGTACGTTGTGTCGTACAACGGCGGTTAAGGTCACACTGGAAATCGAGGGCGCTGCTAAACAGAAAAATGACTAGGGCATTAGTCGCCTAGGTCAGTGTACCTCACTAAGTAACAACCGAAAAAATGTTTTTGAAAAATAAAAACTAATTTTTGTTTTAGGAAAAATTTTTCGTCATTAAAAAAAACCAAAGCCAATACACAAAATTCATCTGCCAAACATTTTGCGGGAGGAGGAAAATGATCTCTCCTTAATATTGCAGCAGCTAAAAATTAAGTTGTTTGAATACAAATATTTTATCGTTCCCCGTTTATTAAATAAAGAGGGACGTTACAGAAAAGCAAGCGTACTGGGACACGACTCAAATTGTAGCTATGAGCCTACAAAAATGAAAAAAAAAATTGTTTCTCAATTTTTATTTTCTCAAACATTCTCATACATAATAACACTGAGTTCCTAATTTTATGCCAGTCTGGTAACTTCATTTTGAGCAATAAAATAAAACTTTTCATAATAAAATCGTAGTTCTTATTTTCAAGCTAGAAAGTTCGAAAAACAGCATTGCATTTGCCCTAAATTCTATAAAATTTTCATGATAAAATTCTAAAAAAAAAATGCTACCAAAAAACACGTTTAACTTGAGTTCCCGGTTTTGATCGCTTTTCTTTGCGTGTAGGACTTGAATTCACTGGAGATATTGTTGACATTTGCCAATTCAAGTTACTGGAATCAAGTAGACCTGCATCACGTAACTGGACCAGTGTAAAGCCCCCTTTTCAGATGCGCTTGCACAAAGGGAACAAATTTTAAAGAAGATTTAGTTCCAAAAGAACAACCGACTTTTGCTACAAGAAACTTACTTGAGAGTACGTAACAAAGCCTTTTAATGATATGTTCTTCAAATAAATTTGTTCAAACAGAATTCTCTTTTCAAAAGAAGTCGGCAGTAAAAATGTTTATCAGCAATTTCTGTTTACTACTTCCTACTACTGTAAAAATCTTTTAAATCGAACAATAATTTTCTTTCACGCCAATTTCGTCGCGCTCATATTCGAGCAATTTATAAGTAAATTCGCAAAGCTTGTTTAAAATTATCCGTTTTTTAAAAAGGAGATTTACTTTTGATAACGAATTCTTGGAAACGCAATTATTTATTTATTTTTTGGGTGTCCACTAAAGCCTGGCGCTGTAAAATGTAATACGGACATTAAATGTATGCAATTATGCGTCCTAGTTAACTTTGCATGATTAACCTCGACCGAGTAATAGCGGGCACGTATTTCACAAACTCTTTTCATGTTTTATTCCGTAAACAGGCTGTCATAAAAATGCGCGTTTCCCTAATAGTAAACATGATATTTCAGGATAAAAATGTAGAATGACATGTTTAAGCGAAGATAACACTGGTTGAGTGTTTGTGCACAATAATGCCGTTATAAACTCAACCATGATTTATTTGGAGCAACTTTCGGACTAGAATTACAGCAGAAGGGTGCGTTTTTAGTAAGAAGTTTTTTGAAAGATGTTTTTGTAATATTTTCTTAAAAATTATTATTGCTTATGCTATGCTCTGCTTTCCTTCCTCTGTCTATTGACATGCTAATCTCGTCGCATAAAATGTTATTAGCTAAACGCGTGGGCTACGCCCCCCGATTTTTTTTGGTAACTTTATAGCCGACACTTGCTGCATCTCCGAATGTTTCCTCTGCTGAGTCGGTATTAGAAATGGGAGCTGCACCCGAAAACGTATCGTAACAAATCGAAAAATAAAACCCGGAGAAAACCCGACAAAAGGCCAAGTTCCTTTACAAGAAACGTTAGCTAAACCGTTAAACTTAACACTCATTTCCAGAAGTGTACCCTAACGGCGATTTTCAAACTGTTTTTGGAACTGATAAACAATCCGCCCTTATCTATATAAATTGTTTAGCTAGAAGAAAAGCTCGTATTTTTGTCAGAGAAAACTTTTGATTAATTATGCAGTGATCTACCAGCAAAAAATACACGTGCTTTTGTTTAGGAGATGTTTTATTGGCGGTGATTTTCTCCAGGAAATGATTTTACCGGGGTTGTTTGTACCAGTGAATATTTTTGCCTGAGCATATCTTTACGATAGCTTTTTTTCAGACGATGTTTGTCGGCGGCTGTTTTTTCATCAATGTTTTTCCCAGCGAATTTGTTCTCAGACTTTTTTAGGAATGTATGCACCGTAAACCGTAAATGGCCCGCATAATCAAAAGCTTTTTTGGACGCTTGTTATTAGTGTGACCATATTTCGCAGAAGGCAATGTTTGGTCTATCTCGTGCAACCGTCGCCAACGTGACATCTCAGATTGCGACAGCCTGGGACTTTGAGAGAATTTGGAGTTCTTCTGTGGTACGAATTATTGTCTAATGCAATAAATCTTTGATAATAAGGTCGATGTGATGTGAAATATAATTAATATATTAAAGTCACCGCACGCGACTTTAACACTCTTCGCAAGCTGTTGAAATCAAGTGCTGCTTTAGCTTTTTAAATAAACAGTCGTGAGCTGCATGATTCAACCTCTTTTTTTGTGTTATAAATGACAATAATAGAGTATCTCACAATTCGATAAATCTGCGAAGACCGTTGGTATTTGTTGAACGTGGTAGAGAAGCGCTGCTTCGTTCTCCGCGTCTCTTTGGACAATGAGGTATCAGCATATTATGTTACAATATTGCAGACAAATATTGCACACTATGGAATCCTTTCTATGGTATTTATTTATTATTATTATTATTAGTTTGTTCTGGGCTTTGACCTTAACTTGCCTTTCGTCACTGCGACCCTTGATGGTTCTATTGTGACTTGTGAGCCCTTGGCTTGTCTTGTTAGAGAAGTTGTAGGCTGTTGAAAAACCTAAGTATGTCTCTGAGATTCGATTCCCTTATTTCGGTAGGTTTCCGAAGATATTGTGTCTACGACGACCGGCAGCGTTGCATCTGCATAGGATGTGTTGTGCCGTTTCTGCTGCCTCGTTACATAGTCGGCAGATTTGGTCCTCAGCCTTACCAATCTTGAAAAGGTGGTATTTTAGTTGAGCGTGGCCTGTGAGAAGGCCAGTGATGGTTTGTAGCTCGTTCTTGCTGAGGGACAAAGCATTCCTTGCTTTCTTTTGCGAAATAGTTATAAACTGTTTTGCCTGTCGTTGTCCCGGTATGTTTTCCCAGTACGAGGACTTCATTAGTTCCTCCCATAGACTGACCTCGTGTTTTATGTGGCTTTTCTGTACACCACAGCAAGGTTCAGGTCCAATGTAAGGCGTCATTGCTCCTCTTTTTGCGAGTTCATCGGCCTTTTCGTTGCCTGGTACACCCTCGTGCCCTGGAAGCCACCATAATGTTACGTGGTTTTTGTTAGCCAGTTGCTTGAGGTTACCCAGGCATTCCCAGACAAGCTTAGATTCGCAAGTGTAGGCTTTTAAAGCCTTTATTGCTGCTTGGCTGTCTGTGCGTATATCAATTGTTGCACCTCTATAGCCCTTCTTGAGGTTTATTTTTGTGCAGAGGATTATGGCATATACCTCAGCTTGGAATATGGTAGTTTTGGATCCAAGGGGTTCGTAAACACGGCACCCAGGACCGTAGACACCCGCTCCAGTCCCCCCTCCTTCCATCTTTGACCCATCCGTGTACCATTGGAGCGATCCTCTTTTAAAGGGAGGCACTCCTGTGGACCATATAGCCCGGTCTGGGATGTTCACTTTGAAGGATTGATCAAAGTTGTATTTTATTTGCATAAAATCCGATACAGTGTAGGCCGTTCGCTCTAGATGGGCGAGGCTTAAGATTTCTAGGTGGCTAGTAAGGTCCCCTGCTTTGAAATTGTTTGTCCTACCGAGTGTCAGCGCATGTGACATCGCCTCCTTTTGCACTTGTAGGTGTAGGGCCGTTAGTCCTAACATGGCTTCCATTGCTGCGGTTGGACAGGTACTCATTGCACCTGTAATACTCAGGCAGGCGAGACGTTGTATCTTCTCTAGCTGTGACTGAGTAGTGACTTGTTTAGTTTTTGGCCACCATACAAGCGATGCGTAGGTGACCATGGGTCTTATAATAGTCACGTATGACCAGTTGATCAGTTGTGGCTTTAGACCCCAGTTTCTTCCAAGAAGCCTGCGGCATGTAAGGGTTGCTACCACCGCCTTTTTCTGAAGTTTTTTAATATGCGAGTTCCACGTTAACCTTTGGTCTAGTGTAACTCCAAGGTATTTGACTTCATTGCTGAAGTCGATGGTCGTTCCTTCTAGCGTGGGAGCTTTTAGGTTTAGCTTCCTTCGTCTAGTAAAGGGAACTATAACCGTCTTCTTCGGATTTATGCTTAGGCTTTGATCTCGACACCAGCCCTGGATGGTGTCAAGAGCCCTCTGCATGCGTTGTGACACTATTGTGTCGAAGTTCGAAGTCGTTCTGTGTTAGCATGTTTAGTAGATCGTCAACTACCACAGACCACAAAAGAGGCGATAGGACCCCTCCTTGGGGGCAGCCTCTTGCGGCTGTTATGGTAACTGTTTCTCCTCCTAGCTTAACTGTAATTTTAAGACTTTCTAACATGGCTTTGATCCATTTGATAATCGAATTTCTTCATGGTAGCTCTTTCTATTGCTGCGAAGGAGGTGTTGTCGAAGGCACCCTCAATGTCAACGGAGGCACAGACAGCTATTTCTTTTGCCATGTACGTCTTCTCCAGTCCTTTGACAAGACTGTGCAGAGCCGTTATAGTTGATTTGGCCTTGATTAGGCATGTTGGTTGGGGTGAATCGGTCGGTTTGGAAGTACCTCGCTTCTCAGGTATTGATCTAATATCTTTTCCATTCCCTTTAACAGGAAGGAGGTGAGGCTTATGGGTCTGTACGACTTGGGCTGGGTGTTTGAGCGCCCTCCTCCCTTAGGTATAAAGATCACTTTCGCCTCTCTCCATATCTTGGAATATGTCCAAGGCAATAACTAGCCTTGTATAGTTTGCAGATGGTGAGCAGCAGGTCCTCTATAGATTTTTGTAGTAAGACCGGAAAAATGCCGTCTCCGCCGGGTGACTTAAAGGGTTTAAAGGCAAGGACTGCCCATTTAACCCTGTTTGGCGAAAATATTTTGTTGGCCTGACTTTTGGTATAACGTAGCGGGCCACTACGCAAGCGAGTTGTCCTTTCTGTAATCACTGATTACCGAAAAGACAAATTCTTTAATTAATCAGGGCCTAAATATGTGAGTTTTGATTTTGGAAACGATATTTTATCACCCAAAATTATTTCCAAAAAAAAACAATGTTCAGATAAGACTAACCTAAGCTCACCGAACCTACTATATACAATCTATATATTCGCGATTTTTAGTGGAAGGAGGCCTCTACTGCTTCAACACACGTATTTACGCGCACGTTACATAAATCGTATATTCTTTTGTGCAGCCAGTCAGTGCAGTTATGAAAATAGGATCCCACAATTTAAAATAGCTGTTTGGCTTATTGCGGAGAGGTTTGCTTACACCTCGATCGCCAGATGAGATCGTGCTAGCTTGTCAGCGGGTTCTGGTTGCGTAACATTTCGTCGACTAATATGTAATAATAAGAAAAATATAAGACTAATATTAAAGTAACACCCATCCACCCTACTGAAATAAATAACATAGCCAATAGCGTAAGTAATAAAGCATTTCACCCGAAAAGCAGATGCTTTCATTTATAACAGTGCAGAGTGCTGACAGCGCATGTTGTTTATCGCAGCGACAGTCGGTGAACTACATAAAAATTTGAAACTAATAAACATTACAAAACGTTAATTACACAGTGTTTTCATATGTGGCGTCGAACTATGCTTAAACTTTTGAGGGCTACTTTCAGTTTACTGAAACAACGCCCCAACACACATTCGCAGGAAAAACAATGATTGAAAAAAACACCGCTGAGAATTCTTTCGCCCATTTTGTTTTTACATTTTCAGATTTACGAAGCCCTTGCAAAATTTAGGTCACTTTAGTAAGCATCTGCTCCCCAGAAAACTAATTAATAATCAAAAATAAATATCAAAAACTGCTCGAATTATGCGATAGCAGAAAACTATTCGAATGATACCAATGCATTTATAACATTTACTAATTGAAAATAGAGTTGTAGCTCTCATTTCCAAAACAATTTCCGCGGAAATCTTTTATTAGGTTGTGTTGTATGTTTCGCTTGTATTTAATAATAATTATTTCAATACGGTTATTTCTATTACCATTAAATATTGCAGTACATCCCTGTTACATCAAGTGGTTCTCATATGTAAACTATTTACTGTAAAACAAAAAAAAAGTTACAGTTAATACAGTACATGTCTTACATCTCGACACAACCTATTTACTATTTAAAGAAATTATCAAAGAAAGCGTGGGGTGTAGTCCAAGGGTTCGGCTTGTATTATTTAATGTGTTATGCCGCGCGTCCGTTATATTGCATCTCTTTGATAAAGTCAATCTGATTTTACACATCCTACGATTGTTTTATTGTATATGCTTAATAAACACTTTCTAGCTTCTATATTTTTACCTTCCTCACTATACGGAGTATATAGCTATAGGAAAGTATTGTTATCGTCAAGTTTTCGGTTATGTTAAGATATTGACGGATATGCATGTTTTAGGGTCCAATAAAATCAAAAAAACAAGTTTCGCCATGTTATCTGTGTGTGTCTTTGTGTGTGTCTGTGCGTGGGTCTGTGTATGTGCATGTCTGTATACACTTTACAGTCCTAACGCGTTAACCTAGAAAACTCAATTTAGGTTTATTAGATTGGTAATCACACTGGGACGAAACCGCAAAGTAGCAAGATAGGTTCGCCAAAAAAAGGAGTAAACGAGTGCTCTACTTCAATATAGACGCTTTTAAAAAAGAAGGACAGATTTGTATCCTATGCATGTTAATTAGCCAATCTGCGCAAGCGCGATTGTTCTATCACCTCCTCTACATCGATTTTGTGTTTTTTTAAACATTTAGGAGTTTTGACTTCAAAATCTGTATGAACATGTTAAATGACCATACGAATAGTCGCTTATTGAGAAAAGAAGTATTGCGTGTTTTCTTTTAGTCGTTTACCTGAACAGTTTAATTAAATTATTGTCAAAAAAACGACCATTATTTTATGAGAAATTGATTGTCGGCCAGATCTTATAAAAACAGATAATAAGGGAGGGGCAGAGTTGCTCTACTTCAATATAGACGCGCTCGGAAAAGAACCTTAGATTCGTATTCTACACATGTCGCATAGCTGAACTACGCTAGCCCAATCTTCCTACCATCCCCAGTCATTCATTGATTTTGTATTTTTAAAAAAATTATGAATTTAGACATCAAAATCGGTTTAAACATGTTAAATGACAATAGGAACAACTTTTCATTACGGAAACACCTCTGGGAGTTTTTTTAGGAAGCTCCGGTGTTATCGGTGGTGCATAATCGTAGCAGCACGTCAACAAAATTTTTAAATTTTTGCAAATAGTAATTAAATAACGCGTTTGTGCAATAGTACATTACAAATATTTATACTAAATAACAATTTAATTTTTTGATTCGTGGAATATTCTAAAAAATACCATTCGGTAATTAAATATTATCTATAATTCTGTCTTTCGTGGACGAACTCAACTGTGTTGATGCACGGTAATATCACTCGTCCTTCGGACTCGTAATATTGCCTAGCAATAACACAATTTCGTTGTCAATGAGGCGACAGAGTTATCGATAATTTCTAATTCACATTTGTTATTGCTGTTGATAATCGCAAAAAATGATCAAACTGAAAATTCGATTCTAGATATAAACGAATAAATAGTATTTGCAATTAGAAAATACCAAAAATTAAACAATTTCAAAACTTTCAAAAACGTTTTGCATTTTCTAAATTATTATATTCGTTTAAAATTTGTAAAATATTGCAATATTTCAGAGTTCTAAGAATTTTCAAAATTTCCAAACATTTGATAATTTTTAAAATTTTCCAAATTTTTTAATTTAAAAATAGTCAATTTTAGAAAAAGTTAAGATTCAAGAAAATTTTCAAAAGTTTCGAATAATTTTGAAATTTTATTAAATGCGATGAAGGTCCCGTGGCAGTTGTCCGACAGCTTTTTTTTAATTCAGGGGCAAAATGGAATTGCTTTTTTTTAATAATATTACTGTAAATATGAAATACATGTAAATTCTTTTTCCCCACGATTTCGACTATCAGCTAATTTGTGAAAATACGAAGCTTTAGAAAAGTGAGTTTTTAGGAAAGGTAGGTGGATACATGAAATGACTTAAATCGGTGTAGACACAAAAACATCCTTGAAAAAACAATAGTAAGACAATAAAATAAAAGCTAGAAGTAAGGGTCCTAGAAAAAAAAGTCCTCTTGAACGATCAGTTTCGGCGGATGTGGGTGTGGTAGTAGAAATAAAGATATTCTGGATAAGCTGTAACCGGTAACAGTGCGAAACAAAAAAAAAAACACTAAACAAGGTAAAAAAAAGGATACATTTACGGCATTGTGCTTGAACATTCGAGTTTTACTTACAATTCGAAATAAATCGAAAACATATATCACTTTAATAGGTGTAATTTAATTACAGCACCAAATTGATTTAAACATCGAAAATTAGTTTAGCGCTTTGAATTTCTAGTAGTTCTACAATAGATGCAAAATACTTATTCCAATTTCGAGTAGATAGAATATTGTCCGAGACGTATTTGTAAGGTTCCAGCGCTCCACAACGCTTTGTTATGTAAAATTCAGTATACTAAATTTGCCATTGAATGCTCACTAGGGTCTGACGTTGTGTAAATTGGAATCTGATATACTTCATAAAGCAATTCTAATTTTACTAACTTGTCAAGGGCAACCCCGTCGCAACCTGGGAATGACGAATTCGCAATTAAATGAGAGAAATTGAGAACAAATTTACCCTACTCTGTCAGTGCGAGAAATACTGCCTTTATATTTGCTCTTCTAATTATGGACATCATTGTTGTGGTTGCATAAAATGATATTTGCTTTATATAAATATAAAAATAATTTCTTTAAGTTTGAATACAATATGGTTTTAAAATTAATTGCATAATAGTATATTAAAAAACAAGTTTCATAAGACATTATTTTAGAGCCCGCGTCCAAGTTAGAAAACGAGCCGCTTGCGGCGAGTTTTCTAATGGACAAGCGCTTAAATGTCTTATGAAACGTGTATTTTATACTATTTTTTCTATTTTGGTCCAAAAAAGTTAAAAATTACCTTATTTTATATTTTAATTTAAAAATATAATCGATTAGGAAGTTTTTTTGTTTTTGTTATGTGGCTGTTGGTAACATTTAAAGCAATTTCAAACAATTCAAACTACTGTCAAATTAAAATTTACACAAACTGTGTTTGAAAGTGATTTAATTTTTAAAATACTTAAGATTTGAAGATAAGATGGAAGAAGAATTATCTTGCTACGCAAAGTAGCGGAAAATACGCTAAATAATCTTAATTTTTAGAACTTACAATTTGAAGGTTATGTTTATAACGCATGAAGGTTTTGTTGTCACATGGTTGTCACCAACCTAACAAAATAAAATTTTGAATTCTTTAAAGAGTTGCTTTATGAAATCCAAATGAGTTTCATAAAGTAGTCAGTAAAGAACCAAAATAGAAAAAATGTAATTACAAGTATATGGTTTGTAAATAAACTAGTGTTCTTACAACAGCAATTTTGTCCTAGTTTTCTCTGTAATTCTTTTATGTTGGCTTAAACCGTTTGTGAGCTTTTATTCTGGAGTTGACCCTCTTTTGAAATGCATTTTCTTGTAAGTTTAAGATAATAAGTTGTCAAAAAAGTTGTTTGTTATCAGATGTTATTTGAATTCCCTTAATTATGCATTTTTTGTTGCATTTAATGCAAGTCGGTTTTAATAAAGGAAACTACCAAGTTCTTTTATTCATTAATTTAATAGAAGGACAACTATTTAGCGCAAAACATAACTTTGTTCGGTATATAAATGTACGGTTGTGAGTAAATTTATACAGCGCGTGCCTAAAGTATAGAATAAATTTATTTAAATGTAAACTAAACGCAAAAACGCTTGAACCCATATAACGATGTAGTTTACAACACACATTTCAGTGGCCACAACATTCTTTATAGTTAGTGACGTCAACATTATTTTTTTAAATAACAATTTAATTTTTTTCTTAATTCATTTAATAAAGATGATAGTTCAGTTAAATAACGATAACAAATTACAAAATAAATTTTATTTCAAGTTAATACATAAAAATAATATAAATAAAACTTTCAAAGGCATGCCCATTTGCAGTCTGGCAATGACCAAGACGAAAAGCAAATTTTGTAAATAGTGTGTGAAAGATAAATCTTAAAGGGCGGTTTTAGGACCTATTTGGCATAAGCCGATCATTATTCCCATAGGTGCATGCATATATCTCCACAGAATTTAAAAAAAAAATACTCACATCTAGAAGGTGTGCGTTTTCCGTTATGACCGTTAGAGTTTATCAAAAAAATTAATATTTGCAAGATTTTAGGTTTATTTTTATTACAAACTAACAATAAATCGTAGACAACACGGTGATATCTCATTTTAAAGATAAAAAAATTCACTTTATTAAAACAAATAAAAATTAGACTTTTCAACTTTATGACATGAAAAATTATTAGCTTACAATTAAAAAAAATAATACGCGCAGTCGATTCAACGTAATTTTTTACAGATGAAATGTTAATTTCTAGAATTTTTCGTGATACTTTTAATTAATATTAAAAAGTAATGCGTATATTTTAAAATGTACACGGTGTTTTTGAAATGAGTATTCAAAATTTAACAACATGTAAAACTAGGCAAATGATGACTAAAACGACGTTAAAGAAGTTTTCCTCTAAAGTGATTCTTAGTCCCTTAAAAGTGCACCCCTGAAAATGGGTTTTCAAAATTATCTCCGAAAGCGTTTACGATAAATTAATAGAATTTTGTACAGCTAATACGTTTTCATACTTAACAAGACCAACAAACTTACATTTATAAATTTTATTTAGGGGTGTGTCAAATGGGAGGGGGTGGGCGGCGGGTTAATAAGCTTCCTTCTTTTTGTACGTAATTGTTTTTAACTTTTAATATAAAATTATGATATTTCAAAGCATTTTAAGAATAAAAGGTACTCTTGTTCGACTTTGATAGAACGCACCGTTTTCGAGTAAAATCGATTTGAAAACGACTACTAGTGAGCAATAATTTTTAAAATCAGCAGTAAAATAAAATTTTTGTAGTGTGTCATGAAAACAATTGCAAATCAGTAGATATACGCTAGATGACCGACTTGGTATATTATCCAAGTACACCAAGTGAAGCAAGTGGTGGGTGGTAGTTCTGCCATCTGCGAAGATTGTTTGGAGGAAATTTCAAAAAATCATATTTGATTTAACAAAATTTATTGTTTACTCAATAAAATAATACACAAAACAGACAGTTCGATAGTTGATGTCTTTTACTACATTATTCAAAGTAGTTGCAGAATAAAATTTAGCATAAGAAAACAACCTAATTTTTAAATATCGTTTAACGCTAGCAAGTATGTGTTTCTTATAAAATGTGTAAATTTTCACAATTTAAATTGGGAAAAATATTACCATCTAAGCTATTTAAAATTACTCTTATACAGCTAATTCACATTCGGCTGTTTTCAAAATTTTCAAACGCGTTGAGCTCCTGAAATAAGACTACCTATACTTTTTAAAACTACCAACTGATTAGCTTAGGCAAAATAATTTGTTTTATTGCAGTTCTGAATTGTGCCACATTATCCTTCTAATTCAAGCAAAGAACTCTACAGGTTGTATCAAATTGCGTGTTAACTATAGGGATCTCGCTTATTTGAAGAAATACGACGATAGTTAGATTAGAGAAAAGTTGTGGAATTTTACGCCCATTAATAATCTAAAAAGAAATTAGAGCTATCTTGCTTAGTTTCTAAATAAACTAAAAAAAAACTGAAATTTTGGATTTTCTGTTTTCAGCTATAACTCATATGTCATTCATATCACATATTTCTAGTTAACGCATTATTAGGACACTTTTTTATGCTAAATCTAAATTTTTGATCAGATTTGGTATACCTGTTACCATTGCTCATTTTCGTCTGTCAACTTTTTTTTTCTTATGGTCTGCATTTTAAATTTTTTCATATTTGAATAGAGTTTTTAATTCTGATTTCAACGATGTGTCACACTTTGCATTTTGTTTAAGTTTTGAGAATTTTATTACAGTAAATAAAATTTTTATAAGTGTGCCATGGAAAGACCACGTCATTTAATTTATTTTGATAAAATTCTAGTAAGCAATGATCTGATGGAAGTAAAACAAAACACTACTTTGGCCTTTAGATACATTAAGTACGCGAAAATTTCAGGAAACTTTGTTTTGAGCGTAGGCAGCAGTTTAAGTTATTTTTTACAGAAACAAATGAATGACACAGTTATTAACACACAGATTAGAGAGTTTATTTTAAACGAGCTTCTGAGCATGTTTTACAAAGGTGTCAAATGTTTTGAACATTTACTTAATAATTGTTTGTATTATTGCAGTTCTAGTGTCATCTGTTGTATTTATTTAACCTGTTATTCAAATTTGTTGTCAGTTGCAAACATAAAAACTGCAAGTGGAATTTTCAAGTAAATTGTGCATGTTGGAAAATTTGTCATTTATTTGTTTTTATAAAAAATAACATAACCTGCTGCTCACAACGCTCAAAACAAAGTTTGACGAAATTTTCGCGTACCTAATGTATCTAAAGGTAAAAGTAAATAAAAGTAGTGTTTTGTCTTACTTCCATCAGTTCATGGTCTACTAGAATTTTTTCAAAATAAATTGAATGACGTGGTCTTTCCATGGCACTCTTATGAAATTTTTATTTTCTGTAATAAAATGCTAAAAACTTAGACAAAGTGCAAAGTGTGACACAGCGTTTAAATCAGAATTAAAAACTCTATTCAAATATGAATAAATTTAAAATGCCGACCTTAAGAGAAAAAAAAAGTTGACAGTCGAAAATGAGCAATGGTAAGAGTTATACCAAAACTGATAAAAAATTTAAATTAAAATTTTTGCGTTAACTAGAAATATGTAACATAAATGATAAATGAGTTATAGCCGAAAACAAAAAAATCCGAAATTTCAGTTTTTTTTTAAAATTTTTTTCAGAAACTAAGCAAGATAGCTCCAATTTCTATTCAGATTATTAGTGGGCATAAAATTCCACAAATTTTCTCTAATTTAACCATCGTCGTATCTCTTCAAATAAGCGAGATGCCCATAGTTAACACACAATTTGATACATCCTGTATATGGTCTTAAGAAAATTTATATGTAAGTAAATATTTACAATATTGAGATTCTGTTAGTAATTCTCTGCCTATAAGAAAATGGATATCGCAGTATCGCAGACCTATTATAAATTTTTCTTTCTTCCGGACAAGTACAATAGCTTGCCGTTGTAAATTAAACTAAATAAATAATTTATAAGAGCAATCATTTATTACATTTTCTAAGAATGGTATGTTATTAAAATATAGAAGTTTTTTGTAACGTTTACCAAATGGATTTATTGTATTTAAAAAATCAAAAACTCTGTCAATTGCTCGGATGGATTTCAAAGTTTCTCTGCAATTTATAAAGTTATCTACGTCTTAATTTTGTGAGAGCTGAACACAAGCATCTGCAGTTGAAGAACTTATATTTGTGTGGCTAATTTGACTTTCATTTTATTTTTTCTGGGCAGTCAATATGAGAAGCCGTAATTAATTGGCAAATTTTAATGTAATTTTATTCGTATTTATGCGATGGAGCACTCATACTCATATAGAGTGTATTATCAGTGCAAACATCGATGACCGAGATTTTAAATACAAGGGATTGACTTGTTGCGTAAATAACTATTATTTTCTTTCACTTTCCAAAAAATGACAATTTAAGCTTTTATTCAAAAAATCATTTCTCCTAAACGGTAAGAGCAATAGCAGTGTTTTTATGCTTGTTGTGGAGTACTAGAAAAATGTTTTTAGCAAAACTTTGCCTTTACTTCCATTCAAAATTAACTGTTATATTTAAAATTTTATGAAAAAAAAAAAAAATGGTAGTAAATGTTGAATTGAAACAACGGTAAAAATTTGCCAAACTATTTTTTTCTAGTACTCCACTTCATTACGCATCCAACAAGGCCAAAACCACCGCTATTGCTATTACCGTTTCCGAAAAATGATTTTTTGAATAGAAGTTTTAAATTTCAAGGTTCTCCCCACCTCCCGGGGTTTGCACACCCCCTAGGAGTGGGGACTTTTCAGTTAATATTTTTTTTTCAACAATCTTCCATACACTAAAAACAATTTGAATAACTGCTGATGTTATAAACACACCTTAGTTTTTAAGTACCCTTACATAAATAATCAATAGGTGTAAGATCCGGAGATCTGACTGGCCACTCCATAGGCCCTCGTCTACCAATCCATCTATTTGAGAAAATTTGATGCAAATAGTCTCGTACATTAACTGCATAATGCGGTGGAGCTCCGTTCTGTTAGAACTAGATATTATTATTTGGTATGCCTGGATCTGCATCGTTAAGAAGTAATAGGGGGAATGCAAGAACGAGATCATTTTTAAGGGATTTCAAAAAGCGTTCCCCAGTCAAACTACCTTTAAAAAAGTGAAGTCCTAAACCTTAGTTACCAACGATTCCAGCCCATACATTAAGTGTTTGACGATGTTGCGTATATGTTTTTTTGTACTCAGTGAGAATTTTCAGATGCCCAGTAACGACAATTGTGTATGATTACTGTTCCATCAAGTCAGTTGTCTTAAAAGTAATAAATTGGCAGTGCAAATGTTTATTTCTTCAGAAAATTATACTCTACAGCCCAGATCATCTTCCAATAGTTCATGTACTCGTTGAACCTTATATGGTTGGTTGAAATTTTTTTTAACGTCTTCAAGACTGAAATTTGGCTTATGTTATTATTAATGGCGAGTTGCCGTGTGTATATTTTCTTGAATAGCTAAGATTATACCATCTAGACATACATGTCTTGTATCTTCCCTGATTGTAGAGCGGCCAATTTAAGGTAAATCTTTCACTTGTCCCGTTTCTCCAAACTGTTTTAGATTTTGCTGACTGTCGGTTGTGTAACAGGTGGCCGATGTGGGTATTTGTCGTTAAGTAAATGACAGACTTCTTCCAGTGTTCGACTTCTACCACTTTTATCATTTCAATTCTATCAGTCAATTTCATAATTTCAAAATACCACAAAAATACAGATACAATAATTGCTCACAAATTATAGCTATAACGTAGCTAGTTTGCTTTATATAAATGTTAAGAACTAACACAATGTATTCCCACTGAAGTTCACAACTTGAAAATCATCATTATCGTAGTTTCGTATGGCACTGGGGCTATTGTTGCAGGAAATAGGCAAATCGGGTCTTCAACGTGCTGTGATTTTGTTATATGTCTTGTTGTACATTGCCAGGTGGTAAATGTTTCTTTAGCATATATTCTTTTTTCGATATAAAATAAAATTTATTTTACAATTTGTTATCGCTGTTTAAATCAAACATACCGCATTCTTTTTTAGAAATTTTTTGTATGCAATCGCATATGATTTGTATGCCGTTATAAAGAGATCTATCATCCCTACCAAATGACCTAAGAGAGCAAATACGTTAAAATTTCAAAAAAATAATCTTGACGTCACTAATTAAATAAGTTGACAAAAAAAATTTCTGGTGGCCACTAAAATGTTATCGGGTTTAAGAGTTTTTGCGTTTAGTTTAGATTTAGGTTTTTAATGAATTTATTTCATACTTTACGCGCGCACTTTATAGCATTAAGAAAATGTTATGAGACGAATTTGCGTAATATTTATTGGCAATAAGTGAGTGGAATAACAAATTCCCGCAATTTTAACCAATAAATCTTTAATTAAAAATTTTTGAACCGGCATTCCATTAACAGCGATAAAAACAAGTTCGAAATGTGGCCATTAATTAGGAGAATCGATAATTAACTAAATTTTTACATGGTATTAAAAAGCAACGAATGGCTGTTCTACTTCTGCTTTTGATACACAATTTATGACTGTTAATGTAAGTTTGAATTTGTTTTAGCGGTGAGAAAAATCAATCTGCAAACGCAAAAAGCACCCTATCACCAATCACAATTCAAATTGTGCTTTTTGTTAGCATGTCAGAAAAGAATATTTTTAATTAAGTTAGAAACTTGAAAAACCGAGGAACGTTGTATGCAAGATGTTTATAAAAGTGTACAATATGTACTCCTGGGCCGTGCTATATTTTGTGCAACACTGTGTTTTATTCACTCTGAAGATGCAAGCTGCAATGTCTTGCGAAACGTTAGTTTGTATGGGTTCACAAACAGCTAACAGGCATAAACCGATTAAGTATTATTGTCCTGGCAAACAATAGTTATTTAAGTATCAAGGAATGTAAGGACGTAATAACATCCGAGGTAGGCGAATACGAGCTGAGGCGGAGCCGAAGCTTGTCGCCTGCCGAGGATGTTATTAGTCGATACGTTCCGTGTTACTTATTAAAGTTGTCTGTGCTTGTTACCATATCAACGAACAGTTAAAATCAACAATATTTTCCTAGGAATGTAAGTGACACTATTAAGTTCCGTCGTCAAGGGTCACTAGTACACGAATGTTATCAGCCACTTACGATCCCTGTAGCTATGGATGTAAGGCCTACTTACATTGCCGGTAGCGTGAAAATACATTAAGATCAAATCCTTGTCCGCCCCAAGGTTTAAATAAACTAAGCACACGGCCCTGTTCAGGCAGGCAGGGCCTACGAACAAATATTGCTCAAACGTCTAGAGCAAATGCTTGTAAAGGCAGACAAGCTACAGGTCGGTCTTTACCTGATTATGCTAGGTGTAATCCCCAAATAACGACGCGGTGTAAGCCGAAAGTAAATTGTAATACTGACAGTTCGAGAAACCGCGAAAGCCTCAAAGAATATATACCGTAGTGTATTTATAAACAGACTTTTCAGAGAAGATAAAGCAGATTCACAGACAAAAATTTAGGTTGGAACAAACACATTAACTCCCCCCTCCCTCTAAATATTGTCGTAGGTACCTAAAACATAATTGTGAATCTTATTCTACTATCACTCGTAAGCAGTTAACTTAAACAGAAATGTTTTATAGTCCCCCGTCTATTCAATAATGGCAGGGCTCATAGAAAAATCCTTGTTTTTCACGAAACTTAATTGGCAGAAACAATTTTTAAATAGCTTACACAGGGAGTTGAAAAAATTGTAATGTCTCCGTAACGACATGCTTAAGGCAGCTGTCTTTTACGTAGAAAACCCGGGTTCTAATCCTGGGTCGGACTAACCTTTTTTTTTAAACGACGAAAAATATCGATTATTATTTGGCGGGTTATTTTAAACTAGCCTCATAGTTATGTTTTAGATGATAAAAATTATTTGTCATAGATAATTTGACAAGATTGCTTAACTGCGCGAAATTATTAGTTGTTCAAATTTTTTCACATGCTAAATTTGTTTTATGAAAAGTAAAAAAAAGGA
This sequence comes from Ctenicera cuprea, assembly GCA_958336395.1. Lineage (NCBI taxonomy): Eukaryota > Metazoa > Arthropoda > Insecta > Coleoptera > Elateridae > Ctenicera > Ctenicera cuprea. The sequence goes on from OY284491.1 coordinate 27,953,715, forward strand.
ACCAATTTGGGCACAAAAGTAACAAAAGTAGCAATTTCTTTAAAAAAGTAACAGAACGTGACATTGCTTAAAAAAGTAACTTTTTAGTTGCAAAAGTAACTCACTATGAGCCCTGTAATAGAGAGTAGAAGTTGAAAAAATTGTTTTTTTTTAATTTTTGATTTCGAATAAACTTTTCAGCGCAGTTTTATATAACAAACTTCTTAAAAAAGAAAACTGCTGATATGAAATTTCGTCTAGAAAAAGAAAGAAAAACAAATTACAGTATTAAAAATTTTGTAATTCGCACCGGACGACAGAAATAACTTTTTTATTATGAGAACACCTTGTTTTCATCCGTTTTTACGACGTAAAGGTGGCATTTTCAGAACAGCACACGGAAAACTTTTCCCGATCTCCGATTTATTTCCGTGCGCTAAATAAAAAAATACAATTATAGTTAATTATAAGAAAAACCAATATTTATTTATTTAACTTTTTTGAGATCTCGCCATTCCATAAAAAGTTGATACTCGTGTTCATATCTCGACCTGGATTTTGCTGGTAACAAATCAGCACGGGGTTGTGCCGCTTGCTCTAATATGTTCTTAGGAATATCTGGATTTTCTTCCGAGTACATTTTTTAAAACTGACATGAATTAAACTGACAGAAAATAAAACAATGCCGATAATAAATAATTCGTTGCTATGGAAATGTTAATCATGTTTGGTACTATTGCGATGTATTATTATTACTTTGAAAATAAAATGTTCTAAATTTACTTCTTATCCTTTTCTGCGTTGTTTTCAGATAAGTATAATAAAAAGTATCGTTCATTACACGTCCAAAAATGGATTTTCCCTGCTTGCATGAATTTGTCATGCGCGCACGGAAAAATCCTTATTTCCAGACTCCTAATGAAATATACTATTAATTTTCAGAAAAATCCCTTTTTACATCTCTTTTTATAAAACGTCATATCTAGCCTTAAATTTTTGGCAGCTAGTTGTGATAATCAAATTACAAAGAAAATATAAAAAAATTTTCTTGAAACTAGAAATGAAGAAACTCGTTATTGAATCCCCTTAAATATTGCGTTGGTGTTCAAATATGTGTAATCAATAAATTATAATAAATGTTATATTTTCCAAGCAATGTGATTTATGAGAAAAACGATTTGATGTTTTAGTTGGGTGAGCCCGGGCCCACCCGTAGTTACGTGCCTAAAGAAATTAATTTACCTAGGCTCTAGAAGTTATAAAACTTACATAAATTCTGAAACCAGAACCTTTGTTTGGATATTTCAAAAATTTGTTACAGATAATTCAGAAAATGCTTATAATGACAAACACACAAAATGTGCTGTGCAGTCATTTTTCGAAAACTATATTGTTAAGTTTGCAGACATTAATATGTACGTTGGTGCGGAAATTATTACCTGGGTTTCTTGAATCGGCATTCGTACACAGGGTGTATTCAAATCATTTAGGATGCCTTTTCAGAACGTGAAAACAATAAAACGTATGGCTAAAATCGCTTTAGTTTACGAGCTACAACCCGTTTTGTATTCCAGCAATTATTCACATTACACCAAGATTACACTCGGCAAGTCCATACATGAGATGCATATTTGAATATTGAATAAGGCAATAACCTCCGGCTTTCACTTCAAAAGCACATCATCACTTAATAGCACAAATACCTTAAGGTTTAGGGTTTTTTCGCACTAAACTTACTGTATAATAATAAGTTATTATTACGATTTACTGATGGCTCGTAGAAAATTAAACATCGATCGTGTTTTACGTTAGAAAAGCATCCTACACGTTTGCTAACACTGTCAAGTAGTGTTTCTAAATAGTTCGCTGCAACAGAAAACGGACTGTAACTCAGAAACCAAGCAATTTTGGGCATATGTTTATTACAACTTTTTTCATTTTCAACTACTAAATTTATATTGAAAGTGCGCCCCACAAATTATAAAACACCCTGTATAATGTAAAGAAATAAACATAAATTAGCGGAACACGTGGGCTACGCCCGACATGTTTTGTATTTAATTTTTTTATAATAAATAAGCAAATTAAGCTGTAATTATTCTGAAATGCAAGCTAGTAGCGTAAATGCGGCAGTTTATTATCAGCACGTTTGTTATTATTACTAGAGCTCCCAATCTTTGGGTTAAGTTTAGTTTCCTAGCCTATTTATTTTTAAACACAAGCGTAACCTCGTCAACAAACGATAAACAAAAACAAATCGGTTCTATCCATATCATAGCTGCACGTAAACCTAAATGACTGTATTTATTTAACAACTTTATGAGCAAAGATCGCATTGAACGTAATTATTTAAAATCTATTTGTCCAATTACTGCTTTTACTTGTACATATCTTTAGGAATGTCGAACATTTCAGTAATATTGTGTGACATTTTGTCGCGGTTTTTGTATTGCACAGAAAAGCTTAGCGCTTCGCGATCTAATCATTCAAGCCGATATTGTACATACACATATGAGTCTTATTTAATTGACCCGTGCAAATGCGGCTTCTAGTAGCGGTGTCCCGGCGGTAGTAAAAGGTGAGAAAGGTAGAAAGGATCGGGGTTTACTATATAGACAAATACTCATGAAAATAAGACACAATTTAGTTATTTTTGAATAAACTATACCTATTTACGTATGTTTGTATTAGAAAATGAAAATTTACAATACATTTCATTAATGTGTTCAAACTATAAATAAAAACTTATTTTGGTTCTAAATCTGTCTACAACCAGCCCCGAATAAAATTGGCGATAAACTAAATGCGCAAGCATAAACCGACAAAGATTCTATAAACAAAACTAAAAACTTCTCATTCTGTGTAAATTTATATGACATAAATTGGAAAGGTTTATAAATATTGGAGTAAAAGTACGGAGATATACCATATATGAAATATTGTTTGGATGGAAGCCAAAAAGTTTTCCGTTCAGATATAAAATTCTGTTTATTCTTATTATACCTGTCTTTGGGTTAAGCGAATTAATTTGAGTTTATAAAATCTATGGCTGTTGTTATATCTGTCTTCATTAAATTGTAAAACTTTCCATCGAAGTTTTCCGCCTTAGCTTTCCTGATTAATTTCCCAAGTTAATTTTTTATAAGATCGAAAGTTATTTTTGCCCTTCCAAGATTTATGTCCGCTTTTTAACTTTGCTATTTAAAACTGTATGTAAATAAATTTTCGTCAAAAACTAAATAGCTGAATATTGCATGAACGTCTATACATTTAGCCTGTAAAAGCTTTCCATAAATATAAAAGTAGTCCGTACTTATTTATTCGATTGAGACTAATTTAAGTGATTTTATCTCCTGTGTCAATTTAATTTCAAGTCAAAAATTTAACAAGTACATTTACACTTCTAAAGGTATATGGAAAGATCTTCGATTCTTAAAATTTTTCTGTTTTAATTTTATTAAATTTTACATCTTAATCGAACATAAATTTTAACCACACCCAGCTTTACAATCAAAACAGTAACGGAAGCTTTTAACCAAAACAACTTCTTTATCAATTAATAGTAATGGAATGGTTCCTGGCATTACTTTTATAACCGGACTAAAAGCAAGTAAGCATTACGATAATTTTCATTGAAATTATGTCTCAAAGGAATGCAATTTTCATTAAATAAACTCGTAACATTAAAAAGGTCAAAGTATTTAGTTCATTATTATGGGGCGCCAAGGGTAAAGTGAAAATTTGCTGTGCATTTCACGGTATTTAAGGCAATTTGTCCCAATATTTATTATATATACACACATTTAGCTAAATGCTTTTTATTTTAATTAATCATTCTAGATTTAAATAAATTCTTAAACATTTGGTTTAAACATTCCAATATTTAATAAAGCATTAGAGATTTAAATAAATAAATAAAACATTTATTTTAAATTTTCAAATATTTAGTAAACCTTTATGTATTTAGCCAAATCTGCACATACTTGTTTTAAATCTTTCAATATTTAATAAATATTCGCAGATTTAAATAAATTTTTACCGACATAAATAAATCCTTAGAGATTTAAATAAATGTTTCAACATTTAATTTTAAGCTGTCACATTTAATGTTAACCTGTCATATTTATTTGACCGTGGTGAGCCCAGCCGATTTAGGACACCAAGACCGTTTGCAACGGTAGTAAGGCGCAAGGCAGGGTCATGATGGGAGCGTTTAACGCTTAAGCAAAACAGACTAAAAATTACATTCTCAAGGGAATGTTGAGGAAATTTTAATGTATGAATAATAAATTATGCAATGTTTATGTTGTTAAATATGTTGTTATTAATGATTGAACTAACATTAATTGTACAAATTCTTGAAATACGGAAAACGTGCTCATAATTGTTGAACGTTACCACCAGTTTAAACGGTCTTGGTCTTCTATGTGGGCTGGGTCTACCAAGGTCAAATAAATATGACAAGTTAACATTAAATATGACAGCTTAAAATTAAATGTTGTTATATTTATTTAAATCTGTAAACATTTATTTATATCGGTAAATATTTATTGAAATCTGCAAATATTTATTACATATTGAAATATTTAAAACAAATATGTGCAGATTTATCTAAATACGTAAAGATTTACTAAATAGTTGAAAATTTAAAGTAAGTGTTTTAAGATTTACATAAATCTCTAATGCTTTATTAAATATAGGAATATTTAAACCAAATGATTAAGGATTTATTTAAATCTACAACGATTTTTTAAAATAAAAGCCATTGAGCTAAATGTGTCTATATATAATAAAGATTGGAACAAATTGCCTTAAATACCGTGAAATGCACAGCAAATTTTCACTTTACACTTGGCGCCCCATACATTATTAGGCTTCAAGTATAGATACTTTTGGTCAAAGTAAAAAGTATGGATACACCGATTTTCTGCCATTAATAATAATTAATTCAAATACAAAATTTAAGGGTACCATAGGACCACATTATAAAATTATTTTCAAATATATGAGGGGCATACCAAACGTATACGTGACAAATAAACCTTAATTTCGTGAAATATGGACCATTTGACAGAAACAGAACGTAATACAATAGTTGTAAGGAAACAAACCATATGTACTGTGTTTTTTGTCACTTATTAAACCCCTGCTGATTGTTTTTTGTTTATTTTTGACGTTTCGTTATTGCAAAGGTATCTAGATTTAAAGTGCAATACATTAGCCAGCCACGCATACGGCAAAGGTTTTTCTAATTTTTCTGCATTATTTTCTACTTTAACACCATACATGATTAAGGTAGTAAGAAAGAGAACAAAATAAGCTTTCTAATGATGTATCACAAAGCCCATGTTGCCATTTAAAAAAATTCAAAATGGCGGCCGCGCTCAAAAATCATGTGTCAAAACAATTTTTTTTAACCTCAAAATATGCGAAATAATTTCCAATTTTCATATCTATATCTCAAACCGTTTTAGCAGGAGAGCTTTGGTTCCATCTTTAATAGAGACCCTATATTATAGGAAATGGGAAATAGGCAACCAATTATAATATTTAACAATAGTTTATTCCGTTGTTGAAATATGACATTAATCAAAATAACAACGTATCGTCATTTAAAGTATGGCTTCTCCAGCCCAAATTTCTAACTCTAATGTTTTATAACTCAATTTGTTTAAAGTAGAACACGCTGTATATCTTTACGTAGTTGGATAGAAGTTTCTAAGATTCCGCAAAGTTGGTAGGTTAATAAAAGGGCTAATTGAAGCAATAACGCAAATAGTTAGCACTTCGTTGGTACTCTTTAGTGCTCTAACACAAAAATCAGCAAACACTGATATTTCTAAGTAATTAACATAAATACAAAATTACCTGCCGGATTTACGCGTAGCAGACACACAAAAGTATTGTCAATCTCTAGTGCTTTGTTAGTATAGTCTTTAGCGCTCTAATTCAATATTCAACAAACAAAACATGTCTAATAATAAAAAAAAAGTTACCTGCCAATTTCACACCCAGCAGGCACACTTAAGACACGTATCAATCTTTAGTGCTTCGCTAGTGTCTTTTAGTGCCCTACAAGAATAATCAGCAAACAAAAAAGTTTCCGATTAATTAAGAAAACAAAATCGCCTACTAGCTTTGCATTTAACAAGTATGCTTTAATCACTAACGGCAAAATTTTCCAACCGTTAGTGCTTTGTTAATAGTTTTTTGTACAGTAGTGAAAAAAACAGCAAACACATGTACGAGTAACTACAAAAACAAAGTTTGCTGTCAACTTCACGCTCAGCAGGCACACTTAAGGCACTAACGACAAAAATAGTTTTAATCGTTAATACTTTGGAAGTGCTGTTTAATGCTGGAAGTAAACCGTGATCAAAAAAGCATATCTCCCAGAAAATAAAACTTAATTAATAACTATACACGCCCACCACTAACGATTTGTAACAGAGTTTTCTTTAATGCTTCTGTTTTTTAAACACTCGTAAATGTCTTTCGTTGCAAATTTTTCTTGTAGGGCACTAAAGGGCGGTAACGAAGCACCTACAAATGGTACCAGTTCTGTCGTTAGTGCCGTAAGTGTAGCTGCTGGGGGTGAAGATGGCAGGTAACTATGTTTTTTAATTCTTCGGACCTGTTTTTTAATTTTTGTATTAGAGCACTAAAGAGCACTTGCTAAATTGTAACAAATGGCAGTCATTTCTTCGTTAGTACTTAAAGTGTTCCTGCTAAGCGTAAAACTGGTAGCTGATATTGTTTTTTATAATTAAGCGGAAATTGCTTGCGGATTTTTCTTTTGAGACATAAAGGTGACTAACGATCGTTAGTGTTTTAAGTGTGGCTGCTGGTCGTAGAGATGACAGGTAACTTTGTTTTTTAATTACTGGGATTCGTGGTTGTTTGCAGAATTTTATTAAAACACTAAAGAGCTCTAACGATTTTCAATGTTTCGTTAGTGCTAAAAGTGTGCCTGCTAAGCGTAAAGCTGACAGGTGATTTTGTTTTTCTAATTACTCGGAAATGTGGTAGTTTGCGGATGTTTCTTACGGCACTTAAGGGCAGTAACGAAACACTAACAATTGGTACTAGTGTTACAGTTAGTGCCCTACGTGTGGCTTCTGGGCGTGAAGATGGCATGTAACTTTATTTTTTCAATTACCAGAACCTGTTCTTGATTTTTAATTAGAGCTTTAAAGAGAACATCCTAAGCATCAATCATTCGCAATCTATATTCTTTTGTGCTTAAAATTATCTTGGTAGGCGTGTAGCTGGTAGACAATTTTGTTTTTTTTAATTACGCGGAAATGCAGTTGTTTGCGGTTTTTTCTTGTATGGCATAAAGAGCACAAGCAATTGTTATTGGCTTTTTTGTTAGTGATTTAAGTGTGTTTGCTGGTAGTCAAGATGGAAGGTAAATTTGTTTTTTAAAATTGAGACCTGTGCTTGTTCACAGATTTTGTATGAGAACGCTCAAGAGCACTAACGATTGTCAATGTTTCGTTAGTGCTTAAAGTGCGCCCGCTAAGCGTAAATCTGGCAGGCGATTTTGTTATTCTAATTACACGGAAATGTGATAGTTTGCGGTATTAAAGTGGCGGTAACGGAGCACTAACAATTGGTACTAGTGTTATTGTTAGTGCTCACATGTGTGGTTTCTAGGCGTGAATATAGCATATACATTTGTTTTCTTAATTACTAAAGCCTGTTTTTGATTTTTCAATCAGAGCACGAAAAAGCACTTGCTAAGCACTAACAATTAACAATTTTTGGCGATTTTGTTTTTTTAATTACGCGCAAATGCGATTTTTTGCGAATTCTTCTTGTAATGCATAAAAGGCACTAACGATTGTTATTGATTTTTTTTAGTATTTTAAGTGTGTTGGTGCTATAAATGACAGGTAACCTCATTTTTTTACTGCTGGGAGCTGTGTTTGTTTGCAATTTTTTTATTAGAGCACTAAAAAGAATTAACGATTGTCAATGTTTCGTTAGTGCTTAATGTGTGTCTGCTAAGCGTGAAGCTGGCAGGTGATTTTGTGTTTTTTAATCACTCGGAAATGTGATTGCTGATCTTATTGTGGTTCATTTAAGAGCTGTAGCGAAGCGTTGACGATTAGCGACATTGCTGTTGTTAGTGCTTTCAGTAACCTATTACATCCGTAACCTCCGTTCACTAAATTTATACCAACGGTTTTACTTAAACAGTTTTCGAGAAAACTTGATTATAAGAGGAAACAAAGCACGCAATTTCCAGAACTCCAGATATAATAGTAGGCATTGGCACCTGTTTTTTTCATGGAATAATTATTTTGAAAACTTATTTAAATATAAACTAATGTCGCCATGACATTTACATATCAAAACACTTTCAGATGTGCTGTAAATAATTTTGAAACAAAATGCCAGCAATCCTCATCTTGATTCAAGAATTAAAATATGGAAGAAAAATTGGGCAATCTAACATTTCAAGATTAAAAAAAAAAGCTTTTCTTACATGAATTAAAACAATGTTCGTAGATCGTTCTTGCAAAAACACAAAATTCAGTTGTCAATGTCTCTTATATCTAAATTTCTAGAAATTTCCTAAATTTGCATTAAGGATTTACGTTTTGGTTTTAGGTGTAAACATTAGTTAATAAATTTTTTAGAGCACAGAAAGCTCTTTCTAACTAACTAAATATATACCGGGTGTTCTATGTAACACTTTGACCGCCATGTGCATCCGAAGGTGGGCCAGTATCGCCACGTGTATATTTCAGTCTACACACTTGGTATTAGTGTCAATCGCCGTATGTATGTATCGTAGAGTAGCGCGCTTTTCTTGTGTTTATATGCAGGATCGCTTGGCGTGGCGTACAACTAATAAAATTTTAACTGGACTTCAACTAAAAAGATATATTATTTTTAACAGTTTATGAAAAAAAATCGTGGCCCCAGGGATCCACTTACCAAAATCGCCATGACAGTCAATGTGTAAAAAAACGAGTTATAACATATTAGATTAAAAAACGATGTCTCCATACTTTTGACTCGCTCTGTATATTAAATTTCAAGTTAAATACCGTTGCCTATGAACAGATGTGGAATGTAAAGTCAGGTTTCTAAAACTAAATTAAACCGACAATTCTAAATGGTATGTAAAAACTAAAAACAGGGTGTTCCTTGTTGTGGTTTAAAAAACGACAAAAATGACAGGTATTTGAACTGAACCGAGGCCAACTATAATAATGTATTAAGCAGAATCCACCTGGGCCAAATCTGCGAATAAGATTTGTTTGACTTCTTTCTTCTTGTATTTGTACTGCTATGTCACTTAAATAATACGAACTACCATAAAAATCAATCTTTCTTTTAAATGTTAAATAATTCCTTAATTTAATTCTTTAGTGTCAAGATTTATTGATAACCTCACAAGTTGCGGCTGAAGTAACACGATATACCGTTACCCACATCAAACTTTTAATATATTTAAATCCTCAATTATACCGTGATAATTTAAATAAATTTTAAATCCTCTTAATTTCTTGTAAGAAGCAGCCTATTAAAGAAATAACGTGAGTTACCGATTCGCTACGCCTACGTTTAAATTTGCATATTAAGAAACCTTGGTGATCATGTCATTTTAAGAAAGCGGATTTAATGAAATAGATCGAGCACTTTAGTTATAATCAGCAGGCGCCACTATCTCGCCCACAATATGACAATCACATTTTCCACACAAATTTTATTAAGTTGTCATTATTAACTTTGCATATAAATCCAGTCCCACTAGTGTCTGAGAAATGGTACGCAATCGAAAACACTAGGTTTTTGTTATCATCGTGAAAGCATCTAAAAGTATTGGATGTAATTTTGACCAATATAAAACCGCTTTTTGCTAAGACGCAACTTGAGACTTCGATAACTGAAATCAATTTTAAGGATGGGTTTCTCAAGTTGGAAATTGTTATTAAATTTCATTCAGTCTTGAGAATATTTCTTCTACCTAAAAGCAATAGTGTTCTTTGTTAGGTCATCGAAGGAAAACTATTAAAGAAACTTCCTATACAAATTTTATAAAACAGCAACTTTTGCTTTTATTAATTAATTTAGTATTTTTGTAATCCGATTATTAGTTTCTTACATCTTAATAAATGTTCCTTATGATTGAAACAATTAAAACTGTATTTAAACGAAGATTATGAATTAATTATTATTCAACTTCAACAACAGCGTTTTACATTTTTAATTGCACCAATTAACTGCCTTAATTCTTGAATACATTTCAACATGTGTCACAAATTAAGACGTCATTGTAATAGATTATTATTTAAATCACTCTTCGGAGAGGATATCGGAAACGAAGTTAAAATGGATTTAATTAACTAAGAACATCATTGAGATGTTCTATCCGGGAGGGCACGTCAATCATGAGGCGGATGTGTTACTAAAGTGACGACAAAAGAAGAAAAACAAATCCAATGAAAGCCAAATTACATGTCTTGGTTAAAACTGTTGAAAAAGACATATTCAATGTCGGGAAAGGGAGTTCACTTAAACTTAAAATCCTAAAACTTTAACTGCTAACAATTAGGGTTTTTAGATACCTATTTCTATGTTGTCATAATTTATGTAAAAAAGCTGTCGGGCAACCGCCACGTGACCTTCCTCGTATTTATGGGAATTATTGAAAATTTTTAATATTTCGAAAATTTTGACTATTTAATGGAAATTTAGAATGTTTTTAAAATTCTCGAAAAACTTCTGTATATATTTTATACCGGATGGTTTTTTATTGATTTTGCGCTTTTAGATTTTATAAAATTTTTTAAAAATGTAGAATAATTTGCGGATGGAAAAGTCTTAAAAATTTTGAAAGCATTTAAGCATTGAAAACTATTCCAAATTTGAAATTTTTTGATAATTTTTATTAATTTAAAACATTTCTATTTATGGAAAATTTGGAACATTAAAAAAATTTTTGTGAAAAATTTCAAAACTTAAAAACTTGAAAGTTTTTCGGATATTTTGCAAATATGTGGGTTGTAGACAGCCTGAACCTCTCACCACTAAAAATTGAGATAAGTAGAAGGAATCCAGATTTATTATACAAGGTGTCCCACAATGAGGGTTCCAAAATTCACCAGCTGATACAACATCCAAAAATAAGCAGACAGTTTCATATAAACAAGGGCCGACAAACGCTTTATTTTCGAGATACAGAGTGGTAAAACTGTCTGAAAAACAAATCGTGTTTTCAAAAATCTCCATTGTCATTTTGATTGGGGGTATTAGATTAGTTGGTATCTTCATTTCTCTCATTGCCGTTATCAATCCTCTTTTGTTTACTTTGTTGAAGGCTTGCTGGTCGATGAATAATAGTTCTATGTTAATATTATGCATGTCCTTTTTCTCCATTATATGTTTTATTATCTGTAACGCGTCCATCGTTGATCTGCTCACTGTAAATCCACACTAGTAATCGCCTACTATTTTAGTCGTGTATTTTACTATACGCCTGTGTATTAATATTGATAGGATTTTATAAGCTGTGTTAAGAAGAAAAGTCCCCTATGTTGTTACGGTAGTCTTCTGGATTTCTGTTTTTTTTTATAGTCGCTATAATTCCTTCCTCCTATTTTATTGCCTGGTTCTTACATCGGTCTATTCTGTTCCTCTGGTGTTAGTTTTGAGTTTCCTCAATATTTTTATATAACAGGTTTTCAGTCTTTTTGTCCAAGATGTATGTTTTATTAATTATAACAAGTTTTTGGTATTGAACTTGAACCTTGGTTCCAGCATTGATCTCTTCCTTTGCTTCATAACTTATTTTGTATTTCGCTTTCTTTCCTTGTTAGGTCATTCTTTACATATATTGATTTTTCTCTAAACTTTTTTTTGTTGGCCATGATTTCCAGTTTTGGTGTCGATTTTAGCTACTATTTTATTTTTAACTAGATTTTGTCCAATTTTGTATACCTCCCTTACTACTACTCGTACTCCTATTTCTTTTAATGGGAGATCGTCTGTTTTTTGCATCTTCTTTCTCCCGATATCAGTTCCTTCTATTATTATGTTGTTTCTTCTCTGTTGCTTATCCTGAACTTCCAGTATTGCCGTAATTTTCTTTTTTCCTCGGTCCTGTTCTGCCATCCTGTTTTCGAGTGTTTCGGTATTTCCCCTGAGTTACTGTTTTTCGCTATTCCATTCCTCTTCTTTCACTTTCATTTATTCCTTTAATTTCTTAAGATCTTCCTTGTTTTCCTGGAAGACCCACTTCATTTCCTTTCTCATCTCTTTAATCTCCTTTAGTACAGCGTCCATTTCGTATCTTGTATCTTTGTTATTCACCGCTTCTTGTTTCTTTTGGGTAGACGATCTAACCGTTTTCCTCCTTTTTTTTTGAAAGGCCCTTTCGTCTGTGCCCACTTCTCCTCTCTCTGATTGATTATCTCTTTTGCGCTTGAAGTATTCGCTTATTTGTGCAACGCTGTTAGCTCTATCTCTGACTTGGATCTTCTTTGTATTCTTACTCATTTGTATTCACAGCAGTTAGTCTGTGCTTTATTCACTTGTATAGATTTTGCTTCCTTGTATATATTTTGCACTTTTACAGATTGTATCGTTTACAATTGTGGTATTCAAAAGTATTTTTCTTACACTTTCTGAGTTAATACAGCTATAAAAGTGCTAAAATTTGGTGTTTTGTTGCTATGTTCAATGTATCTACAACGCCCTATATAAATTTTTAAAATTAATAGACTACTGCCGGAAAAAATGGCGTTTAAGCTTAGTTGCTTGTTAGTAACAATCGATATGATAAGGTGCAGTAATGCATCGGCAGGACTTCGCCCCAGCGTTATTTAATACCAAAATACCAAACCATGTCATCCTGCAAACATCGAAAAGAGTTTAGTTTTGTTACCTACGTGACCGTTAGCATTCCGACGTTATAAAAACTAAAACGTTATGCTATAAAATACTGTTAATAGAATTTCGAAAAAACGAGAGCGAGAACGAGTGTAAGTTGCTTTCCTTCTCGCTTTCGCAGTAGTTTTTGGTGGGATACTCTCGCTCTTGAGAACTAGAGTTGGTTAATTCTCGCCCTCGGTACAAAATAAAGATAGCAAAACACAACTACGACGCGCCGACACGTTGGAAAGCACTTACTTCCATAATAGCTGGGAGCAAAACTGTGTTTTTTATATTTTGATACATAAATTGATTTTTACAACTTCAATCCCATCATAAGTGCCCAATTTTATAAATCATCAAAGTGTATGAAGTTTCATGTTCATAATTAATTAGTGCGTTGTTATGGTATCTGAAAATCAAAACCGTTTTCGTTATCCTTTATTTTAAACCAATGTTTATGAACATGCTGCGTGTATAAGATTTCTGTTCAAGCAATGAAAATGGAAACTAATTATGATAGATTATAATCAAATATTAAAAAAAAGCTTATTTTGGATTATTTCTTTTAAACCAGCTAAACTTAAAAAATCACAATACGGTATATGAAACAAGCGTAAAATTTATATTCTGTAGAAATATTTAAAAATACTGAGTATATAAACTTGTAGGCAGCGTGAATCAAACCCCAGACCGTTTTGATGGAATGGGTAGGGGGAGCTCATAGAGCACATACTAAAAAAAAATTTCTGTGGAAAGAGAATTTCAAAACATTATCCCACCCTCTACACAAACTTTACTATGCGTTAATGTAAGAATATCATGCACCAGCCTACTTCATCAAGATTTTTTTTGAAATTCGATATTTTACAATAAAAATTTATATTTATAATTTGTTTATTGTGACCAAATTACAAAATATTAACAAATTTTCGGAGAACTAAGAAGATTTCTTTCGGTTTCGGTTTCAATTCTTTCGCTTTCACGGGAAACTTTAATTTTTAAAAATATAATGGTCAAGTATACAGGAGGCCCGGGTGGAGTAGCGGGTAGAGTGCTTGCCTCTTAACCGATTTAGCTGCTTCCATTCCGGATGGATCCCACGTGTTTGTAATAATGTCTCTGAGGCTTAATTTAAAACATAGGTTTAGATTGGTATAATAATAATAACCATTGAAAACGATACAAAGAAAATACTAAAATATGTTTTAATTTAATTTTACGATTAGCACTCTACACGAACACAGGCAATGAAAGTAAAATCTGCTTTAATATATTATATCTGTAGAAAATTGGCAAATTTCTTAAACAAATACAATGTTCAAAACATTACATATTAGAATATATTTCAGATTGCATTCAATCTCATTGCGGCCGCTGCTTTAATTTTTTTTAATTATTATCTGATGTGGGCTAGAAAACTCTCTTAGGAAAAGTGGTGGATATAATCTGCTGGGTTATGAAAAAGATTTTTTCAAATATATATGACTCTGGATGTCATGGAATATAACGTTATATTTTTCGTATTGCAAAGATTTATTCACCATGCGGGTATTTAATATTTAAAAATCGTAAATATGAATGTCATCGTGTATCAACCAAACGCTTTTTTGTGCAAAAATATACAAACTTGTGTTTATTTTTCATCATGTATGAAAATATACATCCTGTTTCATCGCAAAGTGTATTTTCTTAACTAAATTACTCCATAAACCTTAGAAAAAGAAAATTAAAAAACCTAAATATCGATGTTTTCGATATCGATTTTCTGACAGCTTCAGTTTCTTGAAACTAGAGCGACAGTAGTTAGATTTAGTTGATTGTTCAATCGGGTCGGAGGATACAGACCCCTATAATTGAATTAAGCTCAAATACTTCATTGTTTACTCCCACCAGTTTCACCTTTCACTAACTTGTACCTAAACCCGTAAACGATCAATGCTTGACTTCTGTTTTGCGTAAATAAATATGTTTAAGCTTGCTATTGTTTGTTTTAATTACAATTAAAAGTTAGTTCGTGTGGAATCTTGCTGTGATTAGATCACCTGACTTACTAGGTGGGCCATTAAATGACGAGTTAATAAACAATTAGAGCTTTATTTTGAGTAATTACCACTCTAGGAAAGTGATAGGCAATTAATAATTAGAAATTCCTTTTTCGAGCGACCCTTATCATAACTTTAATATTATCGCTAATAAATTCTGCTCCGGGCCGTTCTGTACTTAATAACCACTATTATCGGTGTTTGTTTTGAAGTTCGTTTCCGACAGCTACCTAACGGTGACGGGTTAATTTTCTATTAAGTTAAATTCACTTTATATGTTCAAAGCCCTTGTTATGTTCTTGTAAATATGAAAATTTGCTGCGTGGTGCATAACTTTCAGACGCTATCATGTGATTTTTCTTCCTTTAAAAAAACAGCACTCCAAAAATTAGAAATAAAATTTTCATAAAGATAAGAACATAACCAAAAATTGGCTGCGAATGGTTTTCATAAATTTCTGAGGTAAGATGTTTAATTGAAAAGCAAGACAGCTTCTATATGTTATAAAGTTACAGTGACATTTTAGATATAAAAATCAGGGTCTTGAAAGTTACTTGTTCGGAGTATATATAGCAGATAATAATCCCAAGAATAAAATACAATTTGAGAATTAAAATACATAATTAAAATTTTTTTATAATAGTATTTAAATCCTGTAATACACTTAGCAAACCAAAATGTAATTTTGATTTTAGTTTCAAATAAAATTAAATAAGTACTAACAATATAGCTAGATCAAAATTTCAGATTCAACATCCAATAAATATAAAAGTTTAAATATTGTGAGTATGCATGCTATAAAATAGATTACGCATTTGAATGTTTTCATTCGGATGCTAAAAAAGTTGCAAACGAAATGTTTTCCTAAATTCTCCGGTGTAAAATTTGCTTTGTGTCACTTGAAATATACTTTTTAATTGGGTAACCAATTAACCATTGCTCAACGTTTCAAGATATTATTAGCGCATACTTATTCGTTGGTACCTCTTCTACGTTTATTTTACAGTTGGCTGATTCGCTCATTACTGGAAAGCCTTTTTTGATCATAAATGCGGAAAATTCCATTAAAAAATGGAGAGGGGTTGCTCTATTTCAAAATAAACGCGCTTAAAAAAACTCCAATTCGTATCTGACGCGTGCCGAATAGCCGAACTGCGCAAACGTAATTTCCCTATCACTCTCCCCCTCTGTATCCTACCATTGATTTTCTTACTAAAATTAAAAATCGGTATAAGTATGTTAAATGACAATAGGAACAACTTTCCATAGAGAAAACACCACTGAGGGGTTTCCCTTTGGTCGTTTACCCGAACAGATTAATTCAGTTATATCGCCTAAAAACGGCTACCACCCAATTATGAAATCAGGCTTGAGATTTTAAGGGATAAACATTAGATGCAGCTAGAAAACACAAAATATCATAAAACCACTCGCGACTGATTCAAAAAATGGGGGGAGGGGGTGCCTACTTTACAATAGATGCGCTCGGAAAAACACTTTAGATTTAGGTTTGTATACTACGCGTGTGGAATAGCCGATCTACGTAAGCTTTACCTTTCTATTACCCCCCAGTGTCCCCCCACAACGAATTATCGATATTAGAGTAATCTAGGAATGTTCGGCTTCAAAATCGTTATAAACATGTTAAATGACAATAGAAACAATCATCCATTGAGAAAGCACCTCTGGTAGGTTTCCTTTTGGTCGTTTACCTGAACAATTTAATTAGATAATCGCCAAAATAGAGACTATAACCAAATAATGAAAACTAAATATTAAAAATAAAAGAACTGCCAAATTCTTTAAAATTCTTTTTTCAATTTCAAGTTATTTCAAAATTTGCAAAAATTATCAAAATTTCGAAACATTTTTAACTCAAAATGCTAAAAACATCCGGTATATTACATATTCAAGAATTTTAAAAATATTTAATATTTCTGTAAAATTGTCCAAATTTTCAAAAACTTCTTTAAATGTCAGGAAAAGTCTCGCGGCGGTTGCCCGACAGCTTTTTTGTATATGTATATAAAAGCACTGTTTAATATGTGTCGGGCTATTTTAGCCCCTGCACCTGCTACATTTTGGGGAGATTTCTTGAATTCGTACTCGAAGCAAAACTTTGAAAAACATTATGTTGTTATATGTTCTTAATAAATCAGCAAAAATGTTATATTATTTAAATCAATGTATATATCTTATTCGGATACTTTCCGCCTCTTTCATCTTTTATTGCAGCCGGACTGCCACTTCTAGAAACCCGATATAAACACGTCCATTAAATAAGGCGCATATTCGTTTGCAGTACTGGGCTGCGGAACAGTTTAGTTTTCGCGGCAAATAAGAAACTTAAGGTACGTCATTTGCTTAAATGATTGTATCGCGAACAGCTGGCCATTACATTCTCAATCCCAACCCCGCGGAGAAAGCAAGCCGGTCAGCAGAAAGCGACTAGACACTCGAGAACACGGGCACTTCCTATACGCACATAAACATGTGTCGCAAAATGTCATACAATATTACTGAAATATAAGAAAGACATTCCCTTAGACATGTACAAGTAAAAGCAGTAATTGGACAAATACATATTAAACAATTACATTACAAGTGATCTTTGCTCATAAATTTGTTAAATAAATCCTCTCGGGTTTACGTGCATGAGATTGGAGTGAATTGATTTAATTCTTGTTACCGTGTGTTGACGACGTTACGCTCATGATGCTTAAAAATCAATAGAATAATAATTAATAATCAGAAAACAAACTTGACCCAAATATTGAAAGCTCAAGTTACAATAACAAATGTGCTACTAACAAACTACTACCATTACACAACCAGCTCGCTTTTAAGAAGAATAACAGCAATTGTTAAACAATTTATACACTATTTTATTTGCTTATTTATTATTAAAATAAATACACACAAAAGACCTTGAGCATAGCCCACGGGTTCCGATTGTATTTATAATTGTTGAATTTGTAGAGCATGATGAACGACGCAAGTTCCAAGTGAAACTTCTTAAAATATTCTCACTGATAGTGTATGATTTAACAGAATAGCATTTGCGTAGTTACTACTGCAAAAAAAATTATACACGCACGCACGTAGGTACCCACCCTTCTGCACACGCACGCACTTGGGCACGCACACACGCACCTGCGCACCCATCTACGCACGCACGAACGCACGCAAACTTTGCAAAAAAGATAGATCGGAGTTTAGGTGACGGATTTACAAAAAGGCGAGACAAAGCGTACAGATAGAAATTTTATAAATTTTAATTTATTTTCGTATAAAAGTCTTATTAATGTTGCAAATGTCAATATTTACATTAAAAATTATATTTTCTTTGTTTTTGTAGCAAAGAAATATTATTCGAAAGTAATTAAATTTCACTCAAATATATTATAAATCATATCTGTAGAGTATATAAGCAAAGCCGCAAAATACACTCGTTTGAAGGTGTTTGTCTGTGATGGCACAACTAAACATTTGATTGCTTTAGTTTTTATTTTTGATTTATAATCAACAATTATAAAGAACTCTGAATATTTTACGTTCAGTAAGTTGTGTAAAGTAAATCTAAGCCAAAAAACCGACATTAACTAAGTAATTTCGTACAACTGTCTATCGACCTAACACAAGGAAATGTAGTTTATTTTCTTATTTATCATAGAACAACAACCCCAGAATGAAATATTATGGCAGGTATTACGTTGAAAGAATAAAGCTTTTCATCTCTCCAAAACGTTCATCTTAACGAACTTGATTTCCTGCCAAGGGTAAGTCATTTTGCGCGAGACCATTCCTTCGATTGTATAACAGTTATAACTTTCCACGTATATATCTTTTCGCGACTAATAGAAGAAGCTCTAATAATAATTTTTATGCGGTTTTTATAGGTCGTAAAGTCATGTTTTGGCACGGGTCAACATACGCCAAATTATGTTTTTTGGGACGCTCTTAACGTCTTGCTAAAAAAATTAGAAAATATTTATACACGATCATATCCGTATACTTACACTAATGCCAGCTACTTTTGCATCACTTATACACTGCAAATAGCGTAAATTTTTGTAAAGCCTGCCAAGTAAACTTTCTTGCGTCATGTATGTGAGGGGAAAACTGTAAAAACAACACCATAAGTTTTTATATTCACGAATCCGCCATTCATGTGCTTTCGCGATATTGCGCCCCACTTAGTTTGAGATATCACCAAGGAATTTCATTGACTATAAAGTTGTTTTTACAGCAGGCTTGTAGGGTAATTTTCAGTTAATTGGAGGAGCAATATATTTGTTTTTACGACATATTAAATTTTAGAGCAGAGATTTTTGTTAATTCCTTTAAGTTTAATGGCAATTTAAACTGCAAAACAACTACAACTACATAATTAATTTACAACAGAAAGAATTTTTTGAAACATGGTTGAAATTAAATAGTTTTTTTACCTTGTAGTAAAATCTGCTTACCGTAAGTTGTTTTTTAGAAACTGGGGGATATTAAAAAAAGTAATAAAATACGAATATTGTTTTGTTTTTCTTAGAACAATTTCTACATCTAATAATAATCAAACATTAATCATTTTAACATAAAAATTTAAGCGTTTACCTTTCACAATTCATTACTTATAATAATTAACACATTACAGCAACTAATAAAACATTAAGAAATGCAAATTGCAAGTGTGGCAAGGTTTTAATAATTGATTCAGCCGAGCCTTTCAACATTTGTAACTGTAGTTAAATGATGCAGCGTTCTGGGACTTATTAAAATACATAAATCAGTAGGTAGTGTTTAAACTTTACAAGTCACGTTAATGCGGCTTATTTGCTCACCATGAAGCACATAACACTAACTTGCACCGCTGGTAGACTTTAGCCGTCTTCAACTTTGTCGCCCATTTGCTTAATTAGGGAGAAAGGCTTGTATGAGCTTTGCTTAGGCGTTTATCGCATTTTTAGTAGCATTTTCAAAAATCTAAAATAAAAATACTAATTGCTGCCCGTGCTTAGTCCATTTAACGAAAAGTGTTCAGAATGACAGAAGTATTTTTCAGCATTACTAGCAGAACCCGTGGGCTATGCTCCCCGTTTTGTTTTGTAAAAAGCTGGTAAAACAGCACCCCAAAGAAAATTTAAAACAGTTGTAATATCTCCAGAAAAACATCCCCCGAGAAAATTCCTATCATAGCCCCAGAAACAATTCCTTTGCTTCGCAAGCTGTTGAAATCAAGTGCCGCACCAGCCTGTTAAATAAACAGCCGGGATCTGCATGGTTCACCCTCTGTATTTGTGTTCAACATAACAGCAGTAGATTATATTCCAATAGTACAAAGAAATAGTAGACATCATAGAAGCCAATTTCTGTGGAATATTATAGCTGTCCATTGTACAAAGAAAACTGGTCTTTATATACGGGGCGCGTAACTATGCGTGTAGGAGTAGTAGGAGCTCCTTACCACAAAAAGCTGCGACAGGCAGAAGGGCTCCGGATTTAATATATAAACGATATTAGCTTACAAATTTAAACTTTCTATGAATTTGTACTCGTAGATAAAACGTATATGTTTGTTTTCTATTTGAGTAAGTCGCATCGGTTTCCGAGTTAGGCGTGCCATAGACCATATCCATTGATTTTCTAATGGTTACATTATTTAAATAATGTGCTATGATAAAAGTATGTATGTTCGAAATGTAAATGTCTACCTGTAATCGCGGCGAGTTGGGTTGCTCATCCGGTTAGCAAACAACCGTCCCGGGTCCGAATTCCGGGTTGGCCATGAATGTTTATATTTATCTTTGCATGTTAGATGGAGATTGATAACTCTCGCATGCATAGCTACAATAACACAAAAACAAGTTTTTTTTTAAAGTAACAGTATTTGAAAGTTAAATGTCTTATTAATCTTTTTGTCAATGCTTTGTATGGCATCTTGTGGCAATACTTAAAATGGTGACATAACAGAAACATTTTAGTCAGTTTCGACATTGTTTCTGTTTTTACAAAAGTGTCGTTAGATGGTGTCCTAGAGATCCTAAGAGACAAACTACTTCAGATCTAATTCAATTAGTTGAAATATGTTTGAAAAACACCTTTTTCAGTTGGAATAACACCTTGTATGAACAGGTTAAAGGGGCGGCTATGGGTTCACCGCTATCACCTGCTATTGCAAACATAAACATGGAAGACTGGAACCAAAGCTTTGGCAGCAGCTGATCTTAAACCTTATGCTAGTTCAGATATGTAGACGATACTTTCGTCGTTTGGTCTTATGTACGTCAAACACTAGAACACTTCCCAGAACACTTAAACTTAATTCATAATAGTATCTAATTCACTATGGAAGTAAAGGAGTATTCCCTTCTTAGACGTACATGTTACACGTAAACCAGATGGTAGCTGGTGACACGCAGTTTACAGAAAGAAGACATATACAAACAGACAGGTATATATAACTTCAGAAAGCCACTATACTAAAAGCTCTAACAACCAGAACAGTTCGAATCTCAGATGCAAAACACCTGCAACAAGAGAAAACTCATCTCTAGATGTCGTTACAACAAAACGGTTATACAGCCACAGAAATTTAGAAAGCAATCCGCAATGCGAAACAGCCCAAGGCTAAGGAGGAACTGGCACCTACGGAACCCTTCGGTTTTCTATCTTACAGTAAGGGCATTGCTGATAAGATAAAGCATGTTCTTAGAAGATACAGCATAAAGACAGTCTTTAGGACTAACGAAACTCTGGAAATCAGTTTCAGATCCGCAAAAGATCAAATATCAGGCTGAAAATCAGCCTGGATCTACAACATCCCTTGCTCTTGCGGTTCAAACTACATCGGACAAACTGGTCGTTCCATTGAGTTAAGATTACGAGAGCACAAAGGTGATTGCAAACACAGACGCATCACAAAATCTGCGGTTGCTGAACATAATGATTCAACTGGGCATAAGATGGACCTTGAGAACGTATAAGTACTCGCCAGAGTACTTCATTACTTCTCTCGTACTATACGTGAAGCAATAGAAATTAAGAAACAGCTTAACAATATAAACAAAGGCGATGGTTTTAGACTCAGTAAAGCTTGGACTTTAGTAGTTTATCCTCTAAGGACTCGTACGCATTATCGATCTCACGATTACGCTCTACCAGATCCGTCTCCGCCCAACGGTGGCAGCCAACCAGAACTCCGCCGTTTTGCGCAATTGGCTCAAAGAGGTTAAAATACCTCCGCATCCCGGATTTGTGTGCTATAATCACTCTGAAGATGCAAGCTGCAATGTCTTGGGAAACGTTAGTTTTTATGGGTTCACAAACAGCTGACAGGCATAAGCCGATTAAGTATTATTGTCCTGCCAAACAAAATACATTAAGATCAAATCCTTGTCCGCCCCAAGCTTTAAATAATCTAAGCACACGGCTCTGTTTAGGCAGGGAAACCTTTATAGCAAATGCTTGTAAAGGCAAACAAGCTACAGGTCGGTCTATACCTGATTATGCTGAATGTAGTCTCCAAATGACAACCGGTGTAAGCCGAAAGTAAATTGTAGTATTGATATATAGAGATAAATACTATATCAAACCATACCATAATTAACACATCAACTAATTTGGAAAAATTAAAAATGGCGCTGTTCTATTTCAGAACTGATACATTTTCATAATGACAGATTGTAGGGCCGACTGCTATACAATAAATTGTTTGACCACCCTGTATATACCAAATATGTATTTCAGCTTAACCAGTTTTTAACAAAGAACAAATATAATAATTAGCATAATTTGTAGCTTATCGTAAGAGATGTGAATGCAAAACCCAAATTGATGCCGTAGTTTCTTGCTTACGATGTTAAAGCAAACATCAGAGGGGAACTTTAACACTATAAAAAAATTCAATATCTATGTATGAGCTATTAATACAAAGAAAATCGCACGTCTGTCGAACATGGTATTTCCTAACAGAATCCTAAAAATTGTAAATGTTTCCCTGTAGTTGGGAAAATAGGCCATGAATTTATATTTTTTTGACGTAAAGATAGCACTAATCATAGGCTACAAATTATAATAATACATTATTTTTAATTATTCAAAAAAATAGGTATTTTTAGGAATACATTCCTCTGTTCCTGAAATAAACTAAGTAAAACAGTAACTTTAATTAACACTCTTTGTACCTTTTATTGGGTGCCTCTGCCTATATAAAAATGTATTTATCTAAACATTAATTCCCAGAAAAAAAGGTCTTTATTCCGCTTTCTAAAGATACCTTAATACCTAAATTTATGGCCTGTTTGAGAAATTATGCCAAAACTATTAAATTTTTGAATAACTAACGTGCCAACTTTACATTTAAAATAAAGAAATTAAATAATAAATTGTATTCATATAAACCAAAAGTAACTTGAACTGTTGCCAAAAGCTATCATTTTCCGGATTACCGGATATTTGACGTAATAATGTTCATAATAAAATCTTGGAATTTCTTCCTATGAGTGTAATTTCGCTAATAAAACGTTATTCTGGTTATTATTGTATCTCTAATCATTTTAGAATTCTCTGAATTAATTTCTGGAATTTAGGAGCTTTCGATGAATAGCAGGCTTGAGGCTTTCCGTTGGGACAATTAAATCGATTTTTGTTAGGACTAAACCCTGGTTTACTATAAAATCCTAAAACTGACATACTTTAGTTGAAGCCAGAATTACAGTTCTTTAAAGATTTTGTGCCAATTAAGCAAAAACAGTAAACTTGACAAAAATCGCGTTTTAATGTTGCACTTAAGTTTCAAAGTTTTGCACACTCGTAAAAAATGTGATTTCGTTTCGTTCTATATTTAAACGGGAGTACAATGGCCTAAAAGTCAAAATCAAATAATAAATACATGTAAAACGAGGTGTAAATTAATGCAAATTATATGTCTGAAATCTAGTTTAAACACTTCTGAGCATTCACATGACTGCTTAACGCTGTTTAGCATAAATTATATTTTATTACTCATTACGGTCAAATATTTGAGTTAATGTAGAAAACGCAACTAAAACAAACTGCTAATTATACTACTACGTCAGTACAACATCAAAAACAAGATTGTTTATCGTAAAATAATTAAAGTATACGTTCAAAATCTTGCTAAAGCAAAACCTAATATTTTTTTGAGCTAGATTTTCAGTACTTTAAATTATACAGCATACAAGTCTGATAATTTAGTATTGCATTCTAAAAATATCAAGATTTATAGGTGAAATGAAAAAAACAGCGAAATTCCATTTACGCTTCAATTATTAGCTGCCGAATTTTGGTGTGCTTTTAGCAAATATAAATATTTATTTTTGTCGCTATAAATAACTCAAAAAAATTTCTCTAATTTTAAAGTGTTGTGGTATTTATTTCCTTTTTTTAATCTAGAGCAAGAACATTTATTATTTTATACTAAAACTACAGTTTACTACCTCGGGTGTATTTATAAATTTCAAAAGTGATAATTTCTAGCTATTTATAGCAGTTAAATATTTTTTATTTATGGAGTAATATTTTATATGTTATTCTAAAGAAAACTGTTAGCGATTTTTACAGCCGTATTAAATAATTATAAGATTTATTAGTCTAAAGCGCGTTTGTGCTAAAAACGTTTAAATTCTCATCGTTTAGCCTTTCGGAGTTTTAATAGAAGGTTATTCATTCAAAAGTGACTATAGGCCAACTTAGTTATTTGAACGGATAGAAAACATATAGTTCTCAAAGTAAATTTGTGAAGCTCTCCCTAGCTAAGAACAATAATAAAATAATTTAACTGGCGTTTTCAAGATGGCTGACGCCGAAGAAAACAATATTTGTTAAATGGTAGCATGGCATTTGTTACAGAATTGAATAACCCCTTTAGTTCTGAATATAAAAGTATAAGGGCGATATAGCCAAAATACTAACCGTTTTTGAGTTATTCTCAATTCATTGGGATGGTTTGTACGTCATGAATAGTTATTTAAAATTGTTTTACATACAATTTGGCTGCGGAAGCAATCAATAAACATAAGACATTTATTTAAAACAGTGAAACAATGATGAAAACAATTACAAACAACCACCGAAACGTAATCAAAAACCTAAAATTGGAAAAAAACAAAAATTTAGCGAACCAAAACAAAAAAATTTAACTAAAAACCGTAACCGTAATTATTTTAAGAATATGCCGGTATTTTTTTGTTCCGGCAAATGTAGAACCGACATTAGTTTATTGTAGCAAAAACGATAACTATTTACTATTTAACTTTCGCATTGCGCATGATCAGCCCTATTGGTTGACCCTTAACGTTTTACGTAAAGCAATGATTAAATTTAATAATATTTCTCACTGATGTAAACAAAAATATAAAGTTTTTGCCGGTATGACGTCATCGTATAATGTAATATGAATACTTTACTAGCAGGATACATTTTTCCATTTTACTCACAAGTACTTAATTTTTGTATTATTGGCAGTCGGTGAGCCGACAGTGGGCACATTGCAAGGACTATCGTTAAAAATTCCAGGAAACATAAACAGTAGCATGTCACCATCTACACTAAAAACTAGTAGAATGAAAATTTAAAAAAATTAACCGCACGGAATTCGAACTCTCGACCAACTTATGCCTTCCAACGCTGTACACGCATTCTAGCACTAAGGCACGCCGTGTGTTGATAGTCGATACTAGAATATAGAGCACATACATAAACATCATCCGCCGGCTAAATCTGAATTGCCGGTAAACTACGCTGCATGTTATCAGATGACGGTATACTGTATACCGGCAAAATGTTTCTCAGCTAGTTACTGTGATATATCGTTGGGAGATGGTGTAATTGAGAATTTCATAAAAATCCCAGGCACGGTCACAGTCACATAGAGTAATCTACATTTCATGACTCTTATAAACAATGTTGTAATGTTTCTAGGATTTATTGCCTGAAGAGAATTTTTTTCTAAACAATTCTAAAAAAGTATCTGGACATTCCGTGAAAAGACGGATTTGGCCAAAAGGGTACGCCGTACAGTCTGTTATTTGAAAAAGCCAAATAGCTACTTTATTTTTATTTAACCCAGGTTTTCCTACAATTTGACGAAACCAAACTATTTTTAGTTCCGCCGATTTTTCGTGATATTTTTAATATATTTTTTAATAGCATGACATATTTTTTTACTCAATCTTTTAGAGTTTTCTTTGCTATTTCTCATTAAAAAAAAAACAAAAAATACCGCTAACCGTAACCAAAACAGAAATTTTTAGAGGCAGTCATCCGTAGCCGTAAACGTAACCAAAGTTTTAAACAATTTGAACTGTAACCAAAAACCTAAATGTTATTTTTTTGGTTCACGCCTCTACAAAAAAAAACCAATTCTATAAAAAAATCCTCACAGTATTTTGATTTTTACACCAATGAGCAGGAATAACAACATTTTGTTTCACGTTTGCGGTGTTATGTTCTTCATTTTTCACGCCTCTACAAAAAAAAACCAATTCTATAAAAAAATCCTTACAGTATTTTGATTTTTACACCAATGAGCAGGAATAACAACATTTTGTTTCACGTTTGCGGTGTTATGTTCTTCATTTTTCGTCTAATATTTTAATTTAGTTTTCTTTTTACAATTAGGAGCCTTAACATAAGTAGTAGTAGAGTGGCCATCGAGGTCGTCTGATCTAACCCCACTAGATTTCCTTTTATAAGGTTATTTAAAATACGAAGTTTATGCTACTACCCCTACGTCACTTGTCAAACTACAAAAAAATAGCAACAACAAAAATCAAAAACCCCACAAATGCTAGCAAATGCGAATCAAAATATCGGCAATTGTGCACATTGGTGTAAAAATCAAGAGAGACATCAGTTTTAACACGTAACGTAGGAAAATATTGTATAATAGAACCGTTGATGTCTTGTTTGTTACTGTTTTCATCGTTGTTTTACTGTTATCAATATTTTTCTTTGTTTTTAAATGGTTTTCATAGCCAAATTAAAATTAAAACAATTTTAAATAATTATGCATAGCTTACAAATCACCCCACAATAAATTGTGAATATCTCAAAAACGGTTAGATTTTTGCTATATTACATCTATACTTTTATATTCTGAATCAAAAGAGCTATCCGATTCTATAAGAAAAATGCCATGTTGCCATTTATGAAAATAGTTTTTTGATGGCAGCCATCTTGAAAAGGAGAATTCAATTTTTTTTTCTTTATTTTTCTTGGTTAGAAGAAGATTTACATTTTGCTTTGAAAATTATATAATTATCTGTTCAAATAACAAGGTTGGACTATATAGTCCTTGCCGATAGCCACTTTTGAATGAATAACCCTACACTATACAGGGTGTTGCAAAATTACACCGATTCCCTTCGGGAGGTGAATTCTTAGATCATTAAAAAAAAGTTCTAATGAACAGACTGTTCCTACTTCCAGAAGCTGTTACTTGGTAAGGAAGCGTTTTTAAACTAATTTCTATAGAAACTATTTTTTTGTTTTGCTTACCTTCAAAGTTTGTACAACCTATTCGAACAGTTTACAGAACACGAAAAGCGTAATGGCAAATTTAATGCTGATTATAAAAAATTTGAAATTCAAGATTTTACTTGCCTAAAGAATACTTAGATTGTAACTTGGAATAAGGTAATTTAATATTGTAACTTCAATGACGATTGCAATTTTTATTTTCCCAGAAGTTGAATAGTACCCACTTTCTAGGGTCCAAGGAACCCAAAAATGTGGTTTTTAAAAAATGTCTGTCTGTGAGTGGGAGCGTGGATATTTTTAAGTTTTATGTCTACATTGTAATTGTAGTTTCACCATTTGTGCCCCCTCACTCACACTCGTAGCTGGTAGCCCGCAGATCAGACACAGCGCGACAAGTAGCGATAGGCAGCGACAGAGCGCCAGTGGGCAACTCTTCGAATAAAGTATTTCTAACCATTTTTGGCTCAAAGTCGAGAGCGTAGCGAGCACCCAGTGCCGTGCCAACGCCTTGAAGTTGAAGCGAGCGCTTGAATGAGTCCTGATTTCTTGAGTTGCGTGTATATCTAAATTTCAATCTCTTATTGGTGCGAGACTATTTAAAACGTAAACAGTATGAGGAAGTAAGTACCAGCGATGTGCTTCGTCCGTATTTCTTAAGACAATTGAAGTTTTTCGTGTTTTGTTTCATTAATATTCGTGGAACTATTTAATAATATTGTTTTTAGTGTGATATTTTGTGAACTTGGCTTTATATCTGAAGTGTTGGGCAAATATATTATTATTGTGATTATCAATTTTTCAGAAAGATTGGATTTTCTCAAACACTTTCAGCAGGAGTACCTTTTTGGTGTAGTTTTGTACGTAAAATAAGATATTTTAACAAAAAGTTTAACAAAACTACACGAAAAAGTTATTTGTGGACGCCCCTTTCTTAAACAATTCCATGTTGACGTTGTTTGGATAGGACTTACTACTACTAAACCGTCTTCCAAATTTAACTACTTTATATTACAATGTTTCTGGTGTATTAAATAAAAACTAACTTTTAGACAGAGGGTTGTAGCTTTCTAGGAAGCAGTTTAAGACAGAACTGGTTCTTTTAGAATGACCTAAGAAATTGAAGTTTGTCGGTGTAATTTTCAACACCCTGTACAAATATTTTTTCTTCACAACACTCGTAAATTAAAATGCATTTTTACAGAACAGCAAAATAAATGTTATTATACCAGATAATAATTCTTTCTCCTTTCTTTGGTTCTGGTGAACTTGTACGCTTAAATTATAAAAATTTGATATTGCAAAAAAGAAAAAAGGCAGCTAGAAAACATAATAAATCAAACTGCTTCTCTGCTACTCATATCATAGAACGAGATTGCCAAAAACGGAGAGATATATTTCTTATCGCAGACTTTTCAAGGGGCGTCTCAGATGAGTTATTTAACGATGCATAGTACGACATCAGACACTTTCTCGTCTTTTAAAGTCGCTGCTTCTGGCACATTCTTCAAATTCGTAATTTGTAATCGTGATTCTCTAAACATTTGCAACATTAAACAAAATACGTTTAGTGAAGTATTTGATATGTATGTGCAAAATAAGTTCAAAGTTCCCTTAAGCAAAGAAATTAATTTATAATTGTTTGTAATACCCCTAATTTTTTAAAGGAAGAAACTTAAATTTAAACTCACTAAAAATCAAGAAAGCAACTAATTAAAAATTATATTAATTCAAATGGGTCATGTCAGTATTTTTCAAACATTCGTCATAAATAAGTAAAGTACCTCTTTAAAATTTCATGAATATTCATAAAGGGTTAAATTTTTTTAATAAACAATTCTAAAGCTGATCAAAAAACATTAGAAAAACTTTATATAAGCATGTATCCGGGAATGCTTGCTTACGGAGTTACAACCTCCTGAAGATGCTACAATTAAACCACGTTGTAATTATTGTCTCCGTCGTAAATTGACATAATATGATTGAAATTTTGTGTGATTGTTTTGAAGCACAATTCATATTCTACACACTCAAGATTTTCGTTACATAAATGTGTGGTTTTGCGATTTTCTTACCTTTGACTTGAAAATCTCCATAAAAAATTAAAAGGCCACTTGTGTTGAAAGTCGCTAAATCCAACAGTTTTCAGGATAAACTTAGTTTTTATTAAAAAGTCGAGTTGCCATGAATGTCTGAGTGTTTGCTTAAGATGTGCAAATAGTTTGGACAGACTTTGAAAATTAGTTCTAAAATTAAAACAAAGAAAGTTCTGATAAACATGGGTTTAAAAACGCTTTTTATGGTAGAGTTACAACGTCCCGAAAAGAAAACCATCTCTATTGCGAGATAGGTCTAGAAATGCTTCCTGGTGGAGATACAGCCGTAAGAAGAAACTCTCTATTAGAACTGTTCTCTTTTCCGAAGACTCCTGCTACGAAAACAGTCTGTATTGGGACTATTCGATTTTTCGAAGGCTGTAACTCCTTAAAAAAACCGGTACCAAAGCTATGTCCCCATTTGGACTGTTTTCGCTTCCTAAAGGCTGTAATTTTGTTAGAACATGGCCTCAAAGTTTGTAAAAAACTGTTTCTGAATTTAAGCAAACAATCAGGCCTCTATGGTAAGTTTTCCAAAAATCAAATTAACTCAAGAACGGGTGTATTTGGCGACTTTCAAGAAGAGTACGTTTACGTAATACACCTAAAAGTAAGGTATTGTATTCGCCAAAAACATCAGCTTTTATGTTTTTGCTGCACGTTCTATATTAGAATGTAAAGACACCTAAAACCGGTTTATGCCACAGTGCGCGTCCTCTGTAATGGAAACCCCGTTCCGTGGTGGTGGCTGCAAATTTGCCAGCGTCTCAGGCACTACGTCGAGGTGACCTCTAAGGGTTATAAATTTGCTTATAAAATATACTGGGTAGTTGGAGGCCGACTGATTTAGGCAGGTGAAAGTGAGCTCCAGGAAAGAGTGGCGTGGCTGTTGGCGTAGGAACTTAAGCCCTAGGGGTGAAGTACACTTTGCCTGCTTACGCCCACTATTAAAGTGTCAACCCAAGAGGTTCGTGCTTATGCACACCCGACGCTGTTAAGGTACCGGCCACTTACCAGACCGGCTACCGACTAATATGGGCGGTGCGTAGTCGACCAGCACTAAAGGTTGCGAGTAGCCTAAACTGGTAGGAGTAATACTGCTTCCGCAGGTGCTTTCTCCGAAAAGTTCAACCAGTGGCTTTGACTGGTACTACGAGGACCAAATCCGAACCGCGGGAAAATAGCAGCACCCGTTTTGGTCACGGTGTAGGATACGTAGTGAGGGTGGTACGCCTATGCAGACTAAGGCCGTGTTGGTGCGGTTCGCCGGGTGAGCTTAGTTTTCAGCTCGGGCACTAATCTGCAGAATCAGTAGAGATTTAGGTAATCTCTCCCGATCAGTGAGGACTTAGAGCTCGCAGCCTAATGTTAAGACTGGTAGCTTGTTCTTGTTGAACAGTTGTTACCTTGAGCAAGCGCGCTGATTGAACGTAATTCGGCCCGAAGAGTAGGCTGTAATGGCCGCCTCACATGGTATCTGACCCAACTAGCGGGTTTAAATTTGTTTCTTAAACATTTCAGAATTTCAGCTTTTAGCTGGAGACAAAAGGTTTCGAATTACAGTAAAAATAAAAAAAATTAGTAGAAAAAAAATCTAGCAAATTTAATTTTGATAGATTATTTGTGCAGGTTAGCTGAGCAATCGCTACCGAGTCTCACAGATAAAAAACGAACAAAAAAGTTGATTTAGACTTATAATGCATAAACACAGTTTGAGAAGCCCAGACATCCGCAGTCCCCATTATAGAATGGGGACTAGGGATTGGATTAATGAGCATCACTTAAAATAAGTAGAAATTACCTTATTACGGTAAAACTGAACAAAATATAAAAATTTCACATGTTGCGATTAAGTCCGCCTATAAAAACAAAATTTTATGTAAATTATCCACTAAAAACAGTTAGCACGGATTAC
This sequence comes from Ctenicera cuprea, assembly GCA_958336395.1. Taxonomy (NCBI): domain Eukaryota; kingdom Metazoa; phylum Arthropoda; class Insecta; order Coleoptera; family Elateridae; genus Ctenicera; species Ctenicera cuprea. The sequence goes on from OY284491.1 coordinate 27,985,133, forward strand.
ACAATTAAATGTTACGATGGTTATGGTTTTTATTTTGAAGTTACATCAGATTGCTTAAAAATGGGAAGAATTAATGGGAACATGAAATTAAAATACTAATAAAGTTGCCTGAACTTGTTCACAATCTGTTTTAGGAAGAATTTTTTACGTTACCTGGATATTATTTAAAACAAAATGACTTGCTCGACTTTTATTATTAAATAAAATCACCTGAAATCGCTTGTGTTACTTGAGTTACTTTAACGTATGTATTCGAGCAGTAGCGTAACTTCAGGTTTTGGGCCCGGGGGTAAGATACCTGAAGGGCCCTGGCCCCATCCTCAAAAAAACTTCAATAATAAAGTAATTGATAATAAGAACAATTTCTTCAACAAAAGAAATATTTGCAGTCTAGTAAATGAAAATAGAGATAAGCAAATCTTAAATTTTCTGAAGTTAATGTGTCTGGGTCGGTACCAAAAAGTGTGAGTGTTGTGTTATTACTAAATATAATCTCACTTCAGTATTTTCCATTGTATAAGTACATACTTACTTACATGGAATTTAAAATGTTTTTTGTTGAATATAAAAATAAAGACTGTCAAAAATCAAAAATTTTTATTGAAAAAACTTTATAATAGAGAAATAGAAAAAAATAAAAATTCGTGGCTAGTGGCAGGGCTCCCTAAGGCCTCGGGCCCGGGTGCCGTTGTCCCCTCTGCCCCATAGTAGTTACGCCACTGTATTTGAGTAAAGTATGAGCATTTTGATCAACATAATTAGACGGACGTATTACATAACAGATTTGTTACCGATTAATTCACTCATACATCATTATGTCAGATTTCACCAATCAAACGTAGTTTTCAAAATTTATTTACAACGATGAAAAGCAGAGTATGCATTCACTCCTCCCATAAAACAAAATAGTAACTTTAACCTGTGCGTCGCTCGCCTGCGTTGATTGATTAGTAAGAGAAGTATGGCATATCATTGTAAAACTATTTAAAATTACGTTTTCACATGTTTTAATGAAGTTCGGTTGTGGTGCACGTTTAAAGGCACGTGGCACTTGTTTTTCATTTTCTGCAAAAATGGCAGGCGGTGTTTACAATTGGTATACAGCATTTTGTACCATATATACTGGCATTTTAAATAAAAAAGTTTTAATCGATATATTTATTAATAATGAAGTAACAAGCTCCAAAGCGATTTACAAACACCCTGTATAGTGCTTAAGGTAAAGATTTTTTGTTAGCTTGGTATTAAAATTTCAATGTATCTTGTTACATTAAGCAAACATTTATTAAACGAAAAAAAAACTAACAAAAAATACATCAATTCAAAAAAAATGTCAGATAAATACAAAATTAATTATGATTACCTGCAACAACCTTTAAATTATAAGAAAATGTTTTGAAACTACATGTATTATAGCTGAAATTGTTTTAAACTAAATTATCTGTAGTAGTACACAAAAGGTGTGCAAGTTTATCAATAAATTTTACTATACTTAGCACGAATTGTTTTTGCGACGAGTAACAACCATGGACGCTTAACGTACTCAAAATTGTTCTGGAGAAATTACAAGATGCAAGAGCAACGAACATTTAGGCATTTACGAGTTTTTTTTAATTTTAACTGCTCATTATTACAAATAATAAATACAACATAATGTTATTGAATGTTCCACTTACATTGAAACAGCCAATGGTAATTGTAATTGTAGTTGTAATTGTAATTGTAATTGTAATTGTAATTGTAATCTTAATTGTAATCGTAATTGTAATTGTAATTGTAATCAAATTTCACTTACAGTTAGAGCAACAATAGCAGAATAGTTCAGAAACAAAGAGACCGCAAATGAACAAACAAGGTTTTAAACACGTTTTGTTTACGCGAGGCCAATCTTATCGGGCCGAATGATTCCAGCTAACAACCATTCTATTATTCCTAATACGTTTGCATGTACAATAATGAATTGAAAGAAATAGTATGGATTTCAGAAAGCTTTAAACGAAAAGGCTCGACCTGGTAGGTCTTTATCAGCGGAGTAGAGTAGCACGCAACTATTGTGTGGTTATTTATCTTATATCAGCTGCAATTAAAAACCATGCGTTGACCAAAGAACATTAATCTGCAACTGTTAAAATAAAATTATTTAGCAAATTACGCATTAACTTGGCTTTAAAACATAATTATTAGGATTACAAAAGAGGGACAAGCAGTCGAAAGTTTTTTAGGATTTTTCGATTTAAGCTCGGGCCACAATTTGATTGACCAACGGTTAACAAAGTTCAATTATAGTGAATAGCTAGTTGCACAAACCTACGACGACGGTGCAACAGTTATGTCTTCAGAAACAAATAATTTGCAAAAAAAGTACAAGAAAATGCACCTCAAGCATTATATGTACATTGTTGGGCACACAGATAACTTGGTGCTTTAGCCATCATCTAGCGACCTCATTTCCATTACACCTTTCGTTCCTCTTTCGGCCTGCGTAAACGCTTGTAACCCACTTCGTAACCATTTACGTACTGATACTAACGCACCGATGTTAGATTCTGGAAGCTTGCCGGGAAAGCTGGCCGCGCTTATGCACCCGTTATCACGATCGCATGTTGCATCCGCCGGCAAAGAAGTTTCACTTCAAAAATACCTACTGTTTAATTATCGTTTGTCGATAATTGCAGACTATATTATGTAGTAATCGTTTAACGAAAGCTGATGGATGATTTTAGTCACATAACCTGTGCGTGTAATAATTTTTACAAAAGAAAAGCGTTTCACTTTCTAAATTGCCTTCTAAATTGTCAGAAAATAATATGCAATAGGGAATAATAATGCAATGCTTTTAAATCAGCTTAAATTAAAATTATTAAAAACACTTGAAAATGTTGATAACAAACAGTTCGAAAACATTAAATGTATTTGATGATCGAGAGAAACTGACAACAAAAGGTAGCGGCAATCGTTTTTGCTTTCCTATTACTTTCAGCATAAGAAAGACGAATATTTTCGATTTTGATAATTAAACGAATATTTTTGTTTAAATGCATTATCAAAATAACTGTTAAAAACATTCTAAATCAAAAGTAAAACGTATGTTTTGGTGGGATTGTTATTCAAGAATAGAATTTTGAAAAAAAAACAAGCAGAATAGCGAAATATGCTAGAAAACTTTAAAACAAATCCAGAGTTGATAAGTACAAATTGGTTGATGTGATAATTCTTTAATTTGTCTGTAACGCCTTTGATGAATTTCTTGAAAATCTAAAATTCATGCCCTATTATTTAACATTAAATAGAGAATATGTCCCTATGAAATAATTTTTCAATTGATGAGGTATATTTTGCTAGTCAGCACAACCAGTTTATTTGACGTATCTCTGAAACTTGTGGAAGATATTCGGTAGACCAAAGAATATAGCCTAACTGCACATGACGAATACAGCTGAGTATTGATATGACGGTTAACGACGGTTGAACGTGGCCGGTTGAAAGCGGCCGTTTGGACGTTTGAACGCAGGAACGTTCAGACGTTTAAACGCAGAAACGTTTAGACGCAGAGTATTTTTATTTTTTTTATCTGAAAAAATACCGAATTTAATCAAAATAAAAAATACGCACAGGAAGAATGTGCTCATGAATATAATAAATGTTTACGTCCCTGCGTTTAAACGTCTTTGGGTTGAAATTTCCTCACGTTCACACCCTGAAAGTTACTCGTGTTCTAACGGTCGCGTCCAAACAGCCGCATGCAACCAGCCGAGTTGAATCGTCCCCTTCCGAAGCCCTTGGTTGGCCCTTTAATGATTTGATTTATGAACCTCATCAATCTGCTTAATATAAAATGAGTGACATAGTAGCTTGTGTACAAAGCAACGTATTTTGTAACTTTTTGTAGATATATTTATTTTCATATTTCACGACTTACGTCCACTAGTTGGTTTAGTTTACGAAAATAAAGCTGCACTATAATCGAGACATTACTAAAAGAGGTAAATCCTAAATTTTGTTAAAGAAGGAAATTTCCACTAAAAAATTACAGACATCGTAAAAACATTATTTCGGTTGCCTGCAGGTTTGAAGTTATAATTAAAAGCTCATTTATTCTCAAACTGTAAAACACTTGTCAACTGGTATAAACAGATTGCTGTAATAGGTGAATTGATAGGTTGCATGTGGAGTAAAATTAAATAAAATCTAAAAAACCTGATCCATTTATAATCGTCACACTTCTGGTACGTTGCCATAGTTTAAAGCACATAATCGCAGATTTATTACTACAAATTGCAAAAGATGTGTATTGAGGAAGTTGAAGACAAGTTTTATTTGTCATGGTTGTTAGAATTTACGAATTGCGTTATATATAACATTTTTGTAATAATTTGTTGATTAAATTGGACCACCAAAGGGGAGCTTAGTTATTATGGCAAATAAATTAGTTTATGGTCCCTATAATTGATGAGAGAGGAAACTTTGGGGTCACAAGTGTTACCCATCTGTGATGTTAAGTGCCGAAGCGGAGGTGGATATTACTTTTTGTTTACAAAAAGATGGTGTCCAGAATACAACCATTATTATGGATAAGGTGATGGTTAAACGCCTATTGATCATTATAAAAAATTATGGCGACATTTATTAAATACCTAAGAAAGGAAAAGTTTAGAAGTTTCTATAGAATTGTAAATAATAATTTTAAGCGATTTTGAGTAGGACGATGCCACCTAAAGATTAAATTACGATAGTGTAAAAGTTTCTTCCTTCGAAAATCTATTGCAAAAAAACTTTTGTGGCGATCTGATGGTATCCAAACCAACTTATACTTTATTTGGGTCGTATAAAATATATCAAAACAAAAAAAATGCTGATACAGCCCAAATTGGATAATAAAAGGAAATGTTCCAGCTACTCAGTCTTGTTTTTTTTTAAATTACCGGACCTAACCCTTGTAGACTTAAATATATGTAACGCATTTAGCGAAAGAGGAACAAAAAATAAATGTTGGCAAACAGAAACCGCGAAAAAACCGATACAGAACACAGAGCACAGATTTCCCGTGAAAGCGTCCGGAAGTAGACAGATTTCCGGTCGGATTTATTATTATTGCAGTTAGAGTATATTATGTTGTTCGTTGGGCGCGAGCCTGTTAAGTCCTTATACAAAGCAACTAATGCGGGATTAGTAGAAGTGGCCATTTATATCTAAAATATACGTCTGCAGAGGTTTATAAATGTTTATGCCACGGTTCGTGGAGGACGTACAAGCGTAATTCTGAAGCTGATTTTAAAATGCATGATCTCCTAGGGAGCACCTTCTGTGTATGTTGTCGCTTTACAGCCATATAGGTTGATGTTCTACTACTTGCCTGTTATGCTGAATATTAATATGATTTTTTTCTTAAATTTATGCAAACGTGGCTGGACTTTTAAATAAAAATATCTTGATGTAAGCGTAACTTCAGGCTTCTTTTTATACGTAGTAAAATAGGTTTTATGATCCATATCGATTGATCTGGCTTAACTTACCATTTTTAGAATGTAAATTATTATATGGCAGACTACTATCAAAAAACTGTTGCGTGCTAGGTTTGTAAAATAAATTATTAGAAACCGACTGGGATAATTATGGGAAAATTACTAGCTGTGAACACGTTGATCGAATATGTACAAATTTGAATGTGCGTAGGCAATAATACGATCTTAATTGCCGCTATTGCAGGTAAACAAATAATTATTCAAGCAGCACTACCAAAATGTAAAATATTGTTATCTTCAATAAATTAATGATAATAATTGTAAAGATTGAAAGCATTTTTAATAACCTGTAATTCGACGCATCATCACCTAATTAATCAGATGGTACCATTTCTGTTCAATTGATGAGAGCAGGTTTTGTTCGGTTTCAATTAAATGTTTATGTTTAGCTGATCTTGAGTGATGCTGTAGTTATTCAAACCATTTGTTGAATGTGTTAGGTTTACGTTTTATAACATTTATTTGGAAGTTGAATATAAATAATTAGCATCAAAAGTTTTAGGATTTTATAAGTGGCTTCGAAAAAATTTATCTTTGCAGTAAAATCAGTAGCCCTTTACTCTTAAAACGACAAAAGTGTCTTCATTTGCCCACTTTTTCATAGATACAAACTATTTCTACAAATGTTTACGAATTTATGTTGTGATTAAAATTTTGTTTAGTTACAAGAGGGCAGAGTTCTATTATAATAAATACGAATTGTCCAAAAGATTCAATAGAGTGCTGTTAATTAATATACGAAGAGGCGCATCTTAACAACTAAAGTTAGCAATGTTTTGTGTAAACACAGAATTTTAAATTAAAGTCGAGTTTAGCCTTTTGGGTCTTTAATGTTAAACTTAGTGTGAAGTCAGAATACAAAAAACAAAGGCTATTTCTTAAATTTATTTAAACAAAAACAATTGTTGGTTCCTGTTAAGCCATGTACCCTCTAGATTAACATACTAAAAATATACATTTTTAGAATGTAAATTATTATATAGCAGACTACTATCAAAAACCTGTTGCGTGCTTGGTTTGTAAAATAAATTATTAGAAACCGACTGGGATAATTACTACATGTGAACTCGTTGAATCGAATATGTACAAATTTGAATATGCGTAGACAATAATGCGAACATAAATCAGATGGAAACATTTTTGTGCAAATTGGTAACAGCAGCGTGGTGATATAAGCTAGTAACGAATAGGTGGCTAATAAAATAAAACTTGGTAACTGATTTAGTAAATATTCAGAAAAATTCAAAAACGAAGAAACATTTCACCCACATTTCATTCATCATCGATTCTACTTTGGAATGTGAAATACTCTTTGAAAAGTAAAAAGAGTGGAAAGGACATTAAAACGTTCTTCCGTATTTACAGTTATATTGAAAGATTTACCTATACTACATGTGCCATTTAAAAAAAATAATTCCTGGCTTCGCTCAAAAGTTAGAGTAATTTTATAACGAACAATTTGTTCAGGTTTCAAGATTTTGGCGTTTTTTTCGGTTTCAGTTAAATGTTTATGTTCAACTGATCTTGAATGATGCTGTAGCAAAGCAGTTGGTTGAATGTGTTAGATTGACATTTTATAACATTTATTTGGAAGTGGAATTTCAGTTATTGGAATTAATGGATTTTATTGTGAGATGAATATGAATAATTATCATCAAAAGTTTTATTTTTAAGTGGCTTCGAAAAAATATATAATTGCAGTAAAATCAGTAGCCTTTTACTCTTAAAATGACAAAAGTGTCTTCCTTTGCCCACTACAATTGTTTACGAATGCGATTAAAGTTCTACTTAGTTACAAAAGAGCAGATTTCTATTACAATAAATATGTATTGTCCAAAAGGGCTATGAAGGATTCAATAGAGTGCTGTTAATTAATATACGAAAAGGTGCATCTCAACAACTGAAGTTAGTTATGTTTTGTATATAATTGTACATAATTTTGCACCTTTTCACATTTTTAGTATAACCCATGGCTCGGCCACAATTTCAATTTCTTTCGAATTTTCTTAATTGCAATTTTTCTTCTTTTGGGTGTTTTTGTCAGATGTGTATTAATGTCATTGATATGAAGATATCTCTTGGTGAGAGGGCGTGCGCAAGCTTGCTTTTCACACACGCCTTCACAGGCTGCGATGCGACGAGCTCTCTCTTTGCTTTTTGTGAAAGGTAAAGTTGCAGTTTTCCGTAAAATTGCTCTGAAGAATCCTTTGAACCTGCTGCACAAATGTAACTAGTGAAGACTGTTTGTATTTCGATCTCTGTTTAACCTACGCCTAAAAACCGAAACGACAAAGGATTTTATGCGATATTTTTTATCCTTAAATTCAGTAGCGCAACGTTTTATGCTGTTGCTTCTCCATGTCAGCAATTTTAAATTAGAGTTTGCATTTACAAAAACAAGTAACAGGTAGGTTTGTAAAATCTATTAGATGTTAAATGCAAAACAACCATATTAAGAGCAGTCTCAACAATTTTACGAAACTTATTTATTTAATTAAGCTTAAATGTGTTTGCAAACATTGGTTGTTAAAAAAAACGATTTTGATATATATTTTCACCCATTACAAAGGCACACATTGAAATAAAACTCCATAACTATGTAATTTTGAGGGACAATTCTTATGCAAATACATTTTAATGCTGTTTAAATCATTCGCCAAGCAATTATCATTATGTTTGATAGTATGTCGACAATCAATAAAGCTGTGTCGTATTTATTGTTTAACTAAAATATCCCATTGCATTAGCTAAATGTTCAAGAAAACTGTTTAAGTTACCAGACTACTATACGTTACGTTGTATGTCTTTAATTATCATTTCAAATTAATTTGGTATTATTTGTAGCGCATGAAGTAAAATATTGTTAATAACAATTTATGCTAAACTTTCATGTTATTATGAATAAAAAATATAGACAGCGGCAAAAGTTATAAAATATAAAACCATCAAGCAACCGAATTTATTTGCAGAAACTGCCTACGCCACTGAATTTGTTCGTTAGACGTTCACGGCACGACACGTCCTTCTAGTACTTGCAAATATACGCTAATCCGGTAGCCACATAAATTTTTTTTACAGATTATACTATTTGATTATTGCTAGCAGAATCTAAAATTTCGTTCCACGAAAAATTACCTTTCAGCATGATATAATCATAGACGTGTTTTTGTAAAAGTCTAAATAACGTTTAGAAAATAAAATCTACCAAAATTGTTTAGAAGCAGAATTTTTCTTTTGCTGGCAAACTAAATCCGAATTCTATACGATTACGAATTCAACAAACATCAAAACATTAAGAAGAAAATCTGCTCACGTCTTTCGCATTAATTTGCACTGCCCAATCCGATTATATGATATATGTACATTGCACATGTTCATTTAATACTGTGCCTTTAAATATGCGATCAAGATAAATCCCACAACAAGCCGGTAAATCATGTCGGTTTAGTGCTAAAGTGGCATATGAAAAAGGAAGATCTTGAAGGGTGTTTATGCTACTGACGTACTGTTTCATGCTCGGTTTGCTATAATTAATTGCGGTTTCCATATGGGAGTGGCTATCGTAATGTAAGCGTAGAAGCATATAATTAAATAAGGTAGTTCAGTTCAGTTCAGTTTTCGTCTTCAACGCAACTTTAAAGGCGGAAGTTGGTAATAATTGAAATTTATCTAAAACGGTTACACTACACCTATTAATTAAATTAATGTAGGTAACTTTATAACTTACACAACAGATTGACTTGTTAAAAATCACCGAAGAAGCCGGTTTAACGTTTCGGAAATTTAATCGGACGTTAGTCTTGTAAAACTAAATAGCGTAGGCACTATACAACAATGGACAATCAGTAATTAATAAAATTCGTTTCCTTTACGATCGTGTCAACAAATATGTAATTAATAAATAGTGGGCCGTACAAAACTAGTAATACCATTATTATCAAGCATTACGATCTTTGACCTTAATATAATAAATAATGAGGTGCCAATAAAAAGTACAAAAAAGTTCAAAGTCGATTCGGGTTCAACAACATTATAACAAATAACAATAAAGTTCCTGAGTCACCAACAACAAAACTTTCGATAGTTCGTGCATATAGCATCGTGGAAATCTCTTTTACGTCCATCTTGTACATCATGCTGAGATGGCTTTTTCCTTTTCTTCGTCACATTTCAAGTTTAATAAATAAAGACAACTGCATTATTTGTAAGGAATTGAAATAAATTAACGAGCAATGCGCTTGTCAAGTCTTGTAATGAATTTATTTTTGATTTCGGACATGATGAATATTTATGGGCTGCATTTATTTTTAGCGTGGTATATGGACGGAGCGGTTAAATTGTGGCTTGATTGTTGGTCAGACAAGAAAAGAATTATTTCCAATTAAAATTGTAATGTATGTTTTCCTGAAACTTTTATGGCAAAGTATTCTTATAGTTCATTCTCTTATTCCTTTGATCATAATCACGGCTGTTCTGCAATGTTAATGTCACCAGGTTCCCATACTTCCAGTATGCGAATGTGTTGTGAACGTGAAAAACTTAGATTTTGAAATTCTGACGAAAAAATAGGTTCTGGACCTTCAAAAACCTTAAAATTTGATTTAAAAAAATGTCGGTTTGTATGTCGGTGGGCGAGACGCGAAATCTCCGAAACTACTGGACCAACTTTGATTAAATATGGTATACCTAGGATACAAATTTTTTACGGCTTATTTAAATAAATCAAATGTCAGTTATAAGTATCAACCAATTGATTTAAAAAAATCTTTCTTTATCAGTCTTCGCATACACTGGCGCTGATTGCCAATCTAGTATTATATCGTAGAAATGTACCTTTAAAATTCTAAAACGGTATTTTATTTTTCTAAAATGTAAAATATGTGTAAGTACATGATAATGCTTATCATAACTAAGAAATTCAAAAATTGCTCAGAAGATACACAACACCACAGGTATATTCTTAACGGCCTTCCCAAATGAACAGCGTTATAAGAAGCTTAACACTTTCGTGGGCACTGTTTTTAGGACCTGAACGCATCTCCCACTGTCTACGAACATATCTCCCACCGGTAGCCATAACTGCTTTTGGGGCCACAAGTCTCACCGCAGCTTTGGTCGGTTTTAACCACAATTCCCACCGTGCTCATAACTCCCACCGACGGTTTTAACCATAATTCCTACCTCGTTCGTAACACCCACTGATGCTTATTGTCTCTAGTGCACAAAATAGCTCGGTAAGCATGGCCGTGACGACATATCTCCCACTGTTCATATCTTCCACTCGTAATTTTTAAATTTAAAAATGAGGTATAATTCTATTATTTATGGTGGAAGCGTACTTTTTAAAATTATTGTAACAGCTAAAACAGTGGAAATGGTTTCAGCTGCTACAATAATTTTGAAATGTACACCTGCGCCATAAATAATAGAATAGACACAGAAACCTTTGTTTCGGACATGGTGGAAATTACGGCCAAACCCGACTGTGGGACATGTGATAACGGTGGGAGATATGTCCAAAGTCGACGGTGGGAGTTATAGGCACGGTGGGAATTATGGTTAAAACCGACCAAAGCCGACGGTGGGCCGCATGGCCCAAAAAGCAGTTATGGCCACCTGTTGGAGCGATAGACGGTGGGAGATGTCCTATGAGCCTTTCCGGGAATACAAAACAAATATTTTGTCCGTGGATATGAGCATACCCAAACATTCTATACCACATAAAATTCGATTTTGAATTTTATGTATTATAATTTTCTGAAAAAAATGTGGTAAGTTTTCCGTGGCTCATATGAAAACCTTAAAGAATTGTCAATTCATTTTCAGAGACTTCATCCCCCCCCCCTCACGTCAGGCTGTAACCCATCTGTAATAATAATATTCCATAATGACGAAAGTATTTTCATTAAAACCAGCATTCTAACATACATCCGCCAATAAGTCAGCTGACCAAAAAAAAAACATTTTGTACAAGTATGGGAAACAATCATCCCACATATTTAATACATGATAGTGATATCAAAAATGTCACCAATCGTGATAAATTATACGTGTACCTCTTATACATATATGCACTTCAATATTCAAGCGCTTTGGTACAAAACGTTGGTTATACGTTAAACTACCGCGCTTGTGAGAGCAATATGTAGGCGAAGAAAGTATCTGCATATGTCCGCTATATGTTAGCACGATTTAAATGTGAGTAGGATAAATACATTTAGCGACTACGTATTCCCACGACCCACTAAAGGGCTAAGTGCTAACTGGTCACCCTATTAAGGTTGGTTTTAAATATCAGTTTTTACAATATGCGGCAATAAAGTGGTACATTTATTTTAAAAAATCTTTAACATGACTGGACTTGGCCAGAGCGTGGAAAAGATTACGAGAATTTGCGTTACCGGTATACGAGATTTGTAACTCGTTTTTGTTACTTTACCTAAGTTTTGCAAAGTAACGCTTTACTAGAGTCGTTACTTAGAACTGTAACGCGTTACCTGTAACGCATTACTTGTAGCGCGTTACTTGTAGCGCGTTACTTCCAATGACTGCATAGGTACACCGAAACAGTTGTCAAATCGGTTTAAACTTTGGTTTTTGTAAAAGCTCTAGAGGTACACAATGTGTCTATCTACGAGAATTTGCGGAAAGTCAACAATTCGTTCGTTTTCAAAATTTTTTATTTTCTTAAAAAATTATTGCTTAAAAACTGATAATATCAAAAGTTAAATTTTATCTATTTTTCTTGGGTGTTATTACTCGTTTATTTACAAAAATTGATGAAAATGGTATAGAGGTGTTGAATAAATTCTTTTTGTGTAGATTACGGTGGTGTTGTAGGTTTCTTTGTTTGCCTAAATGGAAAGCATAGTAGTCTTTGATTACTAGTTTGACATTTAGTAGTTTTCGTTTTTCAAAAACTTTTTTAAAGTTTCTGTATTTTAAAAAATAAACACATCAAAACTACTTATATACAGTGAATTCCAATTTAGATAGAACATTACAGTTTAGCACGGAAAGTACGAAATAGTTGTATATTATTATCTTAGACGAATTTTATTATTTGATGTCACCCTAAATGAAAAGACAGCATTTTTTACATCACCTGGTGGCAATTTATTTGAAAATTTAATACAAATATTGTTTGAACCTAATGGTTTAATAATAGTCAAGCAACTAGTGCGGTACCCATGCTTAGTCGTGCCCGTGGTGCACTGATAGAAAATCTGCTTGGTATGACAGAGGTTATAAGTTCAAACTTTGATGAGATCTGCATTGTTTTTAGTTTTTCAATTACTGTAAAAAAAACATTAGATGTATATTATTTTATTTAAACTGAACAATTCTTATTTTTGAATAGTGCATAACTCCAACTTTAGTGTTTATTTAATTTGTTTTGTTTTCAAATCAGGTAGAATTGAAATCATTTTGACGTTAAACTCATATTAAATGTTTGTTTCTAGTTAAGTGTTTTTTGTTCTGTAAAATAGCGGTATAATTTATGGGTTTTAATTATGTACTTACTTTGCTCAGCAGAACAGTTTGTCGGTGCCATTTAACTTTTAATATTAAACAGTGATTGTTTACAAATTAAAGTTATGTAGTATTAAAATAAGAATTATTCATTTTAAATAAAATAATACACACCTGATTATCTACTTGCAGTAATGAAGAAATTAAAAAATAGACTTAATCAAAGTTTAAACTCATAACCAATAGCTTACGAAGCAGATTCTCTACCAGTACGCCACGTGCACAATTGTGCATTTTTTTGTTTTCACCAATAAATTCGTCATAAAAAATTAATCGTAAGATGCGTATCATATTTGTTATAACGTATTTAATAACAAAGTTACCCATATACTGCATCGAAAATGGATCCTTTACAATACTGACCGGATAGCCGCGTTTTCACAATACCCTGAAATTTCTATGCAGGTAGTTTATGATTTGTTGTGAGCCATCTTATTTGCCATGAGGGAATAACAGGAGTGTTTATTTAAATACCCTGAAACCTAAACCAGTTCTTGGTTGGACGAGTCATAAATGTTGGGGTTAGAACAGAAAAACAACATATAAGTATGAGAAAGTACAGGAAACGTGTTTCTCCCATGTTTTTACTGATAAATAGTAATTCATACAACAAACTTAAACCTATATTCTATTTTTCTGGGTTTAAACTAACATGCTGATTTTGCTTCGTCAATTTCCATTCCATAAGTGTATTTGTTTTTATAATTCCATTTCGTACTGAACACGTTTCGGCTCGCTGAGCAAAAGTAATCAAATAAATGGCAACACATTAAGAATTGAATTTGGGCTGCTTTAACATAAAGCAATCTGCATGTCACGTTATATGGATAGCAAAATACTATGAGGTCCTTATAAAGTAATCGGTACCGGATGCTGTATGAAATAGAATTCGTACAAACAGGCTCCCTGAATATCAATAAGCAACAGACATTAAAGAATCTAAGAATCACATCTATTAACAACATTTGATCTTATTTTTGGTTCTTTGATTAATATTTACTGAAGTGTTGTTATGTTTCAAGAAAATTAATTTTAAACAAAACTACAAGATTTTATCACCAAACAATTAATTAAAAGACAAGTTTAAATTCTAATGAAGTTAAAAAATGTAAAATATTTAATTTACTGATATCAATCTAATAGTTTTCAGCAATTAAAAGTGGTTGCCTAATGAATACAAATAGAATGCTTGAAAGAAAGGTGTAGGTTGCCAATCATGCCGCTTTCTAGCCAAAGTGATAAATAAGCTAACTGTATCCTCCCACTTGCTCGTTACAAGACACAATATGTTACCTTTTAGGAAAAAATTAAAATAATTGATGGTTGAACGTCTTGTTTGCCTGAAGCCTAAAACCATATAAACAAATCCGCGTCACTCGACATTTTCTATGTGGGCTAAATCAACTTGATATTGGTTTGCAAAATTTAAGATCTAAAATGTGAGAATTATGGAAAGACATTTAATCTACATTTGTTTAAAGCACTTTGTTAAGGTTATAAGGTGTGTTTAAAATAGTTTTCATAAATTTAGATAACAGTTCAAGGTTACACGCAGTTAAAAAAGTTCTACAAAAAGGTTTTTATCTAAATTATTTTAAATTGCTTTTTAAATAGGTTACGTAATTGAAAATCGGTGTTATAAACCAAATGTTTTCTTTTTATTATTCCCAATTAATAGATATAGTATTTGTTTATAATTCAAGCTTTCAAGGTCACGAACAGTCGTTAAAAAAACAAATTACCTACGAAAAGAAATCTACAAAAAGGGGCCAACGCGGCGGCAGGGCAGCGGTTAGGGCCGCTGGGTTTGGCTCTACCAAAGGTGCTCCGGTTTAAGTTCGGGGCACGGCAACCTTGGGAATATGTGTATATTTGTGCGTGTTAGATGGGGAGCTATATGATTCTGGCAGTTGGTATCCACCGTAAGTATAGAAAAAATCTGAGAAATAATTTCCGTCACGAATCAGAACAAACTAATAAAAATATTTGGTGAAAACTATACGAAAACCAGTGTAAAAATTTGGTAGGAGAATATTTTGTGACCTCCATCTAACATGCACAAAAAAATAAGCATACAATCAGGGTCATCCTGCACCCAGTGCCGGATTAAACCTTGTGGAAGCCCCTAGGCAGTAGAAATCTCAGGGCGGCTCTCGCAAATTTTCTCCTAATAGGTTTTTTTATTTTACCAACCAACAATTTAATAAACCAATTTTATTACACAAAAACAAATGTTAATAATTATTAATGTTATTAAACAAAAATTATTAAATATTATTAAACAATAAATAATTAAAATTATTTGTTTCAGTCAATATGTAATTTGTAATTATCTTTCAAGATCAAATTAATATTAATTTGATCCGTCGCCGCGGGGACCCTAAAAGTCGTGGGGCCTATAAACTGGTGCCTACTCTGCCTATTTGGTAATCCGGCACTGCCTGCGCCGAAGTCGAAACAGAGCACCTATGGAAAAGCAGTGCCAAAGCCACGATTTGCTATTCACCAGGCTTAAACGACGTTTCTACTTCATTGCTGTAATTTCAGATTCGTTGCTGTTTATCTCTTTTGGTTTTGTACTGATGATGACTGCTTAGCAGGGGGAAGGTACTTTTATAGTACAAAATATTCTTTTGGGAACTAAAAGGTTTTATTATTTTTTTAAATTTATTTATTTCTATCCTAATTTTCGATAGCAAAAATTTTATTAGAAAATTGGCCATTTCTTACATTGACAGCTTTCATATGAAAATAAAAACAAGTGACTTTATTTCAGAAGAGATAGTTTCGTTCCCTCTTGCGTTAGTAACTACCAGATTTCTGAGAAGGCTTTGTGTTACTGAATTCACACTGCCTTCATCAAATGAATTTTATATACTGAAACAATTTTTTAAATTTTAATTGAATAGTTTAAAACTAAATTATTTAAGTGCTTTAGTACAACAGGTATATCGCTTACGTAAGAAATGTAATCTGCATTTACAAAATATTTATGAGGGTGAATTATGTATGTTTCAAATTTGTTTTCAATTGCATTAATGTCAAGATGCTGAAAAATGGGTTTCTAAAGTAGTTTAAGTCCATCGCATTTTATTCCATTTCGGTAAAGAGGTGCTTATGGAATATGTCATTCTATTTTATTATACCTACTGTTTTTAGTTAGAAAAAGACAAATAGCTTGCATTTTTGTTAATTAAAAATTCTGTATAATCGTAATTAAAAAAGTAAGATAAACTCTAAAATAAATAAATGGTAATGTAGAATCAGTCAAAATATCATAATATTTATAAGTACTAGCTTTATTTCGTTGAAGTCCATATTTATTGAGATAAATAAAATACTTTTTTCTATTTCGGTTTTTTAAGGTTATTCTTAAAGCACTGTTTTAGCTAAAAAACAGTGTTTTAAGAGAGTCTTTTAAAGCATTGTTTTTGGTAAAATTTCACCAACAAAGATTGGTATTCATGATATATTCATGATCAAATTTGGTAAATTTAGTATGTATGCCAACATATACATACTAAATTTACCAAATTTGATCGCAGCAATTTTTTATAACGTTTTTTCATTAATTCTTTTCAATGCCTCATGCAACTTGTGTTTTAATATACTATTTACATGAACAATATTTATTTATTTTAACCTTATACGCATTTCGACATGTTATAAGCCATTATCAAAAATTATATTAAAAAGTAAATAGTTACTGTTGTTATAGCAACAATAGAACTTGGTGACTTGATCTCAGTAATTAGATGTTATTAAATGATTGTTTACTAGTAGGTGTTTAGCGTAATTGGATTTCTTTGGGTGTTTGTATTTGTAACAACGTACGTGTTCTTCATACCTAATACAAAATTTTTTAATTGTCTGACCTATATAAACCAAACAACAATGCGAACAATTTAATTTGTAAATGCTTGATTTTAGCAAATAAATATTGTGTAAGTAACAAGTATTTTATTTATACTCAATAAGATGTTATAAGTCGGTATATGCAAATTCTATGCATTGTGGTCGTTGACCGTTGAAGATTTTTTTCTTCAGCAGTTTCTTTAAGTATCTCGTTATAAATTCTGAACCCGCCGTGAATTCAAGGTGGGGTTTAAATAGTGTCTGTTAGTGTGTGGGTGGATGAGTGTAAATGTGTCTACGCTTAATATTTCCCGAACGGATGCGTCGGTTTTGATGTGCTTTGAAATACATAGTGTATTACAAATTTACCGACAAAATAAGCTTTTATTTTATCAAAACGGAAACTGAAAGCAGAAGTTATACATGTTTTCTTAGGTAACATATTTTTAAAAACAGTATTTTCTGAATCTGGAAGCCGAAATCTTAAGACCTTGGAGCAAATACAATGCATTTTTTTCTGGCTTTAAAATGGCCGCTGCTACGTTTTTCTGAAAATTTCGACTTTAACGTTTTATTACTCAAAAACGAGTTATATTAGATCGTTATAAACTTAGTTTAGATTTTTATATAATAAACGGGAATGATAAAACATTTCGTTTAAACTAAATTGCTCACACATCTTTAGATCAGCTAAAGTTGATGTACCAGTCCGTTAATATTTCTGTGACGCTTTCCATGAATGTTTGAAAACTGAAAATCCATGCATCTTTATTTAATAAACGGAAGGCGATAAAACATTTCTGTTTAAGCTAAATTGATCATGGGTGATAATTAACAAGATTCACAACCTGATAAATTTTAAGTGCAGACACCCTCAATATAACAATTACTGGTACAAATCCCAGGAAACACTAATGGCCAAACTGTCAAATACCTGGTAATATACTTGGACTCCCGCTTGACATTGGGCACCTATCTATCTTATAACATAAACCACACTTTTTTATCCCAAATATTAACGTACACCGACAAATTTTTACCATGTTTGGATTAATTGACTTGAAATTCAAACTGCATGTTTTAAATCGGACTGACATTAATTAAATTGATGCAACAGAAAAAATCGATTATCAAATTTATTTATAAGACTAGGAGAATCCGCCGACTATGTCACACGCTTTTATTTATAAACAACTGCTAACTGCAGCTTATTTTATTGTGAATATGATATTCTTTTGTTAAGCGCGTCTGAAACTTTACAATACAAAAGCAGCACCCGTAGACTACGTCTCACTATTTTCTTTACAAATAGTTGCTACCTACAATTGAATTCAACGATATGATATTTCTTTGTTAGGCGCGTCTTAAACTTTACAATAAAAAGGCAGAAGCCGTGGGCTACGCCACACACTTCTATTTACAAATACTTACTAGCAAATTTATTAGAAGAGACATATTGATGTAATTCATACATTCCGCCGGTATTGCAGTTTTATGGCACCGATTATACTGCGTTACTGTTACATAAACATTGAAACCAGTAAACATATAATAAATAAGGTGCGTCGACCATATTACGTAATACGTCGTCACTAAATGTTGAGCCAGATTTTTCCCCTAACTAACAGAAAAACTCAACTCCGTACCATACTTACTACTGTATAAAGCCCTGCTGGAAGTTGTAATATCACTCTACTGATATTACTTAAACATTTGATATCGTCTACATTGAGCGGTCCTGCTTTCGCATTCTTGTCAAATAGCACTGTAAACAAATTCAAAGAGGCGAGGTCTGGAGATCTCGCTGGCCACTGAAAATGCCCGCTACTTCGATATATTTATTTAGAAACTTTTTTACTAAAAACCAACAAACACGATGGGAAAAAACACCATCCGGTTAGAACCAGATTCTGCCATTTGGTATGTCTTTAACTTAAATCGATAATATCGATGGGCTGCTAATGTTCCACCAATAAGAGATTTGTGGTCCATAAAGTCCAATCACGCATTTATGTTCTGTGGTTTATTACCAGACTAGTCCTAGACTAGACCTTCTGACGCATCAATTAAATGTAGTAAAAGTACAAATTAAACTGACATTGTTAAAATGTAGCCTGTATTTTACTGAACAACTTTCATTTAAAGTATTTTTTGTCTAAATGAATATTATCGTCATAAGATAACAATATCGTAACTCGTGGTCAACCTCCATTACCGTGGCGTAGCTAAGATTTTTTGGCCTGATTGCAAAATAAGTGAGAGGTCTTTTCCGGGAATAGTTTTTGGGAAAAAGACGTTCAAGGCGTTGTCACGTAATTTTTAACATGTGACACCTTAAATTACAGCATTTTTGGCTGCAAATACGTCATCGACTTTAATAATTAAATGGATTTTTTTACCGGTAACCCCAAGGGGCCCTTAAATCTTCGAAGCCCCACCGCCTTGCTATCGTTGGCGCTGTGATAGCTACGCCACTGCTTGCATATCTTGCCCAATCGATTGATACAGTTGTTCTCAACGTTTATAACAAAAATCCAATTAAGTGTCATTAGTTGGCATATTGTTATCAAATTTAAAATATCAAGTTCAGTTTCCCCGCAGGTTAAGCTAATAAGTCCGTCAAAAATACTTAGTAGTAGCTACTATTAAAGGTGTAAAACTCTATAATCAGCCTATAGGTAGCTAAAACGTCTAAATAATATCTCCTTGAATAATTAAAAAAAAACTATAAATGTAAATCTTCAAACTTTGAACGGAATCTGAAATTACTATTCACGTAACATCTGCAGCTACAAATTTCAGGGCAAAGGTTTATCAAACTTGTAGTGTTGGTAGCTATTTAACATAATTTGTATAAACAATCCAACTCCAGCATTACACGATCAGACTCCAAGGGCGTACAAATCTGAATTAAGTTATTATATCTAGAGAAAGAGAAAGTGGGGTAATAAAAAGATGTGGTTTACGGTAGAGAAGGTCTTCTAACAAGTTAGAGCTTTGCCAGCAAAAAGTAAGCTCACGTGTGTGAAGTAACGGAAAACCCCTAAAATAGGTTAACGTGTAAATAACACTTCTGATTTCTTTACACGTTTCTAGACCGTTTCCTTTTGCGGCTCCAGTATAAAACTAACCGAAATGTAGAGATTATTATTTGTGTAAACACAAATGTTATATATCAGTTCTTAACAATTTTTTATTTATGGTTTTTTATTATTCAAATAATCAGTGCTAGTGCCGCTGGAAGATAGAAAAGTATTTAAGCACAAAATAAGACAGCAAACTGCATTAAATTAATAACATAGTTAATGATTATCTGTATATAAAATACTTAATTACTTTAACAATATTTATTTATTTTAACCTTATACGTATTTCGGCATGTTTACATGCCATTGTCAAAGGTTATATCTGGTTATATGAAAAAGGAAAACATATTACTAATATGTAAGTAAAATACGTCCTTAAGAGTGTATTCCTTTGTTAAATAATATTCTTATTAACAAAAATGTTGAGTTATTAAAACGGACTGAGTTGATTCAATTATTTGAACTTTGCACCAATCAAAATTATTTTACTTTTAATAATAAAATTTATTTCCAAAAAGATGGTTTACCCATGAGAAGTCCAATTTCACCTCTTTTAGCTAACATATTTATGGAAAATCTAGAAGATCGAATATTCGAATCAAATCAATCCGAGGAAGTTATATTTTGCTTTCGTTATGTTGATGACATTTTAGCATGTTTTAATAGTTCATTTGATTTAAATAACGAATTTTTAATTTTTATTAAGAGCTTGCACCCAAACATAAAATTTACACTGGAAACTGAACAAAATAAGTCCATTAACTTTTTAGGTTTAAACATAAAAATTAATTCAACTTATAAATTTGAGTACTCAGTTTATAGAAAATCTACACAAACAGACATTACAATACCACACGATTCTTGTCATCATAAAACACATAAATTAGCAGCATACAGGTCCCTGATACATAGCGCTTTGGCGGTCCCTTTAGATGAAATTAATTATAATAGAGAAATTTCAATTATTAAACAAATTGCATATAGTAATGGTTATAATACTAAACTTAGTGATACATTAATTAAAGAAAAAGATACAATTAAATATGCTTCGATCTCATATTTTGGTGACAAATCAGAAAAAATTGCTAAAATTATAAACAAAACAAATAAATATAAAGTAAGCTTTAAAACAACTAGAAACATCTTAAACACTTTGTTTAATGCAAAATCAAAAACAGACGATTTTGCTAAAATCAGGCATTTACAAATTGTTCGCATTGTAATTCGGTTTATATAGGCCAGACAATTAGAAATTTTGATATTAGGTATAAAGAACACGTACGTTGTTACAAATACAAACACCCACATAAATCAAATTACGCTAAACACTTACTAGAACACAATCATTCAATGACATCTAATAACACCATAAAATGTTTACACTTCTGTGATGATAAACGTAAATTAGATATACTAGAAGCTTTTGAAATTCACAAACATTTAAAAACTGTACCGTTAATAAATGAGCAATTTGATCTCTTAAATTCTCCTCTATTGAACATTTTGGAATAAGAAATTAAGTCATCTGCAAACGATTACCGAGATGAAGTCACCAAGTTCTATTGCTATAACAACACTAACTGTTTACTTTCTAATATAACCTTTGACAATGGCATGTAAACATGCCGAAATACGTATAAGATTAAAATAAATAAATATTGTTAAAGTAATTAAGTATTTTACATACAGATAACCATTAAATATGGACTTTAACGAAGTAAAGCTGGAAGTTATAAATAAAATAACATAGTTAACTATATTACATGAACTTTTATTTATTTGTAATTTTTCTATACAACTTGCCTGCACGTTTTTTATATTTAGTAAATTAAAAACACATTTACAACAAAGTAATTGTCAAGCTGAAAAGACAGATATTAATTGCAGAATATACGCAATGATTATGTAACAAGTAGCTTGCAAATTTACTATGCAAATATTGTCGACATAATGCGTTGTAGGCGAATGATACATGGTGTACTATTAAACAAATAAACACATGTATCTTAAACATTATCATGGTAACCTACCTGTCATACCCTTTTAAGATGATTACGCTACCACAAGTTATTTCAATTATGAGCAACTCGTGCTCGACTTATTACATAATGGAAATCATGAATTTATTAAGCTTTGTTTGTCATGCTAAAAAAAGGTATCACTGAACAACG
Source organism: Ctenicera cuprea (assembly GCA_958336395.1). Lineage (NCBI taxonomy): Eukaryota > Metazoa > Arthropoda > Insecta > Coleoptera > Elateridae > Ctenicera > Ctenicera cuprea. The sequence goes on from OY284491.1 coordinate 28,007,300, forward strand.
AGTTTATTACTTGTATTCAATTGTAATTTGTAAGAATGTTTGATATTCTACTTATTAATTGGCAGACTTTTCGATTGCTAAATAAAAAATAAGTATATTAAAAAATAACACAAATAATAACAACAGGTTTTTTATGCTTATTTATGTAATCCAATGTGTTTACAGATCATTGTCAAAGGCACAGTGTAAAGTTTATAGTTGGTGTAGCTTTAGGAACAACAGAACTTAATGACTTCATCTTGGTTATCTATGTCTGCAGATGTCTTGATTCCAATAAACAAGTCATAGAAACCAAGATCAAGTCATCAAGTTCTGTTGTCTTTATAGCAATACCAAATTGTTTTCTTTTAATCTTACCTTTGCTAATGGTTATTAATTGTTTTATTTATACTATACTAATATGAACCTAAAAAAGTCAAGCTCGAACTTATTATCAATAAAAAACCAGTAGGTACATAACTCGATCTGTTTTTGAGGGTGTAAATCTATAAAAATATGAGTATTTCTAAATTTTGTGTTAGGTAGGAAAAGAAGACGAGATATGAAAGTTTCCAACAGGCTCGTAATCACAAAACTTTGTTGGTTTTTAATACTTTTCCATATCACATTGAATGACAGCAGAAGCAAAACTTTGACAAAGCCAATAATAAATCAAGACTTTTCACATTAGGAAAAAAAACTTTTACCATTTTCTCACATATGACCCGGTCTTACTTTGCAAATAATATACCAACTGGCGGAACCCGTGGTCTACGCCCCACGCTATTTTTGTCAATTTCTTTTAAAAATGCAACAAATAAGCTGTGTCGAGATGCAAGATGTGTTCCGAATGTGTACCGCAGTATTGCATATATTCTCAAATACGCGACTGAACTAAACATGCGTAACTACTCATGAGAATATCTATTAATTTGTAGTTACATCCCTATCCAGTGTTATTGAGGTAAAATAATCTGTAAAATAAATATAGTAGCTATTTTTCTTCAAAATTTTTTTAAATTTAAATTTTCACCTTTGAAACTTTTCTAACTGTACAAATAAATATTTGCCCTTGATTCCTATTAATGGTGATTGTGTATGGTAGGTTTGGTTAGGTAAGGTTAGTGTCATCTAAAAATTTGTCTTTCTTAACTGTAGATGGTAATCCAGTACCCGAGGCAGATAAAATAATTGTAGGTAATAAAGCAACATTTCGACATTCTAAATATCTGCCTTCTTGAAATCTTAGCTGCAATTCAATTTGTAAACCTGACCTACAGCTCTCTCCAAAGTTATTTTTGGTACTAAGCTGTCCCGGATTCCGCCGTAAGTAAAAGTCTAGCCTGATGGAAGGGATCCGTAAGCCCAACATGCGTGCTCCTCGCGAAGTTTGATGTGGGAATGCCAGCTATCATCAGGTTATGTTCCAATCATCTCTAGCGGCCCGCTGTATTCCCCTTATATATTAGACGCGTAAATATATGGCTTTTATTATCGCGGGCGCCCACCACAAAAAATTATGACGAATTAACTAAGTGTAAATGATCCAGATTTAATATATAGATAGCTAAATTCTGAAAGCTTAGTTATTTCAAAGTTGACCTTAATTTTTTTGATTGCTAAATAAATCAAGTTAAGAAATGATCGTGACGATACTCGTAAAACAATGCAGAACATCTACCATCACATTTTCTACGAGTCATGACTTTTAATAACAATTAAAATACTTCATGAAGATGTGCAAGGTAACTGCACAGTTACGTAACATATATCCACTGAACCATGAAGATATTAACCGTATAAATCCAAGCAAATTATTTAATAAACTGTTTGTTCCTACGTTCTAACAAACTTTTTACAATTTTACCACTTAACAATATTGCCCATAAAGTGTTAGAAAGGCAAAATTAATGGTTCTATAGCCTGCACGTATGTTTTGCAGAGGCGTGCACCAAAACGTAACCTAAACCCCGGAAAACCGGCAATAATTTTTTGCACCGAAATGAAAACGAAAACCGAAAACCATAATTCTAATTATTTTCGTAATAAACCAGTATTTTATTTTTCCGGCAAATTTCGAAGTGAGATTTATTTATTGTAGACAATTACAATAAATACCTTCTTAACTTTTATATTCCACGTGCTTGACTCCTTTGGTCGGCCACAGAATTGCAGGCAAAACATTTATTTATTTTGACCTAATAATGCAAGTGCGAACTACTTAGACATTAGAGAGTAGGCAAACTGGTCTGTTCTGTACTGCGAACTTGGCTTTAGTAAGTGTATCAGAATCAGCGACAGTAATTTGTGATAATATGAGTTATGGTAAATGAGAAGAAAAGAGTGAAATATTAAACATAAATTATATACATATAAAAATAATCTAGACAGCAATGGTCTGCTTCCTTTTAACAAGTTAGATAACCTTGTAGGGTAAAAAATTGGAAACGCGATTGCACTAAAAAAATCAATTTTTGTTTGACAGTACTCAGTATTTCTAAAATATGGATAAAACGGGAAACCCCGGAAAGTTGTATGGCAATGAGTAGTGGCAAGCCTACTAATAGGTCACATTACAAAAATAATTTTAATGTAGAAATAATTTTAAAAAAAATTATGTGCACCAAAAAATTGCGAATAACGTAGATAAATGCTGACTTTGATGTGAACGCTACTGGATATGCTGTCTTGGATGTTTCTAATGGAATGGCGGTGCCGGGAGCGTTGCAGAAGGTGGAAGCTATTAGGGCAACCATGTGTACAAGGAGGGATCGTCTGGGATTTGATCCAGACTTTGTCTGTTTTCCTTTTTTTATTTTTCCATCAAATAAAAAGAAAAGCTTGCCGTACACTTTTTTTTACTTTTTCATATGTATTTTGTGGTTCTGCGCAACTCGTAACGTTTATTAAATAACGTTTTTAATTACAGTATGTTTTTGTTGTTCAAATTAAACTCTACAATCTACATCATTATAAGTATTCGCAAAGACTATAGTAGGTATAGGCTTTGGTATTCGTCAACTCAAAATTCGTTAAAATTTAAACTTTCAAAGAAGTCATTATTCTACCAGTTCTTTGAATGTTTAGAATTTAATGTAGTCTCAAATATAGAAAACCTTAAAGAAATGCCGGTAATAGTTTTCAAAACCGAAATTTGAAGTAGCGTCGAACCGTAACTGAACCGCAAAAAAAATGTGCGCAAACAACGCAAGTTCTAAGTGAAAATGTTTAGCGTGTTCTTACTGAAAGTGAATTTTAAATTATTTGATTTAACAGAAAACAAAAACGGTTATGTCATGTTCTAGTTAGTTAAAGGAATCTCTATAAAAACGTTAATGCGCTTGAGTGAGTTACGGTAAAGCTTAATATATGCAATTATTATTATCTTGTATCTGATTTTAATGAAATTCTGATAACTTCATCAAGTAATTTCGCCATATTAAAACCGCCATCTTAAATTTTATAATTTAGATCCTTAATGCGTGATTAGTGGAATACCAACTTTTACGAAAATCGTATAACGTTATGAAATACTTCCGCCATCTTGAATAATTCCAAGAAATGGTGGCGCAAGATTGGCGTGAATTAGAATTTAGTAAGTAAAGTACCAATTTCATTTTACAGAATAATATTCATGTAATTTGCCAGCGCAATTCGTAAACTAACCAGCCGAGAAAACGTGCGAAAACCAATACGCTTTTACAAAAATGTGTTGTTAAATATTTTACATTATTACTTAAAAATTAAAACTTTCCAAAGATATAAATTTACATAATAATCGGACTGAACAGTATTGAATAATTAAATTAAATGCTAAAAGTAAATAATTAAAAATATCTAGCTAAAGAAAGCCGTAAGGAAATATCGTAAAAATAGCAAATATATTAAAATATAAACAATTCACTATCGCAGCCTCTAGAATAATCAGCTGAGAATTAATCTTGATATACATGAACATAAAGAATTTACGGAGACAGCTATTCAAGCGCGGGTTTAATTTCAGTGTCGCATTTCCGTTCTATTTCTTTACAAGATACTCCTGCCGGCTGCCGCCGAAAATTTCTAAAATTTCTTTAAATATTCAAAATTTTAAAATTTTTTAAATTTACAATATTTTGAAAAATTTTAAAAATTCACAAAATTGTCAAAATCTCATTCTTCATGTTTAAAAAGTTTTCAATATTTTTCGAAACATTTTTGAAAATAATGAAAAATACTAAAATTTTCAAAAAATTTCAAAACTAAATATTTTCAAAATTTTGATTTATGTATTATTATTTGTAATTGTTTATTTAATTATGCTTTATTACAGTTTTATTGCATTCGTTTTTTTTTTGTATTAGATATACATCTACCGCGGGAATAAAATTATAGAACCACAAAACAATTTATAAGCTTTGTTTAGCGCGTTGAGACAAAGAAACCGGAAACATGATCAAACAAGTTTATTGTAGATGTATCTATGTAAATCAAGATCGCATTTCAAATGCAACAAAGTCAAATCCGTTAAGGAGCTAAAATGTATATCAGAGAGTGGAATAACAAAAGTATCTTGGGACCTTTCTTTATCTCAAAATGTAAAACAGAACTTGTCCTAAACCTTTGAAGTCCAGATTTGTTTCTTTTTTAATAAACCCCTTTTCAAGTGAAGCTGACCATGTTCATCCATGAGAAAATATCGAGGAGGGTTGATAGTATCACATCTGCGTTTCAAAGGAAAACGTATTTGTTTATTTAGGGATTTCCAAATTACGGTAGTTGTCTAAACAGTACTGACCTACGCAAATGATCCTTGAGAAGATATTTTGTAGTCGTTCCGAAAGTGAAACTACAACACAGATGAACCCTAATTCCGTGACTTTCCCAATTTAGGCAAATTCTGAAGTCCTATACAGCCTGAGTCAGCGGATACGTCTCTTTTCCTGTCTCAATGTGTAATTCTTAGAAAACATTTTGGCCATCACCGCTAGAACCGAAACGCCTTTAACAAGTGTTATAATTAAAAACGGTTAACAAAATCTGTCAGCATAAAAATAGAGACAAAGAGAAGGACTAACCCCCACCCCCTTTAACTATTACTGTAAGTATGGATCATAAACGTAAATATATTGTCGGTTCCAGTTTATTAAACAGAAAGGTATTAATTTCCGAATTTTAAAAATTAATAGAGAGTGTGACATGGACCCTTATGCTAACAATCAAACGATAACCCTTTACTATAGGTTTATAAGCTAAGAAAATTTAAAAACTAATTGCCTGATAGTTCTTAGAAAATAGATATTTAACTATTTTCGAAATTTTAAAAATCATTACTGTTTTTAAAAATTATTATTGCTGACAATTCCTGCGGTATCTCGAAAATACTATTTTATCATAACATTTTGCCTTCTAAGGACTATTGCGATACGACATTTTAAACCAACCTGAACTCGATTTTGACTAAACAGGCTTTATAGCTAATATTTTAAAAAAGATTTTTACCGCCCCCATTTTAACGGTAGGTGTTTGGATTTGTCACAAAACCTTTAACCAGTTTTACATTTTCGTATTCAAAAATCCATAGGTCAAAATGTTTCCGGTCCTAGATCGTTTTCTTTATACTTGAGTATTCCAAATTTCATTAAAATTGACCAAGTGGTTCTCGAGATTTTGATGCATCACACACACGCAGACTGTACGAGCGCGCTCGGGTATTTGTTACCATAAACAAGCAGACTGTTTAATTAACAGATAGACAGGCATTTTTAAAAACCACGATTCTGGGTCGCTTAAGGTCTAGCCCGACTATTTTCGTTATAATCTCAAAAATGAGCAAAACACTTCTCCTAAACTTTCCTATACTTTAGATATTGTTGCTTATGATATTTTCAAAAGTACTTCTTTATTAAATTTTTATTAACTATGATAGCGCGTTTCTCGCCCGCGTGGCTCATTGGTACCACATAGCTGCAACAAACTACAGTGTTCAACTTTTTAAAAACAATTCCTTAAGATTAAAGAAAACTAGGAACAATACAGCAAATTTAGCAACGAAAAATCTGAGTAAGAGGGAGGAAATTAACCTCCCTAAATTTTGCTGCATCAAAAAATGAAGTTGTGAGTCGTAACCATACGTCCCGATTTTAGGGGGAAACACCCATTTTTAAACCCGTGTCCCGCTTTCCTCGGAAAAGCAGGGGGGACGCCAAAATGTTCCGCTCTTGAGCTCATAGCATATAGTACATACATAGTAAAATAGTGCATATAAAAATGTTTAATAATTATATTTATTTTTATGTAATTTTGCCTCCTTGTATTACATCCATATAGAGTTCGCATGATGCGCATCCACATGGCGGTTCTGATACCACACACGATCACATAATTATGCTTATGCAGTTACAGTTACATTATACCAACAAACTTCAAGAGGTAATTTCTTAGGTCATTCTTAGGGAAAACGTTCCTATCAACGTATGTCCTTAACCGATTCCTTACAGAGTTACAGCAACCCAAAAATAAAACAGTGTAATCACCTTTTATATTATAATACCGCTATACATTGAGATATTTAATTTAAATTTTGTGTGGTAATTTTGCTAGTGATGATTTACTATTTTTATTTTATTTTGTTTCACTTGTTTACGTTCAAATTCATTCTCCTGAAGTGTAGATCTTACGAGCGCCCGACGTATCCCTTAACTTACTTTTTTACTCAACTAAGATTTGTTGAGTTGAAAATCGCTAAATCTAAAGGTTTTTAAGGTAATTCAATTTTTGTGAAAATACCAGTTGTCATAATGCTGTGAGTTGAATTATCACAAAAATTGAAATATTTCTAAAACCGTAGGATTCAGTGACATACAACTTTCTTTTGTAGACTTTTGTACAAGGAATCAGATTTTTAAGTCAAAAGTTATAAACGCTTAAGCGTTGAAAATATATTATGTTAAGAGATAAGGCAGTACGTTCCATATCTACGCCCATTGTCAACGAATTTAAACGTAAACTTGCGAAATAGTAAATTATCACTAATGCATTATTTACACAAAATGTGAATCAAATATCTTAATTTATAGCTGTTATGTTATTTATTCAATAATAAGACTTTAAGTTTTTGTACCTACGTTTTTTTTAGTAAAAGTTGGATACTGAGTTGCCTGTAATAATTTGTACAAAAACACCTTTAAACATTGTGTGCTTTTTGAAATACACTATACCAGATATTAATTAAAAAATAATTAAACTATTCCATCTTCGGAAGGCTGTAACTCTGTAAGAAAACAGTTTAGGACGTACCTTCATAGGTAGTTTTTCTCTGAAAGTGATCTAAAAAATCATCTTCCTATTTTTATTGGAGTATTTTTCCAACGCCCTGTGTTTTAACAATTATAAGCGAGGAACGTTCAAGTTTCTTTGGATTTTTTTCTCTTGGGCAAACGTTATTTTTAAAATTTTGATGAGTTAGTAATTAATTATATTACATTTTTATTATACCGGATCTTAAAGATAAATAGACAAAAACTAATTGTATTATTAAAACTAAGTTACAGAAAAAATTCCATTTCTTTGCGGAAGTATAAAAAAAATTGCTCACATTGTGTATAAGCTTAAATAGAAGTTTATTTATCAATTCCAGCTTTACTTCGTTAAAGTCCATATTTAATGAGTATCTGTATATAAAATACTTAATCACTTTAACAATTTCTATTTATTTTAACCTTATACGTATTTCGGCATGTTTACATGCCATTGTCAAAGGTTATATGAAAGTAAACAGTTAGTGTTGTTATAGCAATAGAACTTTTTTACTTATCTTGGTAATCGTCTGCAGATGACTTGATTTCTTATTCCAAAATGTCTAGTAGAGGAGAATTTAAGAGATCAATTTGCTCATTCATTAACGGTACAGTTTTTAAATGTTTGTGAATTTCAAAAGCTTCTAGTATATCTAATTTACGTTTATCATCACAAAAGTGTAAACATTTTATGGTGTTATTAGATGTCATTGAATGATTTTGTTCTAGTAAGTGTTTAGCGTAGTTGGATTTATGTGGGTGTTTGTATTTGTAACAACGTACGTGTTCTTTATACCTAATATCAAAATTTCTAATAGTCTGGCCTATATAAACCGAATTACAATGCGAGCAATTTAATTTGTAAATGCCTGATTTTAACAAATCGTCTGTTTTTGATTTTGCACTAAACAAAGTATTTAAGATGTTCCTAGTTGTTTTAAAGCTTACTTTATATTTATTTGTTTTGTTTATAATTTTAGCAATTTGTTCTGATTTCTCACCAAAATATGGGATCGAAGCATAATTAATTGTATCGAACGAAGAAAACCTACACAAACAGACATTACCATACCACACGATTCTTGTCACCATAAAACACATAAATTAGCAGCATACAGGTCCCTGATACATAGGGCTTTGACGGTCCCTTTAGATGAAATTAATTATAATAGAGAAATTTCAATTATTAAACAAATTGCATACAGTAATGGTTATAATACTAAACTTATTGATACATTAATTAAAGAAAAAGATTATAAATTAGCCATTCAAAAAATTTATCCGAATATCCTAACTTCGTTCGATACAATTAAATATGCTTCGATCCCATATTTTGGTGAGAAATCAGAACAAATTGCTAAAATTATAAACAAAACAAATAAATATAAAGTAAGCTTTAAAACAACTAGGAACATCTTAAATACTTTGTTTAGTGCAAAATCAAAAACAGACGATTTGTTAAAATCAGGCATTTACAAATTAAATTGCTCGCATTGTAATTCGGTTTATATAGGCCAGACTATTAGAAATTTTGATATTAGGTATAAAGAACACGTACGTTGTTACAAATACAAACACCCACATAAATCCAACTACGCTAAACACTTACTAGAACAAAATCATTCAATGACATCTAATAACACCATAAAATGTTTACACTTTTGTGATGATAAACGTAAATTAGATATACTAGAAGCTTTTGAAATTCACAAACATTTAAAAACTGTACCGTTAATGAATGAGCAAATTGATCTCTTAAATTCTCCTCTACTAGACATTTTGGAATAAGAAATCAAGTCATCTGCAGACGATTACCAAGATAAGTAAAAAAGTTCTATTGCTATAACAACGCTAACTGTTTACCTTCATATAACCTTTGACAATGGCATGTTAACATGCTGAAATACGTATAAGGTTTAAATAAATAGAAATTGTTAAAGTGATTAAGTATTTTATATACAGATACTCATTAAATAGAAGTGTTTTATTGTTCCCGGATTATTAAACAATGGGGACATTTTCAAAAAACCATAGAAACAGGCGTCACAGAGAAATTAGCGAACTGGAACACCAACCACATTGTGCTTATCTCTTAACTCTATAATCCTACAAAATTTAAAAAAATCGCATTGTCACTTTTTATGCAATATATTTTGTTAAATTCAAACTTTTCTTAAAGTCGTAGCGGCCACCATTTTGCAACTGTAAGTGCGGCAAAAAGCGTTGCGCTTGCCCTAAGGTCTTTTATCAGATTCAGTTTTTAGCTTTAGACTATTCAATTTCCGTATGTCTGATTTCCGCTTCCGGTTTCGTATGTTTTAAAACTTACTAGTGTTACCCCAGCGCACAATGCACTGACAGACTGAGCGTTGACAGAACCGGCTAAATGCTAAGTCACGTAATGCATTAGTTCCATAAGAGAGACGCGACGTTGGTTAGATGTCGCCTCAAGTAAAGCGCGTTTAGCAGACTCATATATATTATAAATTAAAATAATTATTATTGAAAAATCGACGTAGAATAAAAATATAAAAATGTTTCATGTTCCACCTTTCATTGAAAAAAAAATGGTCCAAATTGGTGAAGCGGTAGCCGCTGGAGGAACCGGAGAAAAAACCCCTTTGAGCTTTTATATACATATGGATTTTGTTGATGTACCCCCACATTTCGAAACACAATGGGACCACACGTTTAGGCGTAGAGCCACTCACAGACAGACATTTTTAAAACCACCTTTTGGTCCCTGGAGCTCAAATCTCTGTATTTCCGTCAAACTTTCGATTCAAAATTTTTTTGTAAAATTAGTACTTTCCTATCGTAATCAGCCTTTACGTCCCACTGCTGGGCACCGGCACTCTTCTCTGCCACATACTCTCCTCAGCGCTAAGGTGGCGTACGGGGGACCTACAGTTTAACGTCGAATCCGAACGACTAAATTCCAGAGAAGGTTTCAGGCATTAAGACCCCACGGCTGCCTACACCGGATTGGGGAATGTGAGTGGCGGGTTGCGGCATAGATTTTTATTGCTGCATTGCTTCGGCGGGGAATCGAACCCTAGACCTTCAGCGTTAGAGACTGAGCCGCCCAACCTCTGAGCTACCACCACTCTTTCCTATACTAAAGTATGTAAAAGTAAAAAACAGGCAAACGAACAAACAAATCGCTAGACGTACAGAGAGCTTTCAAAGCGCATTATTTTTTGCCCTTAGAAGTTTTAAATGTGTGCGTTCTTGTTAAAGTCTCCAAAACCGATTTTATCGACTAAATATACTTGAAAAAAAGTGGGAAACCGGCCATGCTTTCTTTTGTAAGGTTTTACTAATTTTTTCAAATCTAGAAACGATCTTTTCCGAACTTTTTCACTTTAACATGGCGGTCGCTATTTTTTTTGAAAAGTTTGGCTTTAACGCCTTATCACTCAAAAACGAGATTTTAGATCAGGCAGCAGGTTGGTATACTAATAGCCCTATAGAAACACGATCTTACTATGCACCAGAATATTTTAAATGATAAAATCTGTGAAGTAAAAAATATTTTCAAAATTTTAGAGATTTTTAAAAATTTATTCAAAAACTGACCACACGAATTTTAGTTGGTGTCCGACTCCGTTAATGTCTCTATAACGCCTTCTACGAATTTTTGCTCCCTTATTTAATAAAGTGGCACGACAAAACATTTCTGTTTAAACTAAACTGCTCATGAGTGATAGTAAAATAAGATTCACAACTTAATTGTTGCTGCAGCAATATTTATGAAAACTATTTTCTTGAATATTGCTGCAGTTATTTCACATCGAATTTTTGACTGACGAATTTCCTCCTTGGCCTCTATTTTCCTTTAACCCCAAAAAACAACTTTTTTCTCACAAAAAAGTCATGCAGCGTGCGCGTGCTGGCGGTTATGATTTTTGTCTGCAGTTCACTCTTCGCTACAAAGTTAGGAATAGTGCAATCTAAAGTCAGTATCTGTGTGTAAAAGTATTGATATAAACATAGTTTTAAATATATGACATTAGATACAACTTCTAAAATTTAGGAGAGTCCGCATGAGGTTCTTTGGTCATTTTTCAACTCCGAGTTTTTGGTAAAATGTTATTTTCATTAATACTATTATTCCCTATTTCTATCCTTTGAATTTTTGTTTTTTTGTGTAGCTTTACTCTTGAACTGTATTTTTTGGAATGGATCTAATTTTTAAATTAGTTCACAACTATACAGGTATTTGAGGTATTTACAAACAATTTTCTCAGCGCGCTTCCTAAATAAAACGAACTTGTTATTTTTAATTTAATGTATACTGACTGTCGCAATACTTAAATTGTTTGTCCTGCTTTTGTGTATCATAAATATCGTGTAATAAAAACAAACTTGTAACAAATTGTATTTGAAAATTAAACAAGTAAATTTTGAGAAGAGACAGACAAAAGTGTTTTGTAACTAGTTGTATCCCAAATGGCTAACCAACAAAATATTATAACATTCCAGCCGTCTTGGATGAGAATTCCGCTAGGTTTGAGTGGCAGTAGCCGCCAGTCACCTTAATTAAATTGGTGTTAGAGAAATTTCAGAAATTCTGAATTTAGTTCAAACGAACTACGATTTTTACACTTTACATGTCAGGAAAAAAGTAATTGTAATTAATCATTATCGGTTAATAAGTAGGTGAGATAATTTAAACTGTGGCTGTATTCCAAGTATATTTTAACTGTCATAATTTTTAATACCTACTTTAATTATTGAATAAAAACATTAACAACATTCAAGTGTTGTGTGTTTTGGAAATATTTCATAAATTTGTTAAAATTTGGGAAAATAGAAAGATAAAATAATGCATCTAGTTATCACGTATTTTAATTTATTCTTAGGTCGAGGTAAAATTGCCATAACAATGATTTTTTAATATACTGAAGTTTCGTAATAAATTAGGAGCTTTTAATTATCAACCAGACATCGTTCAAGTACGCTTTTTGTGCCTTCAGTAAATTTATTTTTCACAATGATCAAGAAGTTCTTGTTCCAGAACATCACTAGACTTGTTGAGTACAACGTTTAATTAAACATTTCTGCTCCATTCAAACAAAATATACAAGCATACGTACTAAAACATGTAGATAAGAAATTGGAATAGTAAATTATTCCACGAAAACGTTTTCTTTGCAGAAGTCGTAGCATTTTCTTATGTTGGAGAATAATCAAGGTGTTTATGGTTTGACTCCCTAGAGGATAGACAATATTTAGTGTACCGTGAACTTGGGTCATAATAAACGCGTGTACATACAACTCGGCGACTGTTTTACTACCAAGGAACTACCGGTTCAAAATTGAGAACGTATATCTTTTGTATCGTGGGAGTCCAGTTAAGAAGGGGAAAATTCCTAGAGACGACTTCCTAATTTGGTAACAACAGTACAAGATACGTAGAAATCAGTTTTGATTGCAAGATATCGTGAGAAAATTGCGTTAACGTCTATATCCATATTCGATTCTTTTACCTGCATTCAGATTGATGGATTTCTCGTGTTGTGCATGCATGCATACGGAGAAATGCGAATGGCAGCATTGTTAGTTGACGAACTTTGACATAACGATGTTGTGTAACTAGCTGCGGTTTATCGTAAAATGCGTGTCTTAGAAAGATCTATTGTCGACAAAATTGGAAACTTGCTTGTAAGGTATTCAGAATGTATACTGTTAAAAATTTCCTGTCGCAATTTGTTTATGAGATAGCATTTAAATTCTTGGCGCCGATAGATTTTAATTAGATAGACTCCTGTTAAAGTAAATAACTATCAGTTCTAACTATTTATTATACTAAGATATTAGAAATTCGTATTCGTTCATAGTAATTTACTTCAAAACGTATTAGAAATGTCAACTTCTATTGCAATTTATATGAAAAACCAAAATAAATAATACTCTAAATATTTTAAAATTATTAACTCTACAAATACATATGTTATACACATACAAAGCGACTAGAATTATTGATATATTTAATAGCAAATACCAAGGTCTTTATACACAGGTAGTCTTTTTTAACCGGGACACTATTTATAGGGATCTCGGAAACTATTATATAATATTGTTTCCTAATACAGCTTCAATAGATCTAAAACTTTTTCCTTTGCGATTTTTTTCTATTTTTACTAACGCTCTTTGATAACGTTGTCGGCGTTGTTGGTGGGATTGTACGTTCGTAGGCTTGTGCGTACAAGCTCGGTGAAATGCTCGGGCCCCAGAGTTTTATAATGGAGTTTACCCTCCAAACTTCACTGAACGAGGGCTTTTCTCTAGTAGAAGTGCACTTTTGAGGAAGAATTTTCCCCAGTGTGACTGCACTATTAAGGAAGACTTTTCCTCAGCGTGACTGCACTTTTGAGGCAGGCCTTTTCCTAGTCGCTAGTCACGCTTCTGTCGCACCTAGTGGAAGACCTGGGTAACTGCAGTGAAAATGACGGTCCCCAGAGGTCTAAATAGTTTTACTTACAAAAATATTCGTGCTCATGAAATGTTAATAAGCGAAACAACTATAGCATTATACCATATATTGTTTAAAATCAAGCTACCGATTATTTACAGTTATTTAAACTATTTACGAAACCAATTACCTACCCTAAAACCGCTAGGTATTACAAGCCGAGCAAAGCAAAATATATTTACTTGCAAAAGTGCGGAAGCATCACGGGGCAAGCAAAAATATGGAATGGGTACGGTAGTAATACGGTGGCAATACGGTAACAGATAAAATATGGTACCAAATAAGATACGGTAGCCTATGATACCAGCTAAGATATGGTAGCCTACGGTAGCAAACAGTAGACAACGGTAGCAATTAACATACAGTAGTTTAGGGTAGCAAACGGTACGATCACGATATGCCTATATTCATCCACTGCTGGATGTAGGCCTTCCCTCTGTTGTTCTATCTATGTCTGTCTTGTGCGATTTGCTGCCATCCTGTTCCTGCCACTTTCACGATGTCGTCTCTCCATCTTGTGTTCGGTCGGCCTACGCTCCGTTTTATCTGTCTTGGGCGCCAATCCATTATGCGTTTTGTCCATCTATCATCTTTGGTTCGTACAATATGTCCAACCCATGACCACTTCATTTGGGTTATTCTTTGGGTGACATCAATCAGCTTTGTTTGATTTCTTATGTTGGAGTGTTGGAGCAAACGGTAGCAGATAACTAATCAAGAACAATGAGACGTTCTGGTGCAAACGTTAATAAATTTAAAAATCAACGAGTAAGAAAGGTATATCGGACAAGGGGCTTGTGATGTATATATATAAGAGAGAGAGAGAGAGAAGTACTGTCTCGTAACAAACCTCCGCGACGCAACAATTAGAAAACAAGAGAATGATTTCATTTAACTTCACTTGATGTATACTTTGGCTATTTTGAAAGTATTTTTATATATATTTTTTTCAATATCAGATTTGATTCATAACGATTTCAAGAAGCAGATGAAAAAGTTCTTCATAATTTTGGTTATTTTATAAATCAACTTTGTTAACAGAGCCTAATTTGTTAGTGGGTCGCAATTGACCGTATTTTTACATTCATCGTTGGATGAATTGTTTGACTATACTTCTGTATCTTATGCTAACAAAGTCTCAGTTCTAAAATAGGCATTTGGCTATTTGCATCTAATTTAAGATAATTAAAGTGATTACTTAATCCCTTAAAAGTTCAAACAAAAACGCAGAAGTAGAGTTTTATAGAGAAAAATATGGGATGTGATAAATACATATATTTGATGAAAATATGAGTTTATGACATATCTGTACCTTTTCAACTTATTACTACTGGAACAGGTGAGCTATGCCCCCGTTTGTTTAAAGTTATGTTTGGTAATAAATAATCAAATTAATTAGTAGGTAGCGTTGCAAGCTGCGAACTAAAGTCCTACTCTATATCCTCTATATCTATATTAAATCCGGATTCCTTCCCTCCGTCACAACTTTTAGCGACCGCGCATTCACATCTCGACATAGGTTATATATTATTCTATATATTTATTAAATCCGGATCTCTTCGCTCCTCTTTCTCAAGTGTTAGCGATTGGGCATAACTTCGGAATATTTTAATTATATCATTATATCACTTTCAATAAATGTGCTACCATAGTTTTAGAAGAAAAACATGGGGCTTAGCAGATGAGTTCAGCAAGTTTTATAAATTATTTACGAACTCGTCATCTTCCTGTAATTACAGAAACTCCAACTCGCGGATTGATCTTATTTTCTTTAACTGTCCGTAATTGTCACACATAAACCTTATATACGTCCTTCAACATGTAAGAGCCTCCTAGTATTACGTTTTAAAACAGACAGACATAATTGTTATGCAAGCAGCTTCTAGTTTGTAAACATTAAATTCATTTATATGTTAACATCAAATATGCATTTATTGTTAAAATATGAATTCATAATAAGTGAAACGAAAATTATATCATTATCTTTAGAATCCTGTGGAATGAATGCAAAAATATGCAAAAATAACCCCCAATTAGTAAGAAAAAATTTGCAAATGCATTTAAATCCGGCCTATAAAAATACCCTGTCTTAAAAAAAAGTACAAAGAAAAAGTTTCGTAAAAGTTAGTTTTTAATATATTGCATGGCATTCCATGTTTCTCTATACAGGGTGCTAAAAAAAGTGTCACAAACTTTTAGGACTGAAAGTATGACCCAAAATATGACGAAAAGTTTTAATGAACGTGGGTCCGCAAATGGACGGTTTCGGAGATACAAAGCATTATTCCTTTATCTGTGAGTTGTGCATTTTTTCGCTTATCGTTTTCTTCTTATCGTAGTTGACAAATGATATCTCATACGGGTTGACATTCAGTGGTTAGTGCACAATTCAAATTCTCGCTATGCCTGTTTACTCTAACATTGAATTAGCCGACATGCATTTCATGTATGGTCGTGCTAATGGGAATGCCAGAGAAGCGCTACGTCTGCATGTTGACGCTTACCCTAATTTCCAGATTTCTTCAGTTCGTGGTTTTGTAAGACTGCACCAAAGATTGCGTGATACCGGTTCATTTTGGAAACAGTCCCATAATTCCGGGAGACCAAGGTCGGTGTGCACCCCTGAGGCAGAAGTGGCAATATTAGCGCGGGTAGAGCAGAATCCGGATACAAGTTTGCCGAGAATATCAGCCGAGGTAGGAATTAGTAATCCTCTTGTTTGGAGAATCCTACACAAGCAGCAGCTTCACCCATACCATGTACAACGAGTTTAGGCGCTAAATACACCTGATCACCAAGCACGCTTGGTTTTTTGCCGCTGGTTTCTACGAAATGATAGTGAGGACCACAATTTTCTTGCCAATATTCTTTTTACTGATGAGGCCGGGTTCACACGAAATGGAGTTTTTAATTTCCACAATACCCATGTGTGGGCCGACGAAAATCCGCATGCTATTATGGAATCCAAACATCAGGTACGTTTTTCATTGAACATTTGAATGGGTATTTTGGGCGACAGTTTACTGGGTCCAATTATTTTACCAAATCGATTAACAGGCGCTGGTTACCTAAACTTTCTGCAGAACACACTGGGTAATCTTTTAGACGACATTCCTTTGAACCAAAGGCAACAAATGTGGTTCCAGCACGATGGTGCTCCGGCGCATTTTTCGATTGTTGTTCGAGAACATTTACACGGAACTTTTGGACGAAGATGGGTAGGAAGGGGAGGACCTGTATCATGGCCTGCAAGACCGCCCGATTTAAACCCCCTTGATTTCTTTCTTTGGGAATATTTGAAAGCGTTAGTGTACTCTACACCTGTAAACGACCTCGATGAGCTGCAGCAACGAGTAGATCGGTGATGCCACCGAATCCGAGCCACTGTGGGGGTTTTCGAAAGAGTTCGAATGTCCATGCGGCGGAGATGTCATGTCTGCCTTGAAATGGAGGGAGGACACTTTGAACATCTCATTTGACTTTTTGCCTTTGCTGTTTGTTCATAAATTACATTATAATTATTTATTTCATACTGTACGCTGTATACCACTTTACGTCATTGATTTGAGTCCGGGAAATGGCACATTACAGGCCAAGGTCGGGAAGTGTTGCTTAGCAGCCCTTCCCGGACTGCTTGAAAAAAAATTCATCAAACACATCTATTTGTAGCTAAGCAACGGGTAATTTAAAATGAAATACCAACAGCGAATGTTTAATTTGACAGAATATAAATTTTAAAAATGACGTATTTATAAAAAGAAAATATTCAAATAAAAAATGGTTTTGGCAGTAATGAAATAAAATTTTGTACGATACACGTCCGTGAAGTGATTATTAAAGCATTCGTTTAGAAATTTCGGACTCGGCTCCTTTCGTCGCCTCGTCCGCAAATATCTAAACTCATACTTTAATATGTCACTTCCCGGACTAGTGACGTAAATAACTATTGGTTGCTTGTTTGTTTGTACATAATAAAAAAGTGGTGTAAACGCAAAATGTTTCGTAACTCCGAAACCGTCCATTTGCGGACCCACGTTAATTTAAACTTTTCATCATATTTTGGGTCATACTTTCACTCTTTAAAGTTTGTGACACTTTTTTTTAGCACCTTGTATATGTAATTCTTATATTTTTTACGAAGTAATATCTATGAACTTTTGCGAGCATTATTTTGTAATATACAAATAAAAACTGATGAATGTAGTGACCACTGGGAAAACAGTACATAAAATTGTACATCTACTCAACGGCAAAACTTTGGCGACGCATCTGAATACCATTTCACCTTTATTTAGGGACAACGATCTAACATCTCGAGGATCCAAGCCGTTCCTGCAATTGAAGAACAATTCAACGAAATAATAGTAAACAAAACGGAAAGGATTTCCTAAAAAAATAGCCTACAATTCGCGTAAATTGCAACGTCTACCCTGCATAAGCTTACCCTCGCTATTATTAGATTATTATTTCAGGCTAAAGTAAAAGCGAGACGGATAATTTGTAGAAATATCATTGAGGGAAACGAAACGAGAAGAAGCCAAAAATTAATTTATGTAGTTTAAGACTTATGATTCTGTTTAACAGCTGATGTGTTTAATTTGCTAGGCTATTTTTAGCTACAACTTCATGAAGTATTGATTAGTAAACAATAAAATGAGTTCAACTGCTGTGATCTACGAGGTTCTAGAAAACACTAAATTGCTTTCTAAAAAAAAATTATAGGAGATAAATACGAGGAAGAGAGTTTAATTAAAAGACACTCGAGATGTCGTAAAATAAAAGAATAAAATAGATATCAATAAGTATCAGTAGTCGATCTTTTATGGTTGCTCGTCCTAGTCGTCCTGCGACCTTTTCTTGTGAGGCTGGTTTCTGGAACATGTAACAATCTTGTTTACAATGTAGAATCCGAACTTGGAATTCCTAGAAAATGTGAATGTAAAATCAAACGGAATAGTCGAATTGACAAGCAAGAGGGGCTCTCACGAAATTGCTACCTTACCCAACACCACCTAACTTTTATTAACCACTAATCCTAAAGAGGCTTAGCTTTTAAACGAAATGGATAGTTCTTCCCGTAGAATTAATTAATTTATTGTATAGCAATTGTGGTAGGTTTTAGCATACAGAATACGATGTCTGCTATTATATTGAACAACCACATCGCTTGCTTTATCCAAATGGAAGATGTTTATACACTTATACAAGTGTTGTTGTACATAATGCATTAGATAATTCGAACAAGTCTTGCTCTATTTTACAAATGTCAGTAATCCGATCTACAGAGACCACCGTGTGTGTTGAATTGTAATACACACATCTAAAAGAAAAATCTCTTGTTGAACAAGTGACTAGAGCTCCAACAATCCTAATTAAAGGAACTGATAGCTTTCAAGAAAACGCTTTGAACCTTTCAACAAAGTAAAAAATTGACAGAAGCTATCCATCAATTTTTTGTAATCAATATTGGAATTCTTATCGTTCCACTAGTTATATCTGAAATAAGAAATCCCGTTTGGTACAAAAACATATTCGATTTTTAGCGTTATCGGCTTCTAATTTAAACCAGTAATATTTTATATGGATGCAAAAAAATTCTTGATGAGAGTTTTAGATTAACTAATTACTCTAACAAATCTTAATTTGGTAACCCATAAAAATGATGACCAAACAGGTTTTCTGATAGATATCTCATGTGAACTTGCAGAGAAAGTTTTTAGAATTACATATTGTAGTTTTTGATTCATCTTTGGCTTGTTTTTAATTTTGGTCTATTTTCGACTTTAAATTAAATAGACGTGTATTTGGTCAAATTTAAAATTTGTGACGCATAACAATTACAATGTAAGGTCGTCTATTTTAACCAGGACACTATAAGGATCTCAAAAACTGTAAGAGAAACAAAGTCCGTTAAATGAGATAAAACTTGCCTGATCCCTTCCACCTGTCTCAACCTAACGATTACATAGGGCGCATATTTGCATATCCTAATGGCTGCTAGACTACTACAGTTACAAATATTCATTTAAATAAAAAAAATAGTTTCTTGTGGTTGTATGTGATATTACTGATATTTAAAAAAATTGTAATTTTCAAATTTGGCAAAAACATACCAGGTACAGTAGAATCTTAAAAACAATCTTATGGAGAATCTGTGCAAACAGCGCTTTCTATAAGACCCTGTATGAATTCTCGCCATAAGACGGAATGAAGTTTTAGAAAAAGGTATTGATTGATTAATGAGTATCTGTATATAAAATACTTAATCACTTTAACAATATCTATTTATTTAAACCTTATACGTATTTCGGCATGTTTACATGCCATTGTCAAAGGTTATATGAAAGTAAACAGTTAGTGTTGTTATAGCAATAGAACTTTTTTACTTATCTTGGTAATCGTCTGCAGATGACTTGATTTCTTATTCCAAAATGTCCAGTAGAGGAGAATTTAAGAGATCAATTTGCTCATTCATTAACGGTGCAGTTTTTAAGTGTTTGTGAATTTCAAAAGCTTCTAGTATATCTAATTTACGTTTATCATCACAAAAGTGTAAACATTTGATGGTGTTGTTAGATGTCATTGAATGATTTTGTTCTAGTAAGTGTTTAGCGTAATTGGATTTATGTGGGTGTTTGTATTTGTAACAACGTACGTGTTCTTTATACCTAATATCAAAATTTCTAATTGTCTGGCCTATATAAACCGAATTACAATGCGAACAATTTAATTTGTAAATGCCTGATTTTAACAAATTGTCTGTTTTTGATTTTGCATTAAACAAAGTGTTTAAGATGTTCCTAGTTGTTTTAAAGCTTACTTTATATTTATTTGTTTTGTTTATAATTTTAGCAATTTTTTCTGATTTCTCACCAAAATATAGGATCGAAGCATATTTAATTGTATCGAACGAAGTTAGGATATTCGGATAAATTTTTTGAATGGCTAATTTATAATCTTTTTCTTTAATTAATGTATCAATAAGTTTACTATTATAACCATTACTGTATGCAATTTGTTTAATAATTGAAATTTCTCTATTATAATTAATTTCATCTAAAGGGACCGTCAAAGCCCTATGTATCAGGGACCTGTATGCTGCTAATTTATGTGTTTTATGGTGACAAGAATCGTGTGGTATTGTAATGTCTGTTTGTGTAGGTTTTCTATAAACTGAGTACTCAAATTTATTAGTTGAATTAATTTTTATGTTTAAATCTAAAAAGTTAATGGAGTTATTTTGTTCAGTTTCTAGTGTAAATTTTATGTTTGGGTGCAAGCTGTTAATAAAAATTAAAAATTCATTAATTAAATCAAATGAACTATTAAAACATGCTAAAATGTCATCAACATAACGAAACCAAAATATAACTTTCTCAGATTGATTTAAACATAAAAATTAATTCAACTAATAAATTTGAGTACTCAGTTTATAGAAAACCTACACAAACAGACATTACAATACCACACGATTCTTGTCACCATAAAACACATAAATTAGCAGCATACAGGTCCCTGATACATAGGGCTTTGACGGTCCCTTTAGATGAAATTAATTATAATAGAGAAATTTCAATTATTAAACAAATTGCATACAGTAATGGTTATAATAGTAAACTTATTGATACATTAATTAAAGAAAAAGATTATAAATTAGCCATTCAAAAAATTTATCCGAATATCCTAACTTCGTTCGATACAATTAAATATGCTTCGATCCTATATTTTGGTGAGAAATCAGAAAAAATTGCTAAAATTATAAACAAAACAAATAAATATAAAGTAAGCTTTAAAACAACTAGGAACATCTTAAACACTTTGTTTAATGCAAAATCAAAAACAGACAATTTGTTAAAATCAGGCATTTACAAATTAAATTGTTCGCATTGTAATTCGGTTTATATAGGCCAGACAATTAGAAATTTTGATATTAGGTATAAAGAACACGTACGTTGTTACAAATACAAACACCCACATAAATCCAATTACGCTAAACACTTACTAGAACAAAATCATTCAATGACATCTAACAACACCATAAAATGTTTACACTTTTGTGATGATAAACGTAAATTAGATATACTAGAAGCTTTTGAAATTCACAAACACTTAAAAACTGCACCGTTAATGAATGAGCAAATTGATCTCTTAAATTCTCCTCTACTGGACGTTTTGGAATGAGAAATCAAGTCATCTGCAGACGATTACCAAGATAAGTAAAAAAGTTCTATTGCTATAACAACACTAACTGTTTACTTTCATATAAACTTTGACAATGGCATGTAAACATGCCGAAATACGTATAAGGAAATAGGAAATAGATATTGTTAAAGTGATTAAGTATTTTATATACAGATACTCATTAAATATGGACTTTAACGAAGTAAAGCTGGAATTAATAAATAAATTGATTGATTGATTGATTTTAAGCAGGGTATAGTCAGGTTAATGAGCCAAATTTGCACTTCGACTCTGTGGTCTTTTGTGCACCCCTGATCCTTTTTTCAAGTAGACCTGTGCCCTCAACGAGTTGCAGGATGTGTCTTACAAGGTGCTCGTGTGTGAAGGTTGGTTCAGGCGGAACTACCCCGAAAAGCTGCTGTCTCTTGCGGTAGAGCGCTGGGCAGTCAAAGATTATGTGTGAGGCTGTTTCCTCCTCTTCTTCATATAGTCTACAGAGTGTGTCTTTGCTGTGTACAACTATTTTTTGGAGGTGACAGTGTCCTGTAACAAGTCCCACCAACTTTTTGATCTGAGTTCGTCCTCAGTGGAGTACATCAGTTGTTAGATTGGAGGAAGGTGTCCTAATTATTGCCTTTCCCAGTGTTTGTCCCTGTGTATCCTCCCAGCGAAAAATGTGTTGTGTGACAGTCCACTTTTCTATTGCTGTTTGGATGCTTTCTTTAGGTATACCGAATACAGGCTCCGGTTCTATAAACGGGGTAGATGCACCAGCTTTCGCAAGGGCGTCCGCCTTTTCGTTTCCCTCTACACCTGTGTGCCCTGGCACCCAGATGAGTTGAACTATGTTCCTCTCTGATAGAAGTGTCAGGTGGTTTAAACATTCCCTCGTTAGTTTGGAACTAGTACGAGGTGATTCAAGGTGCTTTTAAGGCTGCTTGGCTATCTGACAGGATGCTTATGTGTTGTTTAGTGTACCCACGTTTTGCATTTTCCTGAACACATTGCATTATGGCAAAGATTTCAGCTAGGAATACAGTGGCTTTAGTACCTAGAGGTACACTGATGTTCTCTTTTGGTCTTACGCCATGTATTCCTGCCCCTGTGCCTTCTGATGTGCGGGATCCGTCTGTGTGCCAAACTAGCCCTTTTGATAAGAAGGGTGGGGTTCTTTGGGCCTAGTCATTGCGGGAGTATCTCACGCTGAATGGTTTATCAAACGTGTATTGGGGGAGGGTGTAGTCGGTGCCCATTTTTAGAATGGGTTGGCCTTTGACTGCCTCCTATATTCGTTTGTGTCCACACCGTTCATGGTTGGCGTCTCAGTTACCAGTAGATTTTATTCTATGTGCGCCAATTCAGGCCTTCCCCCTTTAGATATATATCTAGAAGGATTAGTCCTAGAAGAGCTCCCATAGATGCAGTTGGAGTGCTTTTCATGACTCCACATATGCACAAACAGGCCAGTTTCTGTATCCTGGTTAATTTGGTTATGGCTGTTTTTTGTTCAACCTTTGGCCACCACAATAGGGTGCCATAAGCTATCATGGGTCTAACTACCGCGATGTAGTACCAATGAACCATCTTTGGTTTTAGTCCCCATGTTTTTCCAAACATGCGGTTTACATAGGGCGCATATTTGCATATCCTAATGACTGCTAGACTACTACAGTTACAAATATTTATTTAAATTTAAAAAAAATGAACGTAACAAATAAAACTACGCAAAAACTTGTATTTAGTTTCTTGTGGTTGTATGTGATATTACTGATATTTGAAAAATTGTAATTTTCAAAATTGGCAAAAACATACCAGGTAAGTTGTAACTGTCGTTATCGCCGATAAGCGGTTTGCACTACAACGTACAGTAGAATCTTAAAAACAAACTTATGGAGAATCTGTGCAAACATCGCTTTCTATAAGAGCCTGTACTGAATTCTCGCCATAAGGCGGACTGAAGTTTTAGAAAGAAGTAATAATTTCATTTAAGTTTTAGTTTTTTTTTTATTATAAGTAATTAAATTTAATAACGATTTTTATAAGCAAATTACCAAACCAAAAAAATTTAATAAAGGTATGAAGTTTGCTTGCAACAGTAAATAAAATAGTGAAAGTCTTATGACTGTGGAAGTAAACAAAAAATTATCTTAATGCATAACCAAGCAGTTATTCAACCTTGTTACATATTTAAAAAAATAAATAATAAGCATTTTAATGAACCAAAAATCCCACTTATTTTCTGTCAGCTTAATCTGATGTAAATAATAAGGACTACTGCAAAATAGCACACACCGCGGTTATTAAAATCATATTCTTTAAAGTAAAAATTTCAAAAAAAGTTCTTATGTGAAAAATCGAAACGAAAATGAAACATTTAAATATATCCTTGTAAAAAACAGAATAGCTGACAACCAAAAATTTTACATTTTCATTGGAGCATTTTTAACTACAACCCACCGTCACAACAATTGGGAAAATTAAGAACAGATTGAAAAACCGCCTACTCCTATCCTCCGATCAGGTTCAAAGGAACGGATACAGAAAATGAGATTATTCTACACAAGAAGTCTAAAGCGTGGGAGTGCTCGCTTCCTTCCGCAACTTGAATGAGATTAAAGGGGAAAATGAACAATACTTAATATTTAACGAAAAATGAAATTTGAAATTTACAGAAGTATAAGTAATACAATTTTGTTTGTACTGTTATTTGGAACAACCATTTTAATAATATATTTGCGAACACTTTACTTTAAGAATATTTCTATGACTTTAGGGAAGTACAAAATTTTTACAGTAGCATGCTAAGTAAAATTTTTCTGTATTGCTTGTACCTTTAAATAGAGCCACGTACCATGTTCTCTTTTTATGCTGTAAACCGTTCGCTCTGCAAAATTGTGGTCATACATCTGGTCCTTCTAAGCGTTTATTTGATACATACAAATGTTGTCTAAACAGCTCATTGGTTCCTACCTTCTCAAAGATATTTTGTATTTTGGCTTAAAGCAATTCGTCTGGACTCTTACATATTCAATCACTTTATATTTTCAGAAAGATTTTTATCATCATTCTACATTAACAGTTATTAAAAAAGGCTGTCGGGTAACCGCCACGAGACTTTTACCAGATTGAAAATTTTCCAAAAAATTTTCAGAATATTCAAAATATCTTATATTTACAGAATTATCAACATATTTAATTTTTTCCACATATTCGATATTCAGAAATTTACAAAATAATCGAGCTTCACTATTTTCAAAATATTACCTTTAAAAAATTTTCTAAAACTCAAAATTTTTCGATAGTCCAAAATATTTGTAATATTTTCGTGATTTATGTAATTTAAAAACAAATTCTAAGTTTTTAAAATGTTGAAACTTCAACCATTTCAATAATTTCAATTAATTTTGTAAAATGTAATAATGTAAAGTTTTAATCAGAGAATATGTAAGGAAAGCAGCGGGCTTACACGAGGAAGGTCAAGTGACCGTTGTCCGACAGCTTTTTCTTATTCTCCGATTCAGTGTATTGCATTATTTCCCATGATAGAGGTCATATTAACTTCTACAGGAATCCAACCAACATCAAACCTTCCGGAAGCGTAACGAAAACATAATCCATGTCATCGTATCACGTCTTCATCGCAAGTGTGAAACCGAGATTGGGTTCGGGTGCACTACAGGATGGTTTGAGGATGTTGCTTTAATAAAGGGGACAATTTTACTCATTTTTAGGGGTTGGAATGTACTTAAAGCTGGTTTGCAGTTATTGTTAAAAAAAATGGATGATTCATGATGAAAAGAAAACCTACCCCACAGAAATTGAACTCAACATTTTGAAAATAAAAATAAAGAAGTTTTAATGGTGTGAGTGATCTGCGATTTTAAATAAATCACGTTAGTGCTATTTGGTATCCGTGAAAAACGAATCTTAGCTTCTGTATCTAGTGCTCCTATATTCCAGTAGCGTACCCTACCCGCCGCTAAAATGTCTGCTTTGTCGGTCTTACAAGTCTCTTAAAGTGTTTATTTGCCAATATGTTTAGGTGGAAAATATGTGCCATAAACGCACCTTTTATTTAGGCGCACCTTGGAAATCGGCGAGTAAGCCCAATATGAAAAACTTTCGATGATAGAATTCCTTGAAGACCTTCCTAGAGCTATACTCCGTATAGGGAGGAAGGTGAAAATATACAAATTAAAAAAATAGTATTCGTAAACCTTTGTCCAACGTATCGTTAGTGTTAATAAACTTTTTAATGCATAAAATGTTGGAATTTTAAAAACTTTTCGAGTCTCAAGAAATTTCAGAATTTTCAAGGTTGTACAAGTTCTTCGTTCATTGTTATATTTAAAATTTTTAAACAACTTCGAGCGAAGGATTTT
Organism: Ctenicera cuprea; assembly: GCA_958336395.1. Classification (NCBI taxonomy): domain Eukaryota; kingdom Metazoa; phylum Arthropoda; class Insecta; order Coleoptera; family Elateridae; genus Ctenicera; species Ctenicera cuprea. Next base: position 28,033,597 of record OY284491.1, read on the forward strand.
ACATAAAATAAGATATTTACAATTTTTGCAAAAAAAACATTAGGTAGTGAGTATGGTAGTAAACATGTATATTTCCTCGCATATACATGGCTTGTAGAGGATAAAAAACTGATTGTTATATGTCGGTGATTATGTAAATTAGAAAGGGCCTTACTACCAAGAGTGAATTGTAATTTTGTTTGTCGATCCATCTGTCTGTCTGCCTGCGCTCACATTCGAACACAACTGTTCAGCATCAAATTAACAAAGAAATGTTATTGTTAAAGCGCTCTCCGTTATTTGAATAACCAAAGCGAAAACTGTATGCGGCGCCGCGCGACATTGCACAAAATCAAAATGTTTAAAAAAAAAACTTTGTATACAGAAAATTAAAACCTCTTATAGGAATATGAAATTAGTTAATAATTAAAATTTCTCAAAAGAAAAAATCGATTCATGAAAACATATTCCTTTAAATTTTCTTTTTTTTTACATTTAAAACAAGGTGACCACTTAAAACTGCTTTCAAATTCCTCGACTTTTCCTTGACTTCCCTGTCTGATAAATTTCAGTTTTCCCTGATTCAATTTTTATGGTACAAAAGCCAATTTCAACTGTTTTTTTTAAATAAAAATTGTAGCCCAACATAAAAATTAACAAAGCAAACCTAAATTACTTTATAGCAAATGGAAAATTTTCAACAAGCATAACAAAATACAACATCTAAACTTTAAGGAAAAACCATATGAAACAAATATAAATTTTATTAACATAAGTATATCTAGGTAACAAAATTTTTGTTTTGCAGGCAAAAATAAAAAAATTAAAATAAGCGCATTTTACGGAATTTTCCCTGTCTATTTCGTAAAATTCGTACGTTAAAATTGGCACAATTCCTTGATTCCCCTGACCAAATTAAAAAAATTCTAATTCCCTGACTTTTCCCTGTTTTCCAGAAAAGTGGCAACCCTGTAAAATTTCTCTTTCTTCGACAAGAAATAATGTTAATCTTTATCCTTTGAAAAATTCTGATTCTTTACTAAAATATAATTTCATTTATAAGAATATTTTGTATCTCTATGAGGTTATTCATCTCTGTACCTACCATTTGACAACCTTGCGCTACATGTTGGCTAAACATAGATGTCGCGTTTTCAACTGGCTTCTATATATCCCCAGGGGCGCTGAAATATTTTTTTACAAAATTGACAGGTGCATATTTGCTTTTAAAAATGAGGAAAAGGCAATAATTAATTATTTATTAATCACAAAACAATATAATTAATGTAGTAATAAAAGATAAATTAAATATGTCGCAGTTGTATTATGAATTACTAAATGGCAAAAGGGGTCATGTCCATTTTACTCATAAAATGAGTTATCGGTATTTTGGTGTCTTATTTATAGGCAAAACAGATTGCTAATCTATCCTATCTTTATCGAGTTTAGAACGCATGAAATTTTACGATTATTTAAACAAAAGTAAACGTTTTCGATGTTTTTCTTTATTTTGCAGTGCAAGTGCTATGAAAGCGTGAACTTTGTATTTGGAATTTGCACGTTAAATGTAGGGAATAAGTAACGGTGTCAATCTGGATATATACCCCAAACTGACTTATCATAATAATTTAATTTTTCTGCTTTTGAGCTCCTAATAAATAGTAGGAGTTGCATTGATTACGTATGGATAACTGAAAACTGTTTACAAAAACAACGTGTGTTATGACGTATTTGCACGAAACCCTCTGACAAGATGTCTTCCTAACAGCGACCTAACCTCTCTCTCTCTAGGTGCCATCTCAGAATCTGAGGTTGGCGATCAACATGGCGAATTTTCATCTATCTCTAGCTCTATGGATCAATTCTTCTCTGTTCAGATCCAGCCAGTTTTTTAAATTGCTCATCCAGGATGTTCTTTTCCTGCCTCTAGCTCTTTTCCCCTCAATTTTTCCTTCTATTATAAGCTGTAATAACATGTACTTATCGTGACGCATTATATGTCCAAAATATGTCAATTTGCGTCTTTTAACGGCGACCCAACCGTAGCGCCTAATTTATAAAGATGATAATAGCGCCACATGATATGCCTGAGAAATTAATCCAACAACAGTGGAAATATTGCCATCGGTCACCCCAAACCGCTTCCTATATAACAGTGCCTCAATGTTATCTCTAATTCCTAAAAAATAACAGAGCCAGGTAGAATACTCTAATAAAAGTAATCATCTATACCGCAGCTTCTTTGATTTTGGACAAGTGGCCCTCGTGGGCCAAAACTCACGGCGGGGATTGTTAAATTAAAGTACGAAAATTGTACTGATTCAACAGAATTTCAGCAATAATGCTTCAAAACTGACATTCATATTCCAGCGGTCTAAGTAAACTTCGAGAATCAGAAAGATTAATCTCTTCTTTAAGGAACATACTCTTAAATTAAAATTTATATTCAAGCCCCGAAACGCTGGACTTGGTTATTTTCACAATAAAATTGCAGACCCGCCCTCTTTTAATTTTTGATTGAATAGAAGTATCAATAAAATTTTATCTCGCGCCCTAAAGCTGTAGTAAATACTTGTGCTAATTAAAAGTGTCGTGTCTTCAATTTATGTTAATCACTAAAACCCAATCTTTACCCTATTCCCTAAAATTTACTAAACTAAACTACAACACCGAACAATTTAATTGAATCAAGTAATCACTGCTATTTACCTAAAGTCTTTAGTTGTTGGAAGAAATATTGTTAGTATTCCTGTAAAGAAGTCGAAGTTATTAAACAAGTTCATTTTGTCTTCAAGGAGCTTACACTTTGGCACTCAAAGAGAGAACAAGAAAGAAATGAAAGAAACTAAAAGAGTACGAGAAGAAAAAAAACAAGGAAAAGCAAAGATATAAAAAATTATGTTGAAAAACAGCAACACTTATCTATATATTAAATCTAAAGCCCTCCCCTGCGACTTAACTTTTATTGGTGGGAGACACCCACCATTAAAACCCACATATTTAAGCGCTGATTACAGAAAAAACAATAGCCCTCTATTTTCTAGCGCTTCTCGACCACGACTCTGCTACTGTAATTTCGAACACAAGCACAGAGAATGAGGCTGTTTATTTAAAAGGCCGAAGCACAAGTAGCACTTGGTTTCAACAGCTTGCGTGGAGTTGATGTCAAAGATAAAGAGTCGCGCGCGGTGATTTTATTATAAAAATCATTTTTTACTAATAACAAGAACATCAACCCTATTATCCAAGATTTATTGCATATCACACAATATCTCACACTACAAAATAACTCCAACTCGTCTCCCAGGCTGTTACAGTCCGAGATGCTACGTCAGCGGCTGCACGAGATAGACTAAACAATACGTTCTCCAAAATGCAGTCACACTAATAACATGCGACAAAAAAAGTTTTTGTTATGGGGGCTATTTACGGTTTAAATTTTTCCGGAACAAACAAACCCGGGAAAATAATTTCCCGGTGAACACAACCACAAAAAGATCTCATAAACAAAAGCACGTGTATTTTCTTGCTGGTGGATCACTGCATAATTAAGAACAAAAAGATATGAGTTTTTTTCCGGCTAATCGATTCACATGTAAAAAAGACAGATTTCATTTGGGAAATATGCAAATGTCTAAGAAGATTTTTTTAGTGCGTATTTGTATTAGTTTCATAAACAGTTATACATCGCCGTTAAGACACTTCCTTGAAAATGAGAACAAGTGCAAAATTTAATTAAATTTTCCAGACTTTATTTTAAAGCGTAGCCCATGGGCTCTCGTAGTCTACTATTAATTGTCACGATTATGTGCTTAAAACACCAATGACACGTAGTTTACTAACTACCTAGTGTTGCAACAGCGGTGTCTTGCGTTATCATCATGAGCATGTCAATGCTCTGCATCACCCTACCTAATCCCAACCCATCAATGAAATTCGTGACGCAATCCAGGGATGGCAGAAATGCCGGCTTTGTATCGTAAGATGATAATGTTAAGAACAAAATTTTTAGAAACGTGTTCTCCTACCTTGGTGTAACCATAAATTTTTCATGTTTAGGGTTAGTCAATTTAAGTGTACACTGGCTCACGGTAGGATTGTGCATGCTGAAGTAGCTTTAATTGAAGCATCTATAGGGCGGAAAGAATAATAGCAGTAATGTCGGTTGCTGTCGTGTTAATAATACTACACGCAGTAACAACCAATATACGAAATAGAATCACCCTAAAGTGAACATGTTTCTGCGAATTGATGAACTTCCTGCTTCATCTATCAATTCATCTTTCAACATAATACGGTGCAGACGAGAACATGGTTAACCTTTTAAAAAAACTAAACCTTTTAAAAAACCTACGTTATAAATATTTTAATTTCAGAAAATAACTCCACCTTATGTTATTTCTTGTTTCAACCTCGTCGTATTAATAACAGCTGAAATATTAAATTAATTTTATAAATAGTAGGTAATGCAAAACGTACCTTAACCATTTGATGAAGATGTTATACTTGGAATGTCTCCAAAATAATCACGATTATGATTACCCGTGACGCAAATACCTACAAACTACTCTAGCACTCAAATAACCTTACGTTATGTTCGGTTTGCTACATTCAAATAAAGTTCAAGTGGAAACAGTTCCGGATTTGTTTTACTTCATAATTTCCATAATAAAATTCGCTCAACAAGAAATTATCAAGACTCGAAAATAAAAACTAAGCTTATTATTCTGCATAATGAATACTGATAAGCTAGATTTGTTCTCAATTTGATCACTAACAAGTTATATACTTGAAGTCTCTTAGTTACGCATTGATGCTTTTATTACCTTACTTTTCTCCTACATGAAATCTATTCGCCTAGCCTATCTAGACGTACCAATGTTCATTCCACGTAATAAAAACTGGAAACAAGTCATTATTAGCGTAACACAGATAGTATTACGCGAAAGCAACTGCAAAGCGTTCGTTGCAAAAGGAAATTTTAATGCTACGTTTCCTAGGATAACGGAAAAACGGAAAGGTTCTTAATGAAATTGCATTCCAGGGACTTATATGGGTGCAACGTAATTGGAAATTAAATGAAAGGCATACCTGCACATGCGGTATGATGCGTGGTTGCTAGGAAAATAGAAAATTCTTTTGTCAGACAAATACTAATTTTAACAATTTTTAGAATTTAGAATAATCTGGAATTACTTTTATATATCAATGAACCATATAACTTGAATTTAAAATTGTTCAGACAGAAATGGCGTTAGGTGTGTCCGCGCCTTAGAGGCTCTCGCCCCCTAATTTTACTATCCCGCTACCTCTTTAATCAAGCAAAATCCCAATAAGCTCCAATGGGCCCCAATGGGCGCTACGAATTTGAAGCCTGTATATTAGAAGCAAGTATATGCTTAAGATGTGGCCGCTGCTTACAGGACAAATTGCGCACATAAAAGCAATGAAAGAAATTTGGATAAACATATGGCGCGGAACGCTTCCTAAGGGAGTTACAAGGTCCGAAGGGTGAGCCGAAGAAATTACCTTCAGAACAATATCTGCGCCATACATACACGTAATTGCTTAAAATTATACGTCATTACATTATTATGATAAATAAAGTACGTTTTTGCATATTCGATTTACTAGTAGCAGCGTAAGCGTTATATTTTTCTTTGTGGAAATTGTTATACGCGCTCCCATATTGAATGTTGTAATGTATCTTCTATCCACCTATCTATATTAGTATATCCCTAACTTTCTCACTATCTCTGCTAATTCAATTGATTGTTTTAGGCGAAAGTTTATTGTGCTGTCACTACTGTTGCTGTAATTTGGTTATTTATGGCTTACTTCCATTCTGGTGAGTCAGGAATCTTGCACAGCACATTTTATATAATTTCTTTCAATAGCAGACAATTAATTTAATAAAAGCATTGCACACAGAACAACATTACAATTTTATTAGCAACAGTATTTGTTTATCGCGAGTTGTGTGAATACCAATATGAGTATGATTAAAAAATGATATGACTAGTAAAAGCAATAATTGGACAAATAATTATTCATGCGGACAAAATTAATAAGAAAATAAATAAACAACACAATAACAATTAATAAATGAATTTAAACACTTTTAACGGGAACAAAATAATAATTTTACTATGAAATAATGTGTCTGTCTGTTTGTTCCTAATACTAAAACTAAGTGGCTCCTTATAGTATACAAAACAACTTAAACATATTTTGTTGAGAACGTTGTAAGCAAGTTTGGTAGATACAAAAGTAGACGATCATGTTTACAAATTTGACACTTTATAAGACTCAAACAATAGAAGCTCCAGTTAAATTAACAAACGCTAAAATTTACAATTACAAAAATTAGAGCAATCGCAAATTAATTTAGAAAAATAGCTAACCCGTACACCACGCCCACGCTTTTCGCTTACATACAATGGTGGCAAATTTATTGAAATAGGTATAATATTATAACCTGTGGTAATCAGCCTTCACGTCCCATTGCTGGGCTCCGGCACTATTCTCTGCCACGTGCTCTCTTTAACGTTAAGTTGGAGCACGGGGTACCTACAGTTGAATTCGAACGACTAAATACCTGAGAAGTTTTCAGGTATTAAAACCCCACGGCTGCCTACACCTGATTAGGGAATGTGAGTGGCAAATTGCGGCACAGATTTTTATTGCTGCTTGGCTTCGGCTGGGAATCGAACCCCAGACCTAGTGTTAGAGGCTAAGCGCTCAACCTCTAAGCTACCGCCACTATTTTATCCTGCGTCGAGATGTAAAGCATATTACTGAATGCGCGGTCACTAAAAGTTGTGATAGGGGGAGGAATCCAGATTTACTATAGACATAGACTAGTACTTCAATTTGCGCCTCCCTACGCTACCAACTAACTAAACAAAAAATCTGCGGGGAAGAGCGCAGCCCACGGGTTCCAAGGCAATTATTATGAAAAAAAACTGTGCTGTGTTTTAGTCTCTTCAGTTAACCGTATTCAAAATACTTTAATGTTATGAAAGCAAAAGACAAATTTTGAAATTTTTAGTATTAGCCCACCAAATCAATATGACGTGATATAGACACTATAACAAATAAAATATTTTTTATAAACTTTTACTCTGAAATACTTGATTACCAAGAGTCGGGATTTTAGACTCTAAAAAATGTTAAATAGGCAGGCAATTAAGCAGTAAAAGTCGTTAAAATCGGCAAGAAATAGAGAGTAATAAATAAAGTAACGTTTTTTAAATTACAAAATAGTCATACTAGGAACGAAAAAACATTTAAAAATCACAAAATCAAGAACAGTTAAAACAAATATAAAATAGGCAGACAATTAGGCAATAGAAGTATTTTTAATCAGTCAGAATTTAGTTGCCTTCACTAACCAGAAATAGGGATTTTGCCTAAAATCCGGACTCTGTTTGTTACAGATATATCGCACCTGCAGTTTGAGATTAAATTGGGTTAGACTTTTTTACCTTCCTCGCTTACGGTGTATAGCTATAGAAAGGTATTATTATTCGACTGTGTTTCTGTAACGAAGACATTACGAATACATATTTATCAAAACTGAAATTACATACCGCTAAAAGATTGTAGCTAAAAAAGCATTTCTTGTTTTAAATATTTATTTTACTTTATTTTAAATGTTCCTTATAGATTATATTTTCTCTTAGAACGTAACATTTACTTTATATAACAGTACCAGTCTGCTATGCATGCGTATGCAGGTACAACAGCATTTGTAACAAAAAATTAGATAAATAATAAAAAAATAAACGGCGAATAGATCAGCTCTTATGTAGAAATGCATAGCGGGTACCAGCAACAGCCCATCTTCTCGGTTGTTACGTCATTCATGCAGTCTATGTCACGGCTAGATCTCTGGGTAGGCTACGCTATAACACAACGGCGAGCCCCTGCATGTCGGCTAAGTTTATTAGTTGTTTTTAACAAAAGTTTATGTCGCTTTTATCATTCATTGACCTGCAAATTAGGAAATGGACTAGATTCCGCTTATTATTAAAAATTGTTTACTACAAAACTGTTTACTATACAAATTCTAAATGGCTCAGTACAAACTCCACTTTTAGTGACGAAGCATTTTGTAACATGTCGTACATCTACAGATAGCTTAAATATTTATTGTGTTTGCGGGCTCCGATATTTACGTTTAAATCACATATGGTCATTGGAGCCATAAAGCTTCGATATCGGGGAAATGTATTAATTATACCAATACATCTCTAATTTTGGAATTATTATCAAATGTCTAACAACATTTTTTAGTACGTATTTATTAGTTCCAAAAACATTTTGAAGTACTCCGTTATGGTACTTACCTGGAAATGAGGACAAGTTTAACTAATTTTTTTACCGCTTCTTTAATAAAGTTTTCTGGAGTTACGATAGGCTTTTTTTCGAGGGATGTTTTTCCTGAAGACTTTACGGAGTTTTGCTTTCTTTAAATTTTTTCTCGGAGCTGGTTTTCCGGGCCTATCTTTCGGTTTCTTCCGGGGCTGTTTTCAGTTTGTTTTTTTTCGATTTTTTCGCGTATTTTATTTTCGGGAGCATCTTTTATTCAGACCGACTTAGCGGAGGAAGCATTCGGAGCGGCAAGCACCGGGTATGAAGTCACCAACAAAACTTCGGAGGGCGTAGCTCACCCATTCTGCTAGTGTACATTATAAGCCCTTAATATTATAATTTATAACTAAAACTATCGCTATAACCAGAACAAAGTAGTTATAACGAACTGTTACGTCGTTTTAACAAGATAGACGTCGTTACGTACGTTAAATTACAAAAATTTACAATTTTAGGCATGTGATCTAAAAACACTTATTTGGTATTAAATTTAGCATTTACTTTTTGCAACAGAACAACTGTAAAAACGTGGGCTGACAGGCAACAAGCAAATTGCTTTCCGACAAACGTATTTTAGTCGACAGAATACAAAATGTTTAAGGCTAGTTTCCTTCCATCACAATGCATTTTTCAAATAGAGACTAAACTAATTTTTATTACCCACGCACGTTTTGTGAAACAGAACAAGTTTTTCCATTCATGCCTTTACTGTTTCCGTGTTTATTTTCATCTAACGAAGGTGTGTTCCACGTGATAATGTCAAATTAATGGATGATTCCCAAGGTACACTTCTGATCACATTTTAAGCCATTTCAAAACTTGTACATGCATAATATAGACAAGTTAAAATTTGACCTAAATGATAACAAGCTATACTGTTTATCTTAATGCGTTAGACGTTATTAATAACGACAGGTTAAAATACTCAAAACGTGTTTTTAACGGTTTTAATGTCGGAATACCCGTCACACTAATTTTACTTTATAATTAGGTTTAGGTATGAGTATTATCGTTGAATAATTACCAGCACATTAAAAATAAATGTTTTACAGTGCATTGATTATTTTGAAATTAGAACAGCACGTAACCTTAAAAATTCATTATCAGGAAGGTATTGCGCTACTAATTATAACGTGCCGACAACCTTGATTTTTATTCTTTGTTTATAATTAGAGATGTCTAGGTCAGGTCTGTGTAAAAAGCTTTAAGTAAACGCCCGTAATTTTTGTCGTGTGACTTAAAACTACAATGTTTAAAAACAGAATGTAAGGTTACTGAATGGAAAGGAAAAATACAACGTTTAGTAATTTTATTATTACAGTCCGGATTTCTAGTCTAGTATTTAGTCAGTATTTAAAATATATGTCAATCAATAAATAATTAATCATTTCTGGCATAATTTCTTTAAATATATAGTTCGCTAATCTATTAAATTGTAAACCAATTATCTACGAGCTTAGAATGGTAACACATCTATATGTTTGACTTTGCTAGTTTGTGTAGATAGTTACTATTTATTTGGTCAGCTGGAATTGATTCTTGTGTAATAGTAAAATAAAATTAAACAGGGTTGATACGCGTAGAATCTGAACGGTCATGAGTTTTAAAAGTACTTCAAGCAAAAATGTTATGAACTGCACAAATATTTTTTAATTGAAATTTAAAATAGGAACCACGAATTGATGAAAATAGAACGTGTAAATTTATTAATACAATAAGAAACTTCTACGAAAGAAAAGTTTGAACTATCAACATTCATAAAGAAAGGAAAAACACCGTCGAATACAACTTTTTCGAAATTTTCAGCCGAAAAAATAGTTCTCTTGACCAATATGTGCCAGGTATAACTTAATGGGTTTGAGTACGCCCATGTTTTTTGTTTACTTATTAAATTTTCACGAAATTTTTTGTTCTTCTGCTACTAAAAGTTCGGTCTTTATTTATTAATTATTATAAAGCGTTATAAAATTTAAAAAAAAGATTTCTGCAAAAAATATGGTATTATTTACGGTTTTAATTACTTTGGTACTTTCAATTGGAGAATGTAAACTCCGCTTGTTAAGAGGCGTTTGAGTAGTCGTTTCCTGGACCAAAATAAAACCATAGCAACTATAACAATAAAAATGCGACTATTTTTTAGTTGTTGGCACCTGATTTAAGTGACAGTTGGTATGTGTACGGCCACACACATGTTGTTACAACAAATTTATGCACCCATTATTTTTGGCTGTGACCCAGTACATCAATTTGGATTAGATAAAGATGAGTTGGTAAACGCAACAAATATGTTTAACAAACACATGCATTTTAGTACCCGTTATAATATTAATATGAATATTTTATTCAGCTAAATTTAAACTTTGTCACTTTGAACTTTAAAACATTTAAAAGGTTCTAGCAGAACAAAAATCCGCTTGAAATTCTATTAACTTAATGAACTCCGCCACCGCAACAATTAAGATAAACTGCAAAAGATATTTCTTTGTAAATCCACACCAACTGTATTTTATTCCTAAGATGTGCTTAGAGCGGAAAAGGCAAAAATTTTCCGGTTTTAACGAAAAAATCTAGCCGAATGAGTTTGCTTGCTTTGTTGCTTTCCGTGCTAATGCCCCGTTGATGACTAAATTCACTTAGAAAGGTATTACCCAAGATGAGACTTTTTAACTTCTTTTTACTCCCTATATGAAAATTTCGTACTTAGAATGGTATTTCGGACTTTTATTAATGTTGATATATTTGAAATTAGAATTTTAGAGCTTTCTTCTCGTTGTTGTATAACGTCCAAGTGTCCCAAACGCGTGTGTGTATAATTTTAACTCGTAATGAGCCATATTTGAATAAACCAGCAATATACAGTACCTACTCGTTAATGAGGTTAATTTGGATGTTGCCAGCAATTTTGGGATACTCAGACGAGGATATTCCTGTCGATTTTAGGAGAAAATTCCGGTCACGAGAAAATTTAAACAATTGGCAAAAGGATGCGTTGATTATTAGCTTCCCTTAATTTGTTCAAGTTTGGGGAGTGTAGACGCACTTGCGTTAATATTTCGGACAGGATTTTTGATTAGGGATTCCGTGTGCTCGTGCGGCCTGCATGTAAAATAGCAGCTACCTCCACGCTTAGCTGGCTGACATTTCATTACACAGGAAATATGTTTTACGATTATGACTGCACTTGTACGTGCAATTCTGCTTTTTAACAAACGCGACAATATGTGATTTTTATACCAACGCAGCCAAGACACACGTTTAAAAAAAAGTTTTATAGTCATAGAAAAATAGTGAGTGGTGTAGAAAAATTAAATTACTGTCGGTGTTTCGATGGTTTTAAAAATTAAAGATTGGAAATTCGTTACTTTCAGCTAAAATGTTTAAAACATGATTGACCAAATCGATTTGTGTACAATTTTTAGGTTGTAAATTAAAATGTTTAACAAGAGGCTGCTGTGGACTCAAATTTTGTTTGTTTTTCCGGATTCAAAGTTGGGCCAAGTGGAGAATTTATGAATATTTAAATTCAATTTCTGCGTTTTAATGTAGCTGTCAACAAGCATGAAATTGTTCCACTAAAAGTCCCTATAACCTTGACAAATGGGTCAGTTATAAAAAATTTTCAAGAAAATAGAGGTTTAAAAATTACATTAAGTATTGAAATAACATTTAAACAAGATTTGCCACAATAAGACAATAATAACATTAAATATCTGTTGTGAACTTGAGTTAACCGAGTCGATACATAAAACAGATTTCACCAGTTAACAAAATTTTTATCGTACTGGTTTTAGTCGTATGTAAAAGCACTTTCCATAAACCAGCAATTTTTTGCTTCTTTGCTGAAGATTAAATTCTTAAAACATGCGTATATGCTACAAAATATTTTTGGTCATTGAGAAACTTTCAAGTGGTTTTTTATTCTACTACATCACAATGTTCACGCTTCATTCAATTTTCATTTTAGTGCTGTATAGCTTTCCTTATTTATATAAATGTAATCTTTTAAGTGATGTTGGCTATCTATCATCATTGTGCGCGGTGAGGAATTGTTCCGACGTCAAAGAACCTATAAAACAAGAGCTGACACTTTCTAAGCTTCACAAACTTAAACTTAATAAAGTTAACTTAGAATAATTACCACCATATTAAAAAGTTATAAGGTTCCTAATTTAACTAATTTTATTAAGTAAAAAGTACAAATTTCAAGAGCTGGGGTTTTCATGAAATTAATAAATTTTAAATTAAAATTCGTTTCCCAAGGAATTATTTATTTTCCAAATTAAAAACTAGCCTCACTATTCCGCATAATTTAATACCGATAAGCTAGATATGATCTCGATTTGATCACCAACAAGTTGTATAATTGAAGTCTCTTAGTTACGCGCTGATGATTTTATTACCTTAGTTTACTCCTACAGGAAATCAATTCGCCTAGCCTAGATTGGTGTAATTTTCATTAAATTTTAATTGCAAAGATATATCATAAATTTATCACGAAATAATACTTAAGATACCAGAGCAAAATTTATGTGAAAAACTCAAAAATTGGCACCATTAAAGCGTTTCATTAATTTGAAAAATTGTTTACAATAAATAAACCTATAAAATTCCTTTCAAATTTTGTGCGTGTTATTCCCAATACCATAATTGTTTAATCAGCATTTATTATAATTTTTCTGAAATTATGACTAGTCTTTTTATTCTAGCATTACCCATGAGGACTCTAGTTTAAACCAAAATTTTTTCAACGTCCTCCGTTTATTACAGAAAGAAGCATACGTTTTCAAAAATTCCTGGAAGGCGTCACAGACAAATTAGTGTTTGTTTGACAATGTCAAAATCTTGAAAATAGTTTCACTTCACAGTTTTATTTGCACAAAAATTCCGTCTACACAGTAACATTGTGTTCCTCTAGGAATATTGTAATACCAAATTTAATTCCGATCTGCTAACTGGTTTTTGAGGAAAAGGGCTTTAAAGCTGAAAATTTACAAAAATCTGAGCGGGCGCTATTTTAAAGCTAGAGTGCTCGTAAAAAAAGCTTTTGATTTATTTTAAGGCGCTCTATGATATTCTGTTCTTCCATTATTGAAAAAAAACGTTACCAAAAGAAACATGTCTAACTTCTGTTTCCGGTTCCGGTTCATAAAATAAAACTTAATAGCTTGACAAATTTTCGTTGCACTTAGATATGTCAAATTTTATTAATATAGGTCTACTAGTAGATTTTGTGACACCCACGCACAGACACCTAAAGACCGACTTTTTTTAACTACGTTTTTGAGTTCCTGAGGGTCCAAAACATGTATTTTCGTCAAAATCTCAGAAATGAAAACTTTCGTGATCACAATACATCCCTGGAAATATGGGAAAGTATAAGCCTACGGGTTCAGCTAGTTCTTCTTAAATGCGAGGTAGTACTGTTTATGCAGCAGCTTTTTGTTTATTTGTTCTTGTTACTCCAATATTTGGGTCCAGTTTTGTTTTCGATAAACAAACTAAAATCGATTCGTTCCATCTCATAGCTTAACGTAAACCTGAGATGTCCATATTTATTATAATTATGTGAGCAATAATTATTGTTTATTATATATTTGTACAATAACTGCTTTTTTGAATAAACAATTAATCAACTTTATTTTTTTAATTTAAAGAGGGCGTTGTAGTAAAATTTTGAAAATAAATAACAAATAAATTTCTAGTTAATTGCATGTTCTATCGGCTCAGAAAGTTAAAAAAACTAGTGTTTGCAGTTTTTGAGAAACATTGTTTTGAAAATGTCCGTAACTTTGAGAAACTAGCATATTTGCAATTTTCATATTTGCAAAAAAACTTTATATCACTTTATCGTGTTTATGAAAAATTATTAAATAATATTATGAAAAATTTGTTTCTTGTCCGAAACAGTCATAATTGTGAAATAAAAAACGGTCGAATAAAAACGCATTCTGACAAACGAAAGAAAATTTGTTAATGAAGCATTTGTTTGACGAGGCTTCGGATTAAAATTAATCAATATTCATGTCAGTACATATATTTTATATTATGAACATATAATTATTGAAAAATGAAGATCGTATTTGATAATATTGTGTACCTCTGAGGCATTTACAGTACTAAATTTCATCCCACTCGGATAACTCATTTTTGAGGAAATAAGCGTTAAGACCAAAATTTTCAAAAATTCATTGAAAGCGTCGGAGTAATTAACGGGCTGGGACTAAAGCTAAATTTTAGCTAATTTTCAGCTCTACGAGTTTACAAAATTTAAAGCGAATCGTATAAACAGTTTTTGAGAAATTTAATTTTAATTTCCAAAATTTAAAATAATTTTTATTTTGCAGTTTTTATGCGTTAAAAACATCTTCTCCTGCGTAGTAATATTGTGTCCCCCTAAAGCTACTACAGTACCAAATTTGATCGCAATCCGTTCATTCGTTTTCAGTACTTTAAAATTAAATTTTTCTTAAAATCGTAGCGACCGCCACAATTATTTTTTAAGCTAACAAATTCAGGAAAAAATAGGTGAAACAGGTTGCTGGTACTTTGCCATACTTATTTTTACATTTTAAATATGTATTTGGGGGCCAATAAGTAATTATAATTTACATCTAGTCATCTATACCCGCTACAAGCCGCCCGCGTCGAATTCAAGGCAATTGCACAGCACGGCTACTTAAAAGCGGTAGCTGCATATTGCACTTACGGTTTCGGACTGAAAATGGTTATAAAAACTTTATTTAACGAGTAACCAAAATCATGCAAAGAATATAAAATATATATATTTTATCTACGACTGATTGCGTTAGGTAATGAAGTTCATTATCTCACCAGTGAAATAATGGATTCATTACTTAATTCATTTTATTTACACAAACAAAACTAAAGCTTTCTTTATAAGAAAACTGGCTGGTTGCCATAGTATTGAACAATGCGAATCTATATCTTTCCTTTGATTTTAAAACAAAGGGATTTGAAAAGTGACTTGACATTTGAAATTAAATCAATGCGAAATGACAAATATTTCAAGCAAATAAATTCGATTTTTTACAAGTTTTGAGTAGACGTAGATAAAATATTGTATGTCGCATGTGGGATAATGCATTCTTATGGCACTCGTTTTAATACACGACTAGGTCTACGACCTCATCCTGCAACTGTCAAACTTGTGTTGTAATAATGCTTGTATCCCACTAGTAAAATAAG
Organism: Ctenicera cuprea; assembly: GCA_958336395.1. Taxonomy (NCBI): domain Eukaryota; kingdom Metazoa; phylum Arthropoda; class Insecta; order Coleoptera; family Elateridae; genus Ctenicera; species Ctenicera cuprea. Next base: position 28,049,158 of record OY284491.1, read on the forward strand.
TAATCATTAACTATAGCTAATTGATAAACGTAGTTAAAATAGCGTAACTTCCGGGAACCGCGTTGTTAATATTAAAAAGTATCGTTATTTTCTTAATTTTTATTAGAATTGAAAATTCTTGTTAATTCTAATACACATCTTCAAATAGTCTATTGAACTGTTTAAAGTTTATAACGATTGGCGGTTACGTTTTTGAATATAAATAAAGCTATTTTCAATTTTTTTTATTTGTAGTTTACTGCAGGCTCCATCGGCTTAAATGATGTGGGCAGTTTTTGAGTAATAATTTTTTGAAAATGTTCACAATTTTGTGCAGCTAGAATTTTTACAATTTTAATATTAAAAAAAATATTATTGGATCACTTGATTATACATATGAAATAATATCACAATGATTAGATATTTTGCTTTTGAGTAATTGAGCATTCAAGTCAAAACTGTAATTTAGTAATGAAGATTCATCAAAAAACAAAAAGACAACTTTACGAAAACAGATAAAAATAGTACCCACATGCAATTTACACGTTTGACATGATTTTCAAAATGATTATTTAAGCTAGTTATTAGCTACTTCGATATACAAATAATAATAAACAAATATCCTGTTAATAAACTATTAAATAGGAACAACCTAAAATGGTACCTAAATTATTATTTTTGTAATATCAATTTAAAAATTAAGATAAAAGATTTAGATCGAAAAAATAATAACATCTTTGCGGTGTTAATAAAGTTGTCTTGAGGATAACGGAATGTTCAGCTTCAACTAATAAATACAATGGTAAAGACTTACACCGGGCCTTTAGTAGCATACTTCTCATGACTACTAGCTTAAGGCGAATTCCTTTAAATACACGCAGTAGTAGGACCACTACTAGTTTAAATAAATAACAAATAATGAAATCTAATTGTATTAAGTCGATTTGAATTTGCTAGGGTAAAAGAAATAGATAATAAAAGTTTATAAGAATAAACATGGAATGTCAAATAATAAACGGCATACCAAAATCAGTTTTCTTTATTTTTATTTGATTCGAATTCTGCAGAACTAAATACCCAAACGTGCAAAAATGTCTGACTGAAGCTGCACACAGCTGATCACATCTATCATTTACGCTATATCCGCCTTTCTACTATTGTCATTCTGTTGTACAAGAAATATCTTCGCAAATTCCTTTTCCATAGAAGCAAGATTTTGCTGTCCATCATTTGGATGGTTCAGATGAAATACCACATATTTAATTGGTAGATTTTCTTGACACAAGAAATAATAGGACTGGTGTAAATGTAACAAGAAAATCCTGCAAAAATGCAGAAGGAGCCTAACGCCATAATACCCATTGTCTTTGATAAAGCTTGCGGGATGCTATTTTCCGTTTCTAACGATTGTTGAAATAGAATATAATCCTTCACAGTCGGTATGGTATTACGATCTCGCTGCAGAATAATAATTGGGTCTGCGAAAATCGTGACAAACATTTGGTATTTTAATCGGCGAACAACAGTTTTGTCTGAAAACAATGTACAGCAAAAAGTAACAGAATGGTTTTGACACAATACGCAACGCGTTCAATATGAAATAAATCACTACTGTTCAATGGAAGTATTTCGACCTTTTTATAGCCGCAAAAGTGGGCATGTTTCTTTTGTTTTCTTCGTACAGCTCGGTTACGGTTAGTATCTTGTTTCACGTTTTACTAATCTAATAATTTTGATCGCTTGTTATACTTTTTCTACAGACGTCAAAAAATGATGACATTTTTACATTAATCTCAGTATGCAAAATGTCACATTGGATCTTGAAAACGTGCACGAAGTACTTCGCGCTCTAGAGCGAAAAATATTTCGTGCATGACGACAATGGTAACATTTTTAAAATAAATTGAAATAGATGAAACACATCATCGCTTTATTAAAATGTAACAAAAAAACATATTAACGATTATTATTATTGCTATAAATACATATTAATAGTTATCTCTGCTTGTACGCATTTTCATATAGTGCTTTTTATTTTTCGGGTAGAAGGTTAGCAATTGCATTATTAGCCACTTAAGTAATATCAAAGGTATATCTTCTTCCATTTCCAATATTTCCATCATTTAAAACAGGTTTTTTAAAAAAGACGCCGACCAAACTTGTTTAGGAAAAAATAACTGAGAAATATCAATATTTGTTAAATTTTATTTCCGTACTAACAAAGAAACAGACTAGATTGCGATAGAATAAATCTTTATTTTTTTATTTTATTATGATTTTACTTAATTTTTCTCATTATTTCAGTAAGTCTGTAGAAAAAATGTTGTATGCAACTCGTGCGCGAATTTTCTTTGCTGCTTTCGAATGATTTTTGTCTCGGCTACCGCATCGACAAAAAACTTTCATTCTCAAGCACCAAAGTATAATTTCGCGCAATAGATAGTAGATACATAAATAACTATTATATTTTGAATTTGCGTACACGTCCGTATTAATTTAAACTTTTAGGAAAAAACTGAAATCGTATTGGTATTACCACTACCTACGTCCTTGTTAGTTCAAAATTACTATATTTTAAATATATCTTTAACAAAAATCTTTGAAATAAACCCAGCAGAAAAAAGCTGCTTGAGAAAAATGTCTAATCAAAATATAAAAAAAGACAATCGACTAATTTAGTGAAAACCACGCAACCAGAAAATCTAGAAAAATTGTCTAAATTTTGATACTTATTCCTTTCGCAGTTTTAGTAGTTCCAAAAGCTCTAGTATCTTGCAACATTGTGCAGCCTTGGGGCATTTCCAACATCAAACTTCATCTCGACCTGATTATTCGTTTTTGAGTAAATAGGCGTTAAAACTCAAATTTTCACAAATTCGTAGTAGGCATTAAAAATAAATTTGCGAGCTGAAATACAAACCAAAAATAAGCTCATCCTCAGCTCTATGATCCCACAAAATTTAAAAGAAAAATTGTTTAGCCAGTTTTTGAAAATTTGTGAAATATTGGAAAAATGTTTCACTTTATAGCTTTAAACTTTTTGTGTAGAGTAACATTGTGTCTCTATAAGGCTATTAAGATAAAATATGTAAACGCAATCTGTCAACCCGTTTTTGAGTAATAAGGCGCTAAATGAAAAATTTTGTAGCGGCTGCCATTTGGAAGCTAGATAGTTCGGAAAAAAAGCGTTGGATTTGCTCTTAAGTCTTCTATCAAAATCAGTTTTCGATTTTATAAAATTTGGTTCACGAAAAATATGCTACCAAGAAAACACGTGTAACTTCCGCTTGCGGTTTCGGATTTTTTAAAAAGTTTATTATGTCTGTTCATTTTTGATACACCCCCAGATTCCAAACCTCATCGAAATCTGACCATCCGATCTATTCGATGATTATGATGCACCACGCCCCGCCCACCCTCCACAGACAGACATTTTTAAAACCACTGTTTTGGGTTCCTGGTGGTCCAAAACATATATATCCATCAAAATCTTGATTTCGATAAATTTTCATAAAAACAATACTGAGAGTATAGTAAAGTAAATTTTCATTTAAAAAATGGGCGAAACAGATCGTTGGTACTTTCCCCATACTTTTACGTTTTAAATATTCTCGCGTCAAGATGTAATGGAAATTTACATCTAATGTAGCCGGTATAAGCCCGCTGCAGACTCAAGACGTTGGTTACTTACGGGCTGTGTGCGCTCCTACAACGTGACCTGAAAGGCGCTAAGATATTTAGTGCTCTGACAAGAATAGTTATAGCAGCTTTAATTATACAGTTATCAAAAATTTGTGAAGAATAAAAAATATTTAATTTATTAGAGCTAATTGATAGGCGTATTTAAAATCACGTAACTGCCAGAAAACACGTTGTTGATATTAAAAAGTATCGTTTATTTCTTTAATTTTCAAAAAAAAGTTAAAAATCTCTCTAATTCTAATAAATTACTTCAAATAGTCTATCGAACTGACAAAAGTTTATAACGATCGGCATTTGCGTTTAGGAATAAAAAATTAATCAATTTCCAAATTTTCAAACATTCCTAGAGCGCGTCAGAGTGAAATTTGGGAAATTAGTAAAGAACAAATTTGGTATTTTATTCCAAGCTCTATCGGCTCAGAAAGTTTTAAAAAAATGTTGTCGGCAGTTTTCGAGAAAATGTTTTGAAAATGTCCAAAACTTTAAACCGCTACTATATTCACAATTTTCATATTTTCCAAAATATTTTTGCATCACTGAATAATGCTTATCAAGGGCTATTAAATAGTAGGATAATTTGTATGGATTGGGTACCTATTTTGTTTATTGAGTAATCGGGCATTAAAATTAAAAATTTCAAACATTCGTAGCGGGCTTCATTTTGAAGATACAGCATCTGGAAAAAAAGGCATGTGATTTATCTTTAAATGCACTACAACACTATGTATTCAAAATTTTAAAACAGTGTTTATACAAAAAAATATACCAAAAAACAGGTCTAATTTCCATTTTCGGTTCCAGATCTGAAATCAAAATCGGTCAAGAGGTTCCGGAGAAAAAGAAAAACGAACCGCAGCTCTATTTTTTTTCACAATGTGATAGTAACAATAATAACAGTTTTGTTTATGATTTTATTGTTATTCTAAATGGTCTATTTTGCTTGCAATCTCCCCAAAACGTTACCGTTGCGTCTAATTGTCTCGGTGGCATTAAAGATATGTTCTTGCTCAGTATGGACTTCTGTTTGGCACACCCACGACTTCATATGTTTCCATAAATAAAAGACCATCGGTGTTAAATCGGGCGATCTCGCGGACCAACGTACGGTTCAGTTCGCCCAATCCACCTTTCAGAAAATTCGCTGTTTAAAGTTTTTGCATTCTTAATAAGAAATTATTTTCTTCGTAAAACTAGACCATACTAACACATTCTTATTAAGTACGTTATTTGCTAAACAAAATGGCCATTTACAACCTTTTTCACCGGTATCGAACCTTTTTATTAATAAAAATTGACCAAATCGCCAATTTACAAATCAAGCGTTTTTTAACACCTATAACGTAATAGCTTGAGAAGTGACAGGCATATCGACTTGATTTTTTTTGTTTGAAAGCAGATGCATCAGTTGTCTATGATCTTATATATCTTTTGCCCAAAGAAATGACAAATATGACTTTTTCGTAGACTGCACTAAATTACTATGCATCTATACATCTGATGGCACGTTTTTAGCAATTTCTACAGCCAACTAAAACATGCCACAACCGTTTTCGTTTTCTGTTAAATCATAGAATTAAAAAAACCCTTTCAGTGAGTACACTTTAACAAGTTTCACTTAGAACTTGCGTGTTCGGCACACATTTCTGATTTTACTTATTTCGATGTACACAACCTATCCTAAAAAGAGCGCTCAGTCTTTTAATTCCAAAGTAAATATACGTATGCGGACGTATGTATCGCCAATTGGGTTTTTATTTTTACGTTTTCTTACTAAACTCTCCAATTGTATTTGTGTATTTGTACCGAAATGTGTTTTCTGTGCCGTAGTTTCCTACAAAATTTATTTTTCTAGGACAACGTTTTTTTTTGTTTGCTATTCCAGTTTCAAAACTACAAGCAATTATAAAGTTATTCAAATCGGATTGAGTTTCAGCAACTTGCTGTTGTTTCGCGAGGCGTACAAAAGTTTTATATCAACAAATTTAAACGCAACTAAGATTAAATCTACAAACTTTCCGCCACAACGCAACTAGGTTTTTTATAGTGTAGTCACAATGGCCTCTCCTTATTTAGAAAACCACTTGAGAGATGTAATGTGAAGAAACATTGTCGCCTACTTTGATGGCACTTACCGTATTGTAATTGTAATAAATATCACCTACAACGCTCCTAATATTAATGAATATTATTTTTTATGTTAATATACGTGCTGCCAACGTACAATAATTTTTTAAATCGTACTTTACTGTTTTTGTTGTCATTTAAGTCCGTTTTGTGGGCGAAACCAGAATTTTAATTTCTTTTCGCGTGAAGTTACAACAAAAAATACTTATATAAATGGATAAATCATCTATTTTTGACACAGTGCTTATTTTTATTTCTTATTACTTAAAATCTCAATTCAGGTTAGTACTAAATATTATTTATATATACTCAGCTGCTGAATTTAACATGTACTCATATTACTCTTTTATTTTTTTTAACTTCGCCTTTAACACATTCCACTTTTATAAATTAAACTTTTAGACAACTTAAAATATGTGACTAGGTTTAGTTCTAGCTAAAAAAATATGTTAAAAACTACAATTAATTTTTATGCGAGATTCGCGCGAAATTATTTACTAAATTGTTTGGCATCATTTCAACAAACAGACTTCTAGTGGGATAGTTATCTTCTACGAATGCGTTATAAGCATTCATATAACTGTACCTACAAATTAGCATTTTTTGATTACTATTTCGTAGCTACCTTTGCATTTACTACATAATAACCGATTACAGCAACAGTGGCGGCTCGTGAACGTTTACTATGGAAGGGCGATACGCATTGAAAACAGAAAAATCTACCTTCCTATAAATAAATAAAATCCATAAATTTTTTTTTCTGACGCACAAGAAGCTCAATCACGTAGGCATTAAATTTGTCGGTGTTTAATTTATTTTTCAAATAAAAAAGTAATAAAGCATTTATTTCTTCGCACCTAAACACCCAGTCCGCATATTTATACATGTTGGTGTTAAACTTTTGCACATATTCTTTAGTTTTTCTATTGTCACATTGATTAATTAATAAATTAGGACAGGGTGCGCTCATATTTTTTGAAGCTGGTACTCCAATCTTTCCGAGAAACGTGAATCTAAAACTTGACCTCGTAAATAAACTGTTGTGGTTTCTTAAAACTCAAGATATTTATTTTGGTACCTAGCGGATACCCGTAGCTTACAAACAACTATATTAAAACTGACCAATACTCCCACGTGCATTTGCATCTGCAGTTGGTATACAACCTTGCTTTAACGCGAGTTTGTTTATACGATAACGCAAACACTCTTATAAGAACGCTAGAACAACGTAGACAAAAATTGCAGCTGACATTAATCAAATTGTAAAATCAATAATGTTCTTTGTGTCTGAGCCACGCTACCATGTTAAAATACTGCCTGCAATGGCAGTTTAATACATTTTATATGTTTGTTTACATAATCGCTGTCTCGTTTTAAAAACAACGGTGCCTGTCTGAGACGCGCATGTCTGAATTTTTTCCATTTAACAATGTTTTATGGAAACATCGCTCTCCTGTAGCACAAGTTAAACGCTATTATAAGTTTTAGAAAAGTACAGGGTGTTATATGTAATTTTGTTTACTTTGCATGTTTGCTAGGAAGCGCGTCGCTCACGGTGCCGAACCGTCACTGTTACATCAACAATTCGTCTTAGACAGTTTGTTCCGCTTTGCTAAACAGTGTTTTATAGCTCGTACTATAATTACCTACGTATTTATCTCGACAAAGATATTAATATTACAAATGTTTATATGGCTATTATTTCTACTAATATCAGCTCTTTATTTGTTCCAGCTTGAGCCTTAGTTTTGTAAGTCCGTTTGTTTATTGGCTACACTATTACATACCAAAACGTTACTAACCTTCTACATGAGTAACTTTTAAACATAAAACATTTCTAGGACGATGTTTTAAAATTATCATTATTACTGTTTTTACTTTCTTATACTTTCAGTATAAGTTTCATAAAAAATTTTGAAATCGAGGTTTTTACTGAAATACATGTTTTGGACCTCCAGGAACCCAAAAAAAGGTTTTAAAAAATGTCTATCTGTGGGTATGTGAGTGAGTGGGTATGTGGGTATGTCCGCTCCATAACTTCCACATGTATGGTCCGATTTCGATTAGCTTTAGCGTGGGGGGAGGGGGTGTATTAAAAATTCGTTGGGGAAATAAGTTTAAAAAAAATACGAAACCAAAAGCGGATTTTTGACATGTTTTTTTGGTAGCATTTTTTCCGAAAGCAAATTTTATAAATTTAAAAACTGAATCCGATAAAAAACTTTAGGGAAAATTTAACGCTTTTTTCCGAGTTTGCTAGCTTCAAAATAGCGGCCGCTACGATTTTTTGAATATTTTGTCTTTAGCGCCTTATTGTTCAAAAACAAGTGGATAGATCGGGTTCAAATGTTTTATCGTAAAAGCCGTATTAACACACAATGTTACTGGGCACACAAATTTTCAAAAAGTTGAAAGCTATGAAGTGAAAAAAATTTTCAAAATTTCGCCAATTTTCAATAAATAATTGCTCAAAAACTGGCCACGCAATTTTTTTTGTAAGTTCATAGAGCTGAGAATAAGCGGAAGCTTGGTTTGTATCTCAGCTCGCAGATTTCTCCCTGACGCCTTCTATGAGTTTTTAAAAATGTGAGGTTTAACGCCTATTTACACAAAAGCGCGCTATCAGATCGGGATGAAATTTAATATTGGAAATGCCCTAAAGATACACAATGTTACAAGCTACTAGAACTTTTGAAACTACCAAAACTGTGAAATGAAAAAAATATCAAAATTTTGAGTTTTTCAAAAACGCACTGCTCCAAAACTGGGATTACAATTTTTTCTAAATTGTATACGCTAACAGAGCTAGCTATGAGTTAAAAATTAGTTCGAGTTCAGATCCACTAGTTTTTCTGTGATTCCTTCTATCAACTTTTGAAAATCGGAAATTTACGGTACTTTGTTCTATAAATGGGAGATAATAAAATATCTGTTTCAGCTAAATTACTCACGAGTGAGATAATAAGAGTTACAATTTAATTTCTAGGTGCAGCAACATTTAGGGGGGTAACGTTTTCCCTCCCACTAAATTTTTGTTGGCCGAATTTGTCTGACCGGTTTTGATTTTCTTTAATCCCAAATATATTTTAAAATAAATAAATTTGTGTCTTATCAACAATTTCTATCAAATCTACGTGGGTAATATTCTAAAACAGCTGTGCCCTCGTTAGAGTTGTGGGGGTAGGTGTAGGTGCAATCGTAGTCATTATTAATGCATAAAATTTTTTGGAAAATATAATAAGTAACAATTTAACATAACAAAGAAAGTCCAGGCGAAGTGCTTTGTTTTTTTTTTACAACCGATCAAAAGACGTTAATTTTGCGGTACTTTGTACCACTTTATTAATTCTTCAGTCTTTAATAATGTTTTCTATAGTGTTTTGGTATTCTAGGACATTTAATAGATTCAAATAACATACAATATCACAAAAATATGTTATTATATTACCTATAGCACTTTACATAATAGATTTTTTAAATCTAAACGCAAAAGTAAAAAGCAAATCTAAACATTTCTATGTAACCTATTTTTTAAAGCAGTCAAAGTTTGATAAGTATTGTATTAAATCTAAGAAAGGAAAGTTATTTAAAAAAACATTTTAAAATTGAAGATATGGTCAACATTGTAATTTTTTAGTTTTAAAAATTAAAAAAAAAAGTTTCAAAAAATTTCATTAAATTGTTTACCCGATAGAAACAAAGACAGAATATAATTTGTTTGTTTAAGCCCCTAATTTTTCTATAACATATTTCATAAATTTTTGATAATTGGAATTTAAAGCTCTATTCTATTTCAATAAACGGGCGCCTATAAAAAAACGTGTTTATTGCTAATTAGTTATAGCAGAATAGAATTTTAAATGTATTTTTCAAAGGCTCTTCCATTGTTCCCAATTTTTAGTTAACAAATTTAGTTATTTGGTATCTGGTGTTCCTTAATAATCCGAAACCATACTCTAGCGCGTAAATCAAAAAGTTGGCTCTGTGCCTTTGTTTAGTGAGGGATTAAGTACAATTATTTATCTTAATTAAAACTTCCAAGTAAAGTTTCGGCTTCTGTCTACACTTCTGTCTGTTCTTATTGGAATTCCAAATCTAAGAAGTGTTGAATCAGAATTGGCCGTAGTGTTGACAGCGACAAAGTGTTAAAAGTGTTAAATTTGAATTTTATTCAGAAACTGTTCCTGCTAGACCACGAATGATGAGAATATGAATAGTATACATTTTTATGGAAAATTTCTAACGAAGTGTTTTCTCAATTTTTGTTATTTTAACGCTGATTATGCCTATGTTTAAATAAAACTTTTACTTTTCTATATTGTGATGGCGAGAATGTACGATTTTGTAGGAAACACATGTTTTATACCTCCAGAGTTCAGGAATCCAAAACAGTAGGTAGTTTAAAAATGTCACTTGGTATGTATGTACAATGTGGATCAAAAAACAGATCTTTTTGAACTTTTAGAAAATAAATATATTCATTATTTAATAACAACGTAATAGTGTAGACTCTGATATTTTCGGTATACGTAGGTACAACAAAACTTCATCCGGCCGAAAAGTTTTCCTTATAATCCGTCACCGGAAACGGAAGTTCGAACACAAGGTGCTGCGACAAAGAAACCTTTTTTTTTTCAAAACACTAGCTTTAAAATGGTGGCCGCTACGAATTTTTGAATATTTTGGCTTCAACGGCTATGTATTTAAAACGAAGTTGACATATTGGCAGAAACTTTAATTTTTATGAAAGCCCCAGGGGTACACAATTTTACTATGTATCTATGTGCACTTCTGAAACCTCGAAAATTGTGCAATGAAAATAAATTTCAAAATTTTGAGTATATTCAAAAAAATTGTGTTCAGAACTAGCCACATAAGTTTTTCTTTTAATTATGCAAGCCAGTAGAACTAGAAATGAGCTAGAATTTGGTTGATGTATCAACTCGCTATTTTTTAACTCCTATTTAGTATTTACTCCAATATGAGCGTCAGATCGACATAAAATGTTGTTTTTGCAATGGCTCTAGAGCCACACGATGTTACTATTTACGAGCATTTATGAACCATGACAAGTTTAAGTAAAAACATTTCAAACTTTTTGAAATTTAAATAAAAAATGTTTGTCATAAACTGCCGACACGATTCTTTTTAAACTATGTGGGGTCATAGAGCTCGAGATGAGTTACAATTTGGTTAGTGTCCTATCCCGCTATTTTCTCTGTGACGCCCATAAAACATTTCTGTTTAGGTTAAATTGCTCATGATTCATAGTAAAATAAGAACGGATTTTAATATAAACATAATTTAATATTTACAGAGGCCAGCGCTCCCCTTTCCCAATTTTTTGGCTAGAGAATTTAGAATTTTAAACATTTTTGCGCTATATTCAAAATTTATAAAATTGTCAAATATTTTCAAAATTAATTTTCAAAAATACTCGGAAATTTTTCATTTAGTAGAATTTTAACAATTTCTGCATAAAGTATTCAAAATTTTTAAAATTTCAAATTTAAAAAACAATTAAACTATTAAGAATTTTTAGAACTTTCTTAATTTACAAAAAATTCAACAATTTTCATGATTTAAACATTTTGAATATTAGAAAAATTTTCAACATTAATTTATAAAATTTTCAAACTATTGTAAAAGTTGGAGTCAAATAACAGGAATTATAGAAGCGGGTTTACGCGAGGGAGTACTCGTGGCGGTTGCCCTGTCCGACAATTTTTTTATCTACCCAAATGTATAATAATATACCGGGTGTTTTATATACAAAAGTTAAGCTTTAAACAGGTGTATTTAAATTGAACAGCCTGTATATAAAAATTATTTACGTCAGTTTATACAGCAAATTAATAAGATTGATAACTTTACCTTTCTTCTATCTCTTAATGCAATAAAATTATATGTGAAATATGCAGCGACTATTTTGTAAAGAACATTTAGTTTTATAAACACCGTGAGCATCATTCGCGATGGCAGGTTGAATTTTCTAGCAAACGTTCTTACAATTACGACCGCACATTGTTATAAAATTTATGTGGTGTGAAATTCGTCCTATAAAACAATATAACGCGTATCATAGTTATTTTATAGGTTTTCTCTAGCCTTCTCGGAATATGCGGAGAAACAGACACATAAACTCTTCTGTTATTTGGTTTTTATCAAGTGTAGTCTTCGATAAAACTAGAAATGTCTCCTTATTTGTCAAGACAATGGAAAACTATAAACTTTTCATGATGGTAAAGCAACTCGCATTAACCCTGATGCAATTAAAGCACAGCAATTGACGCCGTTTTCTAATAACAAATATCCTCTATTTCTTAGCAACACTGTTAATGAGAATTGCCAGACTTAACGGGCATTGTTCGGCCTTAATAAAAAGAACACAGTGAAGTTACTTACACATTTCTTCCCCAAGCACCCACGTTTCTGGTTTGGAATTCACTTCTACAAGTACAGTCGGAGTACAGACGAGTAGCACCATTAAATCAGCCACACTTAAATTAACCAAAAATATATTCGTACTGTTGCGCATATCTTTAGTCTTAAATATAACAATAGGCACCATAATGTTTCCTATAACACCTAAGCACATGATGATTATACAAAATACCATCGAAGTAGTCCTGATGTATGAGGGGAAAACAGGATTGAATGTCTCATTGTAATTTATCGATGTGAAATTGGAAAAATTCGTGGCGTCCACAGTGGAGGTGTACACGTGGTAATTAGAAATCGACGAATTTATATTAAAATCTATTGCTGGAGTTGTATTATTTACATTGAACGACGTCGTAGTTGTTACCACCGACACTATTGTTGAAATCATATCATAGTTTGAATGAAGTGGTGTTTTCTTCTTTTATTACACTAGGTGTTGACGATATTTACGCTTTATTTTTCTTCTGGCACACTTTTACACGAGTTGTCGCAGAATAGGATCTTGACTCCGTGGACTTTTATTACTATTAGGTTATCATTTGATTTTCTTCGTTTATTTGTTATTGATTCCTTTGTTTTCCTTATGTTTACGTTTACGCAACCCATTTTTCTTTGTTAACTATAAAATTTGTTCCCAATTACCTAATTTCAACAAGTGTTAATCCCGCGTTTAATTTCATGTTTATTTTAATCTGTTCACTTAAGTCATAATAACTTGTTTAAGTTAGCAGAAGTGAATTACTAGCGGACGTCTTTCTTGTGGCGATTTAATCGCAACTGCAAGAAAGCTCTTCAAAGTTGCGATGTTTTAATAAACTTGACTTTCAGGCTTGCAAAGTTTCCTTTTATTACGTAGTACTTCTATCATGGCACGTTAAAATAAACAAGTTATATAAGCTTTTGAAGATGAAATCTAGCTGTTTTTCTTAAAGGCAGTTTCCTGCAATTACTTCAGTAATTTTCTTGTGTAGACCGACAAATTAAATAACGGAACTGTAACGACTTAAGAAATCGTTTATTTATTTTGAAGTAAATCTGCGTGTATACTTTGAGACATTCCACAATTATTTATGTTTACTTACATTAGAAAATTTTTGTTTAAGCCAGTAGAAAAACATACTTATAAATTTGTTTAGTCTGGACTAATAACGGTTCCATATATTTAAAAAAAAAACAGAAATTTATTATCATTCGGACAACTTGACGTTTCACATTTTACTTCCTGCAGTTTATGTTAACAGAAAGTTGTAAGTTTACATTTTTAAAGTCGAAAAAATAACTTTTATTTTAAAAACTACACTCGAACTGCTTATAAAACTTTTTTCAGTCGTTGTTAAAATTAATGGGATGTCTAGAAGTCGTCATAATTTTTCTCACCGAGTCTAAGAAAGTGCGATCTTAACGGGTTGTGGAAACCGACTGGCATCGAGCATGGCGAACACGACCAAGCGCCAGTTTCATTCACCAAGATATACCTATATAGATATGCAGTCACCCAATCATTTCCTGAGTCTGTTTAGCGCAGCCGCGCGCGTAGTGGCAGGAAAAGGGAAAATTGGACAACCACAAGGATGTTCAATTCTTTACAATTTTCGATGACTTGTACGTTTCGACACGTTAAATTCTGTGCATACCTTAGCGATTCAGTAAATATACACGGATTAACAGGCTGGTATTAATAAAACTATTAATTTTCAGTTTTCAGCTAAAATTACGCGCTTGAGGATTCAGCTATTATCATTGAATGCAGCTGCGTCATTAGTGAAACTTTTAAAAAACTTTAAAGAAATTAATATGTTTCCAAGCTGTTCCCAAATTGTTCCCATAAAAGCTAAACCTTATCGCCCCAAAATGTTCCTTTTAGTTCAAACTACCGCACAAATCAAACTCCATTACCGAAATCAAAATCTAGAACTTGAAGTAGTACCCCGGACATACCTAATAAATAAAAATAATAATCTACAGAGTGGTTGCAAACGCCGTATTGATTTATGTAGAGAGTATTTGTTTTAATTACAGAGTAACAAATTCAAACAATTTTTTTGACAAATAAGTACATTCTGATAAAAACAGCTTCTCTAAACTTCACGAGAGTTTCATATTTGTGGCATGCAAAAGTATTTTTTTTAAATTTCAAGAGCTAAAACAAAAAAGTTATTATTAAAACTGTATTTTAATTTAACGATAATAATAGCTGAACAGTTCATTATTCGCAACCACTTAATAATATGCATAGCTTGTTTGATATAGATAACATTATTTACCTTTTAGCTTCCAACAGTGTTTTCGTACTGAAGTTATCAGTGGCCTTGAAAGTTTAAAAAGCTAGGGGAAGTATACGAAAGGTAAACAAACTGTGATGTCTGATTAGTCTAAATGGGAGTGGAAAATTCTTCCCCAGGGTCAAGTATTGGGAATTGTCTGGAGAGCAAAATATAAAACAATAACATTTTTACAAAATATTTTGCTGAAATTTCTATGTATCTACAATTTGATTTAAAAAAAATTTACTTGAATGTGAATTCATACCAAAATGATGTTGAATTTCAAATACGCAAAGTAACTGATACCAAGGCGCACGTTTACAAAAAGATTTATTTAAAAATTGTGATATTGCAGAATTTCCACCATATCAAACATCCCCAAATACTTTTCCTAACTTTTTCCGGCTGTCAACGAAAAATTTTATTTTTACTGCATAATATATTTCTGATTCTTTTACAAATAGGCCTTCGTCATTTTCCATATTTGAATAAGATACTCCAGTAAAAGTTTTGCTCTGTTGCATTTCCGGATATAAGAAAATTTCTTTCTTATTTTTGCAAGTAATCGAAACCTAAATATTTCCACATTCATGGAAACAAGTTAATTTGTAAATTGTTCGTCGACCTTGATAAAACGTAGGCTTAATTTTTTGGTCGAAAGTTGACAATTGCTGCTTAGCGGGAGCAAATTTACTTTGTACCCCGCTGGGAGGCAAGGTGATTTTGCTCCCGCTTTTAAATGCGAATGTTTTTTCGCTTTGTTTATTTTTTTTGGATACATCTTGTATACCATGGATACGTCTTGGTTACCATGGATAACAAAGCCATCTTACTTGCAATAGTCGATTTTTACACAACTGTCAAATTAAAATAAGTTAATTTAGAAAAATTTTAAAATGAATTTGATAAATTTCTCAAGGTCGGTGAAACAATCATATGTGAAATTAGGGAAGAAAATGTCCTCTTACCCATGTGTGCTTTAATTCACTCGCCTTCGGTTCGTGAAATACACGGCAGCCGCGGGAAGAAATGTATCACTTTCTTCCCTTGTGACACAAATAACTATTTACTTTTTGTTTTTTGTATATACTGCCAGTATTTGTTATTAAATGGAAGCAGATATTATTAAAGAGTGTTGAGACAAATAGAATATTTTAAAAATTTAAATATAAACTAGGGGAACCCGTGGGCTACGCTCCACCCTTTTTAAATATAAAATAAGCTACTTACGTTGGTAGTGCAGCGAGCCGTAGAAATAAGTCCTATAGTATTTTGAATTATATAGAGATTGCTTTAATTATATATAAATCAATTTTTTAAAAGATTTTTCGAGATTTACAGAAACAAAATCAAAAAGGGTGAAAATTAGACCCCCAAAATATTGATGCACCTAAAATTTAAGTTCTGAATCTTGTTCTACTATTACTCGTAAGCGTTGTAGCTTAAACACAAATTTGCCGTCGTCGTGCGTGTTTAGGATAGAGAATTTTCAAAAATTCATAGAAGGCGTCACAGAGAAATTAATGGACTGAGACACAAACCAATTTGTATCATATCTCTAGCTCTATAAGCTTACAGAATGGAAAATAATCGTGTGGCAAGTTTTTGAGCAACATGTTTTTGACGATGTCTAAAATTTTACAAATATTTTCCCTTCACGGTTTTCATTTGTATAAAAATTTTTTTACACAGCAAGATTGTGTTCCTCTACGGCTACTGTAACACCAAATTTTAATCCTGATTTGTAAGCTCGTTTTGTGTAAATAGGCGTTAAAGCAGAAAATTAGTAAAAATCGTAGCGGCCGCCATTTTAAAGCTAAAGTGCTCGGGAGAAAAAAATTTTGATTTGTCTCCACTATCATATTCTGTTTTTACATTTCTGAAATAACGTTTTTAAAAACAGTAGTGTCTGGAAGATAAACATTCAATAAACTGAGCTCACATGCAGGGAACCGCCGGCGTGTTATAGTGATGAATCTTTACTAGATGTAATATTTAGTCGTTTTGTTATGATGAGACAGTTACGGATTTCATATAGATATTTTTCAACTTTGCCACTTGATATTGTCGTGATTTTGTCAACTGGAAGAGTTAATATAATATCTATAAAATTTTGAAATTGGCAAGTTAATCGTTTTTTATTCAATAAACACGGCTCTTCCATTAAGCCGAATTGTTTATGAGGAATACTGTTATTTTCCTCCATTAGTATTTTTTTATTATTAGGTAAAGGGCAGAAAACCTTTAACTCCTAAGTACACCTGTATTTTTATAGGTACATTCCAGTCTAAGCGACTGCTGTGAAAATCCACGTTCTGTTTATAAAGATATAACATGCGTCGAAAAAACAATTTAAGCGGGCTTTGAATATTACGGTTTTGTACGATTGGCAAAGGTGTGGCATTTAAAGCCCGCTTGATTTCACGCACGAGGGTAGGTTAAACCTAAACAGACATTTACGCAGTAAAACAGTGATTTAGTGAATCATGCAATTATTTGTTATGCACATTACTGAATGTAGTTTGCTCTAAAAAAAAATACATACGCGTTGTCATAGAAACCATTGTTATTCAATATAGAGGATGTAAATGTCAACTGTATCGTAAAACAACGTATAAACCGTAAAATCTCTTGTAATTTTACGCAGACTTAGCTCACAGTTTCAATAAAATGCACTCAAAACTTAAGAAGTATTTGAATAAGATAACCCTTTTAGAAATGGCCGTGAGACTGTTTGTGACAACCCAGGAAGAGGAAGTTCAATTGCAACAGGAGTCATTCTGGATTCGACGTTAAACCGTGGGTCCCCCGTACTATACTTTAGCGCTGAAAGTACGTGGCTGAGAAGAGTGCCGGGGCTCAGCAGTGAGACGTAAAGGCCGATAGCGAGTGTGCATAACCAATAATTGCATGAATCACTAAATCACTACGTCACTGGGCAAATTCCTGTTTTGTCGTGAACTACTTCTGTAGTAACTATTGGGGCTAGAACATTATGATATAAAACATTTTTTAATTTTGTAAAAATAAACTTTTGAAGTATGGTAAAGCCTAGCTGCTTTGTTCTTCAAAAGTGTGGGGGCCTAGTAAAGTCTTAAATCAAAATCAAAAACTTACAAAAATTTGTAATTTTCACAATAAATTTTCTCAAAACTTAGCGGTACGTTTTGTTTAAACTCTGCAGTCTTATGGCGGCTAGCACGAGTAACATTTCTTTGGATGAATATCATAATTCCACTGTGGCACCTCCTATGAATTTTTGAAAATTAAAATAAGATACACCTTTATTTATTAAACGAGAAAAATAAATAACTTCTGCTTAAGAAGAATTACTCATCTTGACTAGTAGAACTAAAATCTAATGTTAGGTTTTAGAAAATTTCATATTTGGTAAATTGGTAGTGCTACAAGTCTCCCCCTTCTAATTATTTGCCTGACGAACCTAGGATTCGGTTCGAAACTGTAAAAAATGCAATTTCCAATTATTTGTAACTTAAAAAAACATTTCTCGCTGTCAAAAATTTTTGGACTGACACGTTATGCCCTGAGCATGTTTAGTAAACCCCAGCATCATAATTGCCGACTTCACGAACCGACAGCTGTAACATAAGTTGAAATTTGGATGGATTGCAGGGTTGCCTATATGTATAGCTCGTTTACTTAGACAGCGTAATGTACTACAATGTTATAATTATAAAATTAACATTTTTGCAATATTTTTAATATCTAGTATGAGAAAGTCCACTCGAAGTTAACACCAGCGTTTTTACTATGATAATATTCTAGCTTTCAATAGCTCATGAAAAATAATATAAAAACTAAAAGCAACTATTTCATGTTGCAAGTAGCAATTGTCATTCCATGTTCGTAAATGCAAAATTATGTTTTTTTTTAAGAATGAAATCAAAGTATTGTATTTTCATTTTCTTGTATATTTAATGTTTTGGATTCCCTCATATATTTAATTACAGCAAAAGTAGATAAACCGCTGCACAGCTATAAAGGGAAGGTTGCATGCAATTGCATTGGACTAAAAGTTAATACTGATATAATAGTTTAATTTTACTAACGGCACTTCTTCATGACTAAATTACGGAACGCAACAACATTTTGAAAACAGACAACCAAAAGAATCAAAATTTTAAGTGTGATCAGGAACCCTAAAAGCTTCAGCCAAACCGTGTTCTTTTCCCCAGGTTGATATTGGACTACAGAAAATACCACTTTATTTCCCTCTATACCTACTACCTTCATTAATATAGTTTGCGTCTGCTTTGACCTCGAGAGATATTTTCCTGCTTTTCTTTATTTCAGTCTGACACTGACTGCCGTAAATATTGTACGGTGTTTTACGGTGTTCTACGGTCTCCTACAAAATATGCGCATTATGTACAAAACTTGTAAGTAAAACCAGTAAGCAAAAATTTTTTTAAATATTTTTATTAAAAAAAGCACATATGGAGAATCTATCGATATAATATTACACTTAAAATTACTATATAAAAAGGCAATTTTTAAAAACTAGCATTAGTATAGTAGAGCAATTTAAATTTATACCTAATCTTTATACTTTATAGCATTATAGCATTGAAATATGTTTTCAAGATTTTAAACATAAAACGACTGCCTTTTATCAGACAGTATGTTTTTATAAGCGGAAATGCTCTTTTCAACGTCAACTGAAGTAATTGGCGCATTTTTTAAAATTAGTAATAATGTTCAGGTGTAGTTGCATGTCAATATCATTAAAGTTGCCAGTTAGAACCTCATTTACCTTCACAAGAGTTTTAAATCTTTCGTTTTTATTAAATAAATCTGTTAGTTTCTGCGCTACGGTTTTTCCAGTATTGCATTTAACTTGATGAACTGATTGTCTAAACTTTTTTATAAGTTCTACTGAGTTGTACTTACAAAACGATAATTATTGATTTTAATAAATTTAATTGTTTTGTATATTTGATTAGTGCAGTTTTCGAGTTTATAATACAACTTGAAAAGTCTTCTAAACTTAAAATAAATTTTTTAAAGTTTTCGAAATTATTTAAATAAAAAAGGGCAGAATCCAACCACGTACCCCATCTGGTAAACACTAATTTAAGAGGCAGTGGAATATTTGACAACTGTTCTTTAAATATTTGCGCCCTCAGGGGCGCTTTTACAATAGTATAGTATGCAACGAATCTATAATGATAGCTATTAATACACGCGTGAGATTACAACACGGCAGCGAATGTCGTAATTCAAACGAGTGTATTAATAGCCATTATATATAAGAGTTGCATACATTGTTTTTTCTACGACTAGTTGATTTAAAAAATATTCATTAAAAACATTTAAACATTATACTTAAAAAAACTGTTTTGCGATGTTATCTGAGAAATGTCAACAACTCTTGTTACTGTGGTTACCAAAAACAATGCTTAGCTGCTATTGGTCAGTTTAGGTCATTTCATAATAAAAATCTGCATCGAAATGAGTATCATTATTGTATAGGCAGCGTACACTTAATAAGGAAATAGAAACATGGGAGTAGAAAATATCTTTTTCACATTAGATATTAAATCGTTTCCAATTGGAAACCGATTCCTAGTTTCTTCTGCAACATTATTTCCACCATGAGCCAAATAAATTATGTTAATTTATATTCGATTCTTTTACACATGTAAACTATGCTATAACCAGATCAGAAAGGTTTTAACTTGTGTTCGTTTCAGTAACTAACACAAGTTCAGTTTGTGTTAGATTCATTTCACAAAGCCAAAGTCAGCTTCTGCAAATTTGCTATAGTTATAAGCTTTTAGTCGCCAGTAATAGAATCTGCGAAACAAAACAATTTTCCCTTGGGTGCATTAGATTCAAGGTTTTAAATGCGCACTAAATATAGCTGCCCATCACTGAACACTATGTGTAATCGAGCATTAGTCTCGTCAGCCCACGCAACATTTTCAGAAATCCGATACATTACATAAACTTTCCTTCAGCTTGTTAACTCGAGTAGTGTTCGCAAGATAAAAGTTCTATATCAACTTCTCTACGTGATTTCAAAGCCGCCGGTGTGCTTTATGCCAAGTTCATTTTCCTCTAACTAAGGACAATATTTTAGGAGATAGAGTTGGTGTTATTGAAAACGTAGTTAAAAACTCCGGGCACACAGAAAATTACGTTTTCACTTCAACTTACATTTGGCGTCATCTTCCAAACAAATAAAGGCATGTAAACAGAAAGCAAGCAGCTACTAAATAACAGGGAAGGAAAATGAAGAGAGCAGAACGTCTGGGTTAAATTACTAGTAATTGTATTGAAAACAAATTCAAAGCTTAATGTTAGGGTGAACTGCAACAGCTTGAACTGTTTATAGAAGAGGAAATTTTCTAGACGTTTGTAGGTATACTCTCATTTTTATCATTTTTAAATCACTGCTTTTTCTTGAAATATTTATTTACGTTTTCACTTTCTGGGAAATTCAATTCATAAGTGAAAGCTGAAACTTTTTAAAACTAAGTCTCATACTACACTTTTTAGTACAGTTTACATACTCAGTATGTTTAGCCAAAATAATGGTATAAATTTAATCCATTATTTTTAATATTTGATATGTTTTTTACATATCCAGTTACGGAAAACAAATTTTCCCAAATGTGTGTGATTCTATGCACGTGTTTGTATCCGTGCCCTACATAACCTGATAACACACTTTCCGTTGTTTGCTAACGTCCTTTAGCCGTACTTTGATGTCCTTAAATTAGACGAATCCCTACAAATGTAAACAAGCGTCAAGAGCGCTTGTTTTTCTTCATCCTTTTTCTGAATCCCCAAACACCATTTAAGAGAGCCCACTAACAACCAAAGAATTTATAAATTACACGGAGTCGTTTTTTATGACTTCCGGATGATGATCCTTGATTTGTATCTAGATGTTGAAAGCCTTAAATTAAATCCCCTGGAAAAAGATCTAAAGGCACTGAATTACTCCAACTCGACCTAAAACAAAGCACGAACTGGACACTGCAACCATCTGTGACCAAACTACTATGATAGAGGTTATTAATAACATCTCATCGTCTAGAATACCAATTGACGTTGTTCAAAGGGACAATGACACGTTGACACGGACAATCAGAAATCGACAATCTCATTTTGCAGATGTTGAACTTACACACTATTCCCATCTCGTATCTGATTTAAAACAGTTGTATTATAACAATACCAAGAAAACGCAATTTCAGTATGTAGCCCAAACTATTTATAAAATGTATGTTGTGTGAGAAGAAATGTGTGACCAATCCGTATATTAATAAAGATTCAGGGTCAGTGTTTTAGAACTCATCTAAAAATATAAAGAAATTCAACGAATTTACAGGTTTTCCGATTTTTATGCACGATTTGACGCATATTTTTCATGTCGCTGAAACTTTTGTAAATCCTTCAAAATATTTTGTCACACGTCATAACTACAAAACTTGTTTTCTACTTTTTCGTATACATTATAAGATTTACATATAGATATTGAAGTATATATGCGAAAATAAACTGCTTTGAGTGCGTAGTCTAAGTGGTTGTAAACTACTATATTTCATCGTAGTATCGCATGCCTTCAGACGCTGGCGTCGTAAACGGTTTGGGGGCAAAATTCTAATACTTTATCTTTTAACGATCATTGCTTTATAAATAATCTTCTGTCGCGTTTTCACAAAACGTCATAAAACGATTAATATTTAAACTTCAGGACGTAAAATTTAATTGATTATTTGCCTAATCCAGAAATAAAAATAGTTACTTAATTCAAATAATTTGCAATAAATTAAACAAATATTTGTTTGCTTGTACTTTATAATGTTTGGAATTCAAAATATCGCTACTTTGAGTAAGTCTCGATATTTTGCCTATCCCTAGTACTGAATTGGTGCACAGTGGCGTTGCATTATAGTCTTCTTAATGCAAATACCTATTTCTGTAAGTAGCAAATATTTCTGAATTAGTTTGCGTATTCATGGTTTTTTAGGTTGTCACTAGAGCTGGGGAAAGTATCGATATTTACTTAAAGTAAAGTGGTGTTGATCATCCATGCCAGTATTCAAAAGTATCTAAGTATCGAAAGTACTGAATATATCGAAAATACCGAAGTATCGACAATATCAAAAGTATCGAAAGCATCGAAAGTATCAAAGTTGCAAAGTATCAAAGTATAAAAGTATAAAAATATAAAAGTATAAAAGTATAAAAGTATAAAAGTATAAAAGTATAAAAGTATAAAAGTATAAAAGTATAAAAGTATAAAAGTATAAAAGTATAAAAGTATAAAAGTATAAAAGTATAAAAGTATAAAAGTATAAAAGTATAAAAGTATAAAAGTATAAAAGTATAAAAGTATAAAGTATCAAGTATCAAAGTATCAAAGTATCAAAGTATCAAAGTATCAAAGTATCAAAGTATCAAAGTATCAACGTATCAAAGTATCAAAGTATCTTAAGTATCAAAGTATCAAAGTATCAAAGTATCAAAGTACCAAAGTATCAAAGTATCAAAGTATCAAAGTATCAAAGTATCAAAGTATCAAAGTATCAAAGTATCAAAGTATCAAAGTATCAACGTATCAAAGTATCAAAGTATCTTAAGTATCAAAGTATCAAAGTATCAAAGTATCAAAGTATCAAAGTATCAAACATGAAAGTATTAAATATATCGAAAGTATCGCGTTATCGAAAGTATTGAAAAATCAAAAGTTCTAAAAGTACCGAATTATTGACGTATCGAATGTATCAAAAATATTTACCACTTGGTGTTGTTTTGTATTTGCACAAAAATAGTTTTTATTTTCAATAATAATGGAAATTGAGATTTTTTTATCGTGCCGTTAAATTAGATTATCCGATTTAATCCCTTTAAATTAATCTCAAGATTTGGGTTTTTTACCTTTTGAACGAAAAACGAAGTCAAGGGGTTATAATTCTCGATACTTTGTTACTTGCTATAATTTCGATACTGCGATATTCTGATACTTTTGTATAGTATCGTTATTTCGATATTTTCGATACTTTGGATACTCCGGTACTTGCGTTACTTTCAATACTTCGATATTTTTGTACAGGATCGATACTAAACTAGTACGGGTACGTTTTCGTTTTATGCCTATTTTGGTACCATTTTTATTAATTCTGCACATCTGCATAGGAACTAACTAAATTTTGACTATAAACCCGAGTTCTCGAGGTAGGTCTTTATTTTATGACAACTTTTTTGTTTGAAGTTTAGGATTTATTATATATATTTTATTTAACATTACTGCTAATGGATCACCAAACTTAAAATAGATCTAGCGACTTTCTTTGAAGTGGAATGATCTTTTTCACTTTATGAAAATATGTTCACTGACAATAGTTATGGCTTACTCTCAAACAATATTGAGAAACTAATTGTTTGCTATAGCAACAGCTTCTAAAATATAATTTTTCTACTTTCTACTCTTCCGATTTTTAACATATAGTGCTTAAAAGCCTTAGTTATAAATGCGTTTTCTATAACACTTTAATAACATTGTAATAATGTTCATGTGTTCTCTGGTATTACTAGGAATTATATCGCATTGTGTTATAGTTTATACTCGCCTCATGAATACCTTAAATAAAATATAAATAAATAAAAAACAAGCGGTATGAAGAAGGCTCCCAAATTGCCTCTATCTGAAACGAAACAACGCCGCTATGCAAAATTCTCAAAGACGCAAAGCGTACGTAAACACTGAATCAATATATTTAATTAACTAATTATGGTAGTGTTCATTAAATTCGGAGTCAGCTAGTTTATTCAGGGTTACTAAAAGATAACGTAACATTAAAAGTATACCGTCAAATAAAAAAAACTTGTACTAATATATTTAAACAATTATGTGAAGTATTAAGTGAAGCTTATTACACAGCATAAATATTTATTGAAAGCGAGTATAGATCTAGTTACTACAATGTATTATTCCGTGATGAAATTTGTGCTTATGTGTATTGTCTAAAATTTGAAGTTTAAAATGTAACATTAAATCTAGCAGGCTGCTTATCCGATGCTACGAAGATTGGATTGCAATGAACTAAAGGCACAGTTTTTAGTGTTGAAAACTGTATTGGCCGACTGGACAGCGGTACATGCGAATAAGCGCCTTATATAATTGACGCGTATAGATACAGCTTATGAATCGGGAGGGGGGAAACAGGTAGCAGTGATCCGGATTTATATCACTTACTAAAAGTGTTTGAAATAATGGAACGTGGTACCTCGTGGTATCGCGGCACATTTCATAAAACAAGCAAGTGCATCAAGTGCGCTTCCTGTCTGTTGGTTTATGAGACAAATGCCTCAAAATTTTGAACAATAAAATTCCATTTGTACTAAGTTGGTTATTAATGCCTAACGTGACTGTTTATGTTGAAATTGAAATTTCCACTAGAAAACACATATTATATGATAGAATTGCGTGTGTAGGATGTTAGTGCTACTTTATATGAAATATTGTCTTTACGATTCTAAAACTGAACTGGCGCGTTTTAGATTCGAAACTGAAATTCTGAATGGGTGGTTTATAGGTGTGTGATTTATTTGAACGCTTTATCAGAATTGCCATTTTTAATGTTTTTATGGCTAAGATTCAGCTTCTTCGCGTTTATTTCCGCTTTAGAGATCACGCCGGCCGATTGCGTGTAGAGGTGCGGTATGAAAACAGTGAATATAATATTGTGTGATGCCTAAAAATCTATGAATAACTAAGCTATTACCGTTAATAGGACGCCCATTAAAGCAAACTGTTAACGACCTTTCCTTGTCAGTGTTAAACTGCTGAAGGAAACCTGTTGATAGGTGTGTGCATATTTAAGCAGAATAGTGTATTTTACTAATACTAACATGAAGTTTGGCATACGTATTGATAAGGTATAAATGCTGATTTATTTTAAAGATTGAATACGTCTGTTGTTTATAAGAGTATGTGATATACAGGGTGAGTCACTTCAGTGTCACCCTCCTACTATATCCTAAACGATTGAAAATATTAAATTGATATCTTAACAAAGTTGTTTGGGTCCTAATGAGCTACTTTATGTCCTTATGTTTCTGATAAAAATCATGGCCCGCTTAATTAAATCAGTTTTTCACATTTTACTCAAAATTTTTGAAACGTTAGAGTAGGAAAGTTTTATATCATTAACATGAGAAAAAATCTCTATCTAGCTGCTTAAGAAAATATTTATATCCGCATTTTAAAAAACAGTTGATGAAGTCACTGTTTAGTCGCGTAACATTACATGACTGTAGCATAAACTGTCGTATTAGGCCCCAAACAACTTTTCTTATGAAAAAAATTTAACATTGTTTAATAGTTTAGGAAATAGTAAGAGCGTGACGCTTAATTGACTCACCCTGTATAATATATTCAAATTTATAATTTTATCAGTGTTTAGGTATATTCTTCTGTTATTTTGTGAGTATCAAGTTTTAGTCATTTGTGCAATACGAGCCCTGCTCTCACTTTTGAAGTGAAACTTCTTTGTCGGCAAGAGTAATCCCGCGAATGGCATGACGAAAGTGATGGAACGATAGTAATAGAACGGTCGAATAGGTCGGCTAGATGCAAACTGAAGCGAGCAATATTCAGTTGTGCTATCACAGACACATTACTCTAAACGAGTGTATTTTGTGGCTTTGCTTATATACCCAGCCCACGAATCGCATATCAAATGAGAGATATGATTTATAATATTTTTGACTCAATTTTGAATTATATTTCTGTTCTACTAAAACAAAGAATATATTATTTTCAATTTAAATATTGACATTTAAAACATTCAACATTTGCATATAAAAAAATTAGAAATTGATAAAATTTCTATGTGAATTTCGCGGTACAAACCCCTTCCTTCACAAAAAAATTTGTTTTCTGCGTAGAACCAGATCATGCCGACATATTTTTCTTAAGTAAGTTATTTGCTATACAAAATGGCTTTTTGCGACCTTTTTGACCGGTATACACTTTTCTATCAATAAAAGAATGCCCAAATTGCCAATTTTCAAATTAAACGTTTTTAACAAAGATAACGTAATATCTTAAGTACTTGGAATATCGACTTGATGTTTTTTTTTGTTTAAAATCAGATGCATCCGCGCTGTCTATGATCTCATTTTGATATCCGAAAAAACTTTTATTTTGTTATTTTTTGCCCAAAGAAATTACGAATATGACTTTTTTATGTCGATGTGGTGAAATTCGTACTAAGCGACAACCTTTTTTATTTGTAGATTGTAACATGTACATGCAGCAAACAAAATTTAGAATCAACTTTGAGGAAAATTTTAAAGCAAAACATAGATATCATATGGCTATGATTTTGATGGTATGATTTTTTTATGAAAACGCCTCACACTTTCTGTGCTTTTTGTGTCACATCCTACACGTAAACCTTGATAGTGCTTAAAGCTGTGTACATATAAAAATAACTTAAGAGTTAGCTATAGATTTTCTTTAATTATTAATAAAACATGAAACAAAATAATACACATAGGTGACGTAATACAAAACTAATGACGTGTAAATAAACGAGTAAAATTTTATCATGTTTTCTTCTGTTTCTAATTCAGAATCTTTGAGTAAACTTACTAAACTATTGTTACAATCTTTACAATTGCATTTACTGCAACATTTCAGTTCCTCTTTTATGCAAAGGTCCATCCATGCTTGTTTGGACTTTCTACGTTATTATTATGACTTGAATACCAGATTTGTAACTGAAACCGTATTCGTTTTCTGTTAAATGACAGAATTTAAAAAAACACTTTCAGTGAGAACACTTTAAGAGTTTTACTTAGAACTTGCGTGCTCGACACACATTTCGTTTTTTAATTAAATCTAGGCCCTGCTTCTCTTCTGAAGTAAAAGTGGAGAAAGGCCAAAACCCAGTGTATAAACAGAACCGACATGAGACAAGGGATAGACATTTGTAACAGATGTTAAGTAAACCATTTTCAAACTATAAATCACAGAAACATTACTTAACAAAGTTATCTTGCTTTCACAAGTATCGATCTGGATTAAATGCAGTTCAAGTTATAACTTATCAACAGTAATATCTGCTGCTGAAATTTCATCAAATATTTTGTCAAAGTAAGGACGATTACTTAACTTGCTCCTCTCTTGGTTATCTTGTCAAAGTTATTTAAAACATTGTTATAGCACAAACTTGTTTAAGATTAATTTAAAAAATGTAAATTAAAAAATAGAAACTCTTACGATAATTCCAAATAAATTTTACAACATAACAACTGGAACTTGTATTATTTTCACATGCTTGCTATAATATTTATGTTATTGTAAATGCTTTTAAACAACTTAATAAATTTAAGCATTGAAGCATTAAAAAAGATTATTAATAAAAATGAAAGTCTACTTAGCTAGGAACCCTGGACCTTCAGCACGGAAGGCAAACGCTACTTATGAGCAAACGCAACATGCATCTGCAGATGTTCTTAAATCGCCTTATCGACCCACAAATTTATTAACCCATCTGTTCATTTTTTCATTACCACTTCTTTAATGACAAAAATTTAAAAATCGCCCAATATTTACATCTAACATTTTTTTTCACATGAAGTGATAAAATGTAGCTAGTCGTACTTGTTCTGGTAAGCAAACAAAAAGAAACCTTCCAGAGGTTATAATGCTATTGAAGTCGAAATTCATAAATGTTTGAAACAACGAAAATTTGATGGTTTGGGCTGATCGCGTTTGTACATCCGTAAAATCTTAACATTTTTTTTCTTAATTAGTTCTCATATTATAAAAATTCTGAAAATTTTTGAAAATTGTGAAAAAGTTCTAAATTTAGTTAATTTTCAAACTTTTTTAATATTTTCAATAATTTTTAAAATTTTCGTGATATTTAAAAGTTTTAACAATTTTTAAAACTTTAAAATTTTGAAAAATTATTAAATTTTTCAAGATATTTCATACTATTCTACACTTTCAAACTTTTAAATCTTTAAAATTATCAAATATTTACAAATTTTTAAAATGTAAAAAATTATTAAATTTTCCAAAAATAGTCATTAGGAAATTTTCAAAATTTTCAGATTTCAAAAGTTTTTTAAATCTTGATAAAAAATATCTTATTTATAAAGAATTGTCAAAATTTCTTAATTTAAATAATTTTGAGTATTGTAAATATTTTCAAAATTTTTAAAGATTTTCACAACTAATATTTTTAAATCTCCATATTCAAGGAAGATCCTGTGGCGGTTGCCCGACAGCTTTTTACTTTCCCATACCTTCGGTATAGAGAAGTATTTATTCCATGCGAATTTTTAAAATCTAAATTTCAACGGAAATACACGTTTTGGGGGCCAAGGAACCCAAAAAATTGGTTTTTAGAATATGTTTGTATGTGGGTGCGTGGGTGTGAGAGTGGGTGACGCCTCTACAGACGAAAGTAATGGACCGATTTTGATGAAATTTTAAATCAAAATGCAGAAGCTGGTGAATGCTTGGACGACAGAAATAGAAATTATAAAAATGGAAGTGAACATAAACAAGACCAAAACCATGATAGTAAATGAGAAACAAAAAGAAGACCAAAACAATAAGGACATAAAATGTAAAAACAAGAAACTGGAGAAAGTAACGACGTTTGAATTCCTTGGAAGTATAATAACAGAAGACGGAAAAATCGACGCCGAGTTGGCAAACCGAGCGAACAAATCGTCAAGAATTTACTACACTATGAATAAAACAATACTAGGCCACAAAGATATAGATTTAGAGGTAAAAAAGAAAATATATAAAATGATAACACTTCCAACAATTACCTATGCTAGTGAATCATGGACGCTTAGAAAAAAGGACGAGATTAAAATAAATGCCATGGAGATGAAACACCTTAGGAGAATGGCAGGAAAGACGAAGTGGGACAGAGTGAGAAACGAGGACATTAGAGAAATTATCAAACAGGAACCAATACAGAGAAAAATAAAAAAGAGGCAGCTGAACTGGTTCGCACACATGACAAGAATGGAACCAAGCAGAATTGCAAGGAGACTAATGGAAGCAGGAAAGCCACCTAAGAAACGAAGAGGCAGACCTAGGAAGAAATGGCTGGACCAAATTAAAGAAGTAGCAGCAGAAAAAGGTGTGACATTGGAGGAGATTAGAACAATAGCGAGAGACAGGCAGAGGTGGAGGAAATGGATAAAGGACTAGAGACCACCATCCGACGCTCGAAAGGGCACGAAGGATTAGAAGAAGAAGAGGTTAAGCTTTTCAAAAAAATCCTAGACCACAAACGGAAGTTACACATGTTTTTTTTTGTAGCGTTCTTTTTTCGAAATAGATTTTTTTAAATTAGCTCTAGTTAAAAAATGTATATTTCATTCTTTGCATATTTTTGGTAACTTCCCAAATAAAAGTCATTATAGCCATTTTTGTCCGACATCCGAAGCGAAGTTTGTTATTCGACGAAGCGCGGCGGGCGCTTACCTTGCCTTCGTGCAGCAGCCGCTAGTTCTATGGGTAGAGTTACGTTGCAAATACGGCAACGGCAAGTATTAGTATCTAGTATTGGCTACAATTTGTATTTTTCTTTGGAATTTCACTGTGGCGCTTTCTATGAATCTGGATGGATGGCATGGAAGGTTATAATTATAAAATTTACTCTTTTGCAAAAACGATAAGTTTTAGTATGGGAAAGTCCACTCGAAGTCCACACTTCAGCTTTATTGAAATTATAATCACCTAAACTTGAGTTAAAAAACACCGCATTTAAACCTAAAAGTTGAAGCAATGTAAAATTCATAGAACAGCGTTCAAATAGCTTTTTAGTAAACCATACCACGTGAGCTTTTAAATTTAAAAGCAACGCTTTTCTTAAGAAGTGCAATACTCCGCACCGCCTTGGTTTAGTTTTTTGGATAGAAATATTCGAATGGAACTAAAAAGTAATTATTGCTACCTTATTGAGCGAAATGTTCAAAATATTTTCTTAACCAAAAGCGCTTGGTAGTTACATTTATTGAAAAAATTGTTATATTAAACGTTTTAATAACGTTCTGTATATCTATTATAAACAATAAGATGTGGGTTTCTTTTAAAAAGCTGCAATAAAAGTTTTGAGTGTCTCCATAAATATCTTACTTTTAACATTTCAGAGCCATACATATCAATTTCCAATTTAATTTAAAGTGGTTATTCGGTTACGCGTTCGCGGAGGAGTAGAAACCGAAAGTGGTTTTAAAACTGTTGAAGTTCAAGTAAACGATTTCAAAGTTGGAAGATGTATAATAAGGACATAAACCTTGGAAAGTTTTAACAGTTCGCATTCTCCAAATTACCTCTTCACACCTACGCTAAAACACAGGTGGAATATTCTATTAAATTATGGATGAATCTGAAGGGAAAACATGCAAGTTTTGATAATTATTAAAACTTGTTTCTTTTGTATGCTGAAAGCTACATGCCCATAATTTTGTTCAAGAAACTTATAACGTATGTGTACTGCATTCGTCAAAAACGACGCAGAATGCATTTTGAAATTTCCATTTTTATTGCTTCCATGAAATCTGAATGAGGACAAAATGGGTTTTCTAAATTATGTCTGTTTTTATTTGGGTTAACGTCGGAAGATAACATGCTTTATGCACAAATTTCTACCACAACGCCTTTGGAAGGTTTTGAAACTAAATTTTTCAACGTGCCCATCCTAGTCCCCTCTAGATAGGTGCAGCTCAATTTAATTTCAGTTTCATTCCCTAAATGCGTCACAACGAATGAAATATATTACGTCAAGAACTGTTAGCCTTTTACACAAAGGAAATGAATCGATAACGTTCGGAAATTGTACACTACAATAGCTTTTTACTTGCATGCAAGAAAACGGACAGCACAATAACGAATTCACCAATGTAGCAGCTCCTGTCAAATATTTCCTGGTCTGTATAAATTACATTGCCTCGAATGTACAATTGTACAGTGGCGTACTTTACGATTACAATATACAGGGTGCCCCACAATAAGTGTCCCATAATTCACCAGCTGATACAACATCCAAAGATAAGCAGGAACTTTCACATGAACATGAGCCGACAAACGCTTTGTTTTCACAAAGTGTTAAAGTTTCGGGAGAAGAATCGTTTTTTTTAAATATTTATATGAAATACTTTTTCAAAAGAGTGGCGGTAGCTCAAGAGTGGCGGTAGCTCAGAGGTTGAGCGCTCAGTATCTAACGCTGAAGGTCTAGGGTTCGATTCCCCGCCGATGCCATGCAGCAATAAAAATCTATGCCGCAACCCGCCACTCACATTCCCCAATCCGGTGTAGGCAGCCGTGGGGTCTTAATGCCTGAAACCTTCTCTGGAATTTAGTCGTTCGGATTCGACGTTAAACTGTAGGTCCCCCGTACTCCCACCTTAGCGCTAAGGAGAGTACGTGGCAGAGAAGAGTGCCGGTGCCCAGCAGTGGGACATAAAGGCTGATTACGTACTTTTTCAAAAATCTTCAAATTTTTCACAACGTTTGTTATAACGGCTGTTGTGATTTATTGTTGAAAATTTCAGATGACAAGATTCTAAAATTTTCGAATAAGGTTACTTGAACTAGTTTTTCTCGGAATAAAACTCAATGGTGAAATCAAATTAGTTTAAAATCCAGTAGCGTTGAGATTATAGATTTTTTAAGATTATGATATGAACATCTACGCCAATGATATTTTGAATACGTAAACTGCCAATCATGAAGATCGACCAGCACAAGCGCTATACCAAATTTTAAGATTCTTGAAAAAACCTTTCTAGAAATATTTGTCTAAACACGATTTTTTCCGAAACTTTACCACCCTGCATTTTGAAAACAAAACGTTGGCAGGCTCATGTTTACATGAAAATTTCTGCTTATTTTTAGATGTTTTATCATTTTTGGGACACTTATTGTGGAAAACCCTGTATAGGTCTGCATACGCTCATTGAATCTGCAAGCAACATATGCGCATGCTGTCATTTATAAAGGATCAAAGTTTTACTGCCAGAAACATAAAGTAAATCGCGGAAATCCTTTTGAAATGCGAAATGCCTGCTCTTAAATTTCAAGTCTAATCTTTCATGTATCAAACATTTGAACAAGAAACTATCCCAGCTGAAATTTTCGGAAAATTATCAGGTTTTAATGTTGCATCACTGAAAATTCCAACGATTATGCTTGGTTAAATAGTAATTAAGGAAGGAAACGAAAATCTTCAATAACCGATAAATTTTCCGTTTCCCGAAATTCTAGAATTAGCTGGGTGGTGAAGGTTTGACGACCTTCCATGGAAGCATTCACACGGCATGAATTTTGCAAGTCCGTAAGGTAAAATTAAGAAAGTTTGTAGAATCAGATGTAAAAGCAAAACTTAAAGTATATTAAACTTTCGTCAGATTCTCATTTCAACTAGTCAGAATGGAAGTGCGCAGTTGTATTCGTCCTTCTTAACATTAAATAATGGCTCTCGCTCATTACACGCTCGTAGATAACACAAAATAAATCCTTTATTGCTCCAGACACATTTAAGTCCCACTAAACAAAGTGAAACAGTGGCAGGATAGCAGGAAACTTATCCTGCGGCGTGCCCGTTCTTTCCTGCTGACCAAATCCTAGGACGTATCAACGCACGCTGAGTTTCTTCTAACCCCCTTTTAGTGAAGCGGAAATGCTTAAAATAATATTAAAGCCCCACAAATAAACACTTGGGAAAGGTAATTTTTTATCCAACGCCTTGGAAACGATATAAGGAAGACATTTCTTGTAGTTCCTTCGAGATAATTTTTTTATTAGTAGAAACAAGCCGTAAGATGTGTTCGCATGCTTTCTTGTGATAGTAGATTTATACTAGTGAGGCCACAGGAACTCTATGTACGGTGTATCGCTTGCCATTACCACAAAGTGGTGGTGAGAGTATCCAACCTTACAAAAAGGGCTGTTTCCAAGTTGAATTCTTTAATGGGAATTTGAAACAGCAACTTAGCTTCTTACAGATTCTTAAAGTTTAAAGTATTTATTTCACAAATGCGGCAGGAAAATGCTGCAAGAAAAACTGGTTATTACAAACTTTTGTGTTAGTTACAGTTAATCGGTTAAATACTTGAATTTTGCGAAAAAAACTTAAAATTGTTAAGAGACACATCGGCTACATTGTAATAGGAAATGCTAATTTTTATTTTCGTAAACTAAGTTTTAGTATTTAAATATAGTTTCGCTTTTGCCACCAATATTTTTCCGAATTTCCTTAATTATATGAGAGCAGTATTGTGAACATTTACAATTAGATATTAATTGTGAAATTTTATCTCAGATTTTTGCCGAAAGTATAAATTGAATTTTGAGTTTGCTCTTCTAATAAGCAGACCACAAACCGAAAATCAAAAGCTGCTGGTTCGATTCCTGCACGGGCACGATGTGAAATGAATTTTTTACAAATATCTGATTTCAAATTTTCACAATACTACCTTCATGTATTTGAAAGAGTAGAACTATTTAGGATAAAAGCGAAAATATTATATAAACAATTAATCATGCCAAGAAAAATAACAAATACAAGTTTTATCATTTTAGCAACTTTAAACTTTATTGAATCACTCACCCTTTTGAAGATATGAAGGAAAGTAAAACACAACTTTATTGCAATTCAAAACAAAAATAAACTCAACTTTACTGCAGTTGAATGAAATGTGGAATAAAACAAAACAAATTAGGTTAAAATACCGTTAAATTCTCTTTGGAACAATTTTGTTGTATAAATACTTTTGCATTCTGAAGTTTTGTAAAGGGTTGCGAAAATATGTATCTTATAAAACGCGCTTTTAATTACATTGACGAACTTTTCTGAAAAAAGCACAGTTACTTACATTAAAATTTAAAACGCAATTTTACTTTGTTTATTAAATAGAACTTTACAAAGAAAAATACATTGATCTTAAAGATATTTGATAAAGCATCTGCTAGGCAGCATTAACTCTATTGCCATTTAAGTCAGCTGCAAAACTTAGTTTTTTCAGCTGAAAAAACTACAAATGATAATTTTTTAACAAAAAAACAAAACGTAATATATCATTAACCATATCTACTATACCGTGTGAAACTAAATTCTGGTAGACACCAAATACTTTCGTTTCTTTTTTTAAAAAAAGTAGTAAGAAAAGCATCTGAGTTTCTGCTACGGCTGACGTTTCCCTCACGGTTGACCAGGACATCTGCAGGGATATGAATTTGACTGCTGCTGGAACACAACTGTGTTTCGATATCTTAACATTTTTTTTTGCTATTATTTGTAAAATCTTAACAAATGATATCAAACAAATGGTTGTAATTTTATTGTTTTCAATAGTACTGTTATATTATTGGCACTTTTATTGACAAATTGGTTACTAGTTGCAAAGAAGCGGATTAAGGTGACGGAAGTCTAATAAAAAATGTTGCTACCGGTAACTATACAGTGATCTTAAACAATATTCTCTTTTTTACTATCATCTTTCTTTAACAGCTATTTAACGCATATTTGAATGACCTTCGATAATTTTTTTTAATTCATAGGAATTTTTTTTTAAATATTAAAAATGTTACATTTTTAGAAGAATTTTTATCGTATTTAACTGTAGAGTAATGTCAACTTTAAAATTTTAATTATATTAAAGAATTTCTATCAAACATAAAGAAATAATGCTACGTGGTTTACTGAAAACTATTAAGTAATGAAGTAAATTATTGTATAGTTGTGTCTTCCCAAAACACCACTGTTAATTTGTATGCGCCGCCATAACTAGTAGCTCGAACAAGACGCAACAAGTTCAGCCAGTTTAACATAAATGGCTAAAATAAAAGCACGTTTTTGTTGTTGTAACCGTTGTTTATCAGCAATCTCGCCAAATTGTGAATTGTTTTGCAAACCATTTTCTTTAAACTGTGATGTTTGGAATCTTTTTTTCTACTGCAATACCCTATTCAGGGCATTGGCGACCTCTCTCCTAGGTCTGTGTTTGGTGCGCGGATATAAATAATTTGACATTAAAATAATTTTTTGAAAGGAAACTCGATTTTAAATAAGCACTTATACTTTTCCGAGATTTTTACGAATAATTTGAAAATGTTCAACTAATAAAGAATTATCAAGTTACAGAACAATAAAGTCAGTGAAAATGTGGTTGTTCTCAAATAAATACAAAAAATTAAGAATTACAATAAAACTATATATTTTCTTTTTTTAGTGCAAATTTGTGTTTTACATTTACAGTGTCCGGATTTCTAGTGTAGTATTTAATCAGTATTTCAACTATGGGTCAATCAATTAATAATAAATTCTGGCATAATTCCATTAAATATATAGTTGGCGCATATATGTAATTTTAACCGAATTATTTACGGGTTTAAAATAGCAACACACTCACATGTTTGAGCTTATTTAAATAATTATTGTTTATATATGCATAGTCAGGGGTTAAATGATTGCTGCAAATAACCGTGTATTGTGTAGGTTTAAAATCTTGTTTGTTTACAGCTTCTATCTATTTGTTTAAACGTTCTTCGTTTGACAAAGTAAAGTAACAAGTAACATAAATAGATTTAAGTTAATATCAACAGCAGTAATAGTAATATCACACATTAAAAAAAACTATATTATCATTGTATCAAAATTGCTTATTTAGCCTGATTTTTGACCCTTTCTTTAAAAACTGCAAACCGAATCTCTTTTTCCAGGAATTTTTACAACTCACTGCACAACTAGCGTGTTGTGCAGTCTTAAAAATTAGGTTTTACTAATAAAAAATTAAATTTAATTGTTTCTATTAAAGTTGAAATATTTGCATTTGTGAAATGTCACAAAACTGACTTTGATCAACTACAAAATGGCGCTTGGCTACATTTTTCTGTAGCAGTCGTGTATCTAATGAAACTATTAGAAATCTGTGAGCCCGAACAACTACTGTGAACCCGAATTTGCTTCCCTGTCTTGTATACTGCAGCGGTCCGCCCTACAAACGAAGATAAGCTCAATGTAATAAACTCGTAAGTATGCGAGTTGTATTACATTTATTTTTCGCTATAATCACCCCCCCCCCCTCCTTCGCCTAATAACACGCTCTTTTATATTCTATCGTTCGCTCTACGTGGTGTTGAAGAATTTAGGTAAAATGATCCAAAGAAACAATCCACAAAGAAGAATAGTCTACGGAAAAATAATCCAAAATATGAAAGGTTTATTTCATTATTATTAGTACTGGTGGCATTGCTTTAATCTCAAAATTATCTAAAATTAAAGGGCAGTGTAGGTAAGACAGGCAATAATATCACTTTACTAATAAGCCCTAGCTTTACTTTGTTGAAGTTCATTTTAATTATTGTAAATAAAACAATTCTTAACTTTAACAGGTTTTTTATTTTAGCCTAAAATAAAAACCTTCTTGAAGTTAAGAATTTTTTATTTACAAAAAATTAAAATGAACTTCAACGAAGTAAAGCTACAGCTTATTACCAAAGTGATGTCAGCTTCGTTAGAACAACAAGCTAAAATGTGTAAGAAGAAAAATTAGGCCAAATTAAAAAAACTGTTGAAGTTTAGAATTGTTTTATTTACAATACATTAAAGATATTATTACTACCTTATCTTTATAATCCTATTTTCTTTCTTTGAAAATGTTATTTGCAATTTTTACCAATTCCTCACAATAATTATGGTGCTAGTAGTTGGCGAATGATCAACAAACATAATTATTTATTGTAGATGCTCGTATAAACTTGAAAATATTATTTGCGGAATTCACTAATTTACTTCTGCCTATGGTATGCTGGATTTAAATCACTGGATTTAAATCGAGATTTTTATCAAACGATATTTTTTTAAAACTTCAATAAAAATATTAAAACATGAAACCAAGTACAAATAGGTTAAATGGGCAATTGTAAGCAACAATATATTTGATTAAAGAAATCCATTAAAATAAAAAAAATCCATTAAACAAACAAAAATCGATTTTTCTAAATTAAATTGAGTTTTTTTCATGCCCTGTTTCTGTCTAAATTTTTTGTATTTTTTGACATATGTGTATAAGTAATTTAGATCCATATCAAAATAACATTTTAAAAGGTATAAAAATATAATTTATCTTTTCATTTTTATAATTTGTATGTTAGAAAACTAAGAGTAGGTATTAAAAATAAGTTTTTTCCAACGAAATTCTTCATTTACACGATGACTATTGTACAATTAAGGTAATATCTAACGAAACCCGTAGGCTATGCCTTGCGCCTTTTTTTTGTTTATAAATAAATAAGCTAGTTAAGTTGGTATCCTCTATCCAAATTCCTTGCTCTAATGCTTCCTTACCGTTCTTTCTCGGCTGAAGAGGAACTTAGAACTCCGGAAGACCTCTATAACCCCCCTTCACGGGAAATAAAACGACACTGAACTTTCCTACTTTTAGCAGTCCGCTGATCAAAGTCTTAGTTCGATGATTTATATGGCAATTGCTGTAATTCTTTTTAATATTAAATTCGGATCTTTTCGACCTGCCTCAACTTGAGAGGATTGCGGCATTGTTTGCGCAGGTTTTTTTGCGCGTTTGTTATTGTAACTTCCCATATTTGGGTTAAGTTTAGTTTTTGTTTATTATTTGTTAACCTATTTATTATAAAACATGAGCATAATAATATCGTCCACACACGTTAAGCAAAACGAAATCAATTCATTCCATGTCGAAGCTAAGCCCGCGGTGGCTAATAAAGTTGTTCAATATCTGTTTGTCTAATTACTGGTTTCACTTGTGCATAGTTCCGGTTTTAGGATATATAGATTCGCGTCTTTCGCACCACAACTGTATAAAATGTACAGTAAATTCGTAAGGTATGTCGAGACATATAATACCTAATACCTAATCATTAAAATAAATTCATCGAAATGTTTATTGTATTATTTCATTATATATAATATTGTCACTAAACGTACCCGCTTTTCCTTTAAAGGGTCTCTGTTTATGAGTGTGTTTGATCGGTAATGTTCCCATTGTACTGTAGAAACCGCTGCTTGTGCTGTTATAAATAATTTCCTAGTTTATAAAAAGTACATAAAACCACCGCACTTATTTGTTCCTAAAATTCAATAGTAATTATTTAATTAGTAAATTAAGAAATAAAACAACAACTGTTAAATACTCTTCCTTGTGCCGCGCCGCTCTACGACTGGTACATAAGCATTGGCTCAAAATAATAAATATTTGCCGAGATGGAAAAAGCCGTCATCGTGTTATGGTGAGACAGTTAATATACACTGTGTCTATAAAGTAACCCCCCTTTCTACTAACTTTGAACGACTTGATATTTTACCGCAAAATTTGGTACGCTGTAATGGAAAATTAAATACTACTTTTTAGCTCATAATTAAATTTTGTATCATTTAAATTGGCGGCTGGGCGCTATTTTGAATTTTTTTAAATGCAATGGGGATCGAGTGACCCCTCATTTGAAAGGTCTTTTAGTTCTGCAACTGACGCTAGAGTTTCAAAGAAAAATATTCAGCCATAACAAAATGACAAATGTTTGAAGATAAAGAAATTTTGTCTTGAAAATGTAAAAATGGACTACTGGATAAAAAAATCAAAACAATTTTGAATTGAGTGAGTCCACATGTTTAAAATCCGCCATTTTGTTATGGCTGAATATTTTTCTTTGAAACGCTAGGATCAGACGCAGAACTAAAAGACCTTTCAAATGAGGTGTCACTCGACCCCCTTTACATTAAAAAAAATTAAAATGGCGCCCAGCCGCCATTTTGACTAATACAAAATTTAATTGTTACCTAAAATATAGTATTTAATTTCTCATTAAAGCACACCAAATGTTGTGGTTAAATATCAAGTCGTTCAAAAGTTAGTTAGGGGGGGGGGCAGTTACTTTATAGACAGACGGTATATAGAAGATTGCTTTAAATAACAAATTAAAATCTATAGGTACAGCATGTTTGCTCAATTCTAATAATAATAATAAAACAATAAAAAAAACTGTATTATATGCTTGGGTGGTGCTTTTCTTTAGATTATTTTACCGTTGCCCACTGTTTATAAACGTTTTTCCACATTTTTGATTTTAGTGAAAACACTCGACTTTGCTATCTACATTACGCAATTTTAAAATTCAATAGAAAAGTTATGGTTAGATACTATTTATTAAGATCTCTATTCGCTTGTAGAAACAATATTGTACAGATATGAACCTATTTATCTAATACAATTCTTTTTCGATTTTTAAATATGAAGGAATGACAATTTCAATAACACGGATTTTGCTGTTGCATGAGTTTTACAATAAACATTGATTTGTGTTTGTTTTTCCTGACTTCTCAGTTTATCACTCATGTCCACCATTTGCGCCTCTTTTCTATCAGCTTCAGTCGTCTATTACAGTCCTTGAGTAAGAAAATAAAACGATTTAGTTGCTACTAGTTTAAAATTTATTAGCGCTTGCTTGTAGTTTAGTGGTTTCGCTAATATAACCGTTTCCAAAAACTCAATTTGTACCTGGGTTTTCTACAACTTGAAAGCGCATTATTTAGTTTTTTTTGTAATTCACAAAATCTACTCGTGGGCAACGCATGCCTATCAATTTTTTGTTAACCTGAAGGAGAAAAAATAAGGCAGAGGTATGCAATTCAGATAAATCATTCTGCGTCGCTTCTTCAATTTTCCATACAAACCTACCTGACATGACAGACAGACTGACATATGAAAGGGAATTTTATTGTACCCTGTCCAGTTTACAATAAAAACTAACAAAACGTAAAATTGAAAGTCGCATTTCCTGTTTGAAGTGAAGAGAAATAGGAAATTCCATTCCGAGCCCTGAAATATGTAATTGATATGCAGGTTCTTTCCTCCAACTTTGCTTTTACTTTCATATAGAATTTTTAACTATAAATCATTATTTGATAAAACTTTCGATTTTTATAACCAAAATTTTCCCGAGTGCGTCGGTAAATTACACTTCTATTCGTACGAAATGTCAAATTTATATGAATTAATCTTCTTAGTTATTCAGCTTTGGAAATATAGAAAATGAAAATTTAAACTTGCTGCCTTTTGCAAGACATCTAGGCAAACTGTTAAATAATACTATATACACAAGGGAAAGCTGCGAATTCGAGACGCAAAAGCACTTCAGTCGACTGACATTTAAGACAACTCCTTTTGCTACGATTAGATGAAGTTACTGAGATATGGTATCTCGCGAAATAGTCCTGACCTATCTCACTTCGCTGACTCTTGTTACATTCCTCATTTCTGGTAAAACTTTTCTACGAGTTACTGCCCGAAACTGACAATCAATAGGGACATTAATTTTATAAGCAATTTCAAAACAGACGTGAAATAAGATATGTTTTGATTTTATCTGGTTATAATGTTTTGTTAATAAATCAACCTGAATCTTTAGATCGTAAAAGCTAGATTTCTTTTATAATTATATTATTAACAGTATCTTAACCTCATAAAAAATTTTAAACGAACAGCTATGTTACTATTCCAATGA
Organism: Ctenicera cuprea; assembly: GCA_958336395.1. Lineage (NCBI taxonomy): Eukaryota > Metazoa > Arthropoda > Insecta > Coleoptera > Elateridae > Ctenicera > Ctenicera cuprea. The sequence goes on from OY284491.1 coordinate 28,090,231, forward strand.
TTAGCCTACGAAGACTTCATAATTAAAGAGCTAAAATTTAGACGACAGCAGATTTTAATTCAGTCAAGCAAATAAAGCATTCGGTAATTTCCCGCTCATTTTGAAATGAGCTAAAATATGTCATTATTCAGATTTATAGCGTACAGTATCTATATTTCTATGGAAAGATTAAAGAAAACCTTGTATATAGTTATTTCTTTAGAAGTTTTCTTTTCTGCATGAGATTTCTATCCGAAAGCAATTAATTTCCTAGTAAATAAATCGAGACGAAGCTTAGTTTGAAATTAAAAGTTTCTCTCGAATTTTGACAAATCTAATAAATTAAACCATGTTTCTTGTTAGCAGTAAACAAGTAAACAGATACGATTTTTAAGATGTCTAGACTTTATTATTTCGCCTATTGCTTCTTAACTTTATCGATACAAGTTTCCACAAGTTTATAAGTAGCGTTTTTGTTTCAATAAAAGTGAGTGTGTTTACCTTTTTCCGTAATGAAAACACATTCAATTGTATGGAAGTTTCGGAATGGAATCAGTTCTTTTTCAGTTCATTTCACCGAAAATCATTATGATATACCAAATTCAATTATAGTTTAGTAATGTTTTACTTTGTTTATCGTTTATGGCGAAATGAGCTTTTATTAGTTATATTCTTGAAGAAATATGGAAAATCGGTATTGGTTCATTCCCCGTGAAGGGGCGGGCCACTATAGAGATCTAAGCTTCTCTTCAACCGAGAAAAGATGGTAAGGATAGGTTAGAACAAAAAATTTAGATAAAGAAGGATTTCCGCGGAAAGTACTGTTCCCAGTATTCACCTTTTGGAGCAGAAAAACTTAAAAAAAAAGTGTGATCGAGACCAGTCGCCCGGGCCGAAAATCGAGCCCAGGGGCTCCCGAATGAAAGGCGGGCGAGTTATCCGCTCTCGGTATTTTCTTGACGCGAAATGATATGTAACTACTTTAATTAAATTTACTTTAGTTCTCAATCAAATATGTATATATCTCCACGAAAAACAGCATCGCCAAATAATTATTATAACAGAGAAATCTCAATTATTAAACAAATTGTATATATTAATGGTTTTAATACTAAACTTATTGATACATTAATTAAAGAAAAAGATTATACATTAGCTATTCAAAAATCCCATATTTTGGTGACAAATCAAAAAAAATTGCTAAAATTGTAAAGTAAGTTTTAAAACAACTAGAAACATCTTAAACACTTTGTTTAATGCAAAATCAAAAACAGACGATTTGCTAAAATCAGGCATTTACAAATTAAATTGTTCGCATTGTAATTCGGTTTATATAGGCCAGACAATTAGAAATTTTAATATTAGGTATAAAGAACACAGACGTTGTTACAAATACAAACACTTAAATAAATTCAATTACGCTAAACACTTACTAGAACACAATCATTCACTGACGTCTAATACCATAAAATGTTTACACTTTTGTGATGATAAACGTAAATTAGACACACGAAGCGTTTGAAATTCACAGTCATTTAAAAACTGTACCGTTAATGAATGAGCAAATCGATCTCATAAATTCTGCTCTATTGGACATTTTGGAATAAGAAACCAAGGCATCTGCAGACGATTACCGAGATCAAGTCACCAAGTTCTATTGCCACCAAGTGTTTACTTTCTAATATAACCTTTGACAATGCCATGTAAACATGCCAAAATAGGTATAAGGTTAAAATAAATAAATATTGTTAAAGTAATTAAGTATTTTATATACCTATAATCAATAATTAAAGAAAAATCAAGCAAAAGTAGCAGCAACTCAAGCCGAGACCAATTTACAGTACAAACGGTGATTAAATCGTCATTCAAATTTTGACTAAATTCGGCTTGTGGAATTTCTGAAAAAAGTTTGTCAGTACACAGTGGTACCAGCTGGCAATTTATTATACGTACGTAGTTTGAACTGGAGCAGGTATCTCGTGTGGTTTTGTTCTCCATGTCCCACCTAGTTGGTTTTTAGGGAAGCGAGCTGCATTGTTAAATTTTGTGATGACGTTTTTGTAAAATGCTGAAGCAGTTTAATGTTGTCAAATCAAATGGAAAATTAGGTGTTTCTCCACTGGAAAGGGCATTGAAAATTAGGGATAGTGTGTGTCTTCGTGGTTAGACATTTTCAGCAATAAACGTTTAACGAATTTATGGCAGACTGCAAGTAAATAGACAGATGCTCTTGTAAGTCGGTTTCATTCTTGTTACAGGTCTTGCACTACCAATCAGCTCTACCAAAACTAGCAACCTTTGGGTTGTTCGGGAAATCTCACAGATTCTCCGACGTTCCAAAAGGGAATACCAAAAAAGGTCACTGCCATGTCGTCCAGCCAGAAGAAGCCTTCACCCAACCAGTCTTCCCCGGCTCAGACGCGATTCAAGTAGAACCAGAAGAAAACGCTCAAGAACACTAACGCGCCTCCAACATTCCACCACCCGAAGCCCACGTCTTCACTATCGATGTCCCCGAAGTTTACCCAGGTTTACCTTCTGCATACGTACCACCGCCTCCTATCCCAACTCCCAGCATGCACAGCACTTCGCTGCCTTCTACCACCCCGCCGGTTCTAGCCGCCTCTACCCACTCTATGTTTTAGGTATTCCGATGAACTACTCCACCGCCAAGGCCTTGGACCAGGCCATGAAGAAAATTTCTGGCCTGGTCCTTTCCAACATTGCTGTTTACCGTAACGGTAACGGCACCCTTTCTGCCGCACATTCCGACCTCAGAGAGAAGCTAATCGCTCTGGGACACCAGGTGGGAACTCCACTAAGGATTTCCACCACTCGAACAACACCACGCCACGCCGCTGTCGCCAAGCCACCGTCTTTCTCCTGCGTTGTCCAGGGCGTCGAACTAACCATCACAATAGAAGACTTGAAAGAAAAAGCACTCACCCTCCAATCCATATCCTTCACCAACGTGTAAAGAATTTGCTCCAAAACCACGGACTGCAACACGACGTTACTGCGAGTAATTACCACTCCTCAGGCCTCGATAAACGCTCTTCTATGCGGCCGCGGATGGTGAATGTTCTTTCGTACGTACTCCGTTGACCGTTGCCACCCAACCAAACCACAACCCATCTAATATCACCGCTGTCCCAAGTACGGCCAAGCCGTCGACCTGTGGGATCTGCGAAGCCAGCCACACCCCCGCTTCTTGCAAGCCTGTAACCGAAGCCACGTGTGGAAACTGCAAAGGAGACCTTCTCTATGCGGTGCCTCACACGTTTCAAGGTAGTTGCCGCCCCCAAGACCTCCATTCCACTGTAGGATGTATCCGTCGAAACACCTACAGAAGAAAAAGAAGCCGATTGGTCGATGTTCCTTATTACCATTCTCCTACTTAAGTTTTTCCCGAAACAACGAGAATTCGCCATCAAAATACTAACGCAAACAATTTCTGTTTTTTTTTTCTACAACACTAGATGATCTTTTACGCCGACAACAAGATCTATGTCACACTCAACAAAAACGACGATAAAACATAAACAGCAGCAATATAAGTAGTGATGTAATAACATATATGTTTGATTCATCAGCTACGCTACGCCCTACGGTTGTTTTGGCTAGTTTGAAAAAACATGACCTATTGCTTGGGTTATACAATCTCGGTTGCAGCCGAGATTGTATAAAGCAAGCGACGCGCAACAGATCTTGTTTTATTAACTGGCAAAAAAAACGTAGGGCGTAGCTCACGAGTACAGTTAGTTTTTCTTAAATGCGACATGTTAGTGTAAATGTAGCAGTTTGTTAGCGTAACTTTTGTTCCCAACACTTGGGTCAAATTTAATTTCTGTTTATTAATTCTTCTCTTATTTATTTTAAAAATTAACGTAACATCGTCCACACACAATAATTAAAATCAAATCGGTTTATTCTGTCTCATAAGTAAGCTTGAGTTGGTTGTATTTATTTTACAAATTTATGAGCAAAGATCGCTTGTAATGTAATTTTTTAATATCTATTTATCCAATTGCTGCTTGTACTTGTACATAGTTTCGGATTTAATGTTGGGTATTAATTAGTACTCAGTATGTGAAAACATACGAAACTTTTTATTACACGCAATTGCTGGGTTAACAATAATCTACATTTTAACACTTTCGCTTTTTAAATATGGATAAATTACCGTTTTAAAACAGACAACTGCGTTGGGTGCCGGTGTAGTACTGTTTGGTGATACATTTGACAGCAAGCAGCAGATTATGTGGAAATTATACAAACAAATATTGTTAACCCGAGGACCCTCTTACTTTTAGTATTAGAAAGAAATAAGGCAAACACGTTATTTCATAGTAAAATCTGTTCTCGTTATACATTTTAAAATACCTTTGTTTAAAGCTACTAAAAATCGCCGCCCTACGTGACTACTGCATAAACATTCGCTTAAAACAAGAAACAAATATTGTCGGGATCTATGAACCTGTCATTGTGTTATGATGAGTCAGTTACCGATTTAATATATAGATAGCATGCAAATAACCGACAAAAGTTACTTAGAGTAAGGCAGCTATGTATTAGTATTTTTATTCAGTACTTAAACTGACACTTTACTACAATGTGTGTTCAGCATTACAACTTTTATTTCATAGATAAACACGTTGGTGGTATTATTTCACATAAGAAATTAAAAAGTAGTTTTGCTACCGACAGAAAACTTTATATCTACGTGAAATATGTGGATCGCGAGTAAAACACCATCTCGATATCCGTTTTATTAATCCAAATCTTCCCAACTTTACTGCTATGCTCAAGCACAAAGTTTGTTACTTCCTTATTTCCTTCCTCAATTCGTCCCACACGTTGTGATTTTTATTGTTTTACATCCTATAGAGACTTTATTTTTATTGGGAATAGTCAGGTTCAGGGTTCAGGACTAATATATGTTAACCTTTATGTTTAGCATTTGTGTAGACTTTAACACCTTTTTTACGTTTACGTACGTCATAAAAATTTAGGTTTTTTTATTACAAACTTGCCTCCTCGCAATTTCCATTTAAACTGATCTAAAGCCTAAACGGTGAAAAATAGCAACACCGGTCCTGAAACTAAAGACCTTTTAATAATTTACGGTGTGAAACTCTTCTTTTGGAAACTACCGCTATCTCCGTAATAAATTATTAAGGTTGTGTTAGAACTACGTTGTTTAATTACTTGGAAATTCAAAGATTTTCCTAGTGTAGGCGAACGTAATCCTCACTATATAGGTTTTAATGGCTTTTAAAGACTGTTGTCAAGATTAAATGTATGTTTATTTTAAGTACCTGTAAAATCAGATAAAAACTTATTAACTACTACACTACGTGCAAAATAATAGCTAAAGTTCTTCAAAGAAATTTCTGTATATCAAAGTCTAGAAAATGTGTCAAATATTTTTTTGATGTTCTTGTCGGAGCTTCTACAGATCTAATATAAAATCCGCATTGACCTCTTTTTCAAGCGTCACAAATAATTCGCTTTACTGAACTTAATCGTGAAAGTTTTATTAAACAAAATTATGTTGGTCTTCGAAATTTTCCATAAGAGAAATCGGTTGTGTGTGGTCGATATTTTTAGTTTCTTTAGTTAGTAGTTCAGAAGCAAACTAGCCTTTTGATGTTTTAATATGTGCATGCAAAAAACTATTCGTAAACAAAGGAGCTTTTCAAATCTTCAGGAAGTCGTGAAAACAACATTAAACTGATGACAACAGTTTTTGTATCTAATGTTCCAAATATTGTGATTAGAACTTTCTTTAAATAGAACATTTATATTTGTAGAAAAAACATTTTTAGTTTTAAAAAAGCTCTTGTTTTAGGTATTTTTGGTCCATAGTTAAGGTTCTTAAACACAACAGATAACTTTGCCCTAAAAACTGAAAATCAAATTACGTGCTTCACCTAAATCAGGGCTACAACGTACAAAAGCAGATTAAACTTCGAATACTGCACCATTGATTTTCCAAACCATAAGCTGCATTACGACGAACCGAATCCATCAGCAGAATGAGAATACGTGAAAAGAGAACGTAATTAGTTGAAGTTTATTACTGATTACGCAGGAAATTTTACGCAGTTGCCCTAAAATGGGGTAAAGGGCGTGGAAGGTGCAATAATGCGATGTTATCTGACGTCATAATGTTGTACTCGAGGACGCTTAAGTAACCTAAATGCGCTCTTAAGCGAGCCATTCTTTTTTTGTTTAACTTACGTTAAAAGTTTGTTTAGCTACGTCAAATTTACATGATTCTTTTTTCTTAAACTAAAGCTGGAGTGATTTGAGAATTAAGTTAGCAATTATTTAGTATTTTAAAGTATTTAAAAATATTTTAATTTTCCGGTATGTAATGCAATGTATTCCAACTGCAAGAATGTGCGGCTCGTAACACTATGGCAAATTGTGACACATCACTCGCCTGCCGAATGGAACTCCGATGCCTGTGTTTAGACAAAAGTTAGTTTTTGGATTCGTGGTTTTTTGAGAACGGGCCCGAAAGGGGCAACGTTGTTATGGTGGGTATGCATATGACAGAACTGGCATTTAGCAAAACGGTATTTAAACAGAATCCGATGTCACCCAAAGTGAGTTCATATTCGGAAAACGATTTTGCGGAATCAACAAGCAAAATATGTAAAGAACATAATTGCAATGAACAGAACCAATTTATATTCGGATAACTTGGATTTGTATCAGTATAACAAGCATTAAAAAAGCAGCTTAACTGAATCATAGAAGTAGCATCGAAAGATTACGAAAATATTAATAGTTATGCAAATTAAACTCTGCAACTCATACTCGTATGATTTAAGCGCACATATTGTGTATCTGTACAAAAATATATCAGAATTAATAAAGAGAACAAAATTGGTGTTGCATGTTGCTGTTGTTTAGGCAACACACTATACAAGAGTTCAAATAAATTTAATAAACGTTATAACAATTAGAACAAAATTGTAATAAATTTACTACATCGTTTTAGTGGGGTCTGCGAAAGTCAAATATTATTTACCTGAAATTATAAATTGCTTTGTCTTTTCTACCTACTTGAGACTAGATTAGAAAGAAATACAAATCTTCTCGTCAAATACAACGAGTTCATGAAAGATTATTTGAATCAAGAGCATATGGCGAAGGCAACCATCGGTCTACCGAAAGAACATGAATGTTATTATGTTCCCCATCACTGCATTTACAAAGATCAAGCATCCACGAAACCCGTAAAAGGCAAACAATTAGGGACTCTCTATACTGACGTATGAAAAATTTTATACACTACAAGTGGAAGCCACTCTTAATTATCGACCATTGGTTCCTCTGAGCAGTGACCCTGAAGATCTGTAAACATTAACAGCTATTCTTTTTTTACCAAGGGCCTGCGATTGCTCTCTCAGAACCTACTCTGCCAGATAAACCAATTAATTATGTCAAAAGATGGCAGTTACTGCCACAAACTGTTAGCTTGTTTTGGAAGCGGTGACATTGTGAATATTTGACCACATTGCAAATTAGATCAAAGTGGAAGGACACCAATTTTGTTCCTGTCTATTGGCATCTTAGACGAATCGTCAACGTTTTCCCTAGCCAGGACAATATTGTTCGTGTTGCAAATGTCAAGACCAAACAAGGTCTGCTTATCAGCTGTTACTAAGCTCTGTCGTCTACCTAATCAGTGAAGTGCACTGATTGCATCTGGTGTGTGTTGATCGGATCCTACCCATTCCTTATCCGAAGGCTTCTCTTCTTTTTGCGAAATCTCCCCAACGCCACTGGAGGAGTGAAGTTCGTTCTGAAGTCTAAAACCTACCTTCATTCTGAGGCTTACTACTCACCTTCCAAGCGATTTTTGTTGTTACCCGCACACACGCCAGATCAAACATTTGGTAATTGTTTGTATAATCTATATTTTTTTTTGTTTATGTTTTATAATTTTGCGATGTTTTTTTTATCTCGTACACACAATTAATACATAAACAAAGAACAAAGTTTACATAAACCAACGATTTCAAAGAACAGCGAACAAAGAACTTGGGCTGAAATTTCATACAGAGCCGGCAGCTTCCATGACCTACTGGTGGACCTGCGGAACGCGGCTTCGTTTGCGAACCAGCTCGTATTGCTCGGAGGGAGAGGTCTTGGTGTAGACTTGGTATAGCTGCTGCTGCACACTTCAATTGGATTGCGATGCTGACGAGCTTCGCCGAGACCTGGTGTGGCAGCTGCTTCGCTCTCGAAGAGGCTCGCGATACAGAGAGGCTTCGTAGAGACATGTTGTAGCCGCCGCTTCTTTCTAGAAGAAGCGAGCTTGTTTCGGTTTTATTCTTTAGAACGTCCGTCTTGATCTTTGAGAAATAAACCGCCTTTTCCTTGTCAATGCGTTGTTTGTAATGTATGATATAGTTGTCCAGCACTGTAAAAAATTTAATAGCAACGTCTAAAACATACAAACAAAACGTCCTTGCGCTTTTGTTAACAGTAGGGCGAAATATTTAATTTTTTTATTGAACATTTGTTAGAACTGGCGATTTGTTTTTGCAAAATTGAGAGCGAGTGCGAGGGACCGTGTTTGTTGTGCACACAAAGAGAAAGCAAGAGAGGGAGCGGTATCTGGTTTGTCAACGAATTAGCGAAGCACAATTTGCTGCTGTAAACGGCCATGGTCTTCTCGACGCTGATTGGCTGTGAATGGGGCAGCGAGTCGGAGTTACTTATTATTTTGTAGATTTCGTAGACATAAAATGCTGGCCAAGGACGTTAAATCATGTCAAATTCTTTGAAACGTCACTTGGAAAAAATCACCGCATTAAATAGTCGAATGAAATACATCACCTCTAAACAACAGTGATCAGAAATTATTGGTTTTCAACTTTCGGCTTTATTCATGAACACGTATTGATGTCGAATGCGTTTTTGAGTTGTCTAAAAACGATTATTACAAGGAGAAAAAAATTTTCAAATAAGTATGGTACAATATATTTAGCAATACAATTTTTGTTGGATTTATATTGTTCACTTCGTACATATTTTGTATTTAAACATTTTTCCTTGAGAACAGTTTGCCAAAACAAATATTTTTGAGAAAGAAAAAGTGTTAAAATTTTTAGCAATAACCTCAAGAAACTATTTGTACTTCCAGTATAGGGAGGTATTGATAGCATAAAAATGTTCGAAACCGAGATTTTGACGGAAATACATGTTTTGGATCTCACGAACCAAAAAATTGTTTTTAAAAAATATCTAAATCGATGAAACCTATACCGTCTGTCAATAAAGTAACACCCCCCCCCCCTAACTAACTTTTGAACGACTTGATATTTTACAACAGCATTTGGTGTGCTTAAATGGAAAATAAAATACTAGTTTTTAGCCGAAAATTTAAATTTTGTATCATGCAAAGTGGCGACTGGGCGCCATTTTTTAATTTCTTTTTGAATAGAAAAAGGGATCGAGTTACATTGAAAGTTCTTTTAGTTCTGCGTCTGATCCTAGAGTTTCAAAGAAAAATATTCAGCCATAACAAAATGGCAAATTTTAAACAAATAGACTCACTCAATTCAAAATTGTTTTGATTTGTTTATCCAGTAGTCCACTTTTTTATTTGCAGGACAAAATTTTCCCAGAAATATCTCAGGTGGCTGGAAATAATATTGAAAACGTTATGTTCCAACAAGTCGGTGCGCCGCCTCATTATTATAGGCCTGTTTCTGACTTTCTTAACGGACATTTTCTTGGAAGATGGATTGGTAGGCGGGGGCCTGTAGAATAGCCGGCTCGCTCCCCAGATTTTACTTCATTAGATTTTTTTCTATGGGAATATCTGAAATCGAAAGTGTACAGAACCCGTTCAGAAACACTTGAAGAACTGGAACAACGCATTACAAAAGTTTGCAGAAATAACACTCCAGAAACTTATGAAAATGTAAGGCAGGAATTTCATAACCGACTTTTTGTGGGCCAAGAAGTGAATGGTGAACATTTCAAACACATAATTTAATTTCTTTTTGCTTTAATTCTTAGTTTTTTTTAATAGACTTCTTTAGCTTCAAACATCGTCATTTTGTTATGGCTGAATATTTTTCTTAGAAACTATAGGATCAGACGCATAACTAAAAGACCTTTCCAATGAGGTGTCACTCGACCCCCTTTCCATTAAAAAAAAAAGCAAAATGGCGCCCAGTCGCCATTTTGGATGATACAAAATTTTAATATATTCTGAAAAATAGTATTTAATTTCCCATTCAAGCACACCAAATTTTGTGGTAAAATATCAAGTCGTTCAAAAGTTAGTTTGGGGGGGGGTTACTTTTATAGACACAGAGTATATACTTTTCCAACACTTACCTCAATATGAAGATCGGGTTCTACGACCTCTCGTGGCTCTAAAACCGCAGTTTTTATTGCCCAATTCTTGTTCCTTCCTGTCTTTAACCTGTTGTTCAATATCTTTTCATAAACTTTACTTGTAACGCTAAACAACAAGATATATCTATAGTTTCCACATATTTTAGAATCGGTTTTGTTAAATAATGGCATGATTATGGCGATGCCCAAATCCTTGAGTATGAGATGCTTCTTCCACCCCAAATTCAATATTCTTCTTAGTGGTCACCTTAACAACTCTGCCACGATGTCGTCGTCCCCTGCCATTTTGCCATCTTTAAAACTTCCTTGGCATTGTCAATATTACAATTTACTTTCGGCTTAGACCGCGTCGTCACTTGGGAACTACACCCAGCATAATCAGGTAAGGACCGACCTGTAGCTTGTCTGCCTTTACAAGCATTTGCTCTAGAAGTCTGAGCAATATTTGTTCGTAGGCCCTGCCTGCCTAAACAGGGCCGTGTGCTTAGTTTATTTAAACCTTGGGGCGGACAAGGATTTCCTCTAGAAGTCTGAGTAATATTTGTTCATAGGCCCTGCCTGCCTAAACAGGACAGACAAGCTACAGGTCGGTCCTTACCTGATTATGCTGGGTGTAGTTCCCAAATGCGACGCGGTCTAAGCCGAAAGTAAATTGTAATATTGACAGTTCGAGAAACCGCGAAAGCCTCAAAGAATATTCCTTGGCATTATTAGCAGCTTCTCCTCTGTGATTTTTCTTTCGTTTGAGGCTTTATAGCTAAATACCAGATTTCTGCTCCTACGTAGGGTCTACTAGCAACTCTTCGAAGTACTTCATCCACTTTTCAATTATCTCTGTCTTAGACGTAATTATGCTCTTGTCTTTTCTAGAACATTATGTTAGGTTGACTGATTTTCTGTGGAAAAGTTCTCTAATACTAGCTGCTCTGTTTTTGTTTGATTTTATAGTAACAACATTAACAAAATCTATTTCCATTTGCTAAAGAATTGCACTTCAAAGGCCTTTGACCACTAAAAAATAATGCTCGTGCCAGTTTTCATGACATTTATTACTTAAAAAATTTAACACTGCGAATTATCTTTATTGCTTAAAATGATAGGAATGAACTACATAAAATTTACATAAAGAGAACAAAACAACTTTTACATAAATAATTTCAAAAACTAACTTCATATTCTTGTTTTTCTGTTCACAATAAGAACAAAAGTACGACTTAGTCTATGCTAAAATTTCCATAACTGTTTAATAAAATAGAAAAGCAAAGATAGGAAAGAGAAACCGAGAGTTGAATATAAAATAGATTCCCTAACAAAATTTCACAAGTGATTTATTTTTCACGACGTAGATAATCGTTTATTTGTCATGCAATACTGCAAGATTTAAGCAGATGTGCTGTACGGTTTGCCTGCTTGCAGGGAAATTTAGTTCGTTTTGCTCCAACCAACGTAAGCTCCTGTTTACCCACCTCAAGGAAATAACGAAAACTTCTTACTTTGACTTCATAATCGTATTTTTGTGAAGCTAAAACATAGCTGAACAAGAACATAACATAAAAGCCAAGCTACCGTTTTAACTTTTACTGGTTTTACATAACAAAGCAGGGCATTGTACATTTTTGCAACCACATTTTTGTTGTTGCGGCTGGAAGATAATTCGAATGCAAATTATGGCAATTTCAAGTTTCATACTTTAGCTGAAAATGTTCAAGTCCCAAAGGCCGACACATATATTTTTGATAATATCAATGAATGTGGTTTATTTAAAACTTCTAGCAGATCTTATAGAATTGAAAGCCAAAACTACTTTATTTAGTTTAAGCAACATCTAAATAAAAATAAAATCTACTTTTTTACTTTTTCAATAAATTAATCCTTGTGAATTATGGTTACAACAAATTTAAATTTATTTTCCGTCAATTTTAAGTAAATCGAAATTTTAATTAAAATCAAATGAAAGGGATTCTACACGGAAATTTTTATATTTTGGTAAGGATGAAATCAGCATTTTGACGGAACGAATTTGGAATACCAAATCTTAATATAAGCCCGCCCGTCCAGTGCTCAAATATTTCGGCTGTCGATTGCTAGCACGTGCGCTTATGATTTTCCTGCTGTTGCCGAAGGAATTTTCTGCTCGTAATGGAATAAAATATGGCTTATCTACTTCTCGGCAGTTAGAAAACGTTTAACTAGAATTTACAAACTTGGTTTGATCAAATTAGGAAATTCAAAGCTAGGCGTGTAATATTGCAGTTAATGAAAATGTGTTCTTTAAATAACACGACTTTTGCACTTCGAGTGAAGCAATAAAAACGAACGCAAATTTGTACAAAGAAGATAACATCACACGTTATACAAATTTGAAAAAAATAAGAAAAAGCAACTTCTTGACAAAATGGACGGATTTATGGTGTAGTATTTGCAAACAAATAAAAATAAAGATTGCTCAGCAAAAGTTAGATGCTACTAGGGAAAATACTGAATTGAACTGAATAGCATATGAACTGTAAATATGTGAATGCGATGTAGTAAAAACTCTAAGAACTATAAAGACCACACTACAGCATGAACTTAGCCCTGCGAAGAAATGTGAAACAGTAAAACGTCCACAGCAGAAAAATTTCATATCTTTTGTTCGAAGATTTTTACAACGTACTACACCAAAAGTTATATACCAATATTTATTAGGATGTTTTACCAATTTACTGAAATGTAGAAAAATTGCAAATATCGAGATTGATTTATTAAAATAATCTCCTTATCAGAAAGTTTAAAATTAATAATTAAATTATTAAGATTTTAGAATATCGTACACGTACACCTAGCTATTATACATTGCACTGATACTATACAATCTCAAAAAAAAATATAGCAAATTTTAAAAACTGCTCCGGACGACTCTTGCATTCTGTGAATGTTCGTTATTCGTAAATACTTATGGACGTACTGTAACGTTTCGAAAAACACACTCAGCCTCTGGGTATGTCAGAGCCAAGGTTGAATCGGTACATATACTGCGGTAATAATTAGATATGACCTTTTAACATAAATTTATTTCACCCTATTATTTACAAATCTACTTATTTACTACTGTATGTATTTGAACTAAATAAAATATTTCTCTACAGTAAAATAAAATTAATCATACCTGCAAAAAATTAAATTTACACGGTGTTATAATTAAATTTCTGCACGAGTCTGTTGAGGTTGACACCGTCCATACACTTTTCAAATTGTAGTCTAATCGCTTGTTGCAGACGTTGATAACGTTGATAACTGGAGTAGGATGAATAAACTCTCATCACTCGGCTGCTCGTTTAGCAGACATAATTCGTTTCTTGCTACTAAATTTTACAAAAAAATATTATGATTAATTCGTATATATATGAAGTTCCTCCTAGCTGGTCAGCTAATACTGAAAATTAGTACCAAAGTGAATGCTTTTCACCTTACTAACCATTCTGCTGTTTAAGTTAAATTTATGTCGAAAATGCTGAATATTATACGACCTTCTACCACGGCGTTTCTTCAATGTTTTCTAAGTTACTGCTAGCGAATTTGTACCTAATAATGCCGTGTGCCTCCGAAATTATTATTTTATTTATGACTTTTACAGAAACCTTTCATAATCAAGTAAGATTTCTTATTTCGTTAAATTATTTAAGGCAAATTATTTATTTAAGAGAAAAGAGATCAAAGCGAGTTAAAACCCGTCAACAACAACGTTAACCCTTTATTTAAAAATGAAAGCGCGTAAAACCCTTCACGGCAGACAGGGTTAGAAAATATTGTTTATATTTAACGATACCTGATTCTCAATTACACGATTAGTGGTTCTTGATCCGACTCAATTTACGGGACTTTATTTCTCTGGATCAAGTATTTAATCTCACTGAATTAACGAGACTTGATTTCACTGGATCAACTGTGCTTGGTCTCACTGAATCAACGAAACTTGATTTCTCTAGAATCTAAAGATGAGGTCAAGTGGGATCAAGAACCGTTGATCTAGTGTCTAGATTAACGGTTCTTGACCCCACGGAATCAACAAGACTAGATTTTTTTCTGGATCAACAGTTTTTGATCTCACTGAATCAGCGGGACTTGATTTTTCTGAAACAACGGTTCCCGATCTCACTGAATTAATGAGACTTGACTTTATCGGCACTTCTATCCAATAAAAAAATTAAAAGCGAGTGGAGCTGCAATTGGTTTGGAAAAATAACTAAGTCTATAGCCTATCGTTGATTAGATTTTAATTGAAAGTTAATAAAAACCTATGTTCATGTTCTTTAAAGCAATAATTATAATCAATGTTCAAAGTCATCGCTGGGATCTGAATGTCAGTTTTAGAAGCAGCACTGCTGAAATTATATTAAAATATTACAAGTCTTGTACTTAAAACTTCAATAAAAAGAGATTGATTGCGGTGAGTTTTGACCTATCTTCACACTTTAGCAAAAGCTATTATCTACTTGTGCGTAATTAATCGTTGTTGGGTTGATTTCTTAGACGTATCAAGACTCTGCGTTATTATTCTTTTTTCGGAAATTAGGCGTAACATCTGAGGCGCTGTTAGGCAGTCACCTAATCAAACAGAGTATTATATACAAAGTTCTGAAACTTACATAACCTATTAAACTCTTACTGCTCATTAGCAATTCTAAATAGCAGAAATATCATTCCAAGTAAAATTGGAATAAAAATTCACATTGGCAGCTTGTTTCGTTACAGTACTAACGTGCAAATAACAGACACAAATTTCACACCATCACAATACTTTACATCTTCAAACTGCACGGTTACGAGGAGGCGCAGAAGTAGAAAGTATATATACAAATCCGGCTCTGGCAGATTCAATGAAATTGTCTGATAAAAAATACTTATTTCTTTGCTTAAGTGTCGGATAGTAGATTCTTAGGATCATTAGCCTATCTAGAATTAATTTGGATGTAAATATAAATTAGGTTTAAGCGTCATTTCATTATAAATAGAATAGGTCGAGGGGCAAATACACACACAAAAAATTTGCAATAAATGTAAGTAGTCGCCGAGTGTTTTTAAACAATCAAGACCTTACAGCATTTTTGTATAAATCCCGAACGGAAGGATTTATATTAAAAATTATTACACTAAAATCATTTCATTTAAGCAAGTTTGCAGTGGTACTGATATATAATAGCAATAAATATTTGAGTCCTACTTCAACGCTTTCGATATGATGAATTACCCAATACATTCAAGAGTTTTAAAATTTATTAGTCTGGTGCAAACGGCACTGCTTCTCCACATTACTTCATAACTTCTTAAATAACAGAACTAAATAAAATTAATCAACGCTGATTCTCTGTACGATTACAAAGCAAAAACTAAATTAATGGCAGAAGTTAGTTTCAAACCAAAAACTGCATTAGCAATGCATTATGCCGCAGTTATTTATTTTTAGACATGAACATTATGATACCAAACTTTAGTCGAAAATTTAAATATATTTAGTTATATTTGGAAGGAACTATGTTCTTGGAGTTAGAATTTTAGGTAAGGTAACCATTTTTGGTATTAATATTAGTGAAATTCAAATGTAAACAAAAATATTGAAAAATTGGTTTTATAAGAAATTCCAATTACCCTACCGCCTAAAGTTGGAATTAATAAAACAGACATTATGAACATTTTTATTCAGTCTTATTAAACTGCAAATACACATTTTAAAATATTAAAATTAGATTTTGGGTTTTAAGTCAGTTTTCGGTATATTAAGTCGAGTTTAAAAATAATTCATTTACAAAACTGTTTCTTTTTATATTTGTAATGCTATTAGCTTAATATAAAATTCAAGAAAACGTTTCGGGAATTTAAAATGCTTAACACATGAAGAAAAAACAAAAAATTAGACTATTAATTCTAAATGTCGAAAATGTGTTCTATTTTGTTAAATTTTAAAATCATAAAACCTGAAAATAGAAAAAGTGACTGCCTTTTCGACTTTGCGAGATGAGACCAGACACAACCAAAAAATGTCGAGCCTCGGCAACAATTTAATGTTTTCAAGTTTATAACGTAAATTTCAAACTGTATCACATATAATCTATTTAGCCAATGAGAATGCTCAATTTTCATTAAAAAAAAGACCAGTAGATCAATTTTTCTGCTGTAAACATCATGAATAAAAAACTAATAGAAAAACGACCACTGGCGAAGACGGCAAAATAAGATCGTTGCGCCTGCGCCACAACACGTGGAACATGACTATCATTTCCGATAAAATTTGCTGTTCGCTTTTAAAATAATCAAAATACATCGTTATTATTTTGTGTGCGATATAGTCGTTACAAATATAAAACCCTACCGCCATTTTCCTGTGATAAACTAGATTTGATAGTGAATTTGTGCTAGTTTAATGTCAGGCATTTTTACTCGCGTTTCGCGCACATGAAATTATCGTTGTAACTAGCACTCGTTCACAATCACACAAGTTTATCAAAAAATAGAATCAGTAGTTGTGTTATTTGCGAGAAAATGAACTTTAATATAAATAAATATAATAGATATTTCAATTTTTTTTGTTAATTTGAAAAATTTTGACAATTATATAGAAATTTAAAATATTTTTTAAATTCTTCAGAAAATTTCAGATATGCTTTATACCGGATGTAATTTAAAAATTTAATATAATTGCTCTTTTTTTAATTATTGGAAAAAATGAATATTATAAATATTTATTAAATATTGAAGATTTTTAATTTTTTACAAATTTTGAGGACTATAAAAATTTTTGAAACTTCTGACTATTTTGAAACAAAATTTGAAATATTTTTCATATTCTCTTTCACAAATTTTATAAATTATCAAACATTTCAGCTTAAAAATTTTTTTATTTATTTTCCAAATATTTAAAAACTTTTTAAGCTCCAAGTTGTTTGAAAGTTCCAACACTTTTCAGTTAATAAATTTTTAAATTTTTAAAATTTTCTATTATTTTCAAAAAATATCTAAATTTCCGAAATTTTTAAATTTTCAACAGTATTTAATATTGCCAAAAAATTCGTAACTTCCAAAAATTGGGAAAACAACTATGTTAGTTTTTAAATATTGTCAAAATGTTCCAAAATCTTTAAAAATTTAGAGATTTTTAAAAACGGAAAAATTTTTAATTTTGAAAATATTTTGAGCTTAGAAAAATTTTATGAAATATTCATTTTTTTGTGATTACTATTTGTTATTGTAAACAATATTTAATCGTTGAAATCTAAAATCAATTTCATAATTTAGTGATGGTTGTTTTTTTTTGGCGATTATCCAATTAAACTTTTCAGGTGAACAACCAAAAGGAACCCTCTTAGAGCAGAGGTTTCTTAATGGAAGATTGTTCCTATTGTCATTTAACACGCTCATACCAATTTTTAAGGTAAAATTTCCAATAAAAACAAAAAAATCGATGGTGGGGAGCATAGGGAGATCGCGTTTGCGCAGATCGCCTGTTCGACATTCGTTAGAATACGGATCTAAGGTTCTTTTTCAATCGCGTTTATTTTGAAATAGCCCCTCCCTGTTTTTTAGACGAACTAACTTCATTCTTTGCGGTTTTATCCGACTGCAAGTACCAATCTTTAACCCAACTTTGGGGTTTCTGCGTTAGTAGTGTGAACTGTAAAAACACACATACACATATACTTCGTATACCGAGGAAGGTAAAAATTCACATTTTACTACGAAACAAGTTAATCATTGTCCACATACTTTTTCAAGTTGTAACTTTCTCTGGTTTAAATGTGCCGAATATCATTTATTTTACTGATGCAAATATTCTTCAATGGTAAATTATTTTCTTTTCAACATACAAATTTTCCTTAAATTACACACGTAAGCTCGAAAGTTACAAGTTACATTCCTTAGTAAGTGTTTAATACGTTCCAATTGTTTCTGTCACGTATTTCAATTTTATAAACCAATATAATGTAAAAATTACCGTAGGCTGATTGTTACGTAAATTTATAAATATTCTACTATAATGAGGTACAGTAGGAACAATTTTCAAAAACTACAAGAACTCCCTCGTAATCTTTCACAAAACCATTTTTCCCTCTAAAAACGCCCTTTAATTCAAGTTTAGCTTAATTTTAAAGATCTTTAAATTCAGAGCACTATGACTAAAAAACGGATGCACCAATTGCAAGAAGCTTAATTTTAAAGATTAGTACGTTTGGAATTACATGAAAATTTGAAACACTTTTAAGGGTGGAATTTATTCCTTCTGACTTTTCACCTTTGCAGGTTCCCAAAAATTGTTTTCCCTTTAAAAACCTTTTTTTAAGTTTAGTTTTATTTTAAGGATTTTCTAATATGAAGCTAGATTACTCCAAATCGGATATACTATTACCTGTTTCATGCCCTTGAGAAAAAATTACAAGAAATGCTTCATAACTTGTCATTTATGCAGCGGCACAAAATATTTTTTCCCCCACAAATGTTTAGCTTAATTTCAGAGATTTAGAAATTTGAAGCTCGATTACTCGAAAACGGTTAACTTTAAAGTGTTTCATTTCCTGCTCCACAAATTACAAAAACTCCTTCCTAACTTTGCATTTTTGCAGCTTTACAAAATTAATTTTTCCGTCCAAAAACTTGAATTATTTGTTTTTCATTTAACAAAATTTAAATCTTTTATAGTATTTCCATTTTCTGAAAAAATTAGATTTCAACAGCTGTATTCGTAAATTTAAATTTTTTCTTCGTTTTTCATTTAACACCATGCATGCCATAAGGTTTATTTTCATAGGAGTCCTCAACTTACAGTCATAGCACTGCAACAAGCGCTAGGGAAACTGAAACTAGAGAACGAAGGACTTTGCGAGGTCTTTCACCCTTAAGAAAAGACATTCTTAGTGCACCCTCCATCCGATGACACACGTTGCACTTAACACCCCGCCATAAGCGTGCGTGCGTATCATTTTTGGGCATAGGTGGAGGTTATCACTTTCAAGATAAAACATAAATTGTGATTTCAACTCCCTCTGCATTTTAAACTCTTAAGAAAGACTTGTTGCGTGCTGCTTAGTCCTCAAGAAACAACGTTGGGAAAGTGTAATGAGCTTGTTTACATTAATACTGAACTATTTTCCATAATTCTCAAAACATTACAATCAATTAATTACGTAAATTCCATCAGCAATAAGTTGTACTTCTGAGAAGTGTTGTCAACTCTAGCTTGCGAGTTTATTCTGTGAAGTAGAAACTGATACGTAGCAAGCTTGAATTTATTTGGTTAATTATTTTCTGGTTATTGTTCTCTTTTTGTTTATAAACAAACTGCTTTAAGGACAAGCAAAACCTAACAAAACGTGTTATTTGTCGAACATTTTTAAATAGAAATAATTAAAAGTAGAGAAAATTAATACAATTTAAAGTATTGTGGTTTTGACGACATAATAAAACTGTTAGCCCGTTAAGTCTCCAACCTTAATCCCCTGGGGAAGGTTTTTAATTTTTAAGGTTATTTGAAATATTCGAAATTTAGTTTAAACCACCAGCAAAACTAGCACGCCACTGTGTAGTTTCCCGCTGCATTAGTATGGTCAGCTGTCTCCAACATATTTTTCTCCAAAGGGATGATAAGCTGTATTGTTAATCTATCCACCCTCCACTCAAATCGCCATATAATAAAAAGTAGGCCATCCATTGAACTTATGATATTACGGTAAAATATGTAAGTGGTTTCTCCGAATTAAATTGATTGAAGGCACAAATAAGTTATGAAATGGACGAACAGCTTTTTATTCGTGACAAAAGTAAGGCACGTGCAAGATGGCGATGTTAGCGACCCCCATTCCATTCTAAAGAGAATCACTCCATTAAAGCCTAATAGCTGCATCTCGATGCGATACAGCTGATACAACACAATTTACTATTTAGGTCACTGTATCTTGTATTACTGCAGGGAAAAGAAAATGCTTTTCTTTATCTGTGAAACAAATTGCCTAAAAAATTACTTCTTTAATAAAGATTTATATCCGTCGTCCGTAAGGCTGAAGGTTCCTATTAAGGTTTATAAGAATTTTATACCATATGCAACTGTTGCAAGTTTAAGCCGTAAACTTACCTAAATACTCCCAATAAAAAGTTAACGATGCATCTGTTCTGTCCACTGCAAAGTCCGCGGATTTACTGCACAAAAATCTCATCTCATACATGTAAAGCGCCGAAAAAACGATTTTCGGGATAGAAATTCTAATACTCGCGAGACGAAATTGATATTTTTTGTGTCTGCGGTCGTTTGCATCTGTCCGATGTCGACAGTCATTACCATTTCAAATAGCAAGGGGCCCTTTTATCACTTAGGCTGAATTTTATGCTGCTTATGTATCAGTCCATAAAATAACGAAGATCTCGTTAAAGGGATGGCGATTTCGATATTTTGTCCTTTTGAACATTTCTAGATAAGATAAAGCAAAATTGCAATAATCGAGCGTCACTCGGTATCTTTTAACATTATCATCACCCCATATAACTCTCATAACGCAGAAATGTTCTGTAAAAGGGTTCAATCCTCAAGCATATGTCTCGCAACAGAACTTTTGATAATAGCGCCATCATCAGACGCTTTGAGCCTAATAATCCAAATGCTCATTTGAGAAATGAAGTAGCTACATCAAACTGACAGCTTGACAGCCAATTTTGATAGCACATGATAAGCTTCGTGGCTCATCCCTAGAACGTTTAGTTATGTTGTGGTTTTAAGGTCAGAAATAAGTAATAATAAAATTTTGGAAGTAATTATGATATTTACCACAATCTACCCTTGAAAACTTTGTTTTCTCTCTAGAGATAAGAACAATTTGTTTCAATTTTCCAAAGCTTTCCAAGTTCAGGTTGCTTCAGGCTCTTCTCAAATAACTGAAAGTTGTAAATTCAATTTGATACCGCCAACCCTACGGGCCCAAGATGCAATAAAATTTTTGTTTGATAATTTTCATGATGAACAACTGCGTTTTTTGCAACATTTTTTTTTATTTAATAGAAGATTGTTTAAGTGACAAATAAAACCCGGATTTATGAGCATTGACATATTTTTAGCTAGCTAATTAGGGGTTAGTTTTGCATATTTCTTGCGTTTTAAAACGTTCTTAATAAAATAGAACCATTTTCATTTTGCATAGAAATGCATATTATAAATAACAATAAGTGCGTATTTTATAATAAATGCGTATTTTACTGCATATTTATCAACTTTTCTCATGTTCACCTATTTGTTAGACATTGTTGATAGGGCTGGGACAAAAATCGATAACAACGGAAAATCCAATATAATCGATTATTGATTTTCAAAAAATCGAATAATTGTTTAATTTTTTGAATCGGTTTTTAATTGAAATTACATCTTCATATTTTAATCGAAAACTGGTGTTTACTAAAATCAATTTTTTTGTAGTTAATTTTTTTAACTGGTTTTTGCTACTATTATTTTTTTTATTTGAGATATAATAATAGGTTTTTTGCATGTAATCGATTTTAACTTTGCATTTGAAGTCAACGTTTTAAATTCATTTTCGTTTTTATGCCCAGGTAGGCTATTTGGAAACGAATTTTTATAATCGTTCATTCAAATCGATTTTTAATCGATTAATTTAATCGATTATTGTTGAAAACGATTTTAAAATTATATCGATTTTCTTTTACGTATAGTTTTTTAATCTAAAATCGATTTTGACGTATTACCAAAAATCGACACTGAGATTGTTGTAAGTGGCAAATAAAGGCGTGATTTATAAGCAGTTCACATATTTTTTGCTAGCTAATTGCAGGCTATTATTGGATATTACTTACGTTTCAAAACAATCTAAATAAAACACAACCATTTTCATTTTGTGTATAAATGCATATTGATACGCAAGAATACATGCCGTATTTTATAATAAATGCGTATTTTACTGCATACTTATTCATTATCCTCATGTTCACCTATTTGTTAGATTGTTGATAGAGCTGGGACAATAATCGCTAACAACGGAAAATCCAATATAATCGATTATTTTTGAATCGATTATTGATTTTCAAAAAAATTGAATAATTGTTTAATTTTGTAAATTGATTTTTAGTTGGATATAAACTTCATATTTTAATCAAAAACTGGTGCTTACTAGAATCGATTTTTTTGTGGGTAATTTTATTAACCGATTTTTGCTACTTTGTTTTATAATTATATCGATTTTCTTTTACGTATAGTTTTTTAATCTAGAATCGATTTTGACGTATTACCAAAAATCGATACTGAGATTGTTGTAAGTGGCAAATAAAGGCGTGATTTATAAACCGTTTACAAATTTTTTTGCTAGCTAATTGAAGGCTATTTTTGCGCATTACTTACGTTTCAAAACCATCTAAATAAAATTAAAGAATTTTCCTCATGTTTACCTATTTGTTAGACATTGTTGATAGAGCTGGAACAAAAATCGTAAACAAGTGAAAATCCAATATAATCGATTATTTTAGAATCGATTAATGATTTTTAAAATAATCGAGTTTAATTTTGTTAATCGATTTTGTAAAATAATTTTTTAAGTGAAATCGATTCTTTATATTTTAACGGCAACGAGTTTTTATAATCAATCATTTAAATCGATTTTTTAATCGATTATTATACTCGATTTTTAGAATAGATTTTTATAACCGATTTTTGGATTCGACTTTAAAATTAGATCGATTTTCTTTAACGTATAAATTTTTAATCTAAGCTCGATTCTAAAATTTCAAAAAATTCCAGCCCTAATTGTTGATTAGTGCAATTCTTAGAAAGTATAAGGCTCTTAAATTTTTTTAAAAAAATAATTAGCATTCCATACATTTCAAATTCATTTGCAATAATTTCACAAACAATAAAAAATAACGCTCACCAGGTGTGATTGCTAATGTCGTGATGAATGAAACAGCGTTTTAACAATAACACTGGTTTTCCTGTGATATGTAAAAGAATCAAAAGTTTTATAAGGCGATAGATAGGGCTTTGAAACAATTGACTGTAAAATTAGCGTAAAAGAGTTGTCACATTACGGCCGACAGAAATCAAAATTTTACATCATAATTCGGAATAATATCTCGTATACAACTTCATTTTTTAAGTGAAGTTGGCACAAAGCGTGCAGTTTTAAATAAAAATCTGCAGTTAGAAATCACAATATGTGCAGTAGAAAAATATAATGAATTAAACATACAAACACCAATATTTTTTATTGTGAAGATATTACAATAGTTAGAATTAGAATATTTTTTCTTGCATAATTTAAATTTCTACGTTTTTGATTGTTGGAAGACACTTTTTGCTGATTCTCTATAATACAGGGACCTTAAAGAGTATGAAATACTGGTTTTGATGGCGTAAATATTGGCTTTACCAAAAATTACTTTAGCTAAGAGTTTTTTAGTGAATTTTCACTTGCTTTTCTGAATATTTCAAAAAATTCGAGAGAGACTTCTATGCCTTTAACGAAACTTTAGAGAAAAGCTCGAAAAGGTTTTCATAGCAGGCTCAGGATGCATACAGCTTTACCGCAATCACAGCGTGCTATCTATTTCATTTCTCTTTGCAATAGCTGTGCATTTGTGCACGTTTTACAGGATTTTCTACTAGGTACTCATAACTTTTCCAAGAATAATTTCTGCAACAATATTTTTTAACGTAACTTATAGGCTCTCCCTGGCGATACTTATTAAACTTTCCCAGGTTGCTCATCGGCATATTTACCAAATACTTCTTGCGACGATGAAATTTCTTTGTGTAACCGCATTCGTAACATTTTACCTCACAAGGTTAACTATGTAGCAGATACCTTTAGTTTACTATGTAAGTGATTTTCTTATATAAATAATTATTTATGTATAAGGCTTCGCTTTTTAAGTAATTTTTGAACAATTTCACAAAAATCGCTTTGTTTCGAAAAATTTGCTATGCAAGTTTATGAAAATGATACACCAGATAAAAGAGAAAACATTCTCTTTTCAATGGAGGATTTAAAAAAATCCTATTTAAAAAAAGCTGTCGGACAACCGCCACGAGATCTTCTTCGCATCTGTTGAACATTATGAAAATGTTTAAAATATTTCAAAGCTTTTGACGATTTGATGGAAATTTAGAAAACTTCTAAAACTCTCGAAATATTTCAAATATATTTTAAACCATGTTTATTAAATTTTTTTTAGATTACTATGAAATTTTATTAAATTTTATACATTTTTTGAAATAACTGAAAAGGTTGAAAATTTTCAAAATTTTTGTATCCTTTGCAAATTAATAAAAATTTTCTGATTTAAAAAAATATAAAAGTTTTCTAGTTTGCAATATTAAAAACTTTTGAAAAATTATGAAAATGTTTTAAAATTGTAATAATTTGGTGATTTTTGCGCTTTTTACGATTATCCAATTACACTGTTTAGGTAAAAGACCAAAAGGAGACCTCCCAGAGGTGCTTTCTTAATAAAAGATTGTTCCTTTCGTCATTTAACATGTTCATACCGATTTTTAAGCCAAAATTCGCAAATTCTTGAAAAAAATCGATGCTGGGAAGCAGTGGGGATAGGGAGTTCGCGTTTGCACAGATCGGCTATTAGACATGCGTAGAGTACGAATTTGTGGATTTTTTCAAGCGCATCTAATTTGAAATGGAGCACCTCTCCCCTCTACCCTTTTTTTGGCGGACCATCCTCTGTAGATAATAATAATATTAATTTAATAATAATTTATTTTAGTGTTAGAAAGAGTACATCTTTATACACTCGTCAAAAAAAAATCGTCATGTAGTAACTAGTAACAAATATAATATAAAAATTAGTAAAAAGTAAAGACAACTTACATAGATCAATCAGATCAATCACAGTACCCACATTAGACAATGCACGTTCGATAATGTAATCTGCTAATCGTGTACTAATAAATGTTCCTCTACTGAGTAATAGGCTTTATCCATAAGAAAAAGTTTCAAGTTTTGCTTAAATTTACAGACTGGTAATTGTTTTATGTTTTCAGGTAGTTTATTGTAGATTTTAATACACTTGTGGTTGATGCTACGTTGGGTTGTTTTGATTCTATGGTAGGGTATCACAAAGTCACTTTGTTTTCGAGTATTATATGAGTGGAAGTCCACGTGTTGCTTAAAGTTTATTTTATTTTCATGAATAAAAGTGGCACATTCAATTATATGTACCTATAGACGCTAAGGTGAGTATTTTTAATTCTTTAAATAAGTTTCTACAACTTGTTCGGTGGCTAACACTACTGATTATTCGAACGCAGGTTTTTTGTTGTTTAAATATTATTTTCCCATCAGTTTGGCTTTCGCGAACATCATTCCACCATTCAGCAAAGCCACAGAATCGTTAACACCATTCTCACAAGTCTAGAAGAAAAGAAACTCTGTACAGCTGCGTTCCTGGATATACAACAGGCGTTCGATCGGGTTTGGCATGACGGCATCCTATACAAACTCAAGCGCAAACTTCCAACCCCTTATTACATCCTACTTAAATCTTACCTAAGCGATCGATACTTCCAAACTAAATATAACCTCGAAACTTCCTCATACCATCAAATTAAATCAGGTGTTCCCCAAGGAAGTGTTTTGGGACCTCTTCTTTATCTCATCTTCACGGCCGATATCCCCATCACAAACAATACCACCATCGCCACATTTGCTGATGATACAGCAATCATCGCTGTAGATAAAGATCCACAAATTGCTACCGAAAAGTTACAAATACACCTTAACCAGTTTCAAGATTGGATTCACACCTGGCGAGTCCAAGTCAATCAAGCCAAATCAGCTCAAGTCACCTTTACAAATAAACCAACGGACTGCCCGCGGACTGACAATGGATAGAAAACTCACCTGGAAGCAACACATAACAGCAAAGAAAACTCAGATCAACCTGAAACTGAAACAAATGCAATGGCTCCTCGGACGCAAATCGAAACTTGCAACAGAAAATAAATTATTATTGTATAAAGCTATACTAAAACCGATCTGGACGTATGGAGTCCAGCTGTGGGGATGCGCGAAGCCCTCAAATACAAAAATTCTGCAAAGAGTCCAATCTAAAGTCCTAAGGATGATATTCGACGCCCCATGGTATGTCAGTAACAAGACGTTGCACGATGACTCAGGCATCCCACTAGTACAGGAAGAAATTCGCAGACTCACCACCAACTACTTAGACCGAATTGCAGGACACCCAAATGAACAAGTCAGTCAGCTGAGAGACCCTCCCGAAATCAGAAGACGACTAAAACGAAGATGGCCAACTGACGTTAACTGAATTAGCACATTATAATAATCTGTATTATTTCTCACTGGAGTGCTGTCAGTGGACAGCGTCTCCTCTCAAAGTTTAACTTTCAACCCATTTACTTTTAGCTCCTTGGAGCAGCTTGTAAATTTGCATTAAATAAAAAAAATAAAAAAAAAATATTATTTGGGTTTTTGGTGAATCTCCCCATATGAGAATGGCGTAAGAAATCAAGCTATGGAAACTGGCGTAATAAGCTAGTTTTGCTGCTTCTTTTGTAGCAATGTTCATTATTCTTCTTATGCAATAAATTGAACTTGAAAGTTTTTTGCTTAGTGTGTTAATATGTTGATCAAAATGTAGGTCTGGTTCGAAGATCACTCCCAAAAATTTAATTGGTTCGTTTTTTTGGTTTTTATTTGCTGCAAACGTTGACACTTGCGTTTTCTTAACGTTAATTTTGAGTTTATTTGCGTTAAACCAGTTTTCTGCTTCGTTTAGTGTATTGCTAGTTTTCTGTGATAGTTCGATTTCGATTTGTCAAGTATTAATAAAAGTTGTATCGTCAGCAAAGAGCAGCATCTGCTGTTACGTTTGCAATTAAGTCGTTGATATAGATGATAAATAGAATTGGCCCCAACACCGAACCCTGTGGCACTCCATGTGTAATATGTTTAAGTAGGGAATTTTTATGTTCGTAGGTAACCATTTGATATCGATCTTGTAAGTATGACTCGAGAAGCTGTAGACAGATACCACGAATTCCGTAATATTGTAATTTGCGTAGTAGTGTTTGATGGTGTACGCTATCGAAAGCTTTACTAAGGCCGCAGCTTGCTAGTTGTACCAGCTGTTTCTTGTCAATCGCCTCTAGAATGTGTTCCATCATGGTTACCATTGCAGTAATAGTTGATTTGTTATTTCTGTATCCGTGTTGATGGGTGGTGAGTAGGCCTTTTTTTTTCAAAATATCTTCCAACCTATTTTTCAGTATAGACTCGAACACTTTAGACAGGCATGGAAGTACTGAAATCGGTCGATAGTTTTCAGCATGGTTTATTTCTCCTTTCCCCTTAAAAATTGGCGTAACTCTACCAATTTTGAGTTTTTTAGGAAATGTTCCACTGAGAAAACATTTGTTTAGAAGGTAAACGAGTGGTACAGCTATCGGTTTAATTATGGCTTTTAAGAGAACCGCTGATTGCCCATAAATATCTTTGGTCCTTTTGTTCTTCATTTTTTTAATGATTTTAAACACTTCATCTTCTGTTACATCAAACATGTAGAACGAATTTGTTGTATTTCTAACTGAAGGTAGGTTTCAGCGCTTACGTTAGATGATGTAATTTTATCTGCTATGATTTTTCCAACTTCCGAGAAGTAGTTATTAAAATCATTTGCTGTTAATGTTGTGTTTATAGGTTTTTTAGAGTTTTTTCCTCTTTCTTTATTTATGACTTCCCAGAGGGCTTTTTGCTTGTTATCGCTTGTTGTTATGAAGTTTGCATTGGCTTTTACTATTTCTTTTCTGTAGTAATTTCTGCATGTGATATATGAATTTTGTGATTCATGATCTTTTTTAACTTCTGCTTTGGTAGTTAAAGCATCCAATATATTTTTTATCCTTTTTAATTCTTCAGTGTACCATTTTCTTATATTTGCAGTTTCTTTTCTTGCTTTTCCTCTTGTTTCTGGACTGGCGTGGAATTCCGTTTGAATAATTTCAAAGAATTTTTCAAAAGCGTGTTCGGCCGATTTCTCTTTGTAAACTATTGACCAGTTCACTTTGTCCAATTTGTTATTAAGAATTGCTAGATTGTATGTAGTTATTTTCCGATATTCTACTGTTTCCGTTGTTAAATTGCAAGAATCCATGTGTGTTACAAGGAGTTGACCTTTGTAGTCTGATACGTGGAGATTTATTGTTGTTGTTTTCGGATTATTTTCATTTTTATTTGTAAAAATATTGTCAATACATGTAGATGTTACGTTGCCTTGTCTACCTTTTCCTACTCTAGAAGATTCGGCGAAAGTTGGAAAGAGGCCGTATTGCTCCATTAGGTTTAGAAAAGTATTTGTCGTATTGTTATTTTTTTGGATGTTTATATTAAAATCACCGGCAAGGTATATTTGTTTTTTAGTGTACTTTTGTTCTATATATTCTAAAGTTTTCTGTAATTTTTCAAAAAATAAGTTGTTATCAATTGATGGATTTTTATAGACACATAGGATGACTATATTTAATTTCTGTATTTCAATTCCTGCGACTTCAAAGTGTTTTTCAACAGCAAAGCACTTCATTTTTCCAATTTCTGTGGCTACATATTGATTTTTTACTAGTATCAAGACTCCTCCATAATTACCACTATTTCTTGAGAAATATGCGGCTATTGAGTAATTTGATATATTTATACAATTTATATTACTTTCTGATAACCAATGTTCAGTTAAACATGCTATGGGTACGTTTAATTTATTTAATATTAATTCTACTTGGTCAGTTTTGTTATTTAAATATTGTAGATTTAAATTGAAAATTTTGAAATTTAGCGGTTTAAGTATTTCCTTGTTCGTTGTTTGTTTTTTAGCATTTGTTATTGCTGGTTGCTGGGTGAGGCAGG
The DNA here is from genome assembly GCA_958336395.1 of Ctenicera cuprea. Classification (NCBI taxonomy): domain Eukaryota; kingdom Metazoa; phylum Arthropoda; class Insecta; order Coleoptera; family Elateridae; genus Ctenicera; species Ctenicera cuprea. Next base: position 28,119,495 of record OY284491.1, read on the forward strand.
TTGGGTTAAAAAAGTATGTTCTGTTTGTTTATAAGATCTAAGGATAGTATATTTTGGCCAGGCATTCGGATTTAAAACATTTTTTTCTTCTGATGTTGGGATCGTTACTTTAAATGCGGCTATATTGTTAGATTTTATGTGTAATTGTTCGACATTCGAAGAGATTATATTTTGTTTACTTAAATGCGTTTTTATTTGATCACAGGTGGTGTCGGGATGTAACCTGGAAATAAATATGGATCTTCTACTTTCCACTGCCGCAATTTCAAATTTGTTGGTATTTGTTCCTAGTGTGGTTTTGCGATTATTTTTCTTATACTTTACTATCGCAAAATCTGCTTGATGCGAGCTTCCTTCGTCTGTTTCTTCTGTTACGTTGGGCTTATGCATATGAAGATCATCATTGATATTAATTATTTCATTAAACTTTTCTCTTTGTAATGATTCAAGCTTTTTTTTCAGTATTTCCTGTTTGTTTTTGTTTTACAGTATGCTGAACAGCGCCATATGCAGCAGCATTTCCTTTTCTTAATGTTTTTACTTTGCTTGCATTTTTATTTGAATTTACATTCTTATTTACATTATTATCATCAGAGCACCACTGCGATTGAAGGTTGCTGCTATCTATGCCTGCAGGCGGTGAAGTTGAAGCTGTATCAGCCAAAATATTTCCCGAACTCTCTAGCTGTTTAACACGTTCAAGTAACAAGATTTGTTGTTTTAAAGAAGCTATTACGTTTTGTTGTTGATTAACAATGTTGTCTTTTTGCTTAACGAGATCTTTTAAATAATGTATTTTCATTTTGTATAAGCTGTCGTTTGTACTTACAAAAGAATCGTCCAACATGTCGTCTGTCGATCCTCCTTGATGATCACAACAATTTATTGTTTGTTCGTTGATATACACAGCATTTTTTATATATTTAACACATCCTGGGTGATTTAAACTTCCACATATAGTACATTTAAGACCACTAAGGGTCAGTTTATTACAATTTTTACATGGTTTATTTGTGACACTTTCCACTGCGTCCACTACCGGCGCCATCTTGCATATTAAGATATACTTCGTATAACGAGAAAAATATGCACAGCGAGATAAAAATATTTTTACTTAAACATGCGGATGTTACTGATGTTAGGAGTGTAACAAAAACAGCAGTTTCCAGTTTCCACCGCACTGTTTTCTTACTAGTTGCTTTCTCAGCGCAGAGTCGTAATTGAAAAATTTAATATTGCTCTAAAAAGTAGAAATAATCGATTCTTTATATATTAATTAACAATCGGATATTCATTTCATTTCATTTTCAGCCCTGTCTCATTTTAAAAAATAATTAATTTATAAAATAGAAAAATGTGTCACTTTCGCGGTTTATAGAAATAATATTTGAAAACTGAAAGACCGAAATTAGTGATGAAAGTAAAAAAAATAGTAAATCCAGCTGAAGGTTTACGCTGTTTTGCCAAAAGCCCGAGCAAAGACGATGAGAACGAGATATCTTACATTGAAGCACTCAATTTTCAAACTTTTGGGATTTTCTGAAAGGTTATAAAATATTAAAAAAATTTCTAGTTGTAAATTATTTGAATTATTAAATATTTTTAGGTTTTTAGTAATTATGTTAATAATAAAGAATGTTTTTTCACAATTTGATGATAGTCGTTTTTTTTGTGATTATTCACTTAAACTGTTTAGATAAGGGGAACCAAAAAGAAACCTCCCAGAGACGCTTTTTTAATGAAAGATTGTTCTTACTGTCATTTAGCATGTTTATACAGATTTTAAAGTCGAGTTTCGTAAATTTTTGAAAAAACATATCTACAATTCTTATAACGGTAAGGTAAAAAATGAAGGAAAATTTAAATAATTGAGAGTAGCAAATTTTTGAAAATATTGAAGCTTTAGAAAACTGGAAATTGTTGAATATTTCTAATTTTTTTTAATTCATTTTTATAATACTCATTATTTTGAATAAATTATTGAAAGGTTTGATAATTTAAAAAATTTTTAAAATTATTGAAATTTAAACAATTTTTTAAAATTTTGTAAGATTTAGAGTTCGTAGATTAAAAAAAACAAATAATGGATGGTGTATATTCCTCTATAGCTACACAATTTCTAAAATGTCGTAACAAAAAAAACAGCAATTTTGTATAAATTTTGTTGCTGATTTGGATTAAGCGTTGAATGTTTCAAATATTTTGTGATTACCTTTAAAATCGTATCTCTTGACATAATAATGAAGTAATGATAAGGCTGGGGAGTTTTGGCTGGGACACCCTGTATACATTACGCAATAATAAATGTTAAAATAAAGAAATTTTTAAATACACAAAGGCATATATGCCACGTACCCATTTTTTCAAAAAATTCAACTTTGAAGTTGTGAATGTACTTTTAACATTTATAATAATTTACAATAAATTGTTTAAAAAATCATGCAGGTAAAGGTTATTTTTGCTTATTTTGACTTTTTAAGTGCAAATGTTGCCCGCATACGTGATCTCTTTTAGTGCATGTAAATCCGGTCTTAAGTCATAAGGAAGACCCCTTATTGTAAAGTGCTATAATAAAACAAGTATCCTAAAAATTTATTTGCTAGACTAAAAATTACAATTACGAAAAAGCACATCCAAATAATATTTGCTCCAGATAAAATCCGCTCTATGAATAGGTTCATTTAAACTACCATCTCTCCGACAGAGTAAAAATTTTCAAACTTCAAGTAGCAAAAAGCTACTACGTTGGTCTTACAAACTACGTGCAAGGCATACAATATAGAAACATAGCTTCATTCTTGATTCGTGGTCATTGTGATTTTTAAGCATTTTATTTGTAGAGCTTTAAACTGACGTTGTTGCTTGATAAAATACAACAATAAAAGTTTCATATGTACGTTGAACTCGTATAAAATCAATGATATTTTGCACTTGAAGTTGTCAGTATGCACGACTTCGCCTAAATTTTACAAATGTTTGTTCGCTGTCAGTTTTATAAGTTTTTTTTTGTATATTCAATGATCCAAAAGGAGTCCTAATTCAGGAAGCGCTGGTTCAAACTGAAATCGGAGAACGTGCTATGAAATTCGTATCATTTACTTTTAGCGCTGTGTATATTCGAAATGATAAAAGCGCTATGTGTTCCACATGTTTAAAAGCAAGGCTAAAATTCGAAATTTCCTGCTGAGTGCGGAATTGAAGACAGATGCTGAAACGACGAATTTATAATTTGCTATTACACTTACTAATAACTCGCATTCCTCCATGTGTAGCAGGTAATAATAGGGAAGTTATTTAATGTACGTACGTATAGGAATTCCCAGTGAGAAATTTATTTTGTGGTGTGCGAACCCGTCACAGAGTTCGTGTTGATAACCAAATCCTAGGAAATGACAGTGACTATAATTACTGTAACTATTTCATTTGCAAGTCATTAGAACCCATTCCCAGAGTTTACCAGTGATTATTCAATCAAGAAATTAAAATTGTCATGTTTTTACTTCAAATATTTTAACAAACGCAACAAAATAAAAAACCTGTTGAAGTTGAAACTGTTTTATTTACAATAAAACAACAAAATACATTTTTCAGGCATTTTTGTTAAGAATACGAACTAACGACTTTGTTTATTTTCAACATCTGTATATAAATATTTTTTCGCCAATACATTTTTTTCAATGACTCGATCTGATGTAACTTTATAGCTACTTGAATAATGCAATAATTTACTTCAGGGCTTACCACTTTGTTAACGACAACAATTTTAAAGGAAGTCATTAGAAACTGATATAAATCAGTATAGATTAGAATATAAATTTATAAACCGTAGGCTTTGGCCAGTATATAAAGGGTGATTCCAAAATAGGTGCAATATTTTATTGGGAAAAAAATGAAAACCAAAGTTTTTAATACATTCGGCCTTTTACGGTAGTAAATGACAAAGAAATTTTTTTTCTAATTTTTTAACTGTATTTGAAAACAAAACACACTTTTAAACGGCACTATCACCTCGCATTGTAAAAAAATCCAACATTAAGTTCAGAAACACCTAACTACCATTTCCCTTTTATTTAAAATATTTACTTTAATACAAACACCTTTTATTTTTGGCATTTTCCATAGAATAAAATTGAAAATAATACTTATTTAGATCTTGAAAAAATTTTTCATAAAGTCAAGAGTTGTATTAAAAAAAATAATGCGCCACAAAAATTAGAACAGATCTGATATAAATAAGAGACGAAAAATGGCACTAATTAAAAAACAAACACGTTTTGTTCAATAAATTACTAAATCTGCAAAAAAGATAAACAAAAGTACAAATTAAATTAATTTTAAAATTGACCACTGTTAGTTTAAATGCAAATTTAGCATCTTTAAAAAAAAATTTATTTGATATTAATGATTAATCTACTCATAATGCACCGACCAATTCGTACATCGCATTTTCTGTTTCAGCAGTCAATAGAAAAGTTTAACCCGATTATTTTTGACGTAAAAAATGTTATCGCGATAAAATGATGCAAGCTACTAATTTTTTTTAATTCATCATTTTAAAATGCAATGAATTTTACAGTTGGATATATAATTAGCAAAATAATTCACTCGTATACCAGTCGTTAATTGAAAAATAATTGGAGTAAATTACTAGAGCTCGCTGCATTACACTCGTGTTTGTCTAGCTTTCAATAAGAATCAACACTCGCTGCTATACAGTAGGTTTTCGTAATTTAACCAGATTATCTTTTAATTCACTTCTGATATACCTGTTGAATATTCCACTCATAATATATCGACCAAACAATACATTGCTTTTTCCGTTTTTATTTGTGTTATTTTTAGTGACGAGATATTTTGATTGAAAATAATCGAACAATTTGATTGTCGAAATATTTCTAGATTACAGAAAATCAATCGAATGATTTTACGACTTTAAATTATTAATTTTGTCAATTTCCAAAGCGGGCGTTCTAGCGATACCTCTTATAGTAGCCAACTTCAAATGCCCAATGCTAATACACGATACGATAACACCACCAGTCGTGATATTATGATGCGAATACACTAATAGAGACAGAATTTCCAGAATGCGATTGCATAAAGACGGCCTTCGCGGTGTGTTTCGCCGAGCAAGTACAACTAGATAAGAATGTTTTGACTTAAACATTCGAATATTGCTGATATTAGAAATAACACACAGCAAATTTCACCACACTGTTCTGTTTCTCGTGGTCATCACATCAGCACACGGTCGTACCTGAAAAACTTATTACTGCTCTAAAGAGTATAAGCAATTGATTATTTATACAATAATTAATAATTGAATATTGTTTTTGTTCCTGTCCCATTAAAAAAATAATTGATTTATAAAAAAGAAAAATGTATCCACTTTTACGGTTTATAGAAATATTATTAAAAAAACATGCAGGAATTAGCGATGCAATTAATAAAAATACTACATAAAGCTGAAGGGTTGCGCTGTTTTGCCGAGCCGTCCGAGCAAAGACGATGAGAACGAGAAAATCTTTTATTGGAGCATTCGAGAAGCAAGCGAAGAGCGTTTACAGTACTTTTTACAGCATAAAATATCATTTCAAGCTTCTTTGATCATCTTCAACTGTTGTGCCCTTTTTCAGTTAATTTTGCATATTTAGTGTTTTGTACTAATTTTTATGCCTTTCTGTTAGTATTTTCTGAGGATTTATTGTGCCTAACTATACTAGCTCTAATCATTAGGCTCGTGAAATTGCGAGGCATCGAATGTTCTAAATAAATGTATGAAATTACTTGTTTGATAATATCAGGCGTTCTTGCTATATTACCACTGATTATTTTGACGTACGCAAGTTTATCGCGAATAAAGTTACGCCAGCTACTTATTTGTTTAATTTCATAGTTATAAAAATACAATTATTTTGATATATATATACAAGTTTTTGTAATTAACCCGACTATTTTCAATTTAATCGTAATATAACTCTTGAATAAATTTGTAACACTGAGATATTCTGTCGCTGCTATCGCTATGCGTTGACGCAAATCATCAATATTATTGAATGACGTAACGTAATAAAACGCCATAAGCAGAAAAGAAAAATCTACAGGCAGAACAGAAGATTACTAGATTTACTAATTTATTAACTAATGCATTTTTTTTACTTTAATAATTGTTAATTATGGGAGGTGGCAAATAGAAGTTATAAAATAAAATAGAAATGGCAGGTGGACTTCTTGTACTTAGTATTAAATTTCTCATTTTTTACGACGCCAACTAGTGTTTTTTAAAAAACACTGAAATTTTTCAAGCAGTAAAATGTGTCTGTAAAATTACTTCATGGGTCATGAAGTATTTTTAAGATATTAGAAAAATGGTAAATTTCTTTCAAATAGGTGTAGTACGCTGTTTAGGAAGTTGATTAAGATCCTACTTTAATAAAAACTTTAAAGTTAATTTTTTATAAGAAATCTGCTATTAAAATACCTTTCCTTTTCTGGTGTTTTCCTGTCTCTTTTGGTTCGCAAGATATTTAAGTTTACCATTAATACAAATAATTACAAAACTAAGCAAGTTTTAACTTACTAACATTTCCAACTGAAATTCTTGGCGGTAATCTTGTAAATTATACGATCTTCTTGGAGTGATTATCACGACGTTTCTTTACTGTTTGGTAAACTATTGTTGTCGGATTTACTTATTAACGTCGTATGCCTTCGATTTATTATTTACGAACTTTATGAAAACCTTTAAGAATCAAGCAAGAGTTTTTACATTTTTTAATTAATTGAAATAAGATCAAAATGAGTTGCAACACTTAAACATAAACCGTTTGCTTGCTGGTTAGGTATAAAAGTGCGTTGAAATCCTCCAACTGTTCCTTCCGTAATGTTGGATAATTAACGAGGGTTGGGAAAATAGATTAAAATACCCGATTCTGAATTACGTTTGACTGTATTATTAAATTCGCTTAAGCAGTCATGTTGACTGAATTCTCCCTCTCGGTTGACTGGTTTAGGTGCTACGCCTCTCTTGGTTGACGGGAGTAGGTGCTGGTGGCTAGAGCTGTCCTGGTATTTTATTTCTTGGGCTAGTCTATCCGGTGTAGCAGTGGAAACACAAACTGCAGCCGCTGTCCTGGCTGTTGTCGACTCGAAAAAGTCTTTTTTCCATTTCGGAATATTAATTTTATACCCTTAACGTCCACCCTCAAGGCCATGTTATATCGTTGTGATGGGAACAGTTTTCGAAGTAGAGATGGCTGCGCGGGGTCTGGTGTTGCGTGTCGTACTACTGGCGACACGAGCGCGTCAGTTGCAACAAAAATAAATATTCGCTTATTTTAAATATCACGCCTGTTCATATTTAGTTTTGGGCCCGTTACAATATTCTTCTCGCAGTTTCCTCGTGATATATTCTACGTCTTGTTTTTTTGCTATTTAAAAATTTGCATCTATTTTGAGACCACTCTATGTATTAAAATTACAAAATAGTTGAAGTTTTGTGTCTCGAAACCTTTAATTGGTTTAAACAAATAAATAAACCTTTTAGTAATTATTACTATTCATGTTAATATATTTTTATTACCAGAAACATGATTGTAGAAGTAGATAATAATTGTCTAATAAAACAATTCAAATTCATTATAAAAAGTCATACATGTTTAAAAAAAAATTAAGAATTTGATAAGCACATCGGCATTCACACTACATTGCTTTGTACTCAGCGTGACTAATTATTTCAAGAAAAGAAAATCAAACTGTAACCACGTGACAATTCAAGCATAACGTCCTTTAGCATCAACAAACATGAACAATATGCATTTTTCTTGGCAATTAAGTAACGGTTATGAGAAATTCAAGGTAATTCGTGAGAAAGAGGGGATGATGAAAGCTTTTGTTTCTAGGTAATTAAACAGCTAAAAGTGAACAACTTATAATTAATGGCCTTAAAAAGGATATGTAAGTTTTCGCAATCAGTACAATGAGGAACTGCAGAATTAAATTAATAGAACCAAATGCGTAATTAAATAATTGATTTAATCGAGGAATAAATTTCCTGCTCTGTATTTCTAAATGGGTGGCTAGCTTTAAACCACCGTTTAATGTTTTGTAAATAAAAGCCTTTAAACTAATTTATTTATTAAGAAGATTGCTAGGGTATTTAATTAATTAGGATATGAAAGTTGAAGGGTTTTATTTTTTGAGAATTAAACCTCTTTTATCATCATTAACCCATAAATATAAATGAGCAACTGTGAGAAAATTAAATAAAGAAAATTCAAAACCCTTTAGTTCTCACAAGAACTTTTGTACTCTAAATGTACATTTCGACTGCTAAGCAGTCATCATCAGTAGAAAAAATACAAAAAGGAGAACTACAGCGAAAACTGAAATCACAGTTACGGTGCAGAAACGTCCCTTGTGCTTGGTAAGTCAGAACTCACTGTTCTGACTTACCAAGCACAAGGGACGTTTCTGCACCGTAACTGTGATTTCAGTTTTTGCTGTAGTTCTCCTTTTTGTATTTTTTCTACTGATGATGACTGCTTAGCAGTCGAAATGTACATTTAGAGTACAAAAGTTCTTGTGAGAACTAAAGGGTTTTGAATTTTCTTTATCATTAACCCACCTTACTAGCCACCACATTAATTTAGCCGTCTCTCGAGATTTTGACGGATATGAACGTTTTAGGGTTCCAGAATAATGAAAAACTATGTTTCGCCATAGTGTCTGTGTGTGTGTCTGTATACACTTGACAGGCCAGACGCCTTAACCCAGAAAATCCAATTTAGGCTTAACACATTGGTAATCGCACTGGCATTAAACCGCAACCTAGCGCGATTGGTGCACCCAAAAAAGGGTGGTGGTATTCTACGCATGTCAAATAGCCAAAGTGCGCAAGCGCGATCTTTCTACCAGCCCCGATCACTCCCACCAGCGATTTTTCGTATTTTTAAAAGTTTACTTATTTAAACTTCAAAATCGGTATGGACATGTTCAATGACCGTAGGAGAAACCTTTCATTGGTAAAAAACCTATACGGTATTTCGTCTGTGAAATACTAATACCTCGTAACCCACAAAATTGCAAAAATGCGTTTTTGATGTTTTTGTATCACGTAAGCCACTTCTCATCAGTAGAGCAACACCTAGTAACCCACAGTTGAGCCATTTAATTGAAAACGCTGTTTTCTAATACCTCGTAACCCATAGGCGTTTAGTACTAAAAGAAATACCTCTTAACCCAACGTATTCTCTAATTCTATAATGCTGGATCCCACAACCCATGCTTCTAATATCTTGTAACCCACTGTTTTGGTTGCGACAAGGTGACAAGCAGACTTAACTTTTCGTTGTGTTATTTTGTGTTGTTAGTGCGAATAATTAAAAATGTACTTAGGTTCAAGAGGGAGGAAGATATTGGGTTTATTAGAAACCCAGAAAAGGGAAGGTAAGATGTATAATTATTTACGATCCTAATAAAACCAATTCTAATCTAAAATTGGCAAAATTCGCCAGTTGTCAAAATATTGCCTTTGAGATTTATTATTCTGAAATGTATTTTATTATCCGACAAGGATAGTTAGCTTATAATTAAGTTAAACATCAAAATTATTAATGTGGTATATGTAAACGCATATTCATGCTGTTCATTGCATGTTTTTTTTAGTTTTGGATAATAAAAAAGAACAAAATATAAAATTTATTAGATAATCCTATAGAAATTTATAATAACATGGAAATATCTAATTCCACTGAAACATACAACTTAGAATCTGTGAACAATGTAGTAGTTGAAGATCTCGGAACTGTTAACATTTATTCGCTTCCAGTGGTGTTTTCTGAAATCAGCGATAATGTCAATAACTGCGTTTTAACTGCTGATGGAGATGTTAATTCTGTTCACGGACAACCTTAAACGGATTTATCACAAATAAACGGTCCTATAGATAGTAATCAACAATTACTTCTAAATTATGTAAGTGAAGAAAATGAGATAGATCGTGCAGAAGATGTTAGTGATAATGATCTCAATGATACGAATTATGTACCAACTAATACAGAAAACGACGGTGATACTGAAGAAGAAGACGAAAATCAGAATAGAATGCCAACAAATGACAATCCAGCAGACCTGGCACACGAAATTGGTCACGGTAATATGCTAGAAGGAAGAAAAAGAAGCCTAATACCCCAACCTGAAAATTGGGCTAAAATAAGCCTAAATTATCGCGGATGGAAGGAAAACCGTACATTGGATATAGTCGATCAAAAGAAGGGAAAATTAAACACAACGTACCAAAAGAAGGTAGAAAAATTGGACCATCATGCAAATCGAAGGAATGTGTTAGGTTAGAGTATAATCCAAGCAATGCTCAGAAACCACAGAAGAACAACGGACTGAATTATTCGATAGATTCTGGAATAATATGAATTGGGACCAACGCAAAGTATTTGTAATTAACCATGTTACAGAAAGTTCTACAAAACGAATATACACGAAAAATGAATTTTTAGGTTGTTAATGATCCAGTGGTAACAGATCTCAGGGCTCTCAAATATTCAACAGATGGGAAAATTTATTATAAACTTAATTTCGATCAAGATTGGATAGAATTACCACAGAGACAAAAGACTGTCTCAGAAGTTATTACTTGGCCACCAATGAATAATGAAAAACTAAAAATTAAACTTACAAAATGGCAACATCTCCAACAGCTAAAGTCAGTAATACCTGTAGACTGTCATAGTTTTTATGATACTTTGGAACATGAAAGTAATTAAATAAATAATAAAACGATGATTATTGTGTTTGTCTTTACTGTATTTATAGTATAGGCGAATACAATGTAAGGATCAATACCTCGTAACCCACAATAAAAAGTGAAAAACCAATCTAAACTCAAAAATGATTAGCGTATATAAGAAAGTATTCCCTTTCAACAATAAAATAGCAAAAATACCCAAAATTGTATAAGTTAAATTTTAAAAAAAAGTTTTTTCCTTCTACTGTAAAATTTAGTTTTTGGGGTTACGAGGTATTAGTATTTCACAGACGATTTGTTTTTGGTGGTTTACCTGAATAGTTTGGAAAAAACGAGTATTAGCCAAAGGTGTATAAGAAACTGATTTTTGACTTTCAGCAAAAACATTGTTTACGATTACAAAATAACAGTTTGTATAAAACCAGATAACTTCAGCAAAAAATAACAAGCGTTGGGAAGGGTGTTCTACTACAATTTAAACGCATTTGAAAAATAAGCTCAGATTTGTATTCTACGCATGTCTAATAACCTACCACTTCCCGGCCACTCCCAACATCAATTTTATGTTTTTTAGAACTTTACTCCTTTTGACTTGAAAATGTAAACGTGTTATAATAACGCCTTTATCCCACTAGTAACATATATTACTATTAACGTATTCTGAAAATTAACTTCTAAAGTTATCTCATTTTATTTTTGTAATTGGAAACGGTAAAGAAAATGTTATTGCTCATCGAACACCCTATATATTTATTTGCAATATTCAACCTTGTAAATATTTCATAATTATTGAAAAAACATACAAAACACTATAAAAATAGATTTTAATAGACTGTATAGTGTATAGTTAAACAATTTCTTTATATTTACTTCAATTCATCCTTGAGGCCCATAGAATTAATTATTTTTGTATTTACTTCCTGAATATCTCTTTAGATATTTATTTTCTAATGAGAAGCTTGTATGTATTAGTGCAGTACAATTACATTAGCTGTAGTCTGAATTTATCAGTTTAGCAAAGCGTAATCAACTTTAATCGTGTGTTAAATCTAATCAAGGAAAGCTTTCCTATTAAAATTTGTCATTTGTTATTGTTACCGTTTTAAAATAAATTATGTAAAACAAATTTAATTTTGAACACTTCTATTTTCGCTTTCAAAAACGTGTAATTAAATTTAAGTCATAATTAAAGTTAACAAAGCTGCGATAATCTCAGCTTAAGATGTTAACTTTAACAATCCATGAAAGTTATTAATTCTTTCAAGGATTTCATTGTTTAGAAACTGTAATTCATTTCAAGCGACTTAATTTACATGAAACGGAATTGCTGAATTTCCTTGTAATTATACAGCATTTCCGATTAATTCGTTTCCAAACCGCCAACGTGCTTCTGTAATGAACTAAAAGTTCCTGTTATTAAATTGCGCTTTCAGTGGTTATTTCCGATTAAGAAACCATTATACTGCTAAGCGAATTAAGTAGATAGTTTTCTTTATGTATACATTAAGTTGGTTTCATGTTTTACACATTTTTATATTATGCATGAGTTATATTTAGTGTTGTTAGTAGATGATTAAAAGCAATTTAATACAATAAGAAAACCATGGTAAATTCGATAGGTTAGCGACAGTCAATACCCTTCAAGAATTTCGAGAAACATAGTATCATTTTATTGAAAAACGTGTATTGTAGAACAAGGATTACAACAAATTTACTTCCTGTTATATTTGAAATAGTTATATAAATTTTGTAGTGAAATAAGGGATTGTTTGAAATTTTAAATTTTCTAGCATTCTTATTTTAAAAACGGGTAAAATGATTAAAATTATTGTAAAAGAAATTCATAAGTTTTGAAAATATGAGAAGCAATTTCAAAAAACGTACTCATGTGATAAAATTCAAAAACACTAATTTATTAAAACTATACAATTTGATAGAGGCCTATAGAATATTTTTTCTCAATGTTGCCTTTATTCAAAAATGGTTTAATAATAATTAGATTAACTTAATTTTAAATTCTTTTTTGCGGGATAGTAGAGGTGGATTCAAACAATTTGTTTTTTAACGTTTGCTTGAAACGTGCTAGATCTTATGGCTACATCAAGTTCGTTAATGTTCATATTTTGCACGTTATTCATATGCCCAGCTGAGAATATAATCACGCCGATTTCGTGTTTAACATTTTTGATGACCTCTGTCAATTTTATCAGGGCCACTTTCTGGACAAGGTAACAATATTTCTGGGAAAGGTCAGTATGCTTCTTAACAAGGTCACTACGTTTCTAGACAAGGTCATTATTTTTCTGGACAAGGTCACTATGTTTCTGGACAAGGTCATTATGTTTCTGGACAAAGTCATATGTTTCAGGACAAGGTCGGCCTCAAGGTTTTCTGTTTTGGCTTCCAAAGGCATAAGATGATTTGTTACAGCACTGCACTTTCTACTCAAGTAATGTTTTGTAACTAGGATTGTGATCCTCAATATGGAATTTGATTGCATGTTCTCTGCGATACTAAAATTCAATGGTAAAGAAGAATCCTACTTCACAGTAATTTATTCTTCACTACTCCAATTTAAATCAAGCGCCTTACGCCATTCAAGTGTTGAAAGTGCAATTCTTATTTTAAAAGTAATTTTTATTGAAGTAAATAAGAGGAAGGTTTTGAAATTCTTACTTCCTTAAACAAGCGGTATTATTCAAAATAAAATAAGAACTTTGAAAAACCTTAAAAACCTTAAAGTTTTTGAGACTTTTATTGTAATTTGGAATGGACATATTCATTTCTCCTTGTAGGTATTTTTTTAACTATATGGTCGAACTCTTCTAAAATTACATTTTGTTTCTTTAAGTCTTTTACAAACAAAAACCATTTGTCCCTCATGTCTGTTTCTAGTTTTAATTTGTTAGTTCTTATGGCTACTTCAAAATCCTTAAAGTTCATATTTTGCACATTATTCATATGCTCTTCTACTCAAGTAATGTTTTGTAACTAGGATTGTGATTCTCAATATGGATTTTGATTGCATGTCCTCTGCGATACTAAAATTCAATGGTAAAGAAGAATCCTATGTCACAGTAATTTATTCTTCACTACTCCAATTTAAACTAAGCGCCTTACGCCATCCAAGTGTTGAAAGTGCAATTCTAATTTTAAAAGTAGTTTTTATTGAAGTAAATAAGAGGAAGGTTTTGAAATTCTTACTTCCTTAAACAAACGGTTTTATTCAAAACTAAAATAAGAACTTTGAAAAACCTTAAAGACCATAAAGTTTTTGAGACTTTTATTGTAATTTGGGATGGACATATTCATTTCTCCTTGTAGGTATTTTTTTAACTATATGGTCGAACTCTTCTAAAATTACATTTTGTTTCTTTAAATCTTTTACAAACAAAAACCATTTGTCCCTCATGTCTGTTTCTAGTTTTAATTTGTTAGTTCTTATGGCTACTTCAAAATCCTTAAAGTTCATATTTTGCACATTATTCATATGCTCTGCTACTCAAGTAATGTTTTGCAACTAGGATTGTGATCCTCAATATGGATTTTGATTGCATGTCCTCTGCGATACTAAAATTCAATGGTAAAGAAAAATCCTACGTCACAGTAATTTATTCTTCACTACTCCAATTTAAACTAAGCGCCTTACGCCATTCAAGTGTTGAAAGTGCAATTCTAATTTTAAAAGTAGTTTTTATTGAAGTAAATAAGAGGACGGTTTTGAAATTCTTACTTCCTTAAACAAACGGTTTTATTCAAAACTAAAATAAGAACTCTGAAAAACCTTAAAGACCTTAAAGTTTTTGAGACTTTTATTGTAATTTGGGATGGACATATTCATTTCTCCTTGTAGGTATTTTTTTAACTATATGGTCGAACTCTTCTAAAATTACATTTTGTTTCTTTAAGTCTTTTACAAACAAAAACCATTTGTCCCTCATGTCTGTTTCTAGTTTTAATTTGTTAGTTCTTATGGCCACTTCAAAATCCTTAAAGTTTATATTTTGCACATTATTCATATGCCCTTCTACTCAAGTAATGTTTTGTAACTAGGATTGTGATTCTCAATATGGATTTTGATTGCATGTCCTCTGCGATACTAAAATTCAATGGTAAAGAAGAATCCTATGTCACAGTAATTTATTCTTCACTACTCCAATTTAAACTAAGCGCCTTACGCCATCCAAGTGTTGAAAGTGCAATTCTAATTTTAAAAGTAGTTTTTATTGAAGTAAATAAGAGGAAGGTTTTGAAATTCTTACTTCCTTAAACAAACGGTTTTATTCAAAACTAAAATAAGAACTTTGAAAAACCTTAAAGACCATAAAGTTTTTGAGACTTTTATTGTAATTTGGGATGGACATATTCATTTCTCCTTGTAGGTATTTTTTTAACTATATGGTCGAACTCTTCTAAAATTACATTTTGTTTCTTTAAATCTTTTACAAACAAAAACCATTTGTCCCTCATGTCTGTTTCTAGTTTTAATTTGTTAGTTCTTATGGCCACATCAAAATCCTTAAAGTTCATATTTTGCACATTATTCATATGCCCAGCTGGGAATATAGCCGATTTCGTGCTTAATATTTTTGATGACCTCTGCTAATTCTATCTAGGCCACATTCTGGGCAAGGTCGCTACCTTAATAGACAAAGTCACTATGCTTCTGGACAAAGTCACTATGTTTCTAAACAAGGTCATTATGTTTCTGGAGAAGGTCACTATATTTCTGGACAAGGTCATTACTTACCAAACACTGCATTGGACATTAATTACGCAAGTTTTTTTTAGTATTCTTGTTTTCTTATTTGTTCTGTATTAAATTTTATATAAGGTGATGTAAAATCTGAGTGGGTAAATTTAATGCTTCTGTGAATTTTAGTTATTTTCATTTCTAAACTTTTGTATTAATATTTTAAATGAATTACATAGTTATTTATAAGTTCGAGTTTTAATCTTGCCTATGAAAATGACATGTCAACGTGAAATACGTATAAGACTAAAATAAAAAAAACTGTTGAAGTTGAGAATTGTTTGATTTACAATAAATTACATAGTTCTTTTTATCATTGAAGTGACAAAGTGGGTTTTTTAGTTTTTCACCTCAAGGGATGCTATTCTCTGGAGCTAAAGGAAGATCACTAACGTTACCATGTTCTTGTTCTTGTAGGAAATGTTAAATCAACTAAAACATATCCTGTACCATACTATGAATTTAAAAAGTTATCACAGCCGTTTTCAATATCATCACTGTTTGAAATCTTTCTGCGGTAATTTCTGCAACAATGCCCATCCATAGAGGTTATTCGCATCAATAAAGACAATTTGAGTGTTCTAATCTATTTTTGCATATCTATTACTACACTGTGAAATACCTCCTCTAATCCATTTTTCAAAAAACAAATACATTTCATAATCTGTTAATAATTTCAACTGCACTGACACGTATTTCAGCATACAATCCCAAGCTAACCTAGGAGTTGTATAATACTAAACAGAATCTACTTCATAACGTTTTTCTAAACATAAACATCAGTTTGGTTCAAAACTAACGTAGCATTCTTTTTGAGTAGTTGATGCTTTATTAAAATTTTAATGATTTTAACGTGTATTTGTATTGTAGCAGCCCTTGGATTCAATTGTATTTTGTAACTTGGCGACTTGCGTTGCTATTGACGTTGCTATGAACATTCATCAAAATTATCTTGTAAAAGTAACACACATTAAAAGTTGTTCCTGCAAATTAGTATTTTATTTACAAGTCCCAAACCAAACCAAACATTACATTATCTCCCAACTGCCGGTGATTCAGAAATTCAATGTTCTTAGGTGACTTTTGTGTTTCTGGATTTCCCAATCAGTGGTGGTTCAGAAATGAAATGTCATTTTAGGAACATTCAAATTTTATAAAACAAATTGATGGTATTTGTGTGTTTTGAAGTGCCCGAATTGAGGTGGTCTATAATTTTTTTGGGATGAGAAAAAAGTGTTGGCATATGATTTTGGGTGATCCATTTTTAAAGATATTTTAAGCAACTTTTTAAACAAATTTAGGAATTTTTAAATGTTTTTTAAATGCCCCAATTTTGAGGGGTCTAACATGTTGTAGACCACGAAAGGGGTACTTAAAAATGACGAATTTTCATACGAATGTGGGCCAGAAATGTCATGCCATTTTTTCATAGTGGTAAATTGACTTTATTGCTAGTTTTTAAGTTTTTCTATGTCATTTTAAAGCTTTTATGCGTAATTTTAGTGCGTTTTAAATCTTCCATTTTTTAATGGTAAAAAATTGTTGGGGTTGTTTGGTGAAAAAAAGGCATAGTTGAAAATGATGAATGAAAAACAAGAATTAGGACATTTTTATATGATTTTGTGACTTTTTAGATCTTCCAATTCCCTTGGTCCAGAAATGAAATGCCATTTTTAATAACAATTTAAATTTTTCTTTGCTATGGAAAATTGATTTTTTAATGATATTTGCTGCATTTTAAGGATATATTTAGGTTTTATATTGCCCAATTTTAAGGGGTCTAAAAAATTGATCTCGGAAGATGGAAAATGTTTTCAGGAAATTTGTGGCGGAAGATGGCTTATTTGCTTATTTTTCAAGTAAAATTGGACAATATTAGACTATTTTTTAAGAATTTTTGTCCTATTTTGAACTTCCCAATTTCCCTGTTCCAGAAGTAACATTTAGTACTCTACTTATGTGAATTATTGAAATAGGTTTTAAAAAGTGCTTAAATTTATTTATTAATATAAATTTGTAAGAACTTGAACATTTACAGTTCTTATACTCAAAAAACAACTTGAACGTGTTAGAGTTCCGTTTTATGCTAAAGAACTAAACGTTTTAAAAATTCATTAAAAAAGGGACTTCCCAACATTGGAGTACCGCCAATATTATTGGAAAAAATATGAATAATGTAAACAGATGGTGTTTTACGTTCGTAGTTATATCAAAGAATGCGATTTACGGAATTTCTGAAGATCAAACTCACACCGCTATAAAATAAATGTTACGATTTTTTGGAGCAATAAAGCAAGGTCACATATGTTGCTCTTTAACTTATGACCAGTTATTTTGTAGTTTAAAAAACAGCAAAGTAGTAATAACTCACTTAAAATATTTTGGCATCTTTCAAGGTTTAAGCAATTTGTGATATCTTGTAGTAGATGGTTTTTCAACACTTAATTGAATATCTAGTATTCCTTGTTTCGCATCAGAAACATTGAATAGTTTTAGTGACAAAGATTTACGGATAAAATGAGCCTATAATACAAAATACACACTGTTATAGAACAAACCAAATATTATAAAACTGAGTTAATTTTTTGCAAATATACAAATTAATCAAAGTTGCAAAAACAAAACTACATACAAAGTTTAAAATTATGTGGCGTTATTTATACCACATACATAACTGTAATTAATTTAAGAATATACCGTTATTTTTCGTTCCGACAAATATAGAACCCACATTTGTTTATTGCAGTAAATAGTGACAAGTATTAACCATTTAATCTTCGCATTTGGTATGTTCAGCCTTTTTGCTTCCGGTATGCCGTTATGACGTTATCCTATAAGATGATATGAATACTTTACCAGTAGGGTACATTTACCCTTTTTACTCGCAAGTACTTAATTTTTGTACTATTGGCAGTCAGTGAGCCGATAGTGTGCTAACTGCTGTGCCTGCGGCGCTGCCACTATTGCTTAAAATTCTAGGGAACATAAACAGTAGCATGTCAATTTGTACATAACAACAAAAAATGGGCGAAACAGGTCGTTGGTACTTTCCCATACTTTTTACGTTTTAAATATTCTCGCGTCAAGAAGTGATGGAAATTTACATCTAATCTAGCCGGTAAAAGCCCGCTGCAGACTCAAGGCGTTGGTTACGTATACGTTACGTTACGTTTTAAATGATGGGCGCCAATAATTGAGTAAATAACCATGTTTTTTCAAACACCATAGCAAAAAAAATAAAAGAAAAAATAACGGCCTGCGTCGATTTGAACTTGCGACAACCTGTGCAGTACGATACCATGCACCGTCTAAAGTATAGCGCTATAACTTCGGCTAGCCGCGTAGGATAGAAGTAGGCAGCCGAC
This sequence comes from Ctenicera cuprea, assembly GCA_958336395.1. Lineage (NCBI taxonomy): Eukaryota > Metazoa > Arthropoda > Insecta > Coleoptera > Elateridae > Ctenicera > Ctenicera cuprea. The sequence continues at coordinate 28,138,375 of OY284491.1, forward strand.
CGCGACCGCGTCTTACATTTGATTTGATGCGCTTCCGACTTCGGGCTAAAATCGCTGTAAAAGTTTTATTTTAAAAGCAAAATATGAAAAATATTTTTATAACTAGAGCTAACTGATAGGCTTAGTTAAAATTACATAACTGCCGAAAAACACGATGTTGATATTCAAAAGTATCGTTTTTTTTCCTAATTTTTAAAATAAGTAAAAAATCTTGCAGATCCTAATCAAGTAGGTACTTTAAATAACCTATCCAACTAATGAAATTGAATAACGATCGGCGTTTGCGTTTAGGAATAAAATACTAATAAATTTCAAAATTTCCAAAAATTTCTAGAGGGCGTCAGAGTGAAATTTGGGAAATTGATAAGTACAAATTTTGTAGTTCATTGCAAGCTCTATAGGCTCAGAAAGATTAAGAAAAATGATGTGGCAGTTTTTTAGGATATTTTTTTTGAAAATGTCCAAAATTTTGAACCGCTAGTATATTTACAATTTTCATTTTTCCAAAAATAGTTTTGCATTACTTGATTAAACCTATTCCGGGTTATCAAATAAAATAATAATTTGTATTGATTAGATATTTTGTTATTGAGTAATCAGGCATTAAAGTTAAAATTTTCAAAAACTCGTGGTGGGTTTATTTTGAAAATACAGCATTTGATTTGTTTTTACATGCACACAACGCTATGTATTTAAGATTTTTAAAAAGTATATAAAAAAAATCTATACCAAAAAAACTGGTCTAATTTCCGTTTCCGGTTCCGGTTTCGATAAACAACCTTACAAAAAACTACCTGCAAGTAAAAAACTTCTACACGCCAAATCTTACTAAAATAAGTCGAGGGGTTCCGGAGATATAGGGGAACGAACGCATCCACCCACCCACGGACAGACATTTTTAAAAAACCACTTTTTAGTGTTTCTTGGACCCCAAAACGCGTATTTCCGTTAAAATTTAAAATTAGAAAATTTACATGAAATCATAACTTTCCTTACTTCAGTAGAAAGTATGGGAAAGTAAAAATAATAAATATGTACCCCATTTTCAAAAAGTAGTAAAATCACAATTTTAAAAATGTTACCGCACGGGATTTGATCTCTTGACCAACCTATGCCTCACAACGCTGTACACGCATTCTAGCACTGAGGCTGAGTCTGTTGATAGTCGATACTCGAATATACAACACATACATAAACAACACCTCATCTGCCGCCCAATTTTTTCCACTTAATCTTGTTCAGAATTTTCTTTGTTTTCATTAAGAAATACCGGTAACCGTAACCGAAACCGAAATTTTTAATAGCAGTAATCCGTAAACAAAAACGTAACCAAAAAATTAAACGTTATTTTATTTCGGTTCACGTCCCTGAATTTTACTTATCAGAGGGGTCTCATATGGAGGTCACGTGATAACTTTTTCTAAATATTTGAGATCTATGCAGTATTTGAATATTGGGCTTTAAATTCTGCTCGCAAAACCCGTAGGCTACGCTCCCCATTTTTTTGTACCTTCAAATGTTTCCTGCGCTGAGTAGACCTCGGAATTGAAAGCCGCTCCCGGAAAGGAATCCCGTGGAAGAAACCAAAGAAAAGCCCGGAAAATAGACCCGCAAAAAAAACCGGAAACGAAGTCCACAAAAAAATTTTAAAACCCGACACCCCCCCCCCCCCCCCGTAAAATCTTCAGGAAAAACATCTCCTTAGCGTATTTTCAGTATTCCTACAAAGTTATGTAACACAAACAAACGTTGGTTCTTGAACCAAATAAAAAAATAGAAAACCTAAACCGTTTTTAAATTCAAGCAAAACTACATTTTAAAATTTAAACAAACAATAGTGTCAGAGAGTATTACCCACCTTTTATAGTCAGGGTAAATATGTTAGTGTTGCTGAGCCGTATATCCTTAAAATATGCATTTTTGTAGGTTTACTTAAATAGTGCCTACGGAGATAAAGCTGTTTGTGACGAAATGCGAAATAGTAATCTATTTAATTCTGCACCTCCTATTATGGAATATAATGGCCAGAATGTACTTAAGTACTTAACGGGGAATTAAAAAATTTCAAACATTTGCATCTCATGTGTTCTAACTTATTGAAGATTAAGCTTAAAGTTTTAAATCCGCTTGAAAATACCTAAAAAATCAAGGTTGCCTATACGAGGGCGGAGTGAGAAGTTTGGTAAAATGGCAACAGAGGGCGTCACATCCGCAAATCCCAGATGACATTTGTCAATACCATCTGTCACTAGACCAAATTAAAATTTTCAGACAGATCTGCCATTTAATTCAGTTTTCACAGCCATTAAAAGCAGACAACTTTTTGTATTTTTGCAAACATGGAAAAAATTGAATTTCGTGTGTTACTTAGACATTATATTTTGCGTGGAAAAACCGTTACGCAAACCAAAAGAAAGCTTGATAAATATTATGGGGACTTTTCACCATCGATGAAAGTGATTCACACGTGGTTTACTGTTTTTCGCTGTGGTCGTACAAGCGCAACTTATGCCGAACTTTCGGGACGCCCAAATGAGGTCACCACACGAGAAATAATTGACAAAATCCATGATATCGCATTGCAAGACCGCAGAGTGAAAGTGCGCGAGATAGTTGAGATAGTAAGCATCTGTGCGCAATATATCACATTAACATTTGGGTATAAAAAACTATCTACGCGATGGGTGCCGCGTTTGCTCAAATCGACCAAAAACGCACACGTGTGGCAACTTCAGAGGCAGATTTGACGACGTTCAAGCTCATTAAAAAGAAGTTTTTGCGTCGTTTTATAACTGTGGACAAAACATGGATTTATCACTATACACCGGAGACCAAGGAACAGTCTAAACAGTAGATTTCTACTGGCGAACCTAAGCCGAAGAAGGCTAAGGTGATTTTATCCGCCAACAAGGTCATGGCCACAGTTTTTTGTACCGTTCAACGACGTTTTAAAAAAAACGACCGCATTTGCGAAGAAAAAATTTCTCTTCCATCAATACAATGCACGGGTGCAAACACGTGCAGTTGCCATAGCCAAAATCCATGAATTACGCTTCGAATTACTTCCATATCCACCATATTCTCCAGACTTAGCCCCCTGCGACTATTTCCTGTTTCCGAACTTGAAGAAATGGCTCGACGCAAAGAGATTCGGCTCTAATAAGGTGATAAATTATTTCTTGTGTCATTTTTACCAGACTACTCACTCCGCCCTCGTATTTTGTTGGCAATAGAGAACTTTTAACCAAACTTTGCAGCAGTTCACGTTCCTTAAAGAAGGATATTCGATACGTTCACGTTGTTATGAAAACAAACGATGGCGTTCACTTGAAAGTTCTCAAAAAAGAAACGCGTTCGTTTTAAAAATCCTTTTCTACACTGACGATACCTATTTCATAATGCACTTGTTTGGTGCATCATAAGAGGTCATTAACAAACTTGCAGAATCATTACGCCGGACGCCTTGGGAATTTCAGCACATTTGCCCAGTCATCCACGTTTATTATCAATTTCCATCGGTTAGAAGCAGTAACGGTATTTATGAAAACAGGAATGTAACGTAAGAAAGTAGTTTGATAACCCCATTTAAACTGCTATTTAAGATAACTAAACCACAACATATAAATTTGCAAATCTATTTATAAAACTTATATATTCAATTAAATTAACAAGTTCAATAACAATAAAATTAAATCAAAACTGACCTTAATAGAGAGGATTGACCGTCCTTTAAGAAGATTATTGACGTCATGGGTATTGAAAACGTCATTGCGGTAAGAAATTGCTACCATAACTAAGAAACGATTGCAGTAGCAGAAGAATGAGACGCTAAATTGAATAGACCGCGTTGCTATTGTAAAACCACAACACAATTATGTAAATGTATGCTTTACAGCCAATCATCATTTTCAAAATCAGTGTGCTTTGTATATAGTTAATTAACACCGTAAACATTTCTGAAAAACAATTGAATCATATAAACATTCAACTTGCATTTTTTATTTTCTAAAAATTATAAATTTTACACTTCGATTCGTTTGAAATCGAATGGTAATTTTCTTACAGTAATCCCAACTAACTGTGACTAACACCGCGCATAATAATTAACTTTTTTATAATTTCGTGTATTCAGGTTGAGGACAACCACAAGTTCTCTGAACCTAAAGAACAGTCGTTCAAATTCGACGTGCTTCCTATTTTCCGTGTACATTCGCGTTATAAATATTTCCTCTAACTAAATACATATTTGCTGTAGGTTCTATGTGAAGCTTCAAGTTTTGTTTGACTATAGCTCTGTAATATTTAACTAATCCAACTCAAAGACAAAATTATGAGAATTTTATCGTGATTATTTGCCCATCGAAAAAAGTTTTGTGGTAGCGGCTTACCATCACCAAGCGGAAAAACCCTACCTTTTTGAGATGTCAGGAATACATGGAAATATGGTTTAGTTTCAAATTTTACATCACAACAAAGCTTCATAGATAGGTGTTGTAAGACACGGTTTGCAAATGATATAAACTAAACATGAGGCACTTGATAATGATTAAATTAATTAAAACCACAAAAGTGCTTCTATTTTATTAGCACTAATCACAGTTGTGTAACTATAATTAACAAAGGTAGTTTTAACCTTGACGCATTCTTTTAAGAAAACATTATGGTAACAAAATGGCAATTATTTTAACTGTACATCGTTTTATTATCCTCGCAAGTACATCATACTGACAGTTATGATGTTATAAATACAAATTGCAATGTAATTTTATACATAAACAATAATATTTGTAATTTATATTGAATTGTTAGATACAGCATGGTTCTCTGGTACGAATGCAGTTGCTACTACATTGTGGTTGTTTTTGGAAGCATGAAAAAGTAAGTAAATACCCATTAACACGGCATTAAACCAGTTCGAAAATGTTTTCTGAAATGAAAAAAAATGATTATTTCGTTCAATGTAATTTAGAAATATATCTACTTTATGGTGCAACATATCCAAAGAGATTTTTATGAGAATAAGGTTATCTAGACCTTATTTACAGATATTGCTTAGGTGACGTACAGTTTCCATAAACTTCACTTCCAATCAGTGGCGTAACTATCGGTGTACGATGTGTGCAATAGTACACGGCCGCAGTTCGCTCAGGGGCAGCATAAAATTATTACGAGGGCGGAATGAGAAGTCTGGTAAAAATGAAACAAGGAATATTTTTTCGGTCAAAAACAATTTATTTTTCAATGTTGTCGCTTTTTAGGTCGATACACTTAGTCCAACGTTTTTACAATTTTTCGATCTTTTCCAAATAATACAATTTCTGCAACCGTTCAAAATAGGCGTTTGTTGCATTGATGATCTCCTCATTAGGGCCAAATCTCTTCCTGCCGAGTCATTTCTTTAAGTTCTAAGTCTGGAGAATATGGTGGATGTGGAAGCAATTTGAAGCGTAATTCATCGATTTTGGCCATGACAACTGCACGCGTGTGCACCCGTGCATTGTCTTGATGGAAAAGAACTTTTTTCTTCGCCAAATGCGTTCATTTTTCAAAACGTCGTTGAAACGGTCCAATAAGTAGTAATAATATTCGCCGTTGATTGTTTTTCCTTTTTTAAGGTAATCGATGTGGATTATGCCGTGTGCATTTCAAAAAACCGTGGCTATGACCTTGGTGGCTGATAAAACCGCTTTAGCCTTCTTCGGCGCAGGTTCGCCAGTAGAAATCCACTGTTTAGACTGTTCATTAGTCTCCGGTGTATAGTGATGGTTCCATGTTTCGTTCCCCGTTATAAACCAACGCAAAAACTCCTTTTTATTGCGCTTGAACATCGCCAAATCTACTTTTGAAATTATCAAACGTGTGCGTTTTTGGTCGATTGTGAGCAAACGCGGCATCCATCGCGCGGATAGCTTTTTCAGATCCAAATGTTCGGTAATATATTGCGCACACGTTTATCTGAGATGCGTACTATCTCAACTATCTTGCGCACTTACACTCTGCGGTTTGCAATACAATATTATGGATTTTCTCAATCATTTCTTGTGTGCTGACCTCATTCGGGCGTCCTGATCATTCGGCATAAGTTGTGCTTTTACGACAAAGAAAACCAGTAAACCACTTGTGAATTGTTAATCGATAATATTTATTAAACTTTGTTTTGGTTTGCGTAATGGTTTTCCCACGCAAAAAAATGTTTAATTAACACTTTAATGTGGCTTAGTGTAATCAAATTTATTTTAATTTTAAAAATTTTAAAATGTTTTAAAAATTTTCAAAATTATTAAATTTTCTAATAGTTGTCAACATTTACAAAAATTTTCAATTTCAAAAAATTTTTTAATTCCACATTGTTTCAAAATTTACAAATCTCGCAATTTTCTATATTTCAATTTTTAGAAATTTTCAAAATTTAAAAGTTAAGAAATTTTCGAAATATTTAAAAAATTTTAAATTTTCAGTACTTTTGAATGTCTAAAAATTTTCAAAATTGTTAAAAGTTTTCCAAAAATTAAAGATTAACAAAAATTTTAAATTTTTAAAAACCATCCGGAATAACATACATATTTGAAACTTTTCAGAAAATTTTAATTGTGTTCTAAATTTCCATAAAATTGTCCAAATTTTCGAAATATATTTAACGTTTTCAAAAATTTCCTTAAATGCGAGAAAGGTCCCGCGGCGGTTGCGCTATAGGTTGTTTTTATTATATCGCGGTAGATATGTAACAATGTCAATCTTGTTAAGCGCTCCTGAGACATGATTGACCTCCACGGTTATTAATAACCGTGATTGACCTCTACCAATGCTTTCAACCTTCTCAGGAATTAAAAAAAAACTTTCTTCATATGCTAAAACCACGTATAAAGTATTTGCAGAATTTGGCTTTTGGTGGGAAAAGTTTACCACACTCTTCAAGTGCAACCATTAATACTGCGGCGCATCCACTTTTTGAATAAAACTATCCTTTTTGCCAAGAAAATAGATGTTTACTAAATTGAGCGACATAATTGACCCTTTTACTCCGTTGAAGCCGGACTCTTACAAAAGTATGTGTGCGGAATAAAAATGTTAAAAATTTAAAAAAGGAAAGGGGTTTCTTTCATTATGATCTGCGAATCTCCAAATTTATGTAAAATATGTAATGTCCTCATATTTTAGGGTTCATCAAAAGTTCAACTTTTTTTCTGTAAATAACTCCACATCAACAATAAACTTTAGATAGTATGCACCTTTCAATAAAATAAAATACACGATACTATTTTTTTTCAAATCTAATTTTTTTTTAAATAATTCTTTAAACAATAAAAGCTTACTTTAATTAGAGGAAAACTACACTTATTACTCTAAATTGTTTAAAAACCAATCGGGCAACCGCTACGACAGCTTCCTCTTATATACCTTCTGCTTATTTTCCTATTTGAAAATATTTGATATGTTATAATGTTAGAAAGAATAATTTTAATTATATAAACTGAGGTAACTGTTACACAATTTTAATAATTTCACAAATACAAATCACCAGTATATACAATAATATTGGAAATAGAATGCCGGTCAGCACGCTTGCTTTTTTAAATACGACTTTCTCAGGTTCGCTTCTAAACAAACCGACCTCAAGTGCAGCTGGGACATCACACAGGTCAGCCGCACTCGATCAGGGTGAGGTGGTTAAGCCCAACCAAACACCAGCCGCTATCTAACAATTTCTAACACATAACTTTTAATTAAATCTCCATTTTGAATTTACAGAGCACAATTTTATTTCATAACTCACAAAGTTTCATTTATTTATTAATTCGCACAAATAAATCACATCCTGTAAGGGATCAACGCACGTACACCACGTAACAGATTTCTAGGTTGCATGTCTAGAAGAACGTCCACAGGACACGGGTGGGTTCTTCGGCTTCTATCTGTGGCTGCGGTGATCTGGTAAGAGCTGGTAGTGCTGCAGTGTTTTGAGAAAGAGCGAGGTTATGGACTGCGGTGTTCTGGTTAAAGTTGGAGGTGCTGCAGGGTTCGGAGAGAGTGCAAGGTTATTTGTTTTGCATCTTTGGCTGAGTGCAGTAAGACCGAGTCTGTGCAGCACGGTGTGGTCGTTCCAGCAGCAGATGTTTAAAGAAACTTTAGTTGTTTGGGCAGTATTTGGAGGTTAACTCCATTTCGATCCTAAAAACGAACTGAATTGCGTCTGTGTAGAATCGTTTAAGCGGTCCAGCAACGGGCGCCTGTGGGAGTCTAGTGTTTGCACCGTATTTTAAAAAGATGGTTTACCCACGGGAAGCCTAATTTCACCTCTTTTACCTAATATACTTATGGAAAATCTAAAAGATTAAATATTCGAATAAAATTAGTCTGAAAAAGTTATATGTTGGTTTCGTTATGTTGATGACATTTTAGCATAAACAATAGAACTCGATTACTTGATCTTGATTATCTACGTCTGAAAGCGACTTGATGTCTTATTTCAAAACGTCTAATAATGGTTAATTTATGAGATTAATTTGCTCGTTGATTAACGGCACAGTTTTTAAATGTTTGTGAATTGCAAATGCTTCTAGTATATCTAATTTACGTTTATCATCATAAAAGTGTAAAAGTTTTATCGATGTCATTAAATGATTGTGTTCTAGTAAGTGTTTAGCGTAATTGGATTTCTGCAGGTGTTTATGTTTCTAACAACGTGTTCTTTGTACCTAATATCAAAATTTCTAATTGTCTGGCCGGGGAGCAATTTAATTTGTAAATGCATGGTTTTAGCAAATCATCTGTTTTTTTTGCATTAACCAAAGGGTTTACAATGCATCCCCCAAATGGATAGTCCGATTCCGATAAGCTTTGCAATGTATTTCAAAAATTTACGGACAAAATAAGCTTTAAAAAAACCGAAACTGTCAGCGGAAGTGTTTTGATAGCATTTTTTTCAAAAACCCAATTTTAAAAATTCAATAGAGGAAGACGTTAGGTCAAAGTGAATGCATTTTATGAACGTGTGAGCATTAACATGGCAGTCGCTAGGAGTTTTGACTTTCATATTCATATTTCTCAAAAACGAGTTGACAGATAGGGATGCAATTTGGTACTATTATAACACTAGGGAAGCAAAATTCCACTGTGTATAAAAATTCATTTTTTATAAATTCATTATTTGTGGCGCGAACATTTTTAAACAATTATTGTCTATGCATTGTTTTAAATCGAAAATTTATACCCCTTTATTTAGTCGTAGTCGCCACAAAGGCACCGTAAATAATAGCGAATGGCGCCTCCAAAACAGAGCGGAGAAAAATACCGCCGAGCAAAAATAGCGCCATTAAAAAATGTCTACTTAAAAAAAAGGCGCAATTACAAATGTCGCCGAGTAATAATGTAGACGACCATTAAAGTCGACATAAAGAACAGCGTCGGTAAAAATGGCGAAATATTGTCGAAACATTTTTACCTTCGCCGTTTTGGACGACCACATTTTTCCCGGCGCTATTTTTGGTCGACGACATTATTACTCGACGTAATTTTTAACGGCTTTATTTTTGACGTCGACATTTTTAAATGGCACTATTTTTGCTCGGCGCTATTTTTCTTTGCGCTAATTTGGCGGCGCTATGTTTGACCGCGCTATTCTTGATTCGCTACTATGTCCCCGAACCTTATGTTATAAACGGGGTACGATGTAAAAATTTTGTTTAATATAATTTGCTCATGATTAATAGTAGCATACGGTTCACAAAAATAAGGGAATTTATGGTCTCCCCTTCCCCCAACGACGAATTTGTCCTCTCATTTTTAGTTTTCTTTAATTCCAACGAAAAAAAAACGAATTTGCATAATGTTTATGCTGTTATTTTTATGTGTAAGCTTCAGTATCATGTAGAACGTTATTATAATATGACTTTTATGCAGCTATGCTCTCGAACAGTAGTAAGAAAGGTGGGATGTTATTGCAGTCAATGTTGGGGCGTGAAACGTTAATATTAAAATACTTTTGAATATATGATAATGATAAGTAACAATATCTAAAGTATTGGAATGTCCAGGAGAAGTACTTTGCTTCATTTTTAATAACTAAAAAAAATACTCATCGCGCGCCGCTTGGGTTGCTGCAGCCGTAACCCTTCGAAAGTTGAGACAGTTTGAAGGGATCCGGATTTAATATATACAAACAATTATAGCGATCGCTATATAATTCACAAAACGAGGGCTTTGATCTGCGGTCAGCTACTCTACCTACTTATTTATTATTAAAACAAAAAGAAACAAATACATCGTGAGGCATCTACTGGTTTTATGATGACAAGAATTGTGTGCTATGGTAAAGCGTGTTTGGGTAGGTTTTCTATGAACAGAATATTGAAGTTTATTAATTGAATATTTTTACGTTTAATCTTAAAAGTGTAAATTGTATGTTTGGGCGCAAGTTGTTAATAAATATTAAAAATTCATTAATTAATTCAAATGAACTATCAAAACATAGCAACACCAGCTGTTTAATTTTTAATCTTACCTTTGAAAAATGACATGTAAACATGTCAAAATACAGTTAAAATAAATAAATATAGTTACAGTAATTTACACATCAATATAAACTTCAACGAAGTAAAGCTAAACTCATTAATAAACTATAAATTAACTATATTTGGTGCTCATCGAACAATATATTACATTTTTTTGATAAATTTCTCGATGATTGTTGTACCCCCGGTTATACCAATCAATATTGATCTAATTTCAGGAATTATTTCAGGTTTTTGAACAGTATGGACATCAATATTTTTCCAAAACAACTTTTTTAACATAGAAAATTCCGAATATGTCTATTCTTCAAAATCTGCAAATATCTTTTTGCAACCATACCATTTTTTATAAAAGCGTAGAAAAATGTACGAAAATTGTCACTAGCATTATAAGAACGAGGCTGGAAGTGCCAACGCAGAGGAGCATATTTGTAAATAAATAATATACAATAAAAACAAACACGCTTTATCTTAGAGTTACAGATCATTTGCTTGCATTTAACCTTGCTAGATATGGAATTTCCAAACATTGATAAGACAGTCTTAGGTGGGTTTGGGAGATCCCGTGCAAACGTTCCATAATTTATAGAATAAGTTTCTGCGGAGTTTCCTCGAAGCTTACACTATGTTATCAACTAAAAAAATCCTTTTTGACGAAACATTACCCGTTCGGTAGTTTACATCTCTTCTTAGCTCTCGCTTAAAATTATTATTCGAATCCAGTTTAATTTATGTTCAGTTTTTGCATCCGAAGATGCTTACAAAAGATAATATTTTATATTATGTAAATAGTTAGCATAAACTTTGAACAAGTTTAATATAAAACAGTGAAAAATAAAATTTAACGAAATTGGTTCTTATATGAGGATTCAATGAAACCAATATTATTATTAATTCAGTAATTTGAACACCTTGATAAAGTCATATGCGCAACGGCATCTCTTAAAAACGAGCCTCGCCTCAAACTTAAAAAGTCGAGGCGGTCTCTTCACTTGAGAAAATAGCGAAGAATTAAAAAAATCAGTTGTGTTTAGCACTTAACACTACTCTAACTTTATTAATCAAATTTGGCATAATCGGAAATGTGTTCATAAACTTGAATAGGTCGTATAAATAAAAATAAGAAATCATTACTTGTAACAAACTTTCATTTGTTATACGATAACATAAACATATGATAAGAATGTCAGCCGAAGGGTAAAACGCGTTAAAAAAATTTGTACACCTACTTTCAACAAAACAGGTATTTCCACTTGTAGTTCAGCATACTTCCATGTACTTCCACTTACTTTCACATACTTCCGCGTACTTTCAAATACTTCCACGCACGTCCACATACTTCCACTTACTTTCATATACTTCCACCGTACTTCTTCTTACTTCCACCAACTTCCACGTACTTCTACTTCCACTTACTTCGACATACTTCCACAGTACTTCCACATAATTCCACTTACTTCCATGTACTTCCACTTACTTACCTGTACTTCCACTTACTTCCACGTACTTCCACACACTTCCACTTACTTCCATGTACTTCCAGTTCTACTTACTTTCACATAGTTACAGTTACTTCCACGAGTTTCCACTTACTTCTACGTACTTCTACGTAGTTCCACTTACTTTCACTTACTTCCACTTACTTCTACGTACTTCCACCTTACTTCCACTTTACTTCCAGTTACTTCCACTAACTGCCACATACTTCCAATTACTTCCACATACTTTCATGTACTTTCACTATTACTTACTTGTGCTTACTTCCACATACTCCCACTTTTACTTCCATATACTTCCACATATTTTTACCTTGTGCACTTACTTCCACTCGCCGTTTACCCCTCGACGACGCCAGCCAAAAGTGCAGCATTAAGGCACTAATCTTCCGCTGGGGTTTTGTACGTTTTATATTGTTTGTTTATATAGCCGTGGTCTCGTTTAAAAAACAAAGGTGCTCACCTAGGACGCGAATATCTGTAGTTTTGTCAGCTCATCTTGTTTTATAGAAACATCGTTCTGTAACGGTAACATAACATAAACGGTATTATACGTATTAGAAAATTTAAGCATGTTATATGTAATATTTTTCTCCTTGCGTATTTACTAGGAAGAGCGGCTACTATTTATAAGTACTCCATCTTCTCCTCCACACCAATGGCCGATTACAAATTTTAGCGTTCATACTCGTAGATTAGAAGATTCACCTGCCAAAACAAACAAAAATTTAGTGTTAAAATTTTTGCATAAGTTTTGTAAGATCCCAATACACTTGCTTGATTTGTGTAAGTATAAAACGTGTAAACGTTTATAAACACAGTTATACGTCATATTGAGTGTGAAATTTAATAAGTCTAATTTACAATGCAAAATGATTAATTTTGTTATACAATTATTTTAAATTTGGAGATTAAATTTAGAAAACCAGAAAGGTTAAAAATTTAATAACGTTTTGATAAGTACTTGCAATACTAATAATTCCCATACTGCGTGACGTCAGACATTTGTCATTTAAATACAACGTTTAATTACCCAGCACATGGTACAAGACAATACCCAGCACACAAGCTATATTTTTTATGGCACAAAATTTACTCATAAATAAAACTGAAGATGTTAATTTTATGTATTACATTGCGTGCTTGTTAGGTTTGTTTAAAAAACAACTTTGTAATAGCTAATTTAGAAAATACATATAATAAACAAAGTAATTAAAAGCATGGAAATGCGCAAAACAAATTCAACACTGTGTCATTTTAACCAGGAATTATTAATTTAATGTTTTTTATATTATCATAGAAAAATTGCTAATGATAAAGAATATGAATGAAACGTGCCAATAAGCGCGCCAATTTCCTAGTATCAAGCGTATGGGATTTTCATTGCAGGTGGAGTCCCACTCTTACACACTTCGTAATCAACAACACTCCCCCCTTTTCGTACTTAATTCTTCATACTCAATATATTTATCCTTGTTTGCACCATTTAAAAAGCAGAAAGCACTTGTTATCCCCCCAACGGTTGGTTCCCTTATATCATTTTAGCCTGGTATAAATTATCTACTGTAGGACACAACTTTGCACAGTTCACAGAGAACATTAAAGGATAATTACAACTGTTGTGTTTTGAAAATTAAACAAACAAAAGTGATTAATAGTTGGTGAATTTGAAGTGGTGAAATTTTGTTAAATTAAACATATTTTTCCTGAATTTTTTTTCAACTTTGTTATATAAAGGGTAAGTACAATTTAATAACATTTACGTTTAAGTGCATACGTGATCACTATAGGTACTATTTCTATATTAAACTTATACCTTAAATTTCATTTTTCTAAAATTCACAATTAATTTAATGAAGTGCAATTTTAAGCCAACAAAAAAACTTGATGATTGTTGTTAATATAATTATTCATATTTAAATATGTCATATGTAATAAAAATTTTTTCATTTAATTAAGAAAATGATTCAATATACCTCATTGCTATGTAAAAACCTTTAAACCGTGTTTCACCTTCTTTGTAGTCAACATGTATTTACTACAAAAATTAGGCACAGACGCATCTTAGTCTAATTATGTAATAAAAAGCTTATAGACCACATAATTTCAAAGAAAAAATTCCATGCAGCTGCAGACAAAATTAAAGCGATTAAGAAATTTAAAAGTAGGTCTAGGTCTTTCACGAAATAACACACTTGGACGAATCTTGATTGAAAGTATTTGCAAAACAGAGCTAAATTATGAACTGCTAAAATATGATGAAAAAGACAGTTTAAATGTTCACTTATACATTTATTATTTTAAAATATTTCATTGTTATTGTTTAAGCTAAAACATAAACATAAATTGCATAGTTTTACATTCATTAAAGTAATTTTTTTTTATATTGTTGTACAACCAATTAGGTCTCTTTTTTTGTTAAAATTCACTTACACCAAGCATAATTGTTATTTTTAGTTAAACCCAAAACGTCCTTTAAATTTATAATTATGTTTTCACTTTCGAAGGTGTTATTTATTATTAACCTTCGCTTACTCTCTGTTTAGCAGCACTTCTGATAAAAAAATATTAACGGCGTTACAACGGTAAAAGATTTATTTTATATCACCAAATTTAAATAACGCAATAACATAAAAAAATTACTTTCAATTGCACTTAATTTTAGCAAACTGCATTGACCTAGTAAAATTGCTTTTACAACTCTGAAATTAAAATAAAATATTTTCGGTGCCCTGATTACACTATTGCAGGAGAAATCTTCAAGGACTCTATCATTTATAGTTTCTTGCAACACACTGATTTCTGTACAGTCACCTTAAAGTACTTTGCTATTTACATTTAATTACACAGTTGTATTATATTAATTAGCGACAGTTTAACTTTAGTGAAAAGTAAAAATATTTCTTTATTTTTGATCTTTAAACTGCATAAACCTTTTTTTATCGTACATATTTATCAAGGTTAATTTACTTTTAGTCTTATTTCCTTAATGCAAATGATTATTTTATTGATATGCAATTCAAATCGAATTTTTGCAAACAAAGAAACTCATTTTTTGATGGAAAATTGCTACAAATTAAACATTTTCTGCAATTAATTCCAATTAACGTAATTAGCCTTGCATTTTGCAAACTATAATTAAAGCTTAAACAGACGGAAGGAAATGCAAGGACATATCAAAAATTAGAAAAATTTTAAAATAAGTTGTGTCCCTGCTAATTACTAAGCAGGAAATAACCTTAACTTTTTCTCTTCTTTTTTGTCTGAATGTTAGGTTTAAGTGTATTGATCTATCTAGGAAGTTACCTTGTGTAAATGATGTACCTTGAAAAGCTCATGTATAATAACTATTAATCATATGTAGAATGTAGATTGTTTTTGAGGTCCTGCAAAACGTCTAATAATGAAAATCTAATGAGAACCTAAAAACGACAGCCTTAATAATTAACATGGAGACTATTAAAATCGCCACATAACCGAGATATTTTTAAATGAAAGCATAATTGCATAAACAAAAACATTAACACTGAAACAACGCATAACATAACTAATTCGACCATTTTAGGTTATTACAAAAACGAGTGAAATGCAATATTTCGAAATAGGTTATCCTGAACCATCCGAACTATTATATCTCGGTAATTGTAATCCCTAATTTCTGAAAATTTTGTTTAATTATCAGTTAATTTTATATCTAATAAACAATTAAACAAGTAGTCAAGATAGTGATATAAAAACCGCATGTAAATAAAATAAAATATCCCCTGATGATATCACAAATATCACTTGCAATGTTTACGTTTTTACTCCAACGCGCGGTGGTGCAATTGGAGAAGATAACGCGACAAAACGGGAAATACTTAAATGTGTCATTGCTTGCGTAACTCCACAATATTGTATACTACACATTCCAATGAATACATTATAAACCATATTACTCAAAAACATTGGCGTTTTGAATAATTATATCAAATAGCCACTGGTTGCTGACAAGGCATATATTTCAATAAGCAACAGTTTGACGTGTTTTTCGGTTTAAATAATTATTCTTATTTTATTGCAACTATAGATGATCAACCTATGGTTAATAGTACATTATACACTGTGGGAGAGAAACGTCTTATTTTTCCTGAGGTGTAATTTGAAGCGAGGGTGAAGCCCGAGTGCTACAAATACATCGAGGGAAAAATGGCGGCCTCTCCCGAGGTGTATATACTATTTTTTCCACGATCTGGAGTAGAAACACTTAATTTCATAAATAAAGCATTATATCAAATCGGAGCAAAATTACAATATTTAGAAGCATTTTGGTGTCGAGTTTAAAAAAAAGGTATGAATTGTTATATAATGACTTTTTTTCTTAAATCTGTATAGTGTATTGATAAAATTTGGCATAAAATATTTAGCCTCAAAAGGCACATTTTGACGTATTCGATACATTTTTTCGACTTCCGGTTTCACCGGAAATGGCTCCAAGTTTTGAATTTAAAATGGGACACTCTGTATATTTTGACATTTTTAGAACTCTGAGACAAAGCACAGAACACCAGCACTACTTTAAAAAGACTTTAAGCCTACTTGATTTTTTATAGAGTCAATTTTCTTTTTAAATCTAGAGTGCTATGACCGGGCTCAAATCATTCTAAGGGACAAAGACGATAACAAAAAAATACAAACATAATGTAAACGTTTTTTTATCGGCCAATACACACTTGAAACAAGTATTTCCTCGTTTTTAAATTTATATACTAAGAAATTGGTGGGTTTAGAAAATTATCAATCCAATTTTGGATTGAACGACAACATTGAATTTATGGTAAAAAACTTGCATTTAGATACCTAGTGGTTAAAAAAGAGTGCCATTTGAAAAAAATGACTAATTTGCAAAAATGTGATTTATTCAAATATGAATGCCTGTACCTACCAAACTACTTGGAAAAAAATAATATTAGTATTTCTCTGTTATCGCCTTCTTAGAATGATTTGAGCCCGGTCATACCATTCTAGATTCAAAATAAAAATTGACTTTAAAAAATCAAGGAGGTTTACACATTTTTAAAAATAGTGGAATTGTACTAAGAATTGTCCCAGGATTCCAAAAACGTGAAAATATACATAGGGTGTACAATTTGGACGTGAAATTTAAAAGTTGGAAGTTTCCGGTGAAACCGGAAGTCAAAAAAATTTGACGAATCTATCAAAAAATGTCTTTTTGGGTACATATTACGTATGCTAAGTTTCGTTGCCATATCTCAAAAACTGTAAAACATTACCGTCTGTCTCATGATTCCGTTGACACCCGGTATATTCTCTGTTGATATCATAATAAATTGTCATCAAGAAAGAGAGTATATTTTCCAAAAGTTTTAATACACTTCCAGATAAGTTTTAGTCCAAAAAGTCATTTAAGATTTTCCACTTATTATCTTCTCAGTAAACGTGGATACTGCATAAAACTTATTTTTTCTCCTAATCCCAATGTTAAAAACAACACCCTGTATGTGTTTTTTCTATTTATATTATTTTGTTATTATGATCTAAATAATAAAATATAGTTTAAACGCAGAGTTTTTGAGTTTTCTTCAAAATAAGCTCTTGTCGCGGCATAACACTTATCTACCACTGACTTCGGAGAGTGTAATGTACGTGCTTTACATGCCTATTAAAGGACAGAGAAAACATAAATCTTAAGACTGTCAGTGATATACACGTTACGTTGCACCATTCTAGTGTTAACATAGTTTTCGTGACACAAACACACTACAATAAACAAAAGCAACATCGAATGCAATTTATAATTTATAGTGAGTTTGTTACATAAATTGAAAGTTCTTGAAACACAGCATAGCAATATAAACAAGTTTGTTAGGGCGTCAAAGAATTTAAAAAAAACTAAATACCGCCCCCCCCCCTACTAACTTTTGAACGACTTAATATTTTACCACAACATTTGGTGTACTTTAATGGGAATTTAAATACTAAGTTTTAGCCAATAATTAAATTTTGTATCATTCAAAATGGCGGCTTGGCGCCATATTAAATTTTTTTTTAAATAAAGAAATGGGTCGAGTGACACTTCATGTGAAAGGTCTTTTAGTTCTGCGTCTGATCCTAGAGTTTCAGAGAAAAATATTTAGCTATAACAAAATAGCGGATTTTAAACAAATGGACTCACTCAATTCAAAATTGTTTTAATCTTTTTATCCAGTAGTCCACTTTTTCATTTGCAAGACAAAATTTTCCCAGAAATATTTCAGGTGGCTGAAAATAACGTTGAAAACGTTATGTTCCAACAAGACGGTGCGCCGCCTCATTAATATAGGCCTGTTTCTGACTTTCTAAACGGACATTTTCTTGGAAGATAGATTGATAGGCGGAGGCTTCATTTAAACAAATTTATAATCACACCATAGAAAAAAAATGAATAAAATTAGTTAAAGTTTCTTAGCTAAACAACTAAAATTTTCTAACGGAGGCATAAAATGAGTGTATAC
This sequence comes from Ctenicera cuprea, assembly GCA_958336395.1. Classification (NCBI taxonomy): domain Eukaryota; kingdom Metazoa; phylum Arthropoda; class Insecta; order Coleoptera; family Elateridae; genus Ctenicera; species Ctenicera cuprea. Next base: position 28,156,876 of record OY284491.1, read on the forward strand.
GGTACAATTAGGAATATAATGGTTTTTGTATTTTAGACAATGGGTTCAATACCCCAACTTTCGGTTTTGAAAGGACCCACTCGTACATTAAAACCAACTCTGCTCTATAAGATTTTCGAAAACATTGCCAATACAACTGCAGCCAACAACACCGCCCTAATTTTTGAAGGTAAGTTTTTAATTTTGGGTAATTCAAATATTTTCTTTAAACATTCCTTTAATTAAAAGATATGTAAACTTCTAATACAGGTATTTATACTTTCGTTTTTTACTTCAAAAAAAAAAGGAAAATTGTAATTACCACACAATATTTTTTCAACTTCCATGGTTTATTTACTTATTAAGTGTGCGCTGCCTATACTATAATGATACCCGTTTAGACCCAAACTGACCAATAGCAGCAAAGCATTGTTTTTATAACCATGGTTACAAGAGTTGTTGACATTTTTTAGTTAACATCGCAAAACTGTTTTTTTAAGTATAATGTTCGAATACATTTTATTAATAAATATTTTTTTTTCTATAGCAACTGTTAAAACGTGCTATTATTAACTAAAATTAGAGGGAAAAGTAGCACTTTACCATCAAGGGTAGATAAAGTAGTACTTTAACAGCAAGGATAGATAAAGTATTTTATTTTTTTTTTTTCTACATTAAATACACTCTATAGCAACCAAAAAGTTATTAAAGCCACCTACTCATTTTTTCGTGAAACTGTTTATTTCCTGACACTTTTAAATTAAATTTATCATTGATTTTTCTTCATTTTTTGGTCGTCTTTAACAATTGCTATAGAAAAAAATGTTGTATTCCACACGACGATAAAATTTCATTATCTTCTCGATGCTTATTAGCGTCTCGGCTGACGCCTCGACGCTAAAATCGCTCTCGAAGATAAAGTGCAATTTTATCATCTTGTACAATAAATAACTATTAAACTAACTAGTCGTAGAAAAAATAGTATATGCAACTCTTATATAATGGCTATTAATACACTCGTTTGAATCTCACTCGTGTATTAATAGCTATCATTATAGATTCGTTGCATAATATACTATTATATGCCAGTCTTCAGTTGCCATCAATAAATTTTGATTTTAGAAAATGGAGAAACTAGAAAATACACATATACGGAACTAAACAACTTAACTAATCGTTTATCAAGAGTAATTCGACAAACGATCTTCGAAAATAGTTTGCCCAGAAACAACGATGGAGATTTTATTGTGGCTGTATCTATGCCCCCTTCAGATTACCTCGTAATCACATTGCTGGCAATTTGGAAAGCTGGTGGAGCTTATTTGCCACTTGATCCCACTTTCCCTAAAGCTCGAGTTGACCATATTCTTAGAGAAGCAAAACCACTAATGGTAATTTTTGATGAAGGTAAATACTGACATTTTTACGTCATAGAAGATGTGCTCTAATTTGTATTGTTTTAGACGTTGGATATTTCGTGAACACTTTCAAATTACCTTTGAACGAATTTCTGAATTCTAGTAGCAATTTGTCATCAGATCCACTGTCAAATGAAAAGCGTCTACAGCATTTAAAAGATGACTTGGCTATTGTTTTGTACACGTCAGGAAGTACGGGTGTGCCAAAGGGTATGAGAAAAACATAATTATATAATGATAGGTTTTGCTGACTTTTTTTTGTTATAGGCGTGCGTCTTCCTCATACCACTATCTTAAATCGCCTACAATGGCAATTTAAAACGTTCCCTTACAGACAAACTGAAACCACGGGAGTTTTTAAGACCGCACTGACGTTTGTTGATAGTGTTTCGGAAATATGGGGTCCTTTGTTAAATGGTCTTGCAGTTCTTGTTGTGCCCAAATCTACAACACAAGATCCTGAAAAATTGGTAGCGGTTTTAGAAAGTTACAAGGTTTGTATGAAATTATTTTCTTTTTGTTCCCTGCTGCTACGTTTTTCTTCATATTTGTTTTTCTTCCTTTTCCTTATAGTAATTCTCTTCTATATACATTTTATCTTTTTTTTCTTGGGTTTTCCACGACTTTGTATTCTTCCATTTCGTTTCCCTACCTTCTTCGCAATATTCTCTGTCTATTCACTTTTATTACACTTCTTCCTGTTTTTCTATGCTACTTTAGTAATTAAAAATTTCTTTTCAGATTGAACGTCTTGTGCTCGTACCATCCCTTCTGAGGTCACTTTTGATGTATTTAAACTTAAAGGTAAAACAGATGCGTTCGTTTATTTATTGAACTTTGTTTGGATATTTTTAGATTTTGCCTCGTTTCATCTAAATTGTTTTTAATTTTTTAATTTAATTTTTAGGGAAGCAACAAATTTTTGCAAAACCTAAAAACATGGGTTTGCTCTGGAGAAACTTTAGTCGTCTCGCTTGCACAAGAATTTTACAAATATTTTCCCGCTGGCCAACACCAACTCTGCAACTTTTATGGAAGCACTGAAATCATGGGAGACGTTACCTATCACATAATTTCTGGGCATGATCAACTAAAGCATCAGGAGAAAATCCCTATAGGTATGTATTATTTTCTTATCTGCACTTCACTTCTCCCAAAGTTCCCATTTCTTAATTTCTCTGTTTTTTAGGATTACCTGTTGATAACACAATTCTTTATTTGCTGGACTCAGGTTTTCGTCCAGTTAAAGCTGGAGAAGTTGGAGAACTCTTTGTCTCTGGTTCAAATTTAGCTGCTGGATATGTAAATGGACGTGATCCTGAAAAGTTTATCGAAAATCCCTTAGCTATTGATCCAACGTTTGCTAAATTGTTCAGAACAGGGGATTTTGCACGCTTAGAGAAAGGAACTTTATTATATGAAGGTCGCACCGATTCTCAAGTAAAAATTCGTGGATACCGTGTAGACCTTTCCGAAATTGAAAAAGCAGTCAACGCAATTGATGGTGTTGATAAAGGCGTTGTTTTGTGTTACAAACCTGGAGAAATAAATCAAGCAATTCTGGCTTTTGTTACTACCGAGGCGTCTTTGAATGAATATCAAATAGAATCGATTTTGAAGGAACATTTAGCAGCTTATATGGTACCTCAAGTTATATTATTAGACAACATACCATTGTTGGTAAATGGAAAAATTGATCGACAAACTTTATTGAAAAATTATGAGAGTTCAGCTGGAAACAATAATAATGGTAAATTATTTTTATCACCTTGAGAATATTTGATGAGTTAATTTATTTGTTCGTTTTTAGATAGCCTGTTTTACCAAACCACTATCGATTACTCAGGAGTACCAGAGAGTCAAACGGCAGCAGCAAAGGTACTCTTTGAAACTGTGGCATCTGTATTGGGTAGATCAGCAAGGTCTGCGATTTCTTTAGATGCAAATTTCTATGAAATTGGCGGAAACTCCTTAAATTCTATTTTCACCATTTCACGTTTAAATGAAAAGGGGTACAATATCAGTAAGTGATTATATTTACAAAAATGTTTCGATTATACTTTTATTTACACAATATATTCCATAGGTATTGGTGATTTCATAGCAGCAATGGATTTGGGTGAAATTTTAGATAGAATGTCACCTGAAAAGCAAACTTACCGCACAATAACTGCACAACCTCCTTGTTACACTGCAGAACTGTTAGAAGATAAACACAAAAAGGACGTTGTCAAGTATGTATAAAATTATTTATTTAAACCAATAGTGCAAAAATTACTAACCGATACGTTTTAGCATGATAACAACAAGTTTCTATCAAAAGGCCGATTTGGAACAGTGGATTATCACCGAAATTTCAGAAGCAGATTACACAGATTTAATGGACAAATTATGGCAACCTCTTATAGAAAAGCAGCTTAGTTTTGTTGTTAAAACTGAATCTGGGAAAACAGTTGGAGTAGCTCTAAGTTTCGATGCAAGGGACGAACCAGAAGTTGAAGTACATTCAAAACTGGCAGTCATTTTTGAATTTCTGGAAAGCATTGAAGGTCCTGTGAGAGACACACAATTACCTCCTGGAAAAGGTAAAATTTTGCATTCGTTTATGATGGGAACAAATTCGACATTAACTCCAAAAGATAATGTTACTGTGATACAATTTATGGAAGAAGAAGTTATAAGAATTGCTAGAAGTAAAGGATTTGTTGGCATTTTCACAACAAATACGAGTCCTTTAACGCAGGTTTGTAAAATTTTATACAAATTGAGATTCTGTAAATTACTTTTTTGTATTTTAGCAATTAGGATCCGATATTTACTCATATAAAACATATTTAAATTATAAAGTTAATGAATATGTGGCTAGTGATAATACCAAACCTTTTGGCATGGCACCCGATTCACAAAGAGCGTTAGTTCAGTGGAAACCTATTTAATGCCTATCGACTAATGTAAGCACCAAATTTTAAGATCTATTTGTAGGGTTTTAGTTTTAACTGTAATTTTTATATTTTCAGCAGCTCGTACCCACCCATTGTTGTGCCTGGAGGCTTTTACCGTAGTGATAGTACTGTTCCTTTTGTGTTATAGCTTCTAATGGTATTAGAAGGATTATTTATAACAGTGTTACTTATCAAACATATTGTCTACATTTTAGTAGGTGAATGAAAGAATTAAATAGTACCTTTCTATTTATTAATTTATTATTTTTAAGATTTAATTAGTAGATGTTTTATTAGTGACATATGAATTTTATTGTATATATGCATAATAAATAAATTCATGTAATTATTACTTCTCTATTTTACATGTTCGTCTTCGTATTTTTACCAAAAGTTACAGATAAGAGTCTCTTGGCTTTAAAACAAATAGTTTAGTAAAAAGTTGAATATAGATTACAGTATTACTCTTGAACTTTCTAATACTACATCATAAAATATGCGAAAATTAAAAATTCACGAATGGAATTTGTTGAAATATATCTAGAGGTTATCTACTCTACTGGGGCGAAGCGCGAAGGAGCGATAACTTCCTCCACCTTTCAAAATATCATAGATGTATTTAATATGTATTGTATTTTTGTAAAATGTTTTGCAAAGGAAGATTTCCTGGATTTTTAATATATACCTTGCAATCCTAGAAACCTGTAATCGTACTTATAATGCTAATAAATTGACACATTAATACTGACATGGAAAACTGACAAATTATAATTAGATCTGCTACACGTTTTTGGGCAATTCACAACGCTCATTTGCACAGTGACAGCTTCTTTGCTGTTACTACTTAGTACTTACCAATTAATTACAAAGTCAATGTTTTAATTCCTGTCAAATGTAAACCACTTATGCTTGGATAAGAACCAAAGTAAACATGGAGTTAAAAATTCCCTTGCAGAATAAGTGGCGCTAGTAAAAATGCAGCTAAAAACTGATTCGTTTTGGCTAGCAGTTAAATAAACATCCACAGCATATGCAATTATTTGTTCTTAATTTGCAGTAATGAATCACGTAGTTATAAGACACAGAATGAACTGATAATGCAATGTAAGAGAAATAAGTATACTGCGTATTACTTAAAATGTATCTAAAACATATTTCGATGCCGATAAGCTATTTTAAGATAGATTTTTAAATTATATCTACAACTAACGTAAACATATGTAGTTTAAAAAATTAATCCTTTCATAGAGATTAAGAAACCAAAACAGTTTCTAAAACTGTTTTTATTTGTCGGGATATTTTAAAAAATCTTGGAATTTTTTATTTTCAATATATAAAATCAATATTATCCAACACCTAAATTTTCAACACATACTATTTATGTAAAAATAATTCTATAATAAAAACTGTAAATTATTATCACTGTTTGTATCTCCATAAATTTTATAGTTTAATATTTTCATTCAAATTAAATATTTTGTAATTTTAAAAAATAATTCATTCAAGCCATGGATAATGTTACAACTTTTACTACTTCTCAAACAACCTTGAAGGGGAAGGTAGCCAAAGGTAGCTTCCCCTCTCTTAATTATCAATGTAGAATGTGAAAAGGGTAATTTCAGGCTGCTCATCTCTGTCTTACACCTAACACCCCTAATACATTTAACCGTTGATTGTACCCCGTCAATGGCTAAACATAGAAGAAGTTCCAGAGAGATCCGACAGGTGGCTGTGATTTATTTAATTTATAAATTTATTGGTTATGTTGTTAATTTATTAAGAATTAATTATTTTTATATAGATTTAAAATCGTTTTGAGTTCAAATTAAGTTTTTTTAACTACATCTGAAAATTGGCGGCAAATGTTACTTGAACAAAATAAGTGTTAAATTGAAGTGTTTTCTACTTTTTTGCTTTCATTTATATGAATACCCTATCTTCGATTTTATGGTTTTGTGTTTTACATGTAGGTGTAACAGAAATTGAAAAAACAACTGTAGGTAATCATAAGTTGTTCCGATGCAAGCAAACTGCCAAAGCATTCAAGGCGAGTCATGATCCCAAAAATTAGGAATTGTTTAAATAAATGATAACATGTATTTTGTATGCAAGTAAAGAACCAGGTTTGAAGTTGAAAGCAAGGTAGGTATGTACACAAAAAAAAGTTGCCTCAACTTTACTAAAGTGGTTGCGGTTGCAGGTCTTGTAATAATTACACGAAGTGTTATAGAGTTCCCAAAAATCTTGTATTTACTAAATGTTATAACAAAAGCTATGTAGATTAATCTACAACAGCTTTTGCTTCTTTTGAATAACTACAATCATTTTTTGTAGGTCATTTTCATCACTCAGAACCCCACAGAAGCTTTGAGATCTGTAACTATCGTCTCACAGAGTTGCTAAAGGTGCCAAAAATATTTAACAAAATAAAATAATATTAAACAATACATGAGTTTAAATTCATTGCTATGTAAAAAATTTCATGAAAACTAATTTACAAAGGTAGAAATAATTGTATAATATAATGTCCTGAAATAGTTGGTCAAAATCTGGGATTCGGTTAATCTCATTGATTCATTTTGATTACGAGGAACTTTTTTCTTTCTTACAAACAATGAGCTTAACTGAAGTCCAGATTTTGACTAACTATTTCAGGACCACTTTGTACAAAGAAATAATAATGTTACTCAAGATAATGTTTGTACGTTTCAGCAAGGTAAATTGCTTACAAACAAGATGGAACAGCCCCACGCCAGTTTTGAAATTACAAATTTTTATTACTTGGATTAATTTTTAACGTATTGCTTGTGTGCTGTTCCAGATTAACTAGATCGAGTTCTAACACAATGATGGGAGGAGCATTTTAAAAGTAGATCTTTCATAATTTGAATAGTCGCCGAAGGTAGAAAAATCTTAAAAGTTTTTTTTTCTATTTTTACTGATTAATTGTATTTGTATCTATGATAATGAGTTGTTATGATTTACTAAATAAAATAATACTAATTGAATGTCTAGTTTTTGTTATTGGTAGGTGCAAAATTTCATGAGATTTTATTATATGTATAATTGCACGCAATGTATGTTAAATGAATAACTTTTATAAAGAGCAATTTTTATGCTTTTCAGGATCATATAAAGTTTACAGACAAGATCCACATTTTATTGACATAAAAAATTTCAAACTTTCAGTATTTACCTACAGCAATTTTTAACATTTTGTAGCCTATTGATATCAACATAATTATTTTACAAAGCAAGATGAAGTCCCTCCATAATAGATGTACAATTTAAAATCAAGTCGTTCGTTGTTCCAGTGATCAAACAGAGTTGCCGAAGATACCAAAAACCTTGAAGGTAAAATGTTCTAGATGTAGAACGATATAATGTTTTAAATTACTTTTTCTAAACAAATTTTTACATGACTATACAATTGTAATTTTCAATTTGTTATATAAAAATTTAAGAAAATTTTGACTTTCTGTAGTACTAAACAGTAAAAGAGATAGACATGTTAACTGCAGAGCCACCTCTCCCAGTGTAGAGAGAAAGAAAAAAGAGCACTACCCCATAGGTTTACGAAGTCGAAAAAACGGCATCCTTGCCAAATGACTACATAATACAAACAAGACACATGTTTATTTAATAGATGGGACAAAGTATTTATATTCGTCTCAAATAATTTACAGGAATTGGTCATTTTCACCACTATGTGAGAGAATAAGACATCTATAGTTGTATGTAAAGAGAAAGAGAGCAGTATGTGGTATGGCGATTGTCCACGAGGCAGTAAAACAGAAGTCGCCATTGTAAAATTCCATGGTCCTGCTGTGATGACTTTAAAGTTTCTCAATATTTTCTTGGCTGCATAGAGTGAGGAGGTAAGGCTGGTCGGGGGTATAAAAATTTGTTAAACCATGTTAAATTTAAAAAAAAATTTTATAAATTTAAAAAGGTTTATTATTACTTGATACATTATCCCTACTATAAAAAAATAAGACAAAAATAATTAAAATAAAATTCAAATACATCTTAAAACAACTTATATGGAACAGCACTCAAAACAAAAAAATATTCTTGGTTCTATTACTAAGACAATTTAAAAGCAGACTTTTCTTTTCAGAGCCATGCTACGTTTAATTGTTCCGGATGCCAAGAGCCTGTTCAAGTTCTGCACGCTTCTGCTGTACTTTAGTATAAAAATAGCGACACACAGCTTCCTGAGCCCAGGGTTGATAAAAGAAGTCTGAGCGGCGTTCCTCTTCTGGGTTACCCACAACATCAGTCATCGACTGTAAAAATAAGTAAATATTGTAAAAAATTATTTTTATAACATATTTAACAAAACTAACCTTTAAGTCTCTCATTTGAGAAATTATCCACTTGTGTATGAATTGTTGAGGATCCTTGGCAAAGCTTAAGAAAAATTCACGATTAGTTTTAAGTTGGTTAATGGTATCAACAGTTTCATGTATCTTCGAGTCAAGCCCCTGGATTTCTTGTTGGCTTGCTGTGCTTAGTAGGAAATTATTCATTTGAGTTTTAAGTGTATCGTCCACCTAAAACATTAAAACAATTTATAAATTACCATCGCATAACAAATCTAAGCAAGTTTAAAATATGTTACAAACCTCAACATCAATATCATAGCAAGCAGTTTGTTTGCTTTCAGCACCTCCTTCAACCGATATGACATGATTAATAACAATGGGATCTGGTGGATGAAGCAGTGGATTTAATCTTTGAGGAATTTCAGCAAATTTCATTCTCTGACAACCAAATATTTGTTCAAGATATTTATCACAAACGATATATTCACGTTCATGTGCATCCTGTAGCCTAAGAAAATTTAATGTAAAAATTAAAATAGTAGGAACATATTTTACATTCTGAAGTACTAACCGATGCGTTTTTATATACTGCCAAAGTGCTGAAATAATCACTGGTCGAGTTTGGGTATGAACACCTAATAAGCGAGCTAATCGCGGATCCAGCTTAAACTGTAGTGGTTGATAGTCAAGTAGAAGTAAAATTGTGCAACGTACATTTTTATCTCCTGGTCGTTTCACCTAAAGAAAAATACTTTTGTAGAATTTTTTTTTAAACAAACAAGTCCCTAAACAGGAAGTTTGAGTAATTTTCTTCGGTTATTTTTCAAGTGGTATATGATTGGATTACTTCATGAATAATAATACATCAAACTGTGAAATTAATTTTATTTTTAAAACTACTACAAAAACAAACAAGTAGTTTGCTTAGATTTATTCGCCATAAAATTTTGAATATCAAAAACATTTTCTTCAGCAAAAAAAACACGACTTGCTATGCAGGAAGCTTGAGTAAGTTACCTCAATTGCTTATACTGATTCACGAGTGGTATATGAGTGAACTGATTCTCGCATATGACATATTGTATTGTCAAATTAATTGTTTTTAAAACTAGAAATTTAAAAAAAAATGATTAGTTTGTTTAAATTTATTATACTAATCACAAAAAAAATCAGAGGGTAACACAGAGGCCCCACCTTGTAAATTTCAATTTATTTAGGAAACAACGATGTTTTGTATAATATTAGAAATAAAGAATTCTGATAATTAGTGGAGCAGTGGCGCGGTTCTATCTGGCTTTTTTAATGAGTTGCAAAAATACATACCGTCCTACTCCACTAAATCTCCTTTTATATTAAATACCTGAAAACCATCCGTTTCTTGAGTTGTAAGAGTACGATGCCATTCAACTAAATGATTATCGGGACCATAGAGTTCTTTATCGAGCTCAATTACAAGTGACTTGAAGAAAGATGAAAATTTCCGCTTCACCTTGTTGGGATCATTTTTTGAATCTTCTAACAATCTTCCTTCAACACGAAGTTCCCATGATGCCACCGAACTGTAAAAAAAAGTTGTTAAAAGTTTAAAATACAAATATACTTCAATAACAACAAAAGTATTAAAATTTACAATAAAAACAAAAGGAACGATTCGGTTTTCGGTTACGGTTTTATTTAATTTACACTACCTCCCTACGATACATCACAGTGACTAGCTGGCCGGCAACATTTTGCCGGTATAGGTATGTATACTGTGTCATCAAGCAACGTAGTTTACAGACAATTTACATTTTGCAGGCGAATGATGTGTTCTTTATGTATGTGTTCTATATCAATTATCAACACGTGTCGTGGCTCAGTGTGGCTTGAATGGGATAATAGCGTTGTGAGGCATAGGTTAGTGAAGAGTTTGAATCCTGTGCAAGTTACATTTTTTAAATTTTAATATCACTACTTTTTGAAAATCGTGTACGTTATCATTATTTTTATTTTGCTGTGTACATGGTGGCATGCTACTGTTCATTTCCTGGGATTTTTAGCAATAGTGGCAGTGTGCACACTGTTGACTCACGGGCTGACCGACTGCCAATAACACAAAAAAATTAAATACTTGGGAGTAAAAATGAAATATGTAGTCTGCTGGTAAAGTTATATCATGTTATAGGATGAAGTCACACCGAAAAAAACTTGTATCGAGTTTACCTCTGTAGGAAACATTAATAACAAAAATTCAATAGTAAATATTTATCCTTATTGCTACAATATACAAATGTCGGTTCTACATTTACTGGAAGGAAAAAATACTAGTATGTTCTTAAAATAATTTTATTTCAGTTTGATTACGGTTCAGAAAATGTTACGGTTTTTGATTATAATTAATAAAATTCGTAGATATTGTTGGGCAATATTGAAAACTACATGTTGTGTATAATCAGTTAAAAAAAATATAACAGTGGAGTAACCAAAGAAAAATAATATATAATTACCCTTCTTGTCCAGGACCTTCAGGACCATCTGCAACAGGTTCTTTGCTAGGATAAAACGTATTAGAAATAAATATTCGCAGCTTGCGCTTCTGTTTCATAGGACGCTTCAAAGCCTCTTGGATATCAAGGCGTTTTCGCATGATAGTTGAATCTAATTTGCGCTCAAAAGCAAGTAGATCCATGTAAGCTTGACTTTCAGGCACCAAATCGCGTACCTTTTGTGGTAGAATCTTATCCGCAAGCTTTTTCTTCTTTTTGTTTGTACTGTGAGTATATTCACTGCAAGCAAATTAATTAAATAATAAGAAAGATAACAATAAGACATTTTTATATCTCTGATAGCTTTGGCACCCTCTTGGTAAAACCTTTAAAATAGTTTGCTTCTTGGTACTCCCTCTTACTGAAGTATAACTTACACTTCCAATAACTATGTACCTTTTCTGTTGCTGAAGTGTTCTAGTATCAGCAGGACGTTTTACACCTTGTGGGGTTGGCATCGGACCACCTCGCATTGGGGAGTAGGGCTGCTGTGGTGGACGCTGCATCATGCTTCCACCACTTGTAGCCATTGTCGGGGGAGGTGTATATCCACTTCTTTGTTGGACCTACGAATTACCAAAAAGAATGTTATGTTTATGTTGATGCCACACAATAAACAGAATATAAATATTAGAAGAATGTACTTTTTAAAATTGTAGCATACCGGGTACGTTTGACCAGGATATTGTCGCATTCCTGGTTGTTGTGGCGGTGCATATCGTTGTTGAGGTGGTCCTGTAGGTACCTGAGGAGGTACAGCACCTGGAAAGCGCTGCGCCATTTGGATTTATTGAGAAAACTAGGAAAATCCAAAATAAAACAAAACCTTAGCCTTTCTTCTGAGTTTTGACAGCTGTACACAAGACGCAAACGCAACGCAACGTTGATACGTAATACCAATATAAGAACAAAAAAGTTACAACGCGGCAGTTTTAAATTTAAATTTAGAAATCAAATGTGTTTACATAAACATACAAAATATAAAAAAAAATTAAATCAGAAGCAAAAACGTTTGTTTCTAACATAATTCAAAACTAAAAATCATAAAAGGACTCAAATTATGTTAATATTGTGCGACTTTTACGCACGCAAAAATGTCATTTCTTGCATAACGTCACTTAGTATTTATTCACTTCACTTTTCATAGAAAGCAGTGCAAGGGAAAGAAGTCGTGTAGACCTAAGACAGTTTTTTTTATAAATTTCAGTTTTAAAAAAGTATGCTTTTCTTTTGAACTTAGAAAAAAAATATTCAATCCACCCCACATTAAATACAATTATTTTGCTGCAAAAATATTTGAAAAGATTTTAACTTTCCTGTACATTCAGTATGGTATTTATTGTATGAAAACTTTTGGTTTAGAGATTTTGACGGAGTTATAGGAGTTCCAGAAGCTTAGAAAAGTGGTTTTCAAGAAATGCCTGTTTGTGGGTGTGTGTGTTGGTGCGTATTAATTTCTAAAGCGTAGGAAAGTTATTAGATAAAGTGTTTCGCTCATTTTTGTAATTGTTCCTTCAAATCTGGAAGATACATTTATTTCTCACTTATTTTTATTATTTTCGGAAATGCATGCAGATAAGAAACCTGTGGCTGAAAATTGAAATGATATGGTAACCGCAGAGAAACGTCGGACGACCACAACTACGATGGGCGGACGACATTGTAGCAACAGCATCCAAGTACTGGTTATGTGTTGCACAAAACAGAGAACGATGGAAATCAATGGGAGAGGCCTACGTCCAACGCTGGACCGATTTGGGCTAGTGATGATGATGATGGTAACCAGCTTATCCTCTATTTATGTACAGATTACAATTATTTTACTTTTAATATTAAAATAAATTTCCAAAAGGATGATTTACATATGGGGAGTCCAGTTTCACCTCTTTTAGATAACTTTTTATGGAAAATCCAGAAAATCTTGGTTTCTTTATGTGGATGACATTTTAGCATGTTTTGATATGTCATTTGAGTTAATGCATTTTCAATTTCTATTAACAGCTTAAATTCAAATATAAAATTTAAATTAGAAACTAAACAAAATAGGTCAATTTAATTTTTTAGATATATAAACATAAAAATTAATTCAACAGATAAATTTGAATAGGTACTCCTGTTTGTAGAAAACCTACACAAACAGACATTAAAATACCACACGGTTCTTTTCATCATAAAACACATAAACTAGCAGTATACAGGACCATGATACACAGGGCGCTAACGGTCCCTTAAGATTACATTAATTATCCTCATCATCATCCACATGATTTTGGCTGTTAAGACCTGTTCCGGATCATAGCTCCATCTTCTTCTGGGCCATCTTTTTTTCCTCTAGGTCTGTATGCATTTTCCAATTATAACACTAAACTTATTGATATATTAATTAAAGAAAAAGATTATAAATTAGCTATTCAAAACATTTATCCAAATACTTCATCCGATACAATTAAATACGCTTAGTAGTTATCCAGGGTTCAATTTTCTTCAGTCTAGATTTACCATATCTGTTAGTTATTTCTTGATTGCTCAATATTTAAACGTACAGAGCCAACAAATTTCGTAGTCGCTAGATCAGTATTATTTCAGCATGAATATTTTGCCAGGTTTCTATATATTTCTAATTTGTTTTTAATAGTATATTATGCAACGGATCTATAATGATTGCTATGAATACAGGAGTGAGATTCAAGCAAGTGTAATAATAGCCATTATATAAGAGTTGCATACACTATTTTTTCTACGACTAGTTAATTAAAAAAAATATTCACTAAAAAAGTAATTTTATGCAAAAAACAACTCTTGTAACCATGGTTACCAAAAACAAAGCTTTGCTGCTATTGGTCAATTTAAACAATGCTTTTGCTGCTATTGGTCAGTTTGGGTCATTTCAAAATGACTGTATATCGAAATAGGTATCATTTTAGTATAGCACACTTAATAAGTAAATTAAACGATGGGTGTAGAAAAATTAATTTAAGGTAATAGTTAAACTGAGCACTTACTATATTTTGCTTTGAAAACTAGCGTTTTAATTAGTTCTGTTACTAGATAATAGTCTGTGATTGTTGTCATTAAAATGACAAATTTAACATTTGAGTTATCCTTAGTGCCACTTATTTTAAATATATGACCAATACATGTTGGAAAAGTGCTGTTTGGATAGGTAGTTTCTTTTAAAACAAAGAACATACACATGCTTACAAATATAAACACCCCCATAAATCCAATTACGCATAAAACAAAATCATTTATTCATTTGTGTGATTGATTTGAAAATCGTGGAGTTTTTATCATAGTTGCGCAGTTTATTATTTTACCGTAATTGTTCATATTTAACATTTTTAAACAATTAGCATTGCGAATTATTTTTGTTTTACAAACGTGCATGATAAATGTCAGTTGGTAACCAAGATCTATTTAATTAACACAATGGAAAAACATTTTTAACAGTGATGTGGTTCAGCGATAAAATGGTGGGCTTTTAATCTGGCGACCCCAGTTCAAATCCCGTGACAGATGTTTTTTTCTAAATTTTTACTATTGAATTTTTTAACATTTCTTAGCGGTATATTATCTCTATAATTTATTCTTATTTTTATCTGATATTTATATTAAAAATTAGATTTTTAATTTAAATTTAAAAATGTAACACAGGCTTCTGTTGAGTAATAGCTGCCTGTATAAAACAAGGCGTAACGATGTATTCAATTTTTACATTTATTTATTTACTTACTTTCCTAAATGGTATTTAATTTCATTGATTCATTACAAAATGGTTTTAACAAAGCAACATACAACATTTTTAAAATTACATTTAAAACAATGTTTTTTGAATAAATATAAAATAAAATAAATTATAGACATGGGGCAAGATAGGATATAAGAAATGTCAAAAAATAATTTAAAAAAAAGGCCTGTCACAGGATTTGAACTGGGGTCAATAGATTGCAAGTCCATGCCTTCACCGCTGAACTCCATCACCGTTTAAATAGCTTTTCCATTATGTAAGTTAAATAGGTGCCAGTTGCCAACCGACATTTATCATGCACGTTTGTAAAAAAACAATAAATATTAAAAATAATTTACAATGCATACTTGCCAGTTGTTTAAAAATATTAAATATGAACAACTATGGTAAAGTAATAAACCACCCAACTAAGATAATAACCCCACAATTAGCAAACTAATCAGACAGCACTTGTTTCAAAGGCTACTGCGATTAAGTTTTTATTTGATCGCTTTGTATTATGTAACCCAGAAAATTTTTGTACCGTTCTGTTTATATTAACCAATCTTCTATTCTATTCCAATGCCAACTTCGTTTTTTAAATTTTTACTACCACAAAAAATAAAAATAAAACCAAAAAATGTAAAATATCATTTATTAAAAATTAAATACAATATAATATACGATTTTCTTCTTAATATATCAGCACAATGTATTCTAAAATAATACGTCACTTTATTATCATTAAAACTAACAATTATCAATATTTTTGGCATTATGTAAATTTTACAAAAAGTGGCAACAAATATTATTTGGAGTTTCCTCCTTTTACTAGGTGGCACATACATTTTTCAAGATGTGTGGTTTACAAAAGAAGTACCAAATATTTATCACGGGTACAAAAATTAAAGCTGAGTGTTTAACACAGGTACAAAAATTAAAGCTGCCACTTCAATCCGTTTCCTAAATTTCTAGTGGTTGTGGTGCTCTAAAAAAATATTGAGCATAAGACTTTACAAAAATACATTTTATGCCACTTAGCATAAAACTTCACAAAGGATCACAAAACTCTGGCTTATTTCGATGTGTATGTTTTAATCACTTAGAGAATTACTGTGTCTTGTGGTGATATCACTAATTGTGGAGTTATGTCTAGTTTTACGACTACCTTCTTCAACATCCATACTAGGGTTAACAGATTGAGAGAGAGCATTAGTTTTCTTAAAATCTATTGTTACGTAACTTTTATTTGGTTTATTTGGACTATCAGGGGTAACTTGTAAACTTGAATGTTCACTTTTACTTGGAACCAAATCTAATTCTGCATAATTTACTTCCCGTACAGTAACATATGTAGGTGTTTCAGGAATAGTAGGAGATTGGAGGGGTAAGTCTACATTTGAATTAAAAGTCGCACGCAAACTTTCCAAGTCTGCTGCATCTATATTTGCATAGCAATGTTTTGCTTCCTCTATATCCAAAACGTGTTTTGGTTTGGCATCTAAACTATCTTGTATATCAGTCGTATTTGATAAAATATTTGGCATATCTTTGGTATTTATAGTATTACTAGTTGGAATTGAATTTAAACGAGCCGTTTCATTCGTATCTACATTCATATACAAGTGACAAGTGCTTTCACCAATCAAGTTGGTGTATGTTTCACCTACACCTGCCACAGATGGCGGTACCGCGTTATTTACATTAATATACGAAGTCATAGCTCCTTTATCGGTTTCGATCAACGTACCAGCATTTGTGTAAGAATGCTCAGGAAGTGAGACTAGATTGCTTTGTTTATTGTTATTATGTTCTACAACAATGTCAGGTGGCGGAGAGAGAATTGGTGGGGTTACAGGACTGGTAGGACCATTACTATTAAGAGATCCGGGTCTACTTAAACTAGGATGTGGTCGAACAGCGACAGAAGCTGGTGTGGGATTTAAATAAACATCGGGTTGAGACTGGGATGGTATTCGTCTATGCACAACTGAGCCCGTACTCGCTCCCAGAACAGGGAATTCATTATTCGCATTAGTATTATTACTTGTGCCTTGATTTGGAACATTCACATACATGGCATGAGTGGGATTGCCTTCTTCATTGATATTTCGCAACTGAATATTGTGTTGCAATGTATTAAACAACTGTTCCGCTCTACGACATCTAAAGGCGTAAATTCCTGGACCGGTGGGGCAGCGACGACCACATTCGAAGCTAAATATTTCAGAATCGAAACCATACTTTCGTAAGCACCGCAGGGGCCATTGTGTTGCTGATTTTCCTCTTTGGTATAATATTAATTCTGTTTCTGTTAATTCTAATTGTCCAGGACTAATAAGGTGCCCCATTTCATCAACATTCATAACTTCAAAGATTGTTGGATGGGTATCGTTGATGTCTGCTTTGCTGCTCACACAACCCATTTTTTGGCTGCATTTAAAGGAAATATATAAATAAACAAACGTCAAGGTTATTCTAGTTTACTTACAGGTAGTCGTAAATATTAGAGAGCAGAACAGTGGACACTTAGAACTGCGCCCATATTTTTCTTTCTTGCGTATATGGCTCTTAAATTACATTTTGTCATACTCTATTTTCTTGGAAATATAAATAATAACAGAAATACTTAAAACACAAATTAGCGAACCTTCACCCTCGCCATTACATTCCTTTACGCGCTACCACTACGCAAACAATCGTACCTACACAAAAATGTAAACTATGAATATTACTAAAAATGATTTTGGGGAGATACAAGGGCAGTTCAAATTGTAATTAGACTTCAAGCAGACTATCCCAATGATTACGCTGAGTATATAAGCTATGTATAAGTTAAATAAAGAGCTGTCTTTTTTTTATTAAATTTCAAATATTTAAAAACCCTATATTATTTTTAACAATTTTAAAACTTCCATAATTACTGTTTTTATGAAATCGACTTAATTTTATTTAAAAAAATGTGTTTTATGTGATGAATATGATAGATGAAACCTAGAACAACGAGGACCGGAGGTTATGTTTACTTTATGTATGTATGTGTGTGGATGTATGCATGTGTTTGTGTGTGTGTTTTAATACAATAATCTGTACAATAACGTTATATATGTTTATACAATTTTTCTTTCCATTTTCTTTACATTTATGACAATGCTAATACCTATGTAAAATGGATCAAAAGAAATAAATTATTATTATTATTAATTTAAACAACAATTTAACATTAAAGGGAAATTACACTAGTAACGCCCTCTATGATGTGACCAAATCTCTTCTTTCTTAAACAATAGTTGTTTGTGTAACAAGGGAAGAAAGTGATACTTTTCTCTCGCCGGGTGTAATTTAATTGGCAAACCGTAGGCGAGTGAACTAAAGCACACAAGGGAAAAAGACACTTTCTTCCCAAGTTATACATACGAATTTTCGTCGACCTTAAGGAATTTATCAAAAAACATTCATTTTAAAATAAATCTCAATTAAATTTATTGTAAAGCTCGAACTTACAAATAAACTTAATTAAATTATTTAATTTAACTGTTTTGTAAAAATTAACGTTTGCAAGTAAGATGCCTTTGTTAACGGTAACCATGGTATACAACACGTATCCAAGTAAAATAAACAAAGCGTAACCAAGATTCGCATTTAAAAGGGGGAGCAAAAATACTTTTCTTGCTGGCGCGCGGGAGAAAAAGTAACTTTTCTTCTGCTAAGCAGCATGAAATGATGGTTGAAAAGCCAATTTCAACAGGGTCGACAAAAAAACTATAAATAAACTTCTAGTTTACTACTTATATTTTATTATATCACATGGTAGAGCAATATCTGAAAACAGATTACAATACATACAGAACCAGTTGGGTTGTTAACTACCTTTTAAATATACAAAAACCTTCACAAATATATTGCATATCTATTATACTAATCGTTTTACTCATAAAATTTGTCAATTAATTAATTACAAAACATAATTTAATTATAATATAAGTTTCAAAGTAGATTTTTGGAGGGAATATGACGCTATTCAGCGGTAAAGTAGCAGTAGTAATAAATACGTATAAGTATGAAATCATAAACTATTATAATGCCTAGGTTTAATCCCTTCACAAATGTAAATAACGAAATAAGAGGAAAACTGTCTTTATGATGATAACAATAATAATAAACTATATGTCATCAGCTGAAATGATCACCACAGGGTTAACAGCAGGCAATGATAACAGCGACAGCAATATAAAACCCCAAAAATAAACAGTACTACGCATGCGCATATTTGCCGCTACATTTTTAAACAATCTAAATTTGAGTTTAAAAAAGTAGTACACAACCTCATTGGTCGAAGTCCACACAAATCCATTAAGAGGCTAATTATTTAAACTAATTTATTATGTAGAACATGCATAAAGCAGTACCTAAGCATTTAATTTAACATAAATATATGTTATACCAATTCATATCAGCGAAGTTCATTTCAATATCAACTACTGCCTCAAGGATGCAGGACGAAGGTCACATTTTTGTAATTTACTTAATCAAAAAACAAGAAATGATGAGATACCGGAGTTAACACTTTTGATTTTTCATTGGCCAAGCATTTACCCGGCTCTGCTAATTCTCAAAATTGCAGAGTGTGGTCTTCAGAAAACCTCCGTATCGTAACTATATCTTTTCGTCCCGTAATTAACTTGAATTAAATCGATTTTTAATGCCCAAAAGAATTTTTTTGCATTTTTTTTTGTTTTGTTTACAATTTCTGCAATTGTTTCCGATTTGTCGCCAAAATATGGCACGAGGCATATTTAATTGAATCAGATGAAGTATAAGGAAAGAACTTTGTATAACTAGTTTATAATCTTTTTCTTAATTAATGTATCAATAAGTTTAGTTTAGTTTATAACTATTACTATAGGCAATTTGCCCAAGTCCAATTTCACCTCTTTTAGCTAATATTTTTTATAGAATCTAGAAGATCAAATATTTTAATCAAATCAGTCTGTGAAAGTTATATTTCAGCTTCGTTATGTTGATGACATTTTAGCATTAATTAATTGATGAATTTTTAATTTTTATTAACAGCTTGCATACAAACAAAAAATTTTCACTAGAAACTGAACAAAACAGGTTCAATAACTTTTTCGATTTAAACATAAAGTTTAATTCAACTTATAAACTTGAATATTCTGTTTATTAGAAACCTACACAAACAGACATTACAATACCATACGATTCTTGTCATCATAAAACATAAAAATTAGCAGCATACCGGTCTATGATACACAGGGCGGTGACGGTTCTTTTAGATGAATTTAATTATAATAGAAATAAAAGAAAAATTTTAATTAATAAACAAGTTGCATATAGTAATGGTTATAATGCTAAACTTATTGATTTATTAATTAAAGAAAAAGATTATAAATTAGCTATTTAAAAAAATTATCTAAATACTCCATCCGATACAATTAAATACGCTTCAATTTCATATGTTTGCGCAACAACAAAAAAATAACAAAAATTATAAACAAAAGAAAAAAAACGCAAAGTAATTATTAAAACTAATAATAACATTTTAATCACTTTGTTTAATGCAAAGGAACGAACGGATAATTTGCTAAAATCAGGCATTTACACATTAAATTGATTGTAATTCGGTTTACATAGGTCAGACAAATAGAAATTTTTATACTAGGTAGGTACGAAAAAATATTGAAGGAATGGAGAACTAGCATAACTGTCTCTATATTTAAAAAAAAAGGTAAAGGGGGAACCAACAAACTATCGGGGAATAACACCGTTCTTAAAATATTCACAAACATATTAGCTGTGAAAATTGAACTTAAGGTAGAAAAATGCGAAGAACAGCAGGTTTTTCGCCATAATGGGTTCACCATATATTTAGGGAAAAACAGAAACAAAAAGAGAATTGAATTTGACAAACCTCTCTTCCTCTGTACGGTAGAACTAAATCAAGCATTTGACCGGAAACGACTACTTGATATAATTAACATTTTGCGTCACCACAGGGTTAATAACAAACATATCAGAATTATAAAAAACCTAAACAAAAATAGCAACACGCAAATCAAAGCCAATCAAACCCTAACAAAGAAAAGAGACGGGTCAGAATCCCACATAGGGACAGCCTAAGCCCGAAATTGTTAACATACTAATGAACGAAATAATTTAAGATCTAAAAAAAATGGGCGCAGGTTATCAAATAGCAAACGAATCCCTGGAAATCCTATATTACGCTGACGATGCTACATTAATAGCAGAGAACGAAGTCGACCTACTACGTCTCCTATTTAAATATAAAAGAACCGCTGAAAAATTCAACATGATTATATTCACAGAGAAAACTAAGCCAATGGTAGTTTCGAAAAACCCTATTCGATGTAAACTGATGGTTGACCATGAGTCAATAGAACAAGAAGTGATGAAACTCAACTACCTCGAAACGCAAATATCAAGCGACAGAAACTTAATAGAGGAGGTCAAAGCGAACTCCATCAAAGCATCAATAATCTCAGGACGCTTAAGATGGGCAATCTGGAGAAACAAATTTATGCCAAAGAAGAGAGCGGTAAGGATTTACAAAACATGTGTGAGACTGAATTTGACGTACGCAGCTGAAACGCGACCAGAAACGTCCAAAATAAAAGACTTATGAGAAGCATAGAAATGAAAATACCGAGAACAATAAAAAAAAGTAATTCTGCGTGATCAAATTAGAAGGAGCGCCATAATGGAAGAATTACAAATATAATATGTAATCAGATAGATAAGATACAGAAGACGGCAATGGAGAGACTAATTTATCCAGATAGAATTGCGCAGTGGGCTAAAGATCAAAAACCACAAAGCAGAAGACTTCCAGATCGACCCCCTAAAAGATGGACAGAGAGGTAGAAAGCAGAAACACAGGACGAAGTCGTAAAAGAAGAAGAAGAAGGAAAGAAGAATATGTTAACTATAATGGATGTGTAAGATGTTACAAATACAAACACCCACATAAATCTAATTACGCTAAACGCGTATTAGAACACAATCATTCAATGACATCTAATAACACCATAAAATGTTTACAAAATGTAAATTAGATATACCGAAGGTATTTAAAATTCACAAACATTTAAAAACTGTACCTTTAATGAATTAGCAAATCGATCTCTTAGATTCACCCTTACTGAACGTTTTGGAAGAGAAATCAAGTCAATTACAAACACCGATAACCAAGATTAAGTCACCAAGTTCTATTGTTCTTATAGCAACACCAATTTTCTACTCTTACTTTTGATAATAGCATGTAAAAATGCCGAAACACGTACTCGTATAAGGATAAAATAAATAAATATTGTTGAAGAAGTCAGAAAGCATTTTACTTGAAAAATATGGCGCCTTCTATCTAAGTATTCTTGTTCCCTTATAACTGTTCCAAATGAAACAGAGTGCGGCGCGCCGCGGCAAGTTAAAATTTTACTCAGCCGAATATTCCAATCATTTATAGTAGCTGTTAGGGCTTGGGACAGTTCTAAGAATAGTGCGTCATTCATCTTTTTCTTAATTCGTACCAGCGTATAATTACAGCCTAAAGAATATTTTATTTGTTCTTTCGGGAAAAATACGATTTATTATTTTAAAAATCGTTATTTTAGCGGATTAAATTTTGTTCTAAATAGTTTTATTTTAAGTAATAAATAGAGACGTTATATAATTTTATTAGATTTTTATGTTTATGTACCTAATCTTTATAAATTATAACTTACTTTTAATTTATTTAATTCGTTAATCGAACTGGTTTGATTAACTTTAAAATTAATTAATATAATCTTGTTTTTAAGCAAAATAATTATTATTCACTATGCTAATAGATAATACGCGTACGTCATTTTCGGAATTTTAAATGAGTTAATATTTGCTTTGAATCCTGTTAAAAAATTCCTATATTTCGAACAAGTCTGGTAATGAAGCTCAATGTCAACAGTTAATATCAAAATCTTCTAATTTGCTTTAATTTTACAAAACTCAATTCTATAATAGTTATTTACGATATAAGTGTTAAAAGTGAGATTTTAGTTTGTGAGTGGGGAACCCCCACGAACAAAATAAAATCACTTTTAACATGTATATCGTACACTATTTTTTATACAACTGTTTATATTTAATTTCAAATTTCTATTTTAAATTGTTTCACAAAAATCGGCTATGTGGTGATGTAGTCACGTTAATGCAGTGACAATTAAAAATTGTTTATTAGAAACTTCAGAAAACGTTTTGTTCGCGTTTTTTAAAACAGTTCGTATTGATACCGCAATAGTAAAAATGGAGCAGCAGTCGTAGTAATGTTGCAACGTAAACGAGAAATTCGTTAACTACTTCCCAAGGAATTAATATCAGTAATTGTTCTAATTCTAATGTGTATATATGTGCCCTATTTATAAATAAATTTTAAACTAATTACCACTAGTGTTAAAAATATTTTTTTTACTAGTGTTAAAAATATGTTTAACATGCTACCTTATAAAATTGAATTTCTAACCCGGGTAACTTGAACTAAACGTGTCATTTTTATTGTCAGTTGTAAAAAAAATCAGTTTTCAAAAAACTTGTAAAAACGTTCAAAAAACGTAGGTATCGTACTTAAGAAAAAAATGAGCAACTGTAAGAAAATTATAACAATAATGAGGAAAACTCTTTAGTTCGCACAATAACAATTATTAGTACGTTCAGATGTACATTTCGGCTGCTAAGCAGCCAGTGAACTAAAACGTAAGAAACAAACACTGCGTCGCAGTGGAAAAACACAACGAAGCAGAAAACTTATCTGCTTGATATCACCAGGCGTAAGTTACTTATCTGCTTCGTTGTGTTTTTCCACTTTGCCGTAGTGTTTGTTTCTTACGTTTTAGTTCACTGAAGATGGCTACTTAACAGCCGAAATGTACATCTGAACCTACTAATAATTGTTCTTGTGAGAACTAAAGGGGTTATAATTATAGTTAGGTATTATACAGTGGCGTAACGCAAACCGTAAAGGCCCCCCGTGGACTTTTATAATATGCCTAACCCCCCCTCCAGTTTTGTTATAGGCACATTAAAAATAAAGCATGTCTACGTTTAGCAGTTACATACCAGGACGATTATCGAAAAATTTAAATTTCAAACATTAATACAACTATAACACCCCAGCAGGTACACCTTATTTTCGTTGGTGATAATCTTGTGCGGCAAAAACACAATTTTGTCTATTGACAACCTTAGTTTATAGAAAACGACTTGCATTAGCTTATTTTTTATGACGAATTCATTTATGATTTGGTCGATGCTTATAACGTTTTAGTATGTTCTACTTCACTTCTACTTCCATATGCATAGACACTAAGAAAACTGTTAACTTTTAGAAGTTTTTAAAGTTTTGGTCCTTTCCCTTGCTCAATTTTTTCTTTTGATGCCGCCTAGTGATTTAGCTAGATTCATATTTGATATGCATATACTTAAAAATGAACCACAATTATATTTTATTTTAAATTTGTAATATACGTTCACGTATATTGAAACCGAACTGAAGTAATTATTTCTAAATTCAAGTATCTAGTTATTTCGCCGACATGGGATTTTTATGCTCTTATTTAGGCTACAGATTTTCGATCTAACTGACTTTTTTATGGTTGTGTGTTCTGTAGTACAATGACCGTATATATATTTTTTCAATATTCTTTTTTTGGTTTCTGAGAGCCCGTGATCGCCCTGGGCCTCTAAAAGGCTTAGGCACCCCGCGGTGCGGGGGTTGCGAGGGTGTTTGTTACGCCACTGGTATTTTACTGTTATGATATCCTACTGAAATCAATGCATTTATGAAATTAAAAAAAACCTAATTTACAGCCTTTGATTTAATGAACAATCAAAATTGTTATACACTGTGTCCATAAAGTAACCCCCCCCCCCCCAACAAACTTTTGGACGACTTGATATTTTTCTACAAAAATTGGTGTGCTGTAATGGGATATTAAATACTATTTTTCACACCATATTAAAATTTTGTATCATCCAAAATGGCGACTGGGCGCCATTTTGAATTTTTTTTTAAATAGAAAGGGGGGGTCGAGTCACACCTCATTGGAAAGGTCTTTTAATTCTGCGTCTGATCCTAAAGTTTCAAAGAAAAATATTCAGCCATAACAAAATGACAATGTTTGAAGATAAAGAAGTCTATTTAAAAAAACTAAGAATTAAAGCTTAAATTAATTAAATTAAGTGTTCGAAATGTTTACTATTCACTTCTTGGCACATAAAATGTCGGTTAGGAAATTCCTGCCTTACATTTTCATAAGTTTCTGGAGTGATATTTCTGCAAACTTCTGTAATGCGTTGCTCCAGTTCTTCAATTATTGTTTCTGGACGGGTTCTGTACACTTTCGATTTCAGATATTCCCATACAAAAAATCTAAGAAAGTTAAATCTGGGGAGTGAGCCGGCTATTCTACAGGCCCCCGCCTAACAATCGATCTGCCAAAAAAATGTCCGTTTAGAAAATCAGAAACAAGCCTATAATAATGAGGCGGCGCACCGTCTTGTTGGAACATAACGTTTTCAATATTATTTCAAGCCACCTGAGATATTTCTGGGCAATTTTAGTCCTGAAAATGAAAAAGTGGACTACTGGATAAGAAAATCAAAACAATTTTGAACTGAGTGAGTCCATTGGTTTACAATCCGCCATTTTGTTATGGTTCAATATTTTTCTTTGAAATTCTAGGATCAAACGCAGAACTAAAAGACCTTTCAAATGAGGTGTCACTCGACCCTGGATAAAAAAGTCAAAACAAATTTCAATTGAGTGAGTCCATTTGTTTAAAATCCGCCATTTTGTTATAGCTGAATACCTTTCTTTGAAACTCTAGGATCAGACGCAGAATTAAAAGACCTTTCAAATGAGGTGTCACTCGACCCCCCTTTATATTTAAAAAAAAATTTCAAAATGGCGCCCAGTCGCCATTTTGGATGATACAAAATTTTAATATGGTCTGAAAAATAGTATTTAATTTCCCATTACAGCACACCACATTTTGTAGAAAAATATCAAGTCGTTCAAAAGTTAGTTGGGGGGGGGGGGTTACTTTATGGACACAGTGTATAAGCTAAGCTTATAGAAGTCTCAATAAACTTAGAAGTTGTATCAATTATTTCAAGTAATACCTAAATGCACGAGGTGACAGAAAAATACCATTTTCAGGATGTTCTTCAAACCAGTGAGATCTTCTTGTATGTATGGCTTTAAATTTTTTATAAATGTTTGTATATCTGAGCATTCCAGTTCTTGATAACTGTTAAACTATGCCAAGTAATCTGGTTTTATTAATTTATTTTAATTATATTATTTTAAATTTTTAAAAAATTTCTAGGAAACAACGCCGTATTGCAGCTAAATCATAGCATTTGGATAAAATTGAATTACAAAATAACCCTGAAAAAATGCAATACCAACGAAAATAGGTAATATATACATGTCTGATTTTTAAGTTTTCATTTTTTACTTTCCGATATTTTCAGTATACGTGCGCATAATCGTAAAACGTTGAGATAACTTTGGCCGATGCGTAGACCGATTTTGCAAATCGCCGACGTTGCATATTAGCAAAAGTAATGTTGATTTTCAAATTGTGTACATGGTCGAATGCTGCTGTTTGTGGTTGGTGGGATGCTTTACACGATAATGTTGCCGTAGGCGCTTCAAAGTGCACACAGTTCGAATTCGCATTGATCAAAGTAACCCGAGCCACAGAACACATACCTGTCGAACTTAGTTCTAATACATCGGGGTTTACCGTTCGCCACGTAAATATGACCAGAGCCACATAATATACTGGCTTTGCATATGACCAATATTAGCGACACCTACCAGTGAATTGTATAACTTTTGATGTTAAATTAAAAATGATTGCATTATTGATCGATAAGTGCAAATTTACATAATAAATATATTATTGTTAAAATTTCGTCATTTTTATGTATTACTTATTTGTTCCCACACGATTGTTCTTGTCTATGTTAAGCATAGATTTGTTTGTTAATTGTTAGTACATCAACAGTTCACCTGATGGCACTGATGATCGTTTGCGCGGGGTGGAGCTCATAGTATTGGTTTTATTTTGAACCTTCAGAACCCAAGAAAAATGTCTTTAAAAATATCTATCTGTGGGTGGTTGGGTGGGTAGGTGGATAACAATGTTTCTTCTAATTTCCAGACGGTTGATCTGATTTTGATGCACTTTGGAATGTGAGGGTATCATAAATTTCATGAACTAAATAAGATTTTATAAAAAATTTGAAACCGGATTTGTATGACAACACAATGTAACTATGTAAGAGAATGGGTGAATACTGCGAAAATTTTAGAAATGTGAAAAAAAAAAGTATTGTTCAAAAACTGGCCACACGTATTTATTTAGGTAAATTGTGTATGCTCATGAGCTAAAGATTAGGTACAATTTGGTTAGTGTCTAATCACGTTAAATTTTCTGAGACATCTTCTCTGAAATTTTGAAAAATTATTTAATAATAAATAATAAATGATAAAACATTTCTACCATCCATGTGCGTACCTAAAAGTAGCACAACTACAAAACTACAAAGTAGGCGACATATCGCCCGCCATATAGCTTTACCATCCTCCAATAGGTACCGTCATTATCAAAGAAATAAAGGCAACTTTTATGTAAGTGTATTCGAAGAATACGTCAATGTAAGTTAATTTAATAATTTAACCATATATGATCCTATAGTAACTCTTGGAGCTACAACGTTGATATAAAAATACTTTATAAAATACAATAAGTAAGAATTTCTAAAGTGTAGGTAATTTCAAGCAACGTGCATCGCTTATTTTTCCAAGTCGCGCTAGCTGCTTTGAAAACATGTACATTGTACCTACATCTTTCTATGGAAAGATGTATAAGTGTAAAACAATTATGCGACAGCTACATACCTACAAAATCGCACAATAACAGGGCAAAAATTACAAAATTTATCGTGCCGAAAAGAGATTTCAAGTAAAACTAACACACGCAGGAAGTTTGAGTAAATTTTCTCCGGTTATTTTCCAATTCACAAGTGGCATATGGTGGATTATAAACTAATTTTACTTATATAACTATCAAAGAAAACTAATGAGTAAATGCTTAAATTTATTCAGGAATACATTGTGTACGTCAAAAAATGTTCTGTAGCAAAATAAACACGATTTTTTTATGGAGGATGCTTGAGTAACTTACTCAGATTGCTTCTTTAGAGTATTGATTTCTGATTGATTACTGATTAGTGATTACTAATGTTTTTTTTTGTAAATCCTATAAGTATGTATTTTATAACTGTATCACTAACATAAAGTAATGAATGAGAACGTTTAGCAAGCATAAACTTCCCTGAATACATCGTTCATAGTGAGCTAGTTTTCTAAATTATTTATTCTAGTTTATTTGTATCTCAGTATTTACAATTTTTTTCTAATTGGCATGTGAGAAATCTAATTAGCTTACATTTCCATCATTTACTTACGTTTTAATTAAACGCATCCAACCGTTTTCAATTTATCAAGTTGAGTTTGTTTAACTAGAGTACCTTTGTAAAAAGCATAGAAATTCCTAGAAATTAATTACTCGGTTTTTAAAAAAACCTGTTGCGATTAATTCTCAATCTTGTGTTCAAACTTTATTAATTTAAAACTCGTTCGTTCCTAAAACAGAAACTGTTATGTAACCTGAGTAGAATTTTGTATGTTGTGTAATTAATAATGTGAAATATTCAACAAATTTAGTATCGTAGAAATGTGTTTAAAAATAAAATTAGCTGTTAAAACTACTGTACCTATCTATTAAACATTTTTATTACTGATTTAAGATGATTATTTTGCAACTAAATGAATTAACTGCGAGAAAAAACGTTTGAGTTTATGAAAAATCACTAGCACTGTATTTGTAGCATCTTAACGTATGAACGTTTTGCAAACTTCTCAGTTTGTTCTCTTTTCTAGTTATCGTAATTTGATGTAGATAAAGTCAAACAAAGCAGAGATTCCCTTGAAAACGAGATTGTAGCTGCACCTAGTTTTAAAATGTCTGCTCCTGCATTACCTTCCATTTACTAAATGCGGATCCCTTCCTCCTTTCAACCTGTAGTGACCACGTATTCAGTAACATGTCTTACATCTTATACAAGTTACATCATTATATCTCTTTCTATAAATTTGCTGCCATGTTTGTAAGAAAAAAAACATGGGGCGTAGTCCACGGGTTCAGCTAGTCCTATACATCAATTTGCGATTGTTTTAATTCTTATAGTTTTAAATGTCAGCGTATGCCCTTTTTACTAAAACTCTCAATATTTGGGTCAATGAATTGTGAAATTTCTAAACATGATCGTCCACTCTAGCAGCTGCCAGACATGCTTGCAAAGTTTTAAACAAAATATTTTTAAATTGTTTTGTAAACCCGTTTAGTTTGAGTATAATAAACAAACAGACAGACAGGCATTATTTTATAGAAGAAACTAATACTCTGTTTCTGTTATAAGTGTTAAAATTCGTTGGTTTAATTGTTATTTTGTTGCTTATTTGTTCGCCCATCTCGTATTTAGGCCTCATAAGTAATTATTTGTTCAATCATTGTCTTTAATTGTCATACCATTACTTACGAGGAACATATTAGAATCGCTTTCCACCATAAACAATGTTAGACGAAGCGAGGACTCGCAAAATTTGTATAACGGCTATAAAAGAATCTACATTAACAAAATTAGAGCGACAAAAAAAGAGGCAAATAGTCGATTCACATTAGAATCAGATAACAAAAATAAAGCTGTTTGGAAGATAATAGAAGAAGAATGCAAACAAACCAAACATCATATGCATAACAAAATAGAAATTAAGGCTGACGAATTTAACTCGCATTTTGTTAATGTTGGTAGTGCAGTAATTAACAGTCTACCAACCAGTACTACAGATTTTCACGTATTTTTAGGAAAGGGTGTAAGTTCACCTACAAACTCCTTTTATTTACATACAATAACCGAGACAGACTTGAAAAAATATATTTTTAACCTAAAAAACAAGAATGCTAAAGATATAAACGGCCTTAATGCAAAAGTACTTAAGCATATTAGTGATGCAGTATTAGTACCTCTTTTATGCTCCATAAATAAATGTATCGAAGAAGCAATTTTTCCAGAGGAACTGAAGTTAGCAAAAGTTTCCGTCATATACAAAAATGGAGACCGAAAAAATCCAAACAATTACCGACCCATTTCCATTCTACCCATCATTTCAAAAGTGGTTGAAAGTATTATAAAAGACCAGTTACTTACCTTTATTACTCAACACAACATCTTGAGTGAACAACAGTTTGGTTACAGAAAAGGAAAGTCGACTACTCTAGCTGTGATAGATATTATAAATGAAGTCATAAAAGCTTTTAATAACAAATATAAAATAGGAGTAACTCAAATTGATCTAAGTAAAGCATTCGACACTGTTGTTCATGATTGCCTGTTAGACAAACTACACCATCTAGGAGTAAGGGGCGTGCCTCTTACATTAATGCAAAATTATTTATTTAATGGAAGGCAAATTGTCTCCGTAAATCAAGAATTGTCGGAAGAAAAAGTGTTAAGTTCGGGAGTTCCGCAAGGTTCCGTGCTGGGGCCGTTGCTATTTCTGATATACATCAACGATTTACCTGCAAACTGCACCATAGGAAAGTTAATACTTTTTGCCGATGATACCACAATAATCAATATAGCAGTTGATGATGCTGCCCTAAGTTTAGCCACGAAGAAAAATCTTCGAGTTGTAGAAGAATGGTTTACGGCAAATCAGCTGAAGCTTAATGCTGAAAAAACGCAAAGTGTTGTTTTTGATGTAAAAAACGGTAGAGATGAGACAAAAGCAGTAAAAGTCTTGGTTTCTATATAGATAACAATCTACGGTGGCATGTTCATGTGCAACAGATAACAAGCAAACTATCCACAGCAACTTATCAGTTGAGAAAATTAATTCAATTAACAACTCCAGCAGCGGTGAGGAATTTCTATTTTTCAAACTTCCATAGTGTATTGCAATACGGAATAATTCTATGGGGTGCTAGTGCGTGTGCTGATCGTGTGTTTATATTGCAAAAATCGGCAGTGCGATCGATGGCTTGCGCAAATTATAGAGAACATTGCAGACCGTTATTTATAAAATTACAAATTTTAACTGTGCCGTGTATCTTAATATTGGAGTGCTTGTTGTTCATAAACAGTAATGAGCATAATCTCCCTAAGCAATCTTGCCACCACTTTTACAGTACCAGACAGAACGACGATCTAGTCCTGCCAATTCACAGATTGGCGAAAACTCAGTGGCAACCCTTATCCTATTTAGCAACGAAAATGTATAATAAACTTCCATTACTAATTAGACAAATGCCAGCAAAAAATTACAAAGCTGCAATAAAGAAACATCTTGTAAATACTGCTTACTATACTGTTGAGGAATTTTTAAAGTGTGAATCTTTCTAAAAGTAAATTTTGATGTTATTTATATTTTATTTTTATGGCAATTTATGTTGTTGATAGATATTAATTATTTGTTTGTTTTATACATCTATTTTTGTTGACGTATGTAAATGCAATGTATGCATATTAACATGAATAAAGTGCTATGCTATGCTATGCTATGCTATGCTATATTTGTATTCACACAACTCGCGATAAGCAAATGGTGTTTCTAACGCAATTGTAATATTGTTCTGTGTGTAATGCCTTTATTATCTTAATTGTCTGTCATTGAAAGAAATTATATAAAATGTGCTGTGCGAGATTCCCTGTTAGAATTGAAGAAAGCCATAAATAGTCAAATAATAGCAACAGTAGTGAACTGCAACACAAACATTCGCCGAAAACAAGCAATCAGCCGAACGGAAAAGTGAGGCCCGTCGCGTTGTATAATGATGATAAATTTTGTGGAGATGCAAAAGTTAATCATGGTATAATGGTGAGACAGTTAGGTATTTAATATAGATTATAGCAACAGTAGAAAACTGCAACATAAACATTCGCCGAAAACAAGCAATCAACTGAGCGGAGATGTGAGACCCGTCGCGACGTGTTATGGTGATAAATTTTGTCGAGATGCAAGAGCCCGTCTATGGTGAGACAATTAGAGATTTATTATAAATGCGCGAAAAAATTAAAGAAGAGAGACGAGGGAAGTGCACACTAGAGTTTCCTTTTTTTTTAAGGTAACACGCTGCTAGAATCAAATGTTGGCTACAATTTTTTTTGCTAAAAGCTATAATTTCAATGTGCCGCTTTCTATGAATTTTTGAAAATTTAAAATGGGCGTTTATGTATTTGTTAACAATTTTTTCTTCCGCAGAATTGCTTACCGTGACTAGTAGAACCAAAAATAAATGTTTTATATTTAGTGGGGTTACTATAGAAACTGTAATTTAAATTTTTCTTAAACTTTGTAGTCTTACAGGCGAATGTAGACTACAATTTGTTTTTTTGCTGATTACCATAATTCCACTGTGGCACCCACCATGAATTTTTTGAATCTAAAATAACTGCGTCTTAAGAAGAATTACTCATTTTGACTAGTAGAACTAAAATTTAATGTTAGCTTTTAGAAAATTTTATGTTTGGTGAAGCTACATGTCCCCCTTCTCCAATTTTTTGACTGGCGAATTTAGGATTTAGTTGGCTACCGTAAAAAATGTAAATTCCTATTTTTTTTTTTTAAATTTACTCAAATTTGTATACTTGAATGAGTTATCATCAGAGCATGATTACTGAGCCCCAGCATCATTATTGTTGGTGTCACAAACTGATAAGAAAATTTTTGTAACCAATAAAACTAAATAAATTGATAATTTTTATACAAAAGTTAAAACTCTTATTGATTTTAAGACCACTTACAACTAATAAATCGCAAATTGCGCTTTCAATAGCAACGCCAAACTTGATAGCTTATTTTGGACGATAGTTGAATTGAAATAATTTTTAATTATTTTTAATTTTGAAATTAATCTATTTCTTCAGTCAGTTCGATGTGTATAGATCATTACAGTGTTTAGGCAGTTTTTCATAATTTAAAGTGTTTAAAAATTCGAATTGTGTTGCAGTGGCTGTCTAAAAATTCAAATCTCTCTGTCAAACAATTAAATGCAGTATCAATCTACAGATTTTAAAAATTTACCATTATTACCAACAAATAGTTAAGATTTTGTGCCACTACGTAATGCTAAACACTTTTAGGATAGAAACTGTTTAATTTGTATTATTCGTTCAATAACAATAACGTGTGTTTTTTTATTTCAACAATCTTTTCATTCATAGTAGATTTCGCGATGATACTTTTTTCACGATCTAACCAAAACTGATAATGTTTTTAAAGTGCTACTTGTTTCATGCGAATTAAGAGTAAGCTGTACATGTTGCCAGTCGGAGTCTCCATTTTGTCCGTAGTTTGAGATTTTGATGTTTTTACAAAATAGCTTGCAATAAAAACTATACAGACAAAATTGCTTTTAAGTGATTATTCCATTCTTAATATAAGGAGCCAATAAGAATTCTCAATTCATACATTTTCTGCAAATTATATTCGTTTTTTACTGATACAACAGCAACATGCTGTTTTCAATTAAGACAAGAACGCTTTTGTGTTTTTCAGCTAACTATATCACACTAAATTAATTGAGCTAAACAAAATGCTCGATTTCAGTGTCAACAACCAATCATATTACTTTGAAGGTGAAAATATCACTGCTTTGGTATATCAAATACAACACGTGGCCGCGTTTTTTTCTGTGATAAACTTGGGTTTATTGTTAATTCGTACTAGTTAATTCTTATCAAACTCAATCGCGCGTCTCGCTCTTAAAATTATCGTTTTAACTAGCACTCGTGAACAATGTACCAACAAATAACGACAAATCTGCTCGTTGGTATGGCTGCGTTTGTTAGCAGCAAGAGCGACAAGTTAAGATCGTAGCTGCGGTACAGCACGAGAGAAATAACCAGGGTATCCGATACGACCCCTTTCTTTTAAATACGTCGTAATTAATTGTACGTGATACAGACATACAGGACATCGTATGACCTCGTCTTTTCCTGTGACAAACTTGGGTTTATTGTTAACTCGTGCTAGTTAATTTTGCACCATTTTACTTTTGCATCGCGGTGTTGAAATTACCATCTTAACTAGCACTTGTTAACTATTAACCCAAGTTTATTACAAAAAAAAACGGGATCACTAGTTGTATTACTTGTGAATAAATTAAGTTCAATTAACTTTTTCGCCATTTCTCATGGTTTTAAGGTAACAGAGTTCGAAAACGTTTTTTCGTTTGCCTCGGAGAGAAAATTTATGATTTTCAGTTGAATACCCAAGTCAATTTGTTGATAATTAAGTATTGCTATTCCTACTACCTAATCTTGCACGATTCGCTCTTGTTTGTGGTGCGACTCGTCGTTTTTTGAAGACCGATCGTCATCAACTGCTTCTTCGTCAAATAAGTCTTCATGCTTAATATTTTCTTCTAGATTTCATGTTGGTTGGCCAAGTTCGTATTGTTTGTTTTACAATTTAAAAATATAATAAATTAAACAGGTTAAACGATAATTTAAAGAATAAAACGTTTGTGCTTTCAAGAAATAAATTTTCCATGTTAAAAAAATTTCTAGATTTCGATTAATTTAAATGGCGCCCCCTACCGTTGACGGTGTACAAGTTTCCCCACGGATAGGATCGCCCCTGCATTTACGCCTTTGAATAAGGCCTGTATCTGTAAAAGGTGAGTTAAAATACCTCTGAATTTCATTTCAATCAAGTCGACTCCAGAAACGACCTGCAAGATTCTGACGGTCCTAGGAAGAGCCGCGCCAAGCGGGGTGCAACGGGTGCACAAAACCGAAATGCAAAATATAAACTTATAGAAACAGAACTGGTACTTAATAAGATTCTTAAACAAAATTTTTTCACTGAAAATTAAAAAATGTATGAATTTACTGTATATCCAACGTCTGCGAAAGCCGAAAGCTCGTTGACAGATTTGTATTAGTTTAGTGATGGGTTCTTTTGAGATATTTTTATCACCATTTACTTTTAGATATTTTAGGGCGAAGAAATTGTAAAATAAATTAAAGCGAATTCCAAGTTATTGGCCGATTTCTAGACTAATAAATGCGCAGAAGTCTAAAATACAAAAAAATAAACTGCGAAGAAATTGTTCAAACATTATTAAAATAATAATTATGTTTTTTAAAAATAAATAAGAAATCTGAGTACAGCTTACTTTTAACTAATTGTACTGGTTGTTATTTATGTTATTTTTTATTTCTTACTACTACTTCTTATATCTATACTTTTAGTGTAGGAAAGTATTGATTTAATGCAAACACATGTTTTGGATCCCCCAAGTAACCAAAACAGTTGCATCTAAAACACGCCTGTCTGTGGTGAAGTGTACGATTCATAACTTCCCAATGGATGGTGCTATTTGGAGTAGCTTTAGATTGTAGGGATATACCAAGGGAAATAAACTTTAAAAAAATCCAAATCCAGAAGCGGAAGTTAGACATGTTTTTTTGGTGTCACTTTTTCAAGAATATAATTTTTAAAACCTGATAGAAAATCTCAAAGCAAATTCAACGCTTTTTTTTCCAAACGGTCTAACTTTAAAATGGCGGTCGGAACAATTTTATGAAAATTTTGAATTTAACGCCTTATAACTCCCAAGCAAGTTGACAAATCGAAATCAAATCTTTTGTCGCAACAGCTCTATACAGACACAATGTTATTGCGTACAAAATTTTTCAAAAAGATAATAACTATCAAATGAAAAGTAAGTTCAAAATTTAAATAAATTTAAAAAAAATATTGCTAAGGAACTGACCTCATGATCTTTCTTTAAATTTTATAGACTAATAGAGCTATGGATGAACTACAATTTGGATTGTGTCCCAGTCCGTTAAATTTTTCCATGACGGTTTTCATAAATTTTTGAAAATCAAAAATCTTTTTAGTTTATAACAAGAGATAAATAAAAATTTTTATTTAGGTTAAATTCCTTATGAGTGACAATAGAATAAAGTTTACAACTTAATTTTTAAGTGCAATATTTGAGGGAGGGGCGGTTAATTTTTACCTCCTATTCGTTTTTGGTTGACAAATTTTTTGTTTCGTCTGTGGCTGTCTTTAATCCCGAGGAATATTCTTTGTAATAATATTATTAATCGATAATATGTTTCATAAAAAATTAGAAAATGTTTAATTAATATATGTATATTCTTTGAGGTTTTCGCGGTTTCTCGAGACCGTTCACGAACAGCTAACGGGCATACATATTGTCCTGGCAAACAAAATGCATTAAGATCAAATCCGTGTTCGCCCCTAGGTTTAAATATTCTAAGCTACGGCCTTGTTTAGGCAGGCAGGGCCTACGAACAAATATTGCTCAGACTTCTAGAGCAAATGCTTGTCAAGGCAGACAAGCTACAGGTCGGTCCTTACCTGATTATGCTGGGTGTTTAATTAATACTAAAAAAAACTAAAATCATGTACTGTCGTTTTCGCTAGAGTTGTAGGTTGTACTGCGATGACTGAGGTCATTTTCGGTGGTTACAACTTTGATGATTTTGTAAATATATGAGTTACAATACCTAAAGTATAGGAAAGTCCAGGCGAAGTGGTTCGCTTATAAAAATTTTATTTAAAAAATACAACACTCTTCCATACAAGTAACTAAATACCAGATACATATTTCGACAGCAAAGCTATTATCATCAGCGATAAACTGATACTGTGAATTTACTCAGCATAGAAAATAATCCAGTTGCACTGAAAACTTTTATAAAACCCTAAGGTGATTGTATATAGTTTTTGAATCAAGTCTTAATGAACTTTCTATATTATTACATTTTAGTATCTCCACCTTTTATATGTAGTTTAAAAAAATTAAATGAAATAAAATGTGTCGGTTTCCAGGCACTTTTTCAACTTCAAAATTGTAGAAGTCCTCATATAAATCAAATGCTTTATTTTAAAATAAATAATTTTATCATGAGGTATTCCCCACATTCATCAAACAGGACCAACCTGAAATGAATATTTGAAACTGTATCACTTTCACAGTTTATTAGAAAGTAAAAATATATGTTACAAAGAAAATGAAATTTTTGTTAAAAACAAAGGACTTCGAATGCAATTTCTCTTGACTCTTATCGTTTAAAACTTAGGTGGGCAGAAATTATAAAATCAAAGT
Source organism: Ctenicera cuprea (assembly GCA_958336395.1). Taxonomy (NCBI): domain Eukaryota; kingdom Metazoa; phylum Arthropoda; class Insecta; order Coleoptera; family Elateridae; genus Ctenicera; species Ctenicera cuprea. The sequence continues at coordinate 28,194,087 of OY284491.1, forward strand.
CAAGAATAGGTGAGATAAAAATGTCGACGGTGCATAAATTACCTCTCCCTAAAGTAAACATTCTTTTACTTCAATGTCGGATTTTTATTTAATTAAACAATGTTCTATAGTTTTGATTTTATCGTAACTAATATATATTCCTAACATTTGGCATTGAAAGTTAATTAATTGCCATAATAATTTATCTGCAGGAAGAAGAACTACGCCTGAAAATTATTTTACCTGAAATTTACTAGGTTTCGGTTCAGTATACATATCTTAAGCCTTATTTTCAAATTAGAACATTTAAATGTAAATACACTTAGGTAGCTTTCAAGATACAGTTATTTTTTATAAACCAAAGATTACCACTAAAATCCTGATATATCTATCCTGTTTCACTAAGCTCCAAAGTAACATATCGACACGCGCATTTTTATAGTATGTAAATAACTTGAGCAAGGTAAGTATGCTTAAAGATAACCACCGATTGGTCGAGAGCCTTCTTAAACAGCATCTCCGATTTGCTAGCAGGTTTTGTTAGGAACTCCTACCTGTTGCGTACCGTCAACAGGTGTAATGATTAAGTAGACGCTCCTTGGCTTCGAATATATCCAACAAATAACTTACTTTACAATTTTTGTGTTATTTATTATTCGATATTTAAATTTTTATACCGACAGGCGATAGTTGGATATTTCATTATTTAACCGTGTATTAACTAAAATAAGATGGTTAAAAAGTGGTTATTAAATGAAGTCTTTTAAGCAACACAATTTTATGAAAGTTTAATTTACTTTTACAAGTATTGAGTGACTTAATTATTACTTTCATTTTAATCATTCAAAAGGCAAAAGGAGGATATAATTGGTTTTGTATAACTTCAAGTTCTTTGCCTCATAACAAGGTTGGGTTATCAGAATAAATACTTTTGAGCTTTGAATGTTTACTTAAGCCTCTGCAAAACTGGCTTAACACCTAAAGGTACGAAAGAATACATTTCAGTTTTAAATTAAACTGGTTTTAACGTTTAAATTTGCATATATTTCAAAACTTATTGTTACTGTATGTGGAATACGTTACAGGTATTATTACCATAGCACTAAAAAAATTCTTTCTCAATTAGGACAAAAATTCAAACTAATTTTACCAAATTTTATAAAAATATAGTAATCACAAATAACCAAGAGTTCTGCAGACTATTAATGGTTAGAACATGTTCGGTGTTTGAGGCAAATCTAAAAATGTTGGATTTGTATAAGAAAATAAAACATTGGAATAATATAGTAACACTAAAGAATATGCACATATGCAGTACACACAGAGTCATTAAAGTGATAGGAGGAAGAAACAATAAATATAATTAAATTAATAGTAAAAGCACCTTGAATGCAGAAAGTTCTAGTTTTATATGATTGACCTATAGTTAATGTTGTTACATCAGATGCTGTTTTAAAAAGGGTTTGCAGCTCTCAACAACTTTCTTCTTCTATCTATACATTTTTTTGTTTGAAATAACAGCAAGCAGCCACATATTAATAATGATTACACTAATATTTAATTCCACTTATATTTAACTAGCTAATTAATTTCAAGTTGAAAACTTGCTTTCAGTAAAATGAGTTTAGTGATTAAGCATGAAGTAGCTGCATAAAATGCTCCAAACAACAGATTTTTCTTCAAAATCATACACATGCAAATGGCAAGCGTTTCTTTTAATATAATTAACTTAAATTAAATTAAAATATTATAATTTTTGAAAACTAATGTAAATTAATGACAATTTTTCAATAATTCCGAAATCATCAAATTTAAACGATTTTTTACAAAAGCTACAACAATACCAAGATCCTCAAAACATTAAAAAGATTTAGATTACAAAGAAGAGTAGCAGCAGATATGTAATTTCTGCAAGATTACACCTGAATCTTACTATTAGAAAATAGAACCTTGCCAGAGTTTCAAACATTTTAGAAAACTTACCTACTTGTACAGAGCGATAAAAAAAGACTTAAGAGGGGCTTTAAAAACAGAATGGGTTGTTTTCGATTGACTTCTAAATGCGATTATTCTGAAATTAATGAAGCATAACGTAAATTGTGCAACAATCTCAGACATCTGGATTTGTACTCACCGCCCCCCTTTATTTCTACCATCGTGTACGTATTAAAAATATACCTTGAGGTAGAAAACGCTAAAGCTACCACATGGTAATATATTATTTTTAGAAGGCTATGTTAATGTACCTTTCTGGAATTCTGGAAGAACAGTAATACACCTTATTTTCTAAAATAAGTGGAGTCAGGCAATGGGGGATCCAGAATTTTCCCAATGAAGGGCGGGTGGCGCAAACCACTGACCGGGGGGACTGGGGGATATAGAGCACCTATCAGGAAACGAGGGGGCCTGAGAATCTAAAATTCTATAAAATTTGAGGTTAAATACACAATTTTAAGCACCAAATTAAGCAGTTTTTAAGACATTATTTGTTGAAAACAGTAAAAGCAGTACAACACATAAGGAAAACTAGATTAAATCATTTTATTTTACAAAATTTAAAAAAAAAACTTTTTTGAATGGTGGTAACACACAGTCTTGAAACATACTTAATTAAAAATATATACATGAAAAATTATTTAAAAAAATATATCAATATAATCTAAACTGTTTAGAAACTAAACTTATTCTAAAAAAACTGAACAAAACTAGAAAATACTTATATTTAAATTCCATAACAAAATCAATTCTCTCTTTTTTTTATTTGCCAATCGATCAATTATCTGTTTCAAATTTTTTGGCCAGAGGAAACGCGACGCTTCTTGCGCTCCCCCCCTCCCCTGTATTCGTCTCTGGAGTCAGCAGGATAAATATCTTTAAGTTTTAATTCAAACACATGAACAGGTGTTCTACTTCTTAAGCAAAATAAAAATGCCTTTGAATTAAATTTCTACTTTTTTCAACTTTTAAAAATAACCTATTCAGCGAAACTGAAGTAGTAGCTAAGGCAATAGCATAGCTCTTCATAGCAGCTACTCAAATATATGGGATATGGAAGTGTGATTTCATAGTAGCCATGACTACAGTCAGATGTTGCGGCACGCCAGCTCGTATCTTCTGATCGGCTCAAAATACTGCAGTGATTGCCACAATCGAAGTACGAAATACGGGCGCGTTATAAATTGTGCCCTCACGCTCTGCCTGCATTCAATTTAATAGTAAAATGTGCGTTAAGGCGTATCATAAAACTAATAATATATATTATTAGTTTCACAAATCAAATTAAAATTCAGGTTTTATTAGGTGAAGAGGCACTTCGCCTACTTCACCTGTATAGCCGCCCCTGAGTCCATTAGCCAATCAAATATGACTATTGGCATACTGTAAGTTAAGGTGTTTTTAAGGTTCAGTTTTCAGCAAATATGTATAGTAATAATCAGTCGCGTAGCTATCACAGCGCCAATGGTGGCAAGGCGATGGGGTGCCCGAAAATTTAGGGGCCACTTGGGGCTATACCGGTGAAAAAACGTTAAATGTTAAAAATTATTGGACAACGCAACGCCTTAAACGCCCTATTCACAAAAAAAAATTGTCTGGAAGAGCCCTTTTGCTTATTTTGCGACCAGACCAAAACATTCTATCTACGTCACTGGTTATACTGATTATTGCATGCTAATCTGCAAAAAAAAGTTGAAAATTAGAATAATAAGTATTAAAATGACACATTCATTTACTTTATAAAAAATCATTGCGTTTTTAGTGCTTGCCTTAGCACTGAAATCTGTATGTTTTTCTCATTATTACTCAAATAATAATTTGCGAATTTATTAAATATGTGAACCTAAAACAATCCTGTCTTAGTTGCAGAGAATTTGTAGATTTTGCTTAATTTAAATTTAATTAACAGAATTAATAGCGTGTATTTGATTCTTACTGCAAGCTATAAGTACTTATTGCTATGAATGGGTTTGCTGCTCGATTTGGCATTGAAATCTCCACGTTTTTATAACGTTCTGTTTATTACTCACATAGTTTCGCAACAAACTTAATGTGTGAAATTAAAATTACCTTAACGTCTACATGCATGTTTATCAAATATAATTAATAAGTTCGACCAATGTTAAAGAACAAAAAAGGTGCATGTATAGACACTAGAGAATGCCTTTAAGTCGCGGCACTTTCGCCCCAGTCTTTAAGATTTTTTCGCTTTTCCTTTCATGTCCTAACCATCCTTGTTAAGCATTAAACTAGTTATTAAAAAATCATGCAGGTGTGGCTATCAAAATCTAGACATACAACAACAATCCAATCGGTTCTTTTTTAGACTTTTAAGTTCGTATGATAGTTAAGTGTAAGAAAGCACCTGTAGACTTGAGACCACGAATAGTCTACCTTCAGAACCACGTGTTGATGAAGGTGGGGACTTCTTGTAGAGGTAAGACTGTTGAGGGTCAATGCTAGTTCAGTGCCACTCCTGCAAGGCTGCGGTCAGTAGATCAACGCGAAATTTTATACATGTCTAATCGCGCGTGCACTATCGCTGTTTGTAAACAATAGAGCACCGGTGTTTTATGTATTTAAATTTATTTAAAGTTACAACCGGTGTTAATTCTTAAGAAGTTTTTTAATAAATAATAATAATTTAGCCTTAGAACTTTTTTTTTTGAAAAGTGTTGATTTAAAGATTAATGAACTTGTTAATTTGAGGACAAACTGTCAACATTATCCTAATTTTTTAATTGAAGATAAACGAGTTATTTGAATGAACAGATTAATAATACACGTTAAAGTGAAAAGTAAACAAACTGTTGCATAACAACGCTCTCGGTATAGACATTGATCCTGACACGTAAAGTGGGTAATAAATCAGACACTTGCCGGGAGATTCCAAGATATTTTTGTTTATGTTCTAAACTAACTTTATAGACTTTATAGTTAAGTTTTAAGAGTTTTATCATAAAAACTTTTTAATTTTGTTAAGTTTTGTGCACGATATTATTCGCACTTGTGAATTTGTTGCAAAGTTATGGCACCCGAGACTGTTACCCGGTTGTAAATTCGTGCCCTTTCGAACGATTTTGCAGTCCTGATAACATGGAGACTTGTGTTCTTATCCCGCAGGAGTTCAGCCTCTGCGTAAGAGGTCCTGCAATTGGAGCCCGCCGTGTTGAGCCTGAAGTTTCGGTATGGTCTAATAGTCCCATCGCCCAAGGCGCCCTTTGCTACCCTTTTCAAGGAACCATTCGTCTGGACAAATTGGAAGTTTATGGCCAACTTGATGATGACGATGTAAGTTTGAGTTTAGATTTTTCTAGTGTTCTTGGTGGAGGCACGGATTTTGATATTAAATGTAAAATTCGACGATAAAATAAACCAAAATGTCTAAATAAACTTTAAAATAATTATTACAACTTAACATTTTATTAGATTATAATTACTTTTTATATTTTGTATATTGTACTTAGTTTTTGCCAACAAATGACGCTCCTTGCAAAACTCGACAAGCGTAACGAATAATGTAATTCAGTCCGAGATAAAGATTTTTTCTCATACATTAAAATCATAGTGCTTTCAAAACCAGAATTAACTCTTCCTTAAAAAAAGCAAAAAATAGAACTATTTTGCGAGCACTGTACGTCTTTTTGTTGTTATAATATAAATAATTACTGTAGATCTCTGTGCGAGATTTAAAAGATTATGTTAGTTATAGTCTAAAATTATTTTAAATGTGTATATAAACGCATAAAACGCTCAAAAATTGCTATATCCGAGTTTACTGCGGCAGAAAATTATCTCATTTTTCAGCTAAAATTAATTATTCATAAAGTAAGTTTCACGTACATAACTTGTTCTTTTAGTAACATCTTAATTGTGTAATTCTATAGTTATTAAAATAATGCCTAAGTTTTATGCCTTAAAAAAGTTAGCATCTGCACAGCATAATTATGCCTAATTTTTATAAAAGCTAAAAAAATAGTGATTTTTTACCGTAATTTTAATCACTTTTGTTTTAACCTCATTATTGTTGACATGTTCGTTATACAGAGTGTTTCATAATTTTTTGAACAAACCCAAGCATCACGTTTCTAAGGTTATTTTAGTTATATATAGTCAAAGAAACATGGGTGTTTTTACGGAGGTATAACCCCCCGAAGAGAAAATAACGGTGTCTCACGTTTTACTTAATATCTTTGCCACAAATTGAGATATTTGATGTAAACTTTATATAAATATTTCACTGTTGATGATATAAATATTCAATTCTTTTAGGGTAAATCCATTAACGAGGGGAGTTGAGGAGGGGGGCTTTGCGATGTATTTCTTAACGTATTCTTTACGCAATCAACATTTTTTAACTTCTGACTTGAAAATCTTATTTTCCATAATATATGCTAAATTTTCGATTAAATTCAATTTTTTTGACGACCTTAACAGATACGTCGAGCACAAGATCTACCTACGCCCCTGGTTTATAAATTTAAACGATAACAAATGAAATTATAACTCATTAGTTAAAACTTGGTTTCATATTCGATATGTTGTAACTCCGTAAGAAAGCGTTGCTGGACCCAGGTGTGTTGAACATTCTTACTTAAAGTAACCTAAAAAATGTGCTGCTTGAGTTTGTTCAGAAAGTCATGCAATACCCTTTATACTCCACGCTTGTTGATTTTGAGTAAGATTTGCACCAGAAAAATAATTTTAGGCACCTACGAGTAACACCGTTATTGGTAAAACATAACATATATTTTTGTTTGTGCTCAGCGTACCACAACGTAAAATATTTTTTTAGTGACTTATTTCCCTTGCAAATAAATATGGGTTTTATTCAGCACAGATGAAAATATTCTACATAAAGAATAGTGGCAAACTTATACAATTTTACAATGAATAAATATTTTGAAAAATGCTTTCTATTTGTAAATACATTTACTAAAACTGATTAAAATAGAGTCGAAAGAATACGTTTATACGGTTAGATTAAAACTAAGCAAATTCGCAAAATCAGGACTGTATGCGATAATTGTTGTAAGGTTTAGATCAAGTTGAAGTGAATCTATTATTTTTAATTTTGCCACTTTTTATAAAAATACTAACTTCCGCTTTTCCCAATAATTTGTTTCTTCTTTTTCCTAAATATAAAAAAAAACAAATTCAACATAAAGCGCCCGCTTACGCAGCTGCGCCCCTAGGCCATAGACTACTTATGATATGTGTCATAGGAAACGATTAGCATTATAAATCATCTGTACATAACTACACTGTGTGCTTAATGAGTTAACGATATAATTTATTTCTTTAACTATAACAATTATATATAAAATTATATTTTTGTTGATTATTAACATTAATTTAATTATCGACTTGTTAATGCTTTCGGTTTGCGGAAAACCTGCAATATCTTATATTAACTCCATTTATTAAACCTAAATGTACTTTCAAGTTACGAAATTAAATTATTGTTATTCCAATGTTTAGCACAAGGCCAATAATTATGCATCTAAATTTTTTAGTCAAATGTTATAATGCAATAAATCGGCCAGTTATTTTAATTCCAAATATCTAAGCTTCATCATTTACAAAAACTGCTTAATTAATGAACACTTAAAGAATAACCGACTTTCCAATTAGTAAGTCATAACCTGTCATTATATCACATTTCTCTATGATAACTTCTAATTATATTTTATTTATAATAATAATTTTAGAAATTCCTTTACCGGGGCTACCAATTTAAATGCCAGGACGAATCAATACCTTTTAATGAATATTATTAACGACTCATTATATTTATTAAATGAAGGTTTTAGACTACCACATAAAAGTTATGAAATGTTTCATTTATAAATCAAATACTAAAACTGGTGGAGGGAATTCAGAAGTCTCTTTAGGATTTACTTTATGTTATTCAAAATTTACTAGTTAATTAAAGATATGATGCGCAAGAAAATTCTCCTGCGTTTGCTAGCTTGTTTTCCCTAAAGAGGAAACTAATATAATAAATCACATTTTAACTAGTCCTACAATGCAGAAGCGATTAGCTTGGCAATTTACATATGTATAGTTGTTGATGTCGTATGGAGGCAAATATAATGCAGCAAGAGCACAATTGAGCATCATAGATTATAATAACTATTATTTTCAATGGTGCGTTTACGACTACTGTCAATTAAATCATATTTATCGAATTTATAAGAATTTTGGAAAAACTTTCCGTCTTGTTATTTAAGTATTTTTTTTTAAATTAGTGCAATATTTAGAAGCAAGTGAACTAAAACGTATATATTTCAATTGATTGCAATATTATTGAATTTTGTAAATTTGCAGCCGTTTTCTTTGTCTGTACATAAATTGTAAGCAAGTTGTATTATTTTATGTAATGATCGCCCTATACGAGCGTTTTATATTTTTACGATAACGCTTTTTACGACTGGCTGACGACAGATATACAGCAGCGTAGGCTATGCAGATAACTTCAGATATAATTGCGATTGGCTGCTGCAATTTATTGCAACCGGTAATTTGAATATATGTGCAACTTTATTATAACTCACCCGCTAAAGTGACGCTATTTTTAAGTGGCACAAAATTTGTTCGCATTGAAAATTGACTTTATGTTTCAACACATATTCAGTAATCAACAACAGACAAATCAAAAATTTAGTACTAGACTTAGACTTTTTCATACTTATAGACTGCTGTAAAGAAAGAATTAAATCTATACCCCAGATTATGAAAATGAGCGAAGCGCTTCGCCTAGACTTTTCTATACTTTTATACAACATGATTACTTTTATGTATCTAATCACAACAATTACAGCACATTTAACTAAGAACCGTTTTCTGTTGTATGGTATTTAAATATAAAACCCTGCCAATACCTCATTGCAAGAAGGTCAACTAAAAAAACCACCTGTTGGGTAGAAATTTTAGGTTCATGCGATAAAGCTACAAAGTCAGCTTTCGACTATTATCACGGGGTTATACTATGTTTATATCTTATGCACTACGTGTTGCGCAATCTGCCTCGCCTATTCTGAAATCATCATTCATGCTCTTATGCTGACTATATTACGACGATTTTTTGATGTTCCTCAAGATTAAATAACGTAAACGGAAAGAAAAATTGGTTTTCCAACATTAGGAAAGGAGGGGATAATTAACCCTCTTAAATAATGCCGCACTTGAAAATTAAAGTCTGAATCTGATTCTACTATTACTCATAAGCAACTCAGCTTATACAGAAATTTTTTTATCGTCCCCTGTCTATTAAAGAGAGCGTGCATTTTCGGTGTTCAAAAATTCATAGAAGGCGGCACAGAAAAATTAGTAGACTGGCACATAACCAAAGTTGTAGCTTATTTCTAGCTCTATTAGCCTATAAAATTAAAAAATAATCAAATAATGTCCAGTTTTTGGGCAGTGTGTTTTGAAAAAATTCAAAATTTTGATATTTTGTTCATTTCGCAGTTTCAGAAGTTCCAAAAGTTCTAGTAGCTTGTAACATTTTGTACTCCTAGTGCGTGTCCAATATTAAATTTCATATTGATCTTATAACTAGTTTTTGAGTAAACAGACGTTGAAACTAAAATTTTCAAAAATTAATAAAAGGCGTCAGAGAGAAATTTTCAAACTGGGACGCAAATCAAATTATACCTGATTTTAGCTCTATGAGCTTATAAAATATGAAAAATATTGCGTACAAGTTTTTAAGCAATATTTGTAATTGTAAATTTCCGAAATTTTGGACTTCACAGCTTTTAACTTTTTGAAAATTTTTCTGCACATTGTGTCGCTATAGGTCTATTAAGATAAAATATTTGAAACTGATCTGTTCACTTGTTTTCGAGGCGCTAAAATCAAAATTTTTACAAAATAGTATCAAAAATTCGGAAAAAGGGTTAAATTTGCCCTAAAGTCTTCTATTGGATTCAGTTTTCAAATTTATAAAATTTTGTTTCCGGAAAAAATGCTACCACATAAACCTGTCTAACTTCCGCTTCCGCTTTCGGATTTTTTAAAGACTTATTTTGTCGGAGAAGTTTTGATATACCCCCAGATTCCAAAGCTCATAAAACCTGACAATCCGTTCGATAGTTGTCATGCTCCACACACATACATACCCACCCACAGACAGACATTTTTTAAAATTCACTTTCCCGGAGGTCTAAAACATGTATTTCCGTCAAAATCTCAATTTCGTAAATTTTTATCAAATCGATATTTCTTTATACTGAAAGTATAGGAAAGTAAACACTTCAAAACGCTTAAAACGATTAGTAGGTGCCAGTATCAAGCTTTAAAACATCCAAACGTTTATAGTTAAGAAATCATTCGAATTAACTTGACGTAAGATATTTAATTATATATAAATAATAATTTAATAATAATATTTTCGTTTTAAATAAACAGGGCGTTATGTGCTTCGTATTTAAAAATTCTTTTATTTTACTTTTAATTAAAAAATTCCTAACAGTGCGTTGCATTTACGATCTTAACATCTTTAAGATTGCAGCTGTCTTAAAATTTTATAATTTACGAATAATTGATTTGAAATTTATTGCAACTTATCTGACTTAATCATTGATAGAATTCATTTTAAAAAAACAGTAATGTTTAATTTTAAAACAAGAATGTTTCTGAATAAAGAGCTAAAGAGCTTTTTTTTCCTAAATTTGCTTTCCTGTACACTTGTGCTCAGCGCCGCACCGTAGCAAGGAATTGTGTCTAGAGACGGTTACGAACTGATCTTTGATTTTACAATAATTTGTCAAAATTTCAATATTAAGGTATATTAAATTTTTAATCCAGGAAAACAGTTAAATTAAATTAATATTAAAGTAAATTTCTTTATTGGTGCTTAACGTACTTTAGTAGGTACTTCCACGGGTCAATGTAGAAAATAACAAGAAAAATTACTAAAACAGGTAATAACTAAATAGCAATCATAGAATCACAAAATACTTAAATCACATTCCAAGAATTCATCACAGGAGAATGCTTTAGAAAATAAGAAATTTTTTATACTTTTCTCAAGATTGTTAGACGGTAAAGCTTTTATAGGTATGCTCTGGCAGATGATTGGCGGGGGTTTAAGTCTTTTTTAATGTACAAAAACCAGGTAAAACCTTTTGTTTTTACCGAGTTTTATAGCTATGAAAATCAGAATGTAGGTTAAAATAATCAAGATTTTACTTAACGTACAAAGCTTACAAGAATGTATATTGAAGGCAATGTTAATATTTGTTTCTTATCAGTAAAACTATTCTTACAATCGTTCGTATATATTTTATGCACGCAATAATTTTACCATCCCTTCGCTGAAGTCTAAAAATAAGATTACTAGAAAAAGCTTAGCCTCAGGCAAGAATTGCATGTATTATTCGAGAATGACATAGAGCGTAAAATGCCGTCTTAAGGAACGATTTACTAACGGAATGTTCCAAAGCGCGTAGGGGTTGTATATTTGTACCAAGCTTCTGTGCACGGGAATCACTGTGACCATCCCATGTTAGTTTGGGATTTAGTAAAACCCCCAGGAATTATACATGATTAATATTATTTTGATTTTGGATATTTTCAAATAAAAATAACAATTTTTGAGTTTTGAGTTTTTACATCATTAAAATTTAATTGATGAACATTTTGCATTGTCCAGTGCAGTCTGACCTTTCAAAGGAACTAAATCTAAATTTGATTTCTTATCTTATTATATAAAGAAGTGTTGTCAGCAAAAAGTATGGAATTGATTCCACCAGCTGTTGTTGTAAAATTGACAATATAAATCAGAAATAATGTAGGCCCCAAGACTGAACCCTGGGGAACCCCCTGTAGTAATGTTCAATTCATTCGATATTTTACTATTAAGTCGTGAAACTCGAGTTCTGTTTAGAAGATACGATTTCGTGAAATTACAGATGTTTTATTTACAATAAATTAAAATTACAGCTAACTTATCGAAACCGCATTCTTTTAATTTTTGAAGCAGAAGGCCTTTGTCAAAAAAATTCTCCATCTTCAAATCAATTGAACGTTTTGTTAACGCACTCTAATATTGCGTTAGTACTGTTTTAATTTTTATAAATCCATACTGGTTGGGAACAAAAATTTTGATAGGTACAAAAAAAATTATAATTTGAGATTTTATAACATTTTCATGTATTTTAGACAATATAGGGTACACCGATTGGCCTATAATTAGAAATGTCATTGGGATTACCCTTTCTTACAATCGGAATAACGAAGGTTATTTTTTTTACATTTCAGGAGACACTCCAAGGGTGAGACTTATGTTTATTAATTTTGTAAAGAGAATATAAATAAGATTATAATGCTTTTGAGTTAATTCACAATTAATCCAAATAAAGTACTGTTATTAAAGAAAATCCACATAATTCACGAATAAATTATTTATGTGGTCAATTTTAGGTCATTTTCATTGGACAAGGTTTTAATTATGTTATCACATAAACACTGATAAAATAATCATTGGCCTTATTCATATCAATATCGACTTTTTCTTTAGGAGCGTTAGATTGCTTTAAGTTATTTATAATTTTTATTTTGCAGAAAAATTTTTATTTTTAATTATATTATTATTGGTGGATACCTTGCCCATTTGGATGAAAGTATCAGTAAACCAGTTATTATTGTTTATTATCATATAAATAATATTTTAGTTCTAATCTGCCCCATTACCGTTACCTATACAACAAAATCAAATTTTAGTATATCAAAAAACCGTGTGTATATACACTTGTATGTACTTAATTAAGGTGTAGGGAAGGGTTTAGCTCTGGTACCGTTTTTTCTCTTGGCTACGTCACTAACAGTGCAGTGCGTAACATATTTTTTCCAAATTAAATACGCATCAAAGAAATTACATTTTCGTCAAAATCTAAATTTTTTACAAACAACGCTGAAATGCAAAAAACAGAAAATTAAAAAAAAACTCCAATGTCGATAAACCAAATAACTCAACGATATTTTTCGTTTATATCTTAGCTTTCTCTATTGTTTAAAGATTTTTTTAAGTATGAAAATCATGAACTTGCTTAACAGGAAAAAAGTTATTGTAGAGCACGAGCGAATTCTAACGTGTGCACGCGCGCGAAGCTGACATTTGTTGGCCACACAGAAAACGCCTCCCTGTGCTTAAATCATTTGACAAACACCGTGGTCACGACTGGAATTTCCAGAAGGTGCACTTCCGACTTGATTTTTTATTGCTGGATTATTTAATACTGACTAACGGTTGAGTATGAAAACGTTGAGGTAGTCTAATATTAAGAACTTTTATCGCTGAATGTTTACAGGTGCTTTCTTAATACCTTAGGGGTATTAGAAACTCTTCTGTTAACATTCTTCATTCGTGCGGGCATCTATCTCGCTGATATTTTTATAGAGCTGTTTGATTTTGGATAAACCAATTTTTTATTAAATCACGTTGTTCAAGCGAAAATCCATTAAAATGTCGAGATGTTATCACTCGTATTTTGTTCATAATTGGATCTAATTTATCGGTTTTTAAATAGCTTTATGAAAGTACGTGTTTTAGGGGGAGCATCTGTTCGTCTTATTACAAATATATTAAAACTAGTTAGTCGTTATAAAACTTTCAATAACTTGAAATGATTTTAGCTAAAATTAATGACCAAAAATTATATACCCGAATATTGCAGTTAAATTTAAATTAATTCAAGTTAGTTTGCCTAACGTTGACTGATTACAAGTGATCTTAAAAATTTTAAGTAATTTATGAATATTCTGAAGTAAATTTCAGAATTTAAAGAAATATAAATTGATTTATTTTAAAAGAATCATGAGGCCGTGCGTAAAAACGACTCCATGATTCCCATCCCACCCCCTTACCCGGGCTCAGCGCACTTATCGCTATTCACCGGTCTAACATGCTCCACTCCGAAAGACAGCAACCCAACATACACACCACACACACCGTCCATGAACAGGCCGGGTTTAACTTATTCAGAAAAATTTCCAAGGGGCAGAGGATTCGAACCTACTGCCGTTGGGAGTATAAATTGATGTTAATTAAAAACAATTTTTTCAAAGCAGTTTTGGGTAATTGTTTTCCATTGTAGTAGTCTGATTTCAAACGATTAAAAAAATTAACGAACTTTAATCGTCTAATTTTAGTATTTCTTTTATTTTAACAGCACCTATGTTACGTTGTATTTGACAATGTGAGACTCCAATAGATGCAAATCTGTGATTTCCTTATAATATTTATTTGCATGTTAAAAATTCCTACTTTGTAAAAGACGGAGATTCGGCTAAATTTCCAATTTTTCTCTCTGGTATCGCTGATAAGCCTTAGCAGCGTAAATAAACCAATGACAAATAAATATTGAAAAAAATGGGAAGTTACTTTGATGTTACTATGCTTTAGGAATTTGCAAAACTATATTTGTATAATGTTGTGCCGGCTGTTAAGCTCGCTCCACTCGCAGCTCTGTAGCACGATCGTACTGGTAAATAGCGAATAGGAATTGTCTAGGGCATTAGCGACTTCGTCAGAGAATCTGACTTAAATTATAAGCGAAAAGTCTTCCGTTGATTAAAAAAAATAAATAATTTGTTCACGAGCGTTTCCCAGCCTCAAGGCCTCCCGGATAAATAGCGACAGAAACATTTAAAATTTCAAAACATTATAAATATATTTCACTTCACATTTTTCATTTTTTTTAAAATGCTCGTGCATAAGTAGGATTTTGTCTCTATAGGCTATTACTATACTAAATTAAATCTCGATTTTTCAACTTTATTTTGAGTAACAAGGTGTTAAATTCAAAATGTTAAAAATACTATAGCAGCCAAGTGGGGAAAAGCGTTGGTTTTGCCCTAATATAGTTTTCTATCACATTCCCCTCTCAGATTTTATAAATTTGGCTTTCTAAAAAATAATGCTACCAAAAACATGTCTATATCTTTCACTTCCGGTTTGGTATTTTATTTCAAAGTTTATTTTCTTGATGAACTTATGATGTATCTCCTCATTACGAAAATCGTTAACACAGGGCCATGCCCTCGGAAAATATGAAGTACGTACCCACCCACAAACAGACATGTTTTTGGCTTCCTAGGGATCCAAAACCTGTATTTCCGTCAATTATTCAAAATCGGAAATTTTCAAGAATTTCTTACTGCCCTATAAGAAATATAAACTGCGATATGTTTAAAATCATCAAATTTTCTTTTTTTTTATGGAAGTTGGTGTTAAAAGTAGTATTTTCACAGTAAAAATTTTTTTATGACATATTATACAAATTATTGAACTATTTAAACGTTTCTGATTTATATAAGATCATCCATTAGTTTCAGGCCCAGCATGTCGTGATCTACGGTTATTCTAGGTGGTCTTCCATTATTACATTGTTATGGATTGTTACAGGTTGAATTAAGCCCTCAAGATGCTTAGTTATCTCGTTAGTTGTAATTACCGTTTAGCCATAACATAATTTATAACTAATTTTATTTTTTTACGAACGAACTCCTTGTTGTTGGATACATCAAATAATGAGAAAAAAACGAAATGAGCGCAAAAAATTTTAATTAAAATATTCTCAAGTTAAGTTCCTATTTAGCACTTACAAATTGTTTTATTAAAAATATATTTAATATTTAATTTAAGAACTATTTCATGCCAATTAACCAATTAAAATCCTACCATTAGCTGACATTTCAAAATGTTTCCATCCGATACTTTGTTGTATATGTGCAGCCGATTACTTATTAACTATCCTATCCGAAAAGAATCGACCACTCAGTTTAAATACCCAAATCGTTCCGATATTTGATTCGATCCAATCTAATATTAACTTTCCTACCCGAAAGGAACCGACCACTCAGTTTAAATACCCGAATCGTTCCGATATTCGATTCGATTCAATCTAATATTAGATCCGATCCAATATCTAAGCGGAACTGATACTGCATCCAATCTTATCCGATACTTTGTTGTATATGTGCAGCCGATTGCTTATCAACTATCCTATTCGAAAGGAACCGACCAATAAGTTTAAATACCCGAATCGTTCCGATATTTGATTCGATTCAATCTAATATTAGATCCGATCCAATATCTAAGCCGAACTGATACTGCATCCAATCTCATTCGATACTTGTGCAGCCGATTACTTATCAACTATCCTATCCGAAAGGAACCGACCAATCAGTTTATATACCCGAATCGTTCCGATATTGGATTCGATGCAATCCAATATTAGATCCGATCCAATATCTAAGTCGAACCGATACTGCATCCAATATCATCCGATACGTTGTTGTATCCGTGCAGCTGATTTACTTATTAACTATTCTATCCGAGAAGAACCAACCACTCAGTTTAAATACCCGAATCATTCCGATATCCGATTCGATCCAATTCAATCCAATATTAGATCCGATCCGACATCGAAGTCGAACCTATACTTCATCCAATCCTATCCCTTACTTTGTAGTATCCGTGCCGACATTCAACCCGATTTGAAGATGTATCCAATCCAATCTTACTGTACATCTATATCTATATCCTACTTGATTTAATATTCAATCTGAAATCTCAAATAAAATTTGTGGATTGCTATCCGATCCTAAATTAATGTAAAATTTATCCGATCCTATGCGGCCCAAACTTGTATAAATTACATTAAATTTGATCCGAGTTCGGATGGGATTCAAATAGGATCGGATTCATTATTAAGTATATGAATTACGCCTCTAATTGATCTATGTGTTGCTCAATTAAACCCTTCAATGTAATGATGATATAATTTTTTATTAAGATTCAGATCTATTTCAAGGAACGCTATGATTAGTTAAGTTTCAAAAGAATTGCTTCTAGTTTTTTCGACGAGATGTATTTGTCAATGGTTATTCTGCATGTAGAATATTAAGTCCTTTTTCTACATATTCTGCAAGTAGAACAATACCGATGAAAAATAAGACAGTTTAAATGCAAATTAACACATATACAACAAAGCAAGTGCTTTCTCCATACCCAAGTAAAATAAATAATACTAGAAAACCCGTGGGCTACGCCCCACGCTTTAGTTGATGATTTTTAAAACTACACAAACATTTAAAACCAACTGTTACATAAACACTGGTACCGGCAAAAATTATAATAAATAAGCTGTGTCGAGATGTTAGTGCATAGTCCGTCGTCACCAAAAGTTGAGGCAGAGTAAAGGGATTCGGTTGGGCGCAAGTGCTTACTTAAATGTTGTAAATCTGAAAAAAATTAGAAAACAAGGCAAAAAATATTCCCTAAAAGAAAATCCTCTAAAAAAGCTGAGTAAAACCCCGGAGAAAACAGCATCGGCGGAAAAAAATTTGAGAAAGAGAAACCCCCTCCAAGAAAAAGTTTTTCAAAAAAATACTACAAAATCTCCAAACAAAAATCGGGATAAAAGTTAATTAAACTTGGCACGTTTCTACATTTTCAGGGCAGTGCCTTGCTAGATATTTTTAAAATATTTTTCAAACTAATAAATACGCACTAAAAAAATCAGGCTCCCAATAGTTATATAATAGACGCTCAAATCTGTAAATATGTGGCTTTTAGTGGCGTGTGTCCCCCACCAATAACTATTAAAATGTTTGAAGAGATCCAGTTTTAATATATCGTAGGATATTAAATTAAAATTTAAAATATTTTTTAATAGTGAAAAAATAAAAAAAAAACAGGAGCTGCCAACACTGCCGGCATCAGTGTGGGCGAGAGGGGCTTCCGCCCCAGACGTAAAGATTTAAAGGGCGCAATTGACTTGTATAGTTTTTTATGAAGCCGACGTTTTAGTCGTTTGATAATTTCTGAAAATTAAAATTTTTTTGCAGTGCGGTACGGTTAATCAGAAAATAGGAAAGGCAACGTGTTCGTACCGTTGGATAGTCGCACGTCTCACTCCCCAATGCACATATGCGTGTTTTAAATCTATCATATTTTACATATTTTATATGTATAATTTGTAGCAAAAAATAGATATACCAGTTTTATTTAACATACATATTCTACGCATTCTACGCACTTTTCTACGATTAATGTAGAAAATAATATTTTACGTGTAAAGTTACAACTCTGGTACGCATATATTTTAATATGATTTAGTGTTAAAGTAATTCTACAAGTTATAATGGTTAGAATTCAAATCAAAAACCTGTCTAGTTTGGTGTGTTGCATATCTACCTTTGATTGTATTGTCTGTAGTATATTATTATTATCTTAATATTATTTACAGTTTAGCAATATTGCATCATAAATGGGTAGGCATGTAATCGATAATGAATGTTGAACCAATTTAATTAAACCTGCACCTGTTACAAACTTTCTCACCTCGACAAATTTTGATATTAGAAATTTTGATCTACCTATCTCCAATATAGTCGAATTTAAAAATGCTTTCACCGCTTACTCAATCTTCTTATAACCCACGAATATTCAAACGCAATAAAATGTACGAACCCAAACAATGAGAGCTTTACTCTATTAGGCATGTAATTAAATGGCATATACGCAAACGATTATTCTTATTTAATAAGAATGCATAATAGACCATAATAAACATAGAATAGCTTCTCACTTAGAGAGTGAATTTGTTAGAATCACTTACGCTTGTTCCCGCAGCACAATAATGGGATTCAACTTGTAATCGCAGTACTTGATGTTCTGACAAGATTGAGGTAATTAACCGTGTGTATGCTCCACTTGAATTATGCTGCTGTGTACCTTTCTTTACGCGACTGGAGAAAGTTACTTACTCTTGCTTGCTCCAGATGATGTAGCTATTTTAATTAGATTTGCCATCAACCTACGGCACTTTTATTTTTAAAGAAATAGATAGCCTATACGACATTAATGTTTTCTTTATGTTTTCAGGATGTGTTGAGCAAATAGATTTGTTGCGATCTAAATATTTTCTATAAAAAGTTGCCAAATTATTCATACAATCCAACTGTAAAAATGTGTTAATGGATTATTGCACGCAACGTTTTTGTTTAATACACGAGCTTCTATTACTTTACCATTGTTCTTTTATTTGGAGATGTCGCACATGTTAAGTTTGAAAGGAATTTGGTGGCTTTAGAGAATAAAAAAATACGACCAGCTTAGAATGGTTAGAATGGAAGAGTTATTAAACTTTCATGAATCGATGACTTAATTAGATCGATACGACAGATCTTTAGTAAAAGGACGGCACAATCTTAGACAATAAAAGGAATTTTGTTAGTGTCTTGTTTTTGTGCAACGGAAAAACCTAGCCAAATAATAAAATATTCACTTCCTTTCTAGTTTCTTGACAGATTCAATTTGGATAGATAATTCGAGTGACAGATTTATACTTCACTTTCTTGTAATTGAGATGTTACTCAACTTCAAGTGTAATTGAATTCCTGAGAATAGCAGATCCGGAAATTGTTTTCGTATGTAGATTTTAAGACTTGCTCAATGAGTTTTTTTTAATCAATTGTTAGGTATTATTATTACTTTATATCTTTAATTGCGAAAGAAAATGCGAAAGCAAAGTGAATGCTTTGTGCATCTGCGAAAATGCACTCTGCGAATGGGATAGTGACACTAAAGTGAAATGCTTTTAGCTTTAATCAATAAATGCTTTGGAATTGTAAGAAGACCATATTAGGTTGTCTGTTATAAAAAATCGGTTTTGCTTCATTTGATTTTAATGTTCATCTTAATAATACCATTATGTATTTGATTAAGAATGTTAAGCTTTCTTACCTTTCTACATTCTACCTTCAAAAGAATAGGATATTAATATAAATTTACATTTCACTGAATTCGATGGTAATAGGAAATAATCTATTTAAATTTTATATATTCCAAGCCTACTCAATTAAATAAAAAAGAAAACTCTTAAACGTGTTTACTAGTTATTAAAACATTTCCTAGGTTATTGGCACTACTTTACTAAACATTTTCCGGTTTGACACTGGAGCAGGGTGAGTCTGGCTCTATAGGTATGTTTGTGTATGTTAGATGGGGGAGAGCATGTAACTCTAGCAGTGGGACAGAGCGGAAAAAATGCGCAAAAGTGTAAAAAAATTGCAAAAATTTAATGGTTATAACGCTTTATTTGCGTGTTATTACAAACACTTTAAGTCTTTCTCCTTCCGAAAGGTCGGCGCCAGCCACATTGATGCAGAAAAATTAGAAACAGATACTTTTTTTGGCAATAACTCGTGTTCTCTTTGTCGTACGGTAAAAATAATTTTATACAAAATTAAAGCTGATAAAATTCCACACAAAAAAAATTCTATTCGTCTTTTTAATAAAACTCATACTTTCAGAGCAGCAGCTGCGCGAAATTAAGTTTTTTTTATATAACTGCAGAAAATATCGATTTTACTTACCTAATTTCACTTTTAACTGTTCATCGTGCAAAAAAAATTCATATCATATCATGTCTTGTCAATGCACGATATGCTAACCGTGTCTTATTATTTTTCATTATTATTTGTAATTATTTGTTGCTCAAATATGTTATTTGTGTTATTCAATTGCAAGTTATTGTATATTTATGTCCAATTATGTAATATAACTATGCTGTATTTGACACTTCACATCTGCTTACTTTCGCAGCAACGTGAATAAAGTTATCTTATCTTATCTTATAGAGAGAAAAAATGCACTTAACTTTTCAGGAAACAATGTAATTCTTGGCAAACACTGATATTTAGATGTTCGGGTTATTTCAGGCAATTTAGTGAAGCGAAGCAACAGGCAAGACACAAATTGCAATGTTTAGGAAACGCGCACAAGAACCCTTATCAAAATAAACCCATTACTTCTATAGGGCGCCAAGTGTAAAGTGACAATTTGCTGTGCATTTCACGATATTTAAGGCAATTTGTCCCAATATTTATTATATATACACACATTTAGCTAAATGCTTTTTTTTTAATAAATCAGTCTAGATTTAAATAAATTCTTAAACATTTGGTTTAAATATTCCAACATTTAATAAAGCATTAGAGATTTAAATAAATCTTAAAACATTTACTTTAAATTTTCAAATATTTAGTAAATCTACGTATTTAGATAAATCTGCACATATTTGTTTTAAATCTTTCAATATTTAATAAATATTCGCAGATTTGAATAAATCTTTACCGATATAATTAAAGCCTCAAAGATTTAAATAAATATTTCAACATTTAACTTTAAGCTGTCATATTTAATGTTAACTTGTCATATTTATTTGACCTTAGTAGACACAGCCTACATAGAAGACCAAGACCGTTTACATTGGTGGTAACGTTCAACAATTATGAACACTTTTTCCGTATTTCAAGAATTTGTACAATTAATGTTAGTCCAATCATCAATAACAACATATTTAACAACATAAACATTGCATAATTTATTATTCATACAATGAAAGTTTCCTCAACATTCCCTTAATAATGTAATTTTCAGTCTGTTTTGTTTAAGCGTCGAACGCTCCCACCATGCCCTGTACTACCGGTCTTGGTGTCCTAAGTCGGCTGGGCTCACCAAGGTCAAATAAATATGACAGGTTAACGTTAAATGTTAAAACATTTATTTAAATCTGAAAGGATTTATTTATATCGGTAAAAATTTATTTAAATCTGCGAATATTTATTAAATATTGAAAGATTTAAAACAAATATGTGCAGATTTGGCTAAATACGTAAAGGTTTACTAAATATTTGAAAATTTAAAATATATGTTTTAGAATTTATTTAAATCTCTAATGCTTTATTAAATATTGGAATATTTAAACCAAATGTTTAAGAATTTATTTAAATCTAGAATGATTTATTAAAATAAAAATCATTTAGCTAAATGTGTGTATATCTAATAAATATTGGGACAAATTGCCTTAAATACCGTGAAATGCACGATTTAAAATATGCACTTAAACAGCGCAATATGCAGAAAAAACTGCAGTTATTTATTATAAAAAAATAATAGAATTGCTTGCGCTATAAATTACAATAGATTATTATTCGGTTAACCTTAAATACACTGTTACAAATTAGATTATGTAAGCAGTATTGGATTGCAGAGTTGGCATCTAATACAGTTGTAAACAAAATACATTTATCTGAACCATCTTGCTTAAAATTTTCTCTTCTGTCGAGCAGAATGTGTTTGTATTTGGAGAAGCATCGTTCAACCTTCAACGTCAGCAACTATTCTACGCTTATTTTACAATTAGTTGATGCAAATCCGCATACAATTTTTGCGTTTTTTGTTAGAAACAGAAAATTTAAGTTTTTTTTTGTTAAAAGGTCGATTAGTTTGTTTTTTTTAGCTCTGGTGAGAAATTTTGTACCGTTTTCTATTACTTCCTGATTATTTTCTCGTACAACTTTTAATATTCAGTGCTTAGATTGTCTGTACAATAGATGTAAATGCTCTGTCGACCAGAATATGTTTGTATTTTTAGATTCTTTGTTTAACCTTTTACGTCACTGGATGATATTGCCGCACGCGTTATACCTTAGCAACTCTTCTACGCTTATTTTACAGTTAGTTGATGCAAATTCGCATACAATTTTTGCTTTTTTTGTTAGTAACAGAAAATTTAAGTTTTTCTTTTATTAAAAGGTCGATTAGTTTTTTTTTTAGCTCTGGTGAGAAATTTTGTACCGTTTTCTATTACTTCCTGATTATTTTCGAGTACAACTTTTAATATTCAGAGATTAGATTGTTTGTACAATAGATGTAAATGCTCTGTCGACCAGAATATGTTTGTATTTTTAGAATCTTTGTTTAACCTTTTACGTCACTGGATGATATTGGCGCATGCGTTATACTTTGGCAACTCTTCTACGCTTATTTTACAGTCAGCTGATACAAAGCCACATGCAACTTAAAACCACAACGCGTAAGAAGTAGTATTTGGTAAGTAAAACTCGATATTTTCTGCACTTTTCAAAAAATGCTTAACTTCGCAGCGCTACTGCTCTGAAAGTATGAGTTTTACAAAAATATGTATAGGATCTTTTTTATAGAGACTTGTTTTAGTTTTAATTTTATATAAAACTATTTTTGTCGTAAAACTAAGAGGAAACGAGTACCTTTTCTGCATCCCTGTGGCTAGCGCGAACCTTGGGGGAGAGGTAACGCTTAAAATGTTTTTAATGACATCCAAATAAAGCGTCTAAAACCATTAAATCGACGCCAAAATTGCTTGCGGTTAAACATACCTGCCGCCTGGCCTACTGGGTTAATTAAAGTAAATCTTATGCAAACCCAAGCAAAAAATATATTATAACAACGTAATTTGATTAGTGATTACATATAACGAAAAAATGTAGCAGTTGTGCAATAATAATGAACAAAATCAACTGAATCACTTCTTCATGTCGTAACACCAGAAGTTGCTGATTATTCCCAAGCTTGATGTAAAATAAATATAATATTTATTTAAATCGAAAAACGCAAAGCAAAGTTTTAAAAAATGTTGAGGGTACCGAACGCGCATTTTATTTATAACACGATAGTGTTCAAAATGTGCATAACTTGTTTGTTAATGCAACATTTGAAGTAAGATAATAATTGTGTAATATTATTAATAAAACTCTTGTAAAATACTTACATTTGTTGTCCTGTAGAATGTAAACATCATAAGTTTAGATGTACCCAATTATTCTTACTTAATCCAACAAAGACTAATGTTAGAACGGTATTTAGTAGATCACAATAACACTTATTATTTGACACAACAGCAGCAATATAAATTACTACAAGATGCCGTTTGTAACGCCTTCGGATTTGTGTTAGATAAAATTTAAAGTACTACAACGCTAAGTTGAGTGCAAAAGGGATACCATAAACTGGATTGTTCATTCAAGGTATTTCAAGTTCGTAAAATCACAGAATAAAGATTTAAACTTTTGATTTAAGAGTTACTACCAACATTTCTCTTGTGCTTGACAGTTTCTCCTGTACGGTTTGTTTGCTGATTAATTTTTTATTATTTATTATAAATATATTCTGCTTAGAACACAGTATCACGTTATATTATTTTAAGGTTCTAAAAATGTGCAGTGTTCAAGTTGTCTCTAGCTAGAACTATAAATACTTAACTAGTTTTTTTTTCGTTACAAGTTAGCTTATAAAGTATAAGCCTTTTAGTCGTAAATAATAAAATTACGAGCGTAGGGATATAAACTTTGTTACATTTATGAATGGCTTGAGGTAATCTAGCTGTACACTGGCGCAAAACTGTTAAATGTAAACACAAGGAAGTGGTGTACTGATTTTATGTGCTCTAGGGCGTTTGCCACACCTGTACCAATGCGTTGCTGAAGCCCCAGGCACTTAATCTACTAAAGAATCTCTACTATTATTATTAGCGATGCGCCTGCTGTATCCTATCAGATGTAGGTTAGTTTACTCCATAAATTAGTTTCAACTTAAAAAAATAGTGATATACACACTCTATTTTATAAAGAGCAAGATTAACGATTCGAAAGGCACTTGTGTCCATTTTGCGGTTACTTTATGCTCAGATGGGAACATCGACCAGAGGAAATTGTCTAAAACTAACCAGATAATAAATATTATCTTCGTTATGTTGTAGAATGTTACAGTAAAATGTATCAAAAATTAGAGAACTTTCTCGAATTAATGAGGATTGCATTCAAAGATACAGTTGGTCAGTTTACCTTTATTTAACATCCAGGTTTGGCTACATATATAAAGACTTAAACAGTATTAAAATAACACGTTTAAGTTTGTTTAAACTAAATCTGTGCTGCATTACTTATTTGATGCTGATTTTAAGAAACTTGACAAATAGTCGAGGATTGAGCAAAACAGCATTAATATAATCAAAATTATTATATAAGGAGACAGCTAATAAAAAATCATATCAAAATGTCCGGGAAAAGTCTAGAAAAAAAGCGTCCTGAAAAGAGCATCCTTTATTATATTATTATACCAGACTTTTTTGGAACACCCTATGCAGGGTCTCCCTAAAAGGTTTAAAATAAATTTAATCACGAATTATTAACACCAAATTATGTCAATTTTTCTAAACGTTGCTTTTTACCTACCCTGTATACAAATACGCTTAGTTACGGAGCTATAACCTTTCAAAGATGGAACAGTCCTATCGCTCTTTTGTGGATATCTTTGGCACTAGTTGCATTAAAAGCACTTTCTATTTACTGTATTTCTACTATTTTTTGTTAGAATAAGTGCATCAAAAGTGTCTTATACGGGGAGGGGGAGGCAAGTAATACTTTAGATCTTTACAATTTTCGAAGTTTTGTCTGTATAGTATCATTCTTCATATATACAACCACACTGTTTTCAAGATAATTCAATTTTTGTGGAAAATCAGGTTACCAGGATTTGAGTGTCACGTTAAAATGCTTAATAGTTTGTACGAATTTTAAGAGCAAGTTCTAGGCGTTACACAAAAAAAATTTTCCATAATAAAACATGGGTTTTGAAACGCTTCCTTATTACGACGTTGCGGTCTCCGGAAGTAGTACCATTCTCATCAAGCCAAATTTATTCCCATTCGGAGGCTGCAATTTCCTTAGTAAACTATTTTAAGCTCACGTTTTGTTAAGAAATTTTCAATTGTTTTGATGTGCATAGTTTGTGCGAAAGTATTTGTGCATTTTAGGGAAACACTTAAGACCTTCATGACAACTTGATTTTCTTAGAAATTGAATAATCTTAAAAACGGTTAGATGTAGAAACTTTCAACAATAGAGTGTCTTTTTTGTATAGAGCAGAAGATTTTATAGATCAAACTTTAAAAATAGTAAAAATCTAAAATATTCAGAAACAAATATAATGTAGGCATATAATGCGACACCTTAACTTAACTTAAACAAAAATAAGCAGAAATACTGAACTAAATGGCTCACAAGTAAAATTTCAAACTTTGAAAGCAATTGCTGCCAAAGTTATCACAAACGAGTGATTAGACTGCTTCATCGTTGGAACGCTATAGCTCCGTAACCAAGAAATTTTGTGTATAAGTAAGTTAGTTGAAATTGTCATAATTTGGTCTGAAGAATTCGTAGTTAAATTTATTCCAGACCTTCTAGGGACGGCGCCTCGTATAGTATCTGACATATTGTTTTATTTGGAAGGATTATTATTGGTCTCTCTTGTAGCATAATAGACATTTTTGATAATAATCTGTCGGTGAATGCAGAAAGTCCTTACCGACACTTGAAAAAATCCTTTTCCGCGAAAGTGAACTATTTTACTATTTTACTAAAATTTTGATTAGTGCTTTATTTTTCTCAAAAATTATAATGGTTTCGCGAAAACTTTTCTAAAAACCGTTTTAAACCGTTTAATCGCCCTCTTCGAACATCTTGCTTTATGTGAAACGACTATTACTGATGTCTCTTACGGCATAATAGAAATTTTCAATAATAATCTGTCGGTGAAAGCAGAAAGCTTTTTTCACGAAAGTGAACTTTTCTACCATAGTTTGGACTAGTGTCCTTTTTTTCTCAAAAATTATAATTCTTTTGCAAAAAGCTTTATTTTTAAACCTTTTAATCGCTCTCTTCGGGCATATTGTTTTATTTGGAAGGATTATTATTGATCTCTCTTATGGCATAATAAACATTTTCAATTATAATCTTTCGGTGAAAACAGAAACCCTTTACCGACACTTAAAATCTCGAGATTTTTACACGAAAGTAAACTATTTTCCGAACATTTTGACTAGTATCTTTTCTCCCTCAAAAATTATAATTTTTTCGCAAAAACGTTCATTTTTAAACCTTTTATTCGCTCTCTTCAAACATATTGCTTTATTTGGAAGGATTATTATTGACATAATAGACATTTTCAATAATAATTTGTCGGTAAAGCTGAAAGACTATACAGACACTTAAAATCTCGAGCTTTTTCCACGAAAGTGAACTATTTTACGAAAATTTTGACTAGTGCTCTTTTCTTCTCAAAAAATATAATTTTATCGCAAAAACCTTCATTTTTAAGCCTTTTAATCGCTTTTTTCGGGCATATTGTTTTATTACGAAGGATTATTACTGACTTTTCGTACGGTATAATAGACATTTTCAATAATAAACTGCCGGTGAAAGCAGAAACTTCTTATCGACACTTAAAATCCCAAGCTTTTATCCATAAAAGTTAAATATTTTACGAAAATTTTGACTAGTGCCTTTTTCATGAAAAATTTAAAATTTTAAAAACTTTCATTTTTAAACTTTGTAAATTACTCTCTTTGGACTTTCTTTAGAAGGTTCGATTTGATTGCCAACAAGTTATTTCCTGAGATCTTTCTTTAAGACATACGGGTATATTCTCATGAACTTTCGTTGTTGAGCTTTTTTTAGAAGCTTTTCTTCAAAGAATGTTTTCAGAAACAGGGTTCTTTTATGAAGCATATTTTTTTTAAATTTTTATTTCCTTCTAGATCAACACTAATTAAGAATTTAAAGATATAAAAGAGGTGAGATCGTCTCTAACTCTCTAAGAATTTGTCCCATTATCTATTTAATTTTTGTTACTGATTATTTTCCAATTTTTTCTGGAGTTACTGCTATTGATTGCTGTATGCTTTTAAATTTGTCGGTAAACAAATAATGTCATTTATGACCTCTTCTTCTAACTTTTATAAAGACCAGCAACCGTTAAATAAGCAAAAATTAAAGATGAGCATTCTAATAAATGAATTTTATAAATAAACCTGACTATATATTTAATTTTTTTTCAATATGATAAAGATAAATTGATTTTTTTTATTGGTTGAATAATAATCTCATTTATCTAATTTCATTAATTAAGCATCTCAGTAAGTGTAGAATTAATTTCTAATATTTAATTTTAACACAGAAAAAATATTACATGGAAGATTTAAAAAGGAGACGATTTAAAAGCAAAAATTACATTAACATGTAAATGAGTTGATCAATCAGTAAATTTGCGCAGTTGATTTAATGACGAGTTTATATAACTTAATTTTTGGATGAATGTTATTTTCGTATAGCTAATTTATCTCGCTTGATAGCGTAATGAAAGCTTAATGATTATGGATCTCATATATAAAACAGGTAGCTAAGAAGTTTTCCCGTTTCCTTACTCATCGCTATTTACGGTTTTGTTACTGATTAATGAGCTATTTTGCATTTTTGGTCATCTTGATGCAGAGGACATCATATTCCCAGAAATCATGAAGTAACTGCTCCAGGGTCACAATCAAAATAGAAACTGGTATTTACACTCCAGAAAAAAATTTCGTTTCGTTATATTTATGAATAGCGTATTAGCTTGCGTACAGGTATTTCAAAAAAACTTTTTTTAAATAATACAAAAACTAACATTAACCTCTAAAATTGGCTCACGTGTAAGAAGTAAATTCTCGTTGCACGTGCACCTAATGTGTTTTTAATCAACAGACACTTCACGAATGTTTCATACTTAATTATCTATTAGTGTACTTGTAAGTAACTCCTACATTACGGTTTTTTTGCAGTCATGATGCTGATGGTGATATGATTACTGGTATTCGGCGGCAGCCAATCGGCCGGCTGTAATTTGGTTCTTCTGAACAAGGAATTACATTTTATTCCAATTTATTGCCGAATTCTCGAGCAACTTTTTAAAGATAATTTTTCCAAGTTGTTTACTACATTTGTGATTTTTTTCGAAATTAATTCTAAATTAATTATCATATACTTAGTGTCATTTGCCGTTAGGCCAATCTTGATTTAATGGCTTAATATGAGTAGAAATGACCATCAGGGCTCTCACTCTGGTTGCTTTTATGCTGCTCATGTGGAGCAGTGTCAGGTGTAGGCCACCGCCGAGCTTCGACCTGGTGGACGAGGAGCGGCCTTCCTTTCTTTCACCGGTGAAATGTACAAGTGCAGCACGCGTTTCTGTCGTAGGCCTTGCTATAGATATTGATACTGTCTTGCTCTCATTACGTTTTTGTGTCAAACGTTACTTTCCTTCAAGTTTATAAAAATAAACCTAATACCTTAATAGTAATTCTTACGAGAAGAAAACGCACAGACAGTTTATTAACTTAATGATGATTTATATAGCTGGATATTTGTATTTAAAGTATTTACAAAATTTCTATTTTGTTTAATCCCTGCTTACGAAGGAAAGTAACCCACAATTTAACGCTGGCATATTGTTGTAATAATTTTTTGTTTAAATTGTCATAGAAATACGGTTTTTATACTGAACTTGCGCCTTTTGCCAGTAACAAAAGTAAACGAAGAATTTCAAAGTATTCTGAACTGTCTAATTAGGTAAACCACTATAATATAGATAATTGTCTTAAATGATTTTTGCAATCAAATCTAGCTCGCATATTATAACAATGTAAATTCTGCGATACTTGGAATTTTTATTACTTTAATCAACTTCATATATTGCAGTAACTGAGTTGTACGCAATATACAGAGTGGCTAGGAAACCCCGGCCACTTATCTTGCGGCGGTCAAGAGATGGCGCTTTAATAAAGAAAAATTAAATTAAAATACTGGCAACAACGCAGAATCCAAGACGTTTTGGTGGTTTTGATTTAATAACTAAAGCATCTTGGATTCTGCGTTGTTGCCAGTATTTTAATTTAATTTTTCTTTACTAAAGCGACATCTCTTGACCGCAGCAAGAAAAGTGGCCGGAGTTTACTTAGCCACTTTGTATTTTTGTAAAAAAAAATCAAAAATCAAAAGTGATGTCAAAGATCGTGGAATCTAAACTACTTTAAAATTTACAATTTTTATAACCAACTAACTCCTATAGTAACTAGTAATTTCAAACAAGTTGTTAGTTATCAGCTGGGGATTGCATACAAAATTAAGTCGCTACAGTTTTGGGCTTTTTTTATAGAACAGTACTTCCTACAACGTGCAATATCGTCTTTGAATTTATTGTTTGGTGGTGTAATATAAATAGTATTATTCACCATTTGCCACTGCACTTATAGACCACTATAACATACAAAACATAACATTAAGTAATACTATGGTATACGAATACAATTACGTAATT
Source organism: Ctenicera cuprea (assembly GCA_958336395.1). Classification (NCBI taxonomy): domain Eukaryota; kingdom Metazoa; phylum Arthropoda; class Insecta; order Coleoptera; family Elateridae; genus Ctenicera; species Ctenicera cuprea. Next base: position 28,224,091 of record OY284491.1, read on the forward strand.
GCATACTGTAATGTGTTTCCTCGAGGTGCAAACACATTTCGGAATCCACATTCAGCTGTAGGTCCCTACTTCCTAGATAGTACTGTTACGCATAGTCTACACGAATCTACGATAATTAATCGCGCGACAATTGATCGCACGAGAATTGATCGCGGAACGTTTGATCGAACTACAATTAATTGCGTGCGAAATTGATTGCTTGCGATAATTGGTTGCGTGCGACAATTGCTCGCATGGACAATTTGTCGCGGAGACGAGCTATTGATATTACCTCTCTTTTCGCGTTTGTATAAAGCAAGTTAATAATAAAAATTACGTGTTAAATGCAGAAAAAGATTAAAACAATTGCTGTATTGGTGGGGACTTAGCTTTATTTATTAAAGCTTTAACCCTAACCTAACCTTCTTACAAATTGGAATTGAAAATTAACGGTAAAAATACAACTAACCCAACCTACCCTTCATCTTCTTTAAAATTAGAACTGAAAATTATGAGCAATCTCTCCTAAGTAATTCAGGATTGGTCTTTTACCATAGTGAATAATTTTTTTCCGTTTCTGACAGAGTCCTTAGAGGTACTTTTTAGTTGAATATATAATTGTCCGCAATTAATTGTTTGCCATCAATTGTCACGTGATTAATTGTCCGCGATGAATTATCTGGATACACATAGTCAGAAGTCAGCTGTAAACTACTAGTATGTATTCATACATATTCATACGTTATGGTAAATGGATAGGAAAGGTATATAATAAACCGAAATACTGCCATGCCTTTTTGCTCTCCCGTATAGGAAAATAACCTTTTCAAAAATTTTTGACAATTACGTAAACTTTGTGTATTTTGAAAATAGTGATAAATATTTTGACAAATTTTTAAAATCTTGAAAGTTTAAAGAATGTTGAAAATTTAAAAAAATTATCTAGTTTCAAAATTTTAAGAAGTTTTAATTTTAAAATTATATTCAATTTTTGAAAATTTTGGAAATTTAAAAATTTTTAAATTTTGATGTTTTTAAAATTTTCCAACCTTTAAAAGTTGAATACTTTTAAACACTAAAGCATTTTAAAAAGTTTTGAAATTCTTAAAATTTTGGAAAATGTCGAAAATTTCTAAAATTAAAAAAAATTCAAGTTGAAATTTTTTTTATATTGATGATTTTTTAAAATTTTGAAAATGTTTGAAAATTTTGAAATAAATAATAATTTTGGAAATTACAAAAATTTTGAGTAGAAGCTTTTATTGAAAATTAAAATAATTTTTTGTTTTTAGTATTTGTTAATTGCAAACAATATTTATTCGTTGAAATCTAAAATTGATTGTATTATTTGGTTAGAGTCTTTACTTTGGCGATTATCGAATTAAACTGTTTAGGTAAGCGATCACAAGGAAACCTCCAAGAGGTGGTTTTGCAATGGAAGATTGTTCCTATTGTCATTTAACATGTTCATACCGAGTTTGAAGCCGAAATTCGTACATTTTTTTAATATTGAAAATTCGTTGGGGGGAAACGGGGGGTGGTAATGAGATCGGGCTTGCGCAAATCGACTATTCGACATGTGTAGAATCTAAAGTTCTAAGGTCTAAGGTTTAAGGTTCTTTTCCGAGCGCATCTATTTTGAAGTAAGCACCCTTCTATCTCCCCCCCACCAATTTTTTGAAGTAGCCGATTGGTTTTATAGGTTGTGTTTTGTAGTTGTAATGTTTATCCCTTAAAATCTTAAAATCGATTACCTAATTTTATGATAGCCGTTTTTTTGACGATTACTCTATTCATCTGTTCAGATAAACAACCAAAAGGAAACCTCCCAGTGGTGTTTTCTCAATGAAAGGTTGTTTCTATTGTCATTTAAGATGCTCATACCGATTTGGTAATAAGCAAATCGCTTTTACGCAGACCGGCCATTCGATGTTTGTAGAATACTAATCTGTTATTTTCCGAGCGCGTCTATATTAAAGTAGAGAACCTCTCTTCTTCCCACCCGTTTTGTAATGCAGTATCCCGGTTTTATGATATTTTGTGTTTTCTAGTTGCAACCAATGTTTATCCATTAAAACCTCAAAAGCGATTTTTTACATTCTATAGGCCTTTGGCTGGTAGCTGTATTTTTACAATCACTCAATTAAACTGTTCCGGTAAACGGCTAAAAGAAAACCTCTCAGTGTCCTTTTCTCAATGAAAAGTTATTCCTATTGTCATTTAACATGCTCATACCGATTTTGAAGCCGAAATTCATAAATTAAAAAAAAACTCCATGATGGGGGGGAAATGGGGTGTGATAAGAGCATCGCGTTTGCACAGATCGGCGTTTCGGCATGCGCACAATAGAAATTTAAGGTTCTTTTACGAGCGCGTTTATTTTGATATAGAGCTCTCTTCTCTACCCTCTTTATTTGGCGGACCGGCCTCATTTGGTTGAGGCGTCATTCTAATACAATTAGCAATCTTTAAGCCAAATTTTGTTTTTCTGCGTTAAAGCGTCTGCGTTAAAGCGTCGGGATTGCGCAAATCGGTTATTCGACATGTGTAGACTACGAATCTATGGTTCTTTTTCGAGCGCGTCTATTTTGAAGTACAGGCAGAGATAGACACCGGTGCAGCGTCTGCTTCATCGGTCTCCCAAGGCCCTAAAACCTGCTTGTTAGGCAAAATGTTTACGTTAAAAATGTTTTGCATAAAAGTACCTTTCTTTTAGGCATAACCCGTATATCGGCCAATGCAAAAAAAAACTTCGCTGAATTCGCGGCATTTGCTCCAAATCCAACCTGACGATCACAATATACCTTCCTCTATAGCTATACTTCGTATTGCGAGGAAAATAAAAAAAGGTGCGGCAAGACTTCAAACTTAGGTGGTTCGATGCAAAAGAAAAGTGCATAGTTACTATAACAATATGGGATTAAGGAAATGGAAAGTAACGGCCCAAGAAAGGGATTAATAGTGGAAAATACTGCAATAGACCAAGACAAAGGTCGGGCTATAATGGTACTGATGATTATCATGAACTAATCAAGTAACACAATTCGCAGCATAAAAATCCTGTGAAAATAATCTGCTTAAAACAGTTCTTGAAAATAATTCATGGGAGCTTAACTTGGCAAATATTTAAATTATTTCCAGATTGATTATGTAATTTTTAATTACTCCTTATTATTTAGCCAATTTGTGAAAGTAACTAGTTATTGTCTTTGTGTCTGGTGAACAAGTTTCTTCTACTTTTTTATTTTCTAAAGAATAACAGTCGTGCCTCTTCAAATACGGGTGTATAACTTACATACAATCTTCAATAAACACTCAAACCACTCCATTCATTTGAAAAGTCATTAATGATTTATTACAAAATAATACTTACATTGACAATGAGATATGGAAATGGAAATTGGTGATTCATTCAGAATGAATCTCACATGTAACTAAGTGTCCTTCATAATAAGAGAACTAACGCATTAAATTTGCATGTATGAGTGCTCAGTGGTTTTTAGTTGCAATTATTGTTTCTCAATGTAATATCAATCAATAGCACAAGTTTCCTTGGATTTTATTAATTAAATATCTCGAAACTGCATAGAACATTTGTACACGAGTTTAATTAGTTAGTTTAAAAAAAAGTAAGGCAGCTGCAGACGTAGATAAGCAAGATCAAGCCATCAAGTTTTATAGCTACTGCAACAACACCAACTATTTACTTTTAATATGACCTTTGATAATGACATGTAAACATGTCGAAATACGTATCAGGTTAAAATGAATAAATATTGTTGAAGTTATAAAGCATTTTATTTGGACATCATTAGGTGTAGGTCTAAAAATTTTGTTTCCGAATTTTAAATTAATTGTGTAGAACAATTTTTTTGATTTAATCTTGTAAAACTATGTACTGATAGTTATAAATCTTAATTTTTTCGATTTTCTGATAAGCATGGCTTAATAAGGTACACTGGATATTAAGACGGAAGGAACGTGATTTCCCTCATTAAGTTCAGAAATTTGTGTCTTGGTTCATGTAAAAGCACGTTGCTGTAGAATTTGTGCCAGTTTACGCCTCGTATTTGCCTTGGGCAGCGGAAAATTGAACTGCACTGACACTGACCAGTCCGTTCTAAGTTTTCGCACCAAGCCCGAACACATCTAGAGTGTTCCGTTCTTGTCTCTCGTAGGCAAAAGACGTGAGTGCCAACTTGACGGTATCATTAATGAAGTCTAATTTTCGCCCGGAATAATGGCCGGAGGCGTCCAGAAGTGTGCGTTTTGTAAAAACCGATCTCTATATGGTAGGGCAATGCTCTCCGTGCTCCAGATTCCGGGAGCTCAAGATCACGGCTGTGCAGATCAATGCCGCTGTCCGGTCTACGCATCGGCATCTGTATTGATTGAATTGCACAAGAAAATCTATAGAATCGCTCTTAACAATTTATTGGGAAAAAATGTTTACGTTACTGTTTTGGAATGTATATAAAATTCCCTCTATATGGTCTAGCTATGCGGTTTACACTGAGAAATTTGTCTTAAAGTCTGTTTAACAAATCAGACGAACAACGCAAAAATGCGAATTATTTTAAAAATTTTATTTAGTCTTGCAGTATGGCTTTATTCAAATTTTTTTATGCTGCTAGTACATTGCAACTGGTTGACTGTTATACGAGTGTTGTAAAGAGGATTGAATTGAAGTAAAATACAAATGATTGCGATGTTATACTTTATTTAAGTAAAACAGAGCATCTAATTTAGAACGCACGATCCTTAGATTTATTTAATGTTTTACGTATAATTAGGAGAAGCCTACATGTAACTGTCACAAATTCATAATCAAACAGAAATACGTGCCAACAAATAAAAAATAAATTATGGTTATAGTCCGGATTTCTAGTCTAGTATTTAGTCAATATTTAAATTATGAGGCAATCAATTAATAATAATTTCTGGCAAAATTTCTTTACTGGCAACACATCTATATGTTTGACTTTATGTAGCATGTGTAGATAAGTTATTATTTATTTGGTCCATTGGAATTGATGCTTGTGTAATAGTAAAATAAAATAAATCAGGGTTTATAAGCGCAGAATATGAATGCAAGAGTATTAAAAGTACTTCACGAAACAATTTTATAAAACTACAAAAATAGTTTTTTAATTGAATTGTAAAATAGCAACCACGAATTAATAAAAATTGAACGTGTAAATTCATTAATACAACGATAAAATTCTACGAAAGGAAACTTTGAATTATAAGGAACGGAAAACCACAGTTGAATAAAAAACTTAACAATTGCAGCACACAACAACAACTTTTTCTAAGTTTTTATCCGCAAAAATTAGTTCTCTTTTCCAATAGGTTTCACGTATAACAATGGGTTTGAATACGCCTGTGGTTTTTGTTAACTTCTTGAATTTTAAGGAAACGTTTACGTCTTCTGCTACCAAAAGTCCGGTCTTTGATTATGGTACATGATTTTGCAGAAAACATATTTTCAGTAAAATTTTGATGGCTTTACGGAAAAGTGGAAAATATTAACTAATTAAAATCTGGAAATATTGCATTGTCGGTCTGAGCGCGTAATATAATTTATGTACATGCGTGCGTGCGTGCGGGCGTGCGTGCGTCCGTACGTACTTATGTATGTATTTATGTATGAATGCATCATGTATCATAACCCCCGAACGAGTAGTCCGATTTTGATAAGCTTTGAATTTTTTTAATCTGATATTGAAATCTAATAGAAAACCTCAAGGCAAATCCAACGCTTTTATTCAATTTTTTAAAGAAAAAATGGCGTCCGTTATAATTTTTTGAAAATTGTTAGCTTAACACTTTATTACTCAAAGATTAGTTAACAAATTGGGTTCAAATTTTGTATCGTAATAGCCCTATAAAGACGCAATCGTTACTGTATATAAACATTTTTGAAAACATAAATACTATGAAGTAAAAATATTTTCTAATTTTGGACATTTAAAAAACATATTTCTAAACACTGGCAACACGATTTTGGTAAGCTCATAGAGTTATGAATGGGCTACAATTTGGTTTGTATTTCAGTCTGCTAATTTATCTTTACTCTTTTATTTAATAAACAGAACACAGAAGAAATGTCTATTTAAGCTAAAACTCATGAGTGATTGTGAAGTCCATAGCGTAATTTTTGGGTACAGCAATATTAAGGGGAGGGGGTTAATTCCCCCATTGCAACTGCAATAATTACTTACGTATAGTAAAAGACCGCATGGATAAATTGGATTTATTGATTTACATTGGCATATTATTTTCGACACTAAATTAAGTAAAGCTGGGTATCGGAAGCGATAGTCCGGTGGCCCTGACCCACCGCATTGCAGGCCAAACTCTTCATTGGAGTGTAGTGCCACCGATTAAACTTTTTTTTAAACTAAGTAAAGTTGGTTTTTTTAGTGGCGGCGGCGCCGTCTAGGGGAGGAGTTTGTAGCTACATCGCGCATATGTTTAATAAAAACGGCAAGGGCCGCGTTAAAATTATTGTAGTTAAAAACCATATTTCAAAGAATTTTGTAAGAAAAATAAATTTTTAGAATTTTGACAAAAAAAACCTGTTGAAATCGAAGAAAACTAGAAACCAAACAGAAAATTCATCTGCCAAAAATTGAGGGGGGGGACAAAATAATGCTGTACCTAAAAATAAAATTTTAAATGTGCTACTATTATTAGTGGCATAGTCAGAGGAGGAGCAACGGGTACCGTGTTAATCCCCTCCTTAAAACTTAAACATGTGAATGTACAAAATAATAGTTTTGATAGCTTGATGTTTGTTTTTAGCGTACAACTATTTTTTTAAATTATGCTAGATAGTAACATTGTGTTGTAACTATGTCGATCGCGTTTTTAAGTAATACGGAGTTAATTTTAATTTTCAAAAATTCCAAAACCCGACATTTTATAGTTAGAATGTTTTCAAAGAAGCATTGGCTTCTTCTGTTAGATTCCGCTTATAAATTCATTAAATACAATTTCTGAAAAAATGCTAGCAAAAAACATGTCCAACTTTCCTTCCGGTTTCGGATTTTTAAGAACTTATTTTGTCGACAATCTGTGTGAGCGCGCAGCCATAAACCCACGATCAAACAGATATTTTTTAAAAGCCACTTTTTTATCTTAATGAGGGTCCCAAACATATTTCTGCCATAAAATTGAAATCGAAGGTTTTCATGAAATCAATAATTATATATATTATTATTAATATTATTTATACTGAAACTATAGGAAAGTAACAATTGGTTAAAATTTTAGTGTGCAATATTTGACAATTAAATGGTTCAACATGTAGTTCTAAGGAACAATTTAATCATCTAATATACAATAAATAATTATCAAGTCCTATTTTAAACTTGCCTTAAAAGCAAGCGAAAATTGCAAAATCTGGTAGCACCTATTTTAATTTAAAACTTATAGCCATTTCTTTCGTCGTCTATTTCCAGTGTTCTATTAATCCGATTTTGACCATTTTTTTTATAAATAAAATACTACTGTGTAAATGTGCACAACAATCTTAAACCCCAAAAAACAGCAAAGCCCCAATTTAAACGAACACTAATGAACTTACGCTTGCCACTTGCAGTACCATCTGTTTCTTCCCGGTGTCGGTTTTTGGAACTACATACCCATTCGCTAGTAAATAACATATAACTAAACGCACAGATGGTCTTCTTGCTTAACACGTTTACAAAGAAGTATTGTAAATTTAAATTATTTTGCACAGGGCTTCACTATTTTCTTCTTGTTGTTATAAGGTTGAACATTAATTTAGTTTTACGGAAATGTCTTTGGTTAGCATATTTTTGTACTACATCGGGCTTATCTGTACAGTTTGTAAATCTTTGTTAGGTTTCATTTACGTAATCTATGTCGTATTTTTATTAATGAATTCTGACGTAAATTAAGAACAAATTTTAAATTATTTCTAAGATTTGTTACTTGTTAGGCTGACGAAAAAGTTATTTTCAAGATACTTATTTTTACATATTAATCGATTTCATTTGAAATTTTTTTTCTTGGTGATACATTGAACTGTATTAAATTTTAATTAGTTTAAGCAGCATTATTACATAAATTTTAGGGATTTTGTGTTCCGGCTGTTTTGCAACAAAACAATATGGTTTAATTTTTTTGTTTCTATAGCAAAACACTAGAATTGTATAATTATACAAGCAAATAATCTTATTTTGAAAGTTTGTGTATGTTTCTTAACGGGCTTTAATATACAAAAAAACTCCAGCATTATTAATGGCATTTATGATAACCTACTGTACAGACTACTAGGGTAATATCACGGTGCAGCTTTGATAGTTTTGTTGTAATATGCATGAAATGATTGATGGCTCTCGATAAAATAATACTAACGCGATTTCTAGGCCGCCTCCGCTTAATGCTTATAATAGTGTTTTTGTTAAAGCTGTGTTTCAGCTGACCGCCTCTAACTGTTCGATCAGTTGCGTGGGTTTTACTCCGGTAGATATAGATCCAGATAGCGCAGTATGGAAAAAGTATTTTAATGGCTCTAAATATTAAATCTGACCCTTTTATTCCATAAACGTTTGTTAGCTTCTTACGTACCAATCAATCGTCATTTTATTTGAAGGAAGTAGTCTTCTAGGCTGACTTGAGGTCAGTTGAGATAGACTGAATTTTTCATGAGTAGTTTTTCTTGTTCAGCTGATACGTAGGCGAATGTGGAACCTGAAATATCAGAAATTAAGTTTATTTTGAAATAAAACTGTAGTAACACAAGCAGTAGCTTAATAATCTGTATTTATCAAATAGAAGAGGTTGTTAATTTTTATTTTTTCGTGACGAAATATAACGTACACTGATAAAACCTGCTACCAAAATCAATTATTATAATTTTATGGGACCTCCTTAATTACACTCATCTATTTTTGGGAATGACAACTAATTAAGCTTATTTAAACTGGTTCTGGTAACATCTACAGGAAATGTTTGAATGTTTTCGGGTACCGTGAAATATTGGCCACTCATTTCGGCCGCTTCGGTACCGTTTTAAATTAAAATCAGAACGGTATTTACAGATAAGGAGAAAATTTTACCCTTCGCATAAATCTAAAATTTTGTTTACACTTTTTTGTATGTGCAGATATGTATTTACAAAATGCTCTTGCGAATATTTTTAATGTTGTTTAATGTTGGAAATCGATAAATAATAAAAAAGTAACTGTTTAGACTATAACGTGCTTTTAGTTCAAATCTTATATGAACATCTAGCCAAGATTGTGCAAAAATATCACTGTTTAGCCATAGAATATTCTAGATTTCTAATTTTTCCAAACAAAATTATTTTTTCTTTAATCACAAATTTATTTCTTCACATCAACGCATTTCCAAATAAATGCATTTTATATATTACTAGTGTTACCTCGCCGAAATTCGACGGCAGACTCAGCGTTGACCGACGCGGCAAAATGCTAAGTCACGTGATGCATTAGTTCCAATAATGAGACGTGGCGTTAGTGTAGATGTCGCCTCAAGTAAGTGAAGCGCGTCTAGCAGACTTTCATATATATTATAAATTAAAATAATTATTATTGAAAAATCGACTTAGAATAAAAGTATAAAAATGTTTCATGTTCCATCAGAGGATAGCGACCTTTCATTGAAAAAACAAATGGTCCAGATTGGTGAAGCGGTAGCCGCTGGAGGAACTGGAGAAAAAAACCCTTTGACCTTCTATATATGTATGGATGGATTGTCTTTGAAACTTTTATTTTTTGCTAAAAAAATTGCCAATAAAATAAAAAAAACTGTCGTGCACTTGCCACGGGAGCTTTTCTTGCATTTATGGAAATTTTTGAAAGTTTTTAATATATTTCAAAACTTTTAACAATTTTATGGAAATTTAGAACATTTCTAAAATCTTCGAAAAAAATCCGCATGTTTGGAAAGTTTTTGGAAAACTTTGTATGAAAATTTTTTTTAATTATGAAGGTTTTTGAGATTGGCATTTAAAAGTATTAAAAATTTGAAAATTTTTGAAATTTTTGAAAATATTGAAAAATTTTCAAATTTTAATAGTTATTTATGTTACTAGTGGGATAAAGGCGTTATTATAATACGAGTTTAAAACTTGCACGACGAGGTCGTAGACGGAGTTGTGTAATCAAACGAGTGCCATAATAATGCATTATCCCACGTGTGACATACTAAATTTTATCTAAGACTGCTCAAAATTTGTTAAAAATCGAATTTTTGCTTGAAATGATATTTGACATTTTGCGGTAATTAATTTGTAAATGTTAAGTCACGTTTAAAATACTTTTGTTTGAAAGATTCGATTTGTTCAACACTATGGCAACAAGCCAGTTCTCTTGTAAACAAAGCTTCAGCCTTGTTTGTGTAAATAAAATGAGTTGTGTATGGAATTCATTACTTAACTAATTTTATATTAGTGCGATTATGAACTTCATTGCCGAACGCAAATGAATGACATAATAAGTCCTTATCCAAGCAGTCGTAGATAAAAGTTTTAGAATTTCGAAAATTGCGGAAAATTTTAAAAACTTAAAAATTGTAAAAACATTTGAAAATTTTAAAAGATTTTGAATTGTTCAAACGTTCTGAAGATCTAAAAAATTGCAGAAAATTGTAAATTTTTTTACAAATTTATGTTAAAAATTTTTGAAAACTTTGCGACCTTTTGGAAAATTTAATAAATCTGAAGGTCTTAAAAATTGTTTGAAAATTTAGAATATTTGTGAACAAATTTGATAAAGCTTTCAAAATCATTGAAAATTTAAAAAAAAAGATGGTTTTATGAAATTTTAAAGTTAAAAAAAAATGAAATCGCGAAAATTTTGAAAAAGGTAGACAAATTTTGAAAATTTTGATAATTTTTGAAAACCGTAAAAAATGTTTAATTATAAAGATTTTGGAAAATTAACACGATTTTTGATTATTTTCAAGGTTTAAAAAGTTAAAAAAAATGTTGATTTTTTTTATTTTGATGATTTTTGAAAATTTTGAAATAATATTTCTTAAAATAAAAAATTATTAATATCAAAAACGCGAAGGGTGGTAGGAAGAGAGCTTGCGCAGATCGGCTATTCAACATGAATCTAAAGTTCTTTTTCAAGCGCATCTATTTTGAAGTAGGAACCGCTCCCCCGTCTCCAAAATGTTTTGAAGCAGTCGAGTGGTCTTATTATATTTTGTGTTTTGTGTTAGTAGTTGTTTATCCCATGAAATCTCAAAATTCTTAATTTAGTGATTGGCGATTACTCAAGTAATCTGTTCAGGTAACCGACCAAACGGAAACTTTTCAGTGATATTTCTCAAGGGAAAGTGGTTGCTATTATCAGTTAACATGCTCATGCCAATTTTAAAGCCGAACGTTTCAAATTAAAAAAAAAACAAATGGCAATGGGAGTGATAGAAAATCGCCTGTGCGCAGATCGGCTATTCGACATGCGTAGAATACGAATTTAAGATACTTTTTTAAGCCCATAAATTTTGACATAGAGCACCTCACCTCCGCTTTTTTTTGGTGAACCAACTTTATTGTCTTGCGGTATCATCCTATTGCAATTAGCAATCTTTAAGCCAAATTTGGTTTTTCTGCTTTAAGGCCTCTGGTCTGTAATATGTATACAGAGCAAAAGACAGACGTGCAGACAGACACACACAGACACCTGTGCAGCGTCCGCTTTATCGGTCTGACAAGGCCCTAAAACCTGCTTATCACTCAGAATGTTTAGCTTAAAAATGTTTTTTTAGGCATAACTCTTATATCGGCTAGTAAACTCATAAAACTTCGCTGAATGAACGCATTTGCGCCAAATCTAATCTGACGACCACAATACCTTCCTCTATAGCTTTACTTCGTATAGCGAGGAAGTAGAAATGCAACAATTTCAATACATCCTTTAAGTCTATTTAATCTATCATGCCTGCGCACAGGCAATGGTGGAAAGAAACTATGAGAACAAGCAAGTTCTCATTAGGTCTGACAGTCAGGCTGCCTTAAAGGCCCTACTGTCAGAGGAGGTCAACTCCAATACAGTAAAAAGCTGCCTGGTAGCCCTAACTGAACTGGCTGCCCGTAACAGAGTTACTCTGGAGTGGGTACCAGGGCATCAGGGAATAGCAGGAAACGAAAGGGCAGACTCACTAGCTAGGAGAGGAGCCGAACACACCCTGATCGGTCCTGAGCCCACCTGCAGTATTGCTTACAGCAGGGCAAAGGGCTATATAAAGGACCTCCTCAGAGAAGCACATCGCAAGCATTGGAATGCGTTGCCTGGACTGAGACAGTCAAAACTGTTTATTCAAGACCCGTCCAGGAAGACTACCAAACAAATCCTGAAGCTTGACAGGAGCAACCTAAAGAGACTAACAAGTCTCCTCACAGGACACTGCAAGATGATGAAACACCTCCACACGATGGGGATAACAAACGACCCTGCGTGTAGAGTGTGTGATATGGAGGAGGAAACCCCATTACATATAATCTGTCGATGCGAAGCACTGGCAGCAAAAAGGCTTAGGAGATTCGGAGTCCCCTTCGTGGACGTAGAAGAACTCCAAGCCATCCCCCTCAGGGACATCCTGGACTTTGTAAAAGATACAGGACTACTTGAGGGAGACTAACTATTACAGGGGGCACAATAGGCCTACTAGGCCGCAGTGCAGTGGGCAAAGACCCCAACCCATGAAAAAAAAAAAAAAAAAAAAAAAAAAAAAAAAAATCATGTAAAAAACTGTAGGTAAAACAGGGTGTGTTATATTTATAATTGCAATAAAAGATATTTTTATTCAAATTTAAAAATTATGGCTTTCTATTTTTTGTGACATCTAAATGGTATTATAGAAAAAATAAAACATTAGACATTCTATTATTTAAATAATAAAACAGAAGTTATGCTGTACAAAAGAAAGTCAAAAACAATTTATTTGCAAATTCATGATACTACCTGTTAATTTGGTATTATTTGAAAGCTTACAAGTTTACTGTTATGTTCTTAAATTAATTGCTGTACATGTTGTACTGTACGGTTACTAAAGAGCCTCTGGTATATGAGTTGTTGGAATTCGGTCCACCGATGTTTAAAAGGCCGGTCATTAATTGCCCGAGGTGCGTTCCTAGTAATCCTGCTATATAATATCAAATAATATTAAATTTAAAGTGTTAATTAGCATTTTTCTTAATATCGTCCAATCAACATACACCTGTAGGCATATAAATATGATATATTTTAAATATATTATTTTTATTTTCTATTTAACGTTAATGTTTAAAGTTGCGCTAATAAACTTGGGTATTAAAAAAATATCTGAAATTCTTCGGTAAGCAGGACGTTTTTTAACGCACGCAGGTGTAGTCGTTTTGGCAATTCTTTATGCCTATCGCTTTGCTCTACTTAAGTTCAACATATTGTTTTTATTTTTTCTTTCCTGAAATAGACAGACGTTCTATTAGAATGCTGCTGATGTAGCAGATATTTTAATAAGGAGCAAATCCAGATCCAGTCAAGGTGCGACGTGTTCTACTCAGAGAAACTCTACTTTCTTACAAACCGGAGCAAAAACTAGTGCATTTTCCACTCGCTTATGAGCTGCATCACTTTCATATCAAATGTCACTTTGCAGCCCGGAGTCTGTCATAGATGACCATAACAAATCCTTAACTAACCATCACTTTCCCCTGCGACGTACCATTTCCTTTTACGTATCGAAATTTGTTCTTTTCAATAAGTAAAATGGATTAGACAAGGGTTGCTTTAGGTTTGGAGATCTGGGTATCGGATAAGGAAAATTTCTAGTCATCTCCTAAATTCTGCCAGTATGTACAATGCTCGTTCACACATTTTTGCTATCTCGAAATGCCATCGTTTAAAAAATTCGGACGATGTAACTAACTTGTAACTTGATCCTAATGAATTACTGTTAGGACGAGTAATTTTATACTTAACACACGTTTTCTGATAATTATAATTTACAATACCAGAATACAACGTAATAATTTTTTTGTAATTATAGATACATCACTAGGAAGTCCTAATATTTAGTAGAATTCCTTCCAGTTAATGATGTTATTTATAAAAAAAGAAATATATACGTTCACAACGTATATATTAAGTTGGTTTCCAAAAGACGGGTTTTTAAATCTATGCATAACTCGGATGACTGCAACTAAACCGAAAGAAAAAATGTTTCCCAGATGTCAACTCGGCAATAAATAATTTTTTTGATTACTATATTTCACTAGAAGCAAAATCATCGTTCTAATAATAAAGATACTCCCGGTTTTTCTAGTAGTAAACGGTAACCTCTGGCGAAATTTGATAATGCAATTCGTTTTATTAATGCCTGTAATTTTTACTTGTTATTTTTTTAAATCTCACATTACCAGCGAAGGGGGAAGATGTACGGGGAAGCATTAATACCCAATTTCGTTAGCAGGTGCCAATTTTTCATCGTAACGGTTTTATTAAAACTACTTGTGTTCTTAAATTTGCGGTTTCATCAATTAAGTACCTACAGACTTGTTATTCTGGAATCAGGCTGTGGCTATATTGATATAGTTATCCATCAAGTTATATCCTTAAAAGTCCAGTGCAAAAACGCACACAAGCTTCAGTTAATAGCCGGCATGAAAGTATACTCTTTGAATATAGAAAGATAGAAATGTGATTAATATTAATTGAGTAGCGCTTCTATAAAAGTATACCTTAGCTATTTATAGCCTTCAATTAAAAAGCCTTTTGTTTTTTGTGGTGGGAATTTCATTGATATTGATAAATAACGAAGTTGCTAGCAGATTGTTGAACTTTTATACTATACCAGCGAATGTCATTGATTTAAAGTGAAGTAACAAAATATTTCTTCAAATATCAAACCTGAAATTTTCTATTTGCTTTCGTAACTTTAATTTTTGGTTACGGCTAATTAAAGCATAGCAAATTAAATTGAAAGGAAAATCTGATATCCGGAACCGGAAGGATTGAGAAGGGCAAACGACGACAATCACTATTTAATGAGAAGCGAATTCTTGGATTGTGAATGGAGATAATACCAAACAAAAATAAAATAAAATAAAGTTGATGACAGGTAGCAATTAAATTTCATAAAAGTGAGATAATATTTAAATCTACTCAAGACTTCCCTAAAGCATTTCGTTACAATTCAAACTACAAAAATTTATGCTTGCTAAACATTAATGTTTTGATTATTACAGGTTTTTTCATTCAACGATAATTGCAGAAAGTAAAGCCATTTAACATTTCACAAATTTTTTAAGAAAAGTATTTTAGAATTGTTCTACAAACCAAAAACATTATCAACAGTAAATCCAAATCGAAAAACAATTGCAATGAATTACGAAAACTTGTTGTATACCAACGAGCGTTACTTTTGCTTTTCTTTTGCAAAACGTAGATAGGAGCTACTATGCAGAAAGTGCGATTAATTTAACGGAATTTTTTTAAATCACGTGTAGATTGTATGATTCCACTAATAACATATCGAAGTGTCAAAATTGTTTTAATTTTAAAACTTACGAATATAACATATGAATCGATTGCTTAAATTAGTTCGCAATAAAATTATATTCAACAAAAATGTTCTTAAGGATAAAGTACACAATTTGGGATGCAGGGAGTTCGAATGATTTACCCCCAATATTTTTCATATTCACGTGTAGGTGGTTTCACGCATATATCGAATTGTCAAATTAAGTATGAGCATGTTAAATGACAATAGAAACAACTTTCCATTGAGAAAACATCACGGAGAGGCTTCCTTTTGGTCGTTTACCTGAGCAGTTCAACTGAGTAATTGAAAAAATTCAGCCAAAGGTCTATAGAAGGTGAAAATGAATTCTAAAATTTTTTAAATTTAGTTTTTAAAATTTTTCAAAATTTGCAACATTTTAAAATATTTATAAATTATCAAAAATTTTCAAAATGACACTTTTTTAATTTTTAAGATTTTCAAAATTTTATAGAACTTTATATTATATTTTTAATGATTAATAAAATTTTCGGAATTTAAAGTTACTAAAATTTTCAATATTCTCAAAAATTTTCAAATTATGAATACTTTTCGATTTGTAAATATAAAAAAAATTCAATATCCAAGATATTTTACATTTTCAAAAATTTTCATAAATTGCAAAAATGGTGTAAAATACTTTCAAAAATTTTAAAAATATTCTAATACCTAAATCCATAAAATTGTTAACATTTTCGAAATATATTAAAAATTTTTAAAACTATCCGTAATTGCGAGGAAGGTCTCGTGGCGGTTGTCCGGCTGTTTTTAAAGAGGTAGGGAGTAACTCAAAAATTTTAAATGAGATAGATTGAATTTTTTTATATAACCGCATCGAATAGGTACAGCTTTTTACAGATTATTCAAAAAAACGTTTACTGCCACAATGAGGGGATAAAAATATAAATAATAAAAAGCAGAAAGAAATTATTTTTTTAAATTAATATGTACCTACTAAAAATAAGCAACTAAAATTAAAATAAAGTAAAATTTAGTAAGTGTGCAAAATGTAAGTTTAACCCTCAATAAAAGGGGGATGATGAAATTCTGCAAATATTAAAAAGCGAAACGAGATCATTGTCACGAAAAATAAGCAGCCACAATTAGGCCAAGCAAGATTTAATGAAAGTGAAAAATGTAAGTTCACATCCTCTGATAACTAGGGGATGAAATTCTGTCAATATTAATACGCGAAACAAGATTATTTTTTTGTAATTTTAACGTGCTTAGTAAAACTAAGTATTCAAAATAATCTCGTTCCGCTTTTTAATATTTACAGAGTTTTATCCCTCGATTTATTAGGGGTTGTCTGACCTAATTTTGATGTTTACTTTTAGTGGGCATTTTTAAAGAATAAAAAATAATCTTTTTCTGGTTTTTGATATGTACATTTTCATCCCTGCATTAGGGGTAGTAAACGTTTCCCAAAAAATCCGTCCCATAATATACAAAAGAATTGTTGTTCTATTTTCTATACTGCTGGAGATATCAGCTTAGAAACTTTAGTAGCCGCACCCTGTATATCAGTTTTATAGTTCATGTACAGAAAATTTAATTCAATATTTATAGAGGGAGTAGAAGATAGTCTGAAAATATTCAAACTGTCCTTGGTTTAGTAATAAATATGCAAGTGTTAGTGCAAATTTAGTTCTATTGTCCCGTTATTAATGCTAAACCAAGACCAGACTGTTCTACGATAAATTTTATTGTAGTTTGTCAGGGGTTCACGTGGGGTAACTCACGACCATAAATTGTGTACATTATATTTCCCTTTATAAAGATTTTTTTAATTTCCAAGGATTTTCAAAGATTTCCTTGGATTTCCTCGGAATTGATTGTTACTAACTTTCTTTGAGCTTTTTCGAATTTCCTTAGTTTTTTACGAAATTTTCTTCAATACAAATTTCTCAGAATTTCTTTTTCTTTGGATATCTATACTCCATGTAAATTTATAACAGTTAATTTTAATTTTGTTTAGAAAGTTCGTATATTTTCGTTATTAGTTATTGCAATCTTTTGCACTATTGATTCCAAGCGATCCCGAGCCTAATAAAATATGTATCTAAAATTTTAATAGCTCTATTCAAGTACCAATTCGCATTATTAAGTAGTAGTTTTCTATTAATTGAGTTTACATTTGAAGACGTATGGATTTATTGAAAGTTCTCATCATTACCATCGTTGGAAAAATGCTCAGTATTGGTACTGTCATTTGATCATACTACATGATACTTAAATAGTGTAAATATTGTAGAAAGCTTTTGTTGTAAAAATAATAGTTTAAACTGTTTGAGAATCTTTCATTTGTTTCAATTGCTGGTTATAAACAGAGAAAGTGCTAAAGCATACAACTTCGTTTTAACAGTAGTTTGGTTTGAATATAAATTATTATCTGAAAAATATTGTACTAAAAAACGTGTAACTTTTGCTTCCTGTTTTGAATTTTATTAAAACTTATTTTTGATACACTCTTACATTCCGAAGCTCATCAAAATCGGTAAATGTGAGCTGCACACGTCCACACTCATACCAAACCACAAACAGACATTTTGAAAAATATCCAAATTTTGTACGAGTAATTTCCATAACGGCAGCAATTGTTCTAGAAATGCACTTAAATTTCGTTAAAATTTCTTTAGATTTTCCCGGTCTTTCTGTAGATTTTCCTGAAATTTCCGGCATTTCTCGGGATGGCCTTGAATCTTTCAGGATTTATTTGGATTTCTCTAAGATTTATTTTCTCGATTTCCTTCGTGATTACCTTCTCGGTTTCCATCTTCAGGTAAATTGTTAAACAAAACTCTTACATTAAGAGGTTAGTTTTGTATAATTACACTAAATTCAGTAAAATACTGTCAAAGGGAACTATTTAAGAATATACCGTTGTCAAAAATAGATTTGGCTTTCAAATACATAAACTGTTTTAAAATATGGACTTGCTATAGCGAATTTAAGCTTTCCTAGGAACTGTTTTAGTCAAATTAGAGTTATAACTACGGAAATAAGCAAAAAGTAATTTAATTACTGTAAACTTTCTTCAAAGATTTCTTCACAAGGCTAAAAAATGTAGTTTCTCAAAACCGCAAAAATTTTATCTTTTTCATCTAAAAATTTTAATATTTCTGATTTAAAGTGTTAGTTCAACTTATAATAATTCATAGAAGCACATTTGAACCTTTTCTTAGGTTACCCACCAATAAAAATAATTTATGTATTTCTTATTTTTACCTGTTGAGCAAATTTATATATTATCTCTCTGTGAGAACATCTTCAAGCACGCATAAAAAATGGCCTTTAGAAGGTCACCGTGCTACAGAAACCGTTTTCGCTTGCCAGAACATTTCAAAATTATTATTTAAATTATCAACTGGGGTAACGGAACAACGCGAGTTTCCTATGACAATTTGTTTTTGAAAAAAGTATTCGGTAAAAGGTCCGTAGTTGTAGACGTTAGCTCGTGGATCCATCGCGAATGCTCCGCAATTAACATTTTTTCGTTATCTTAATATAAGAATCTGTGTCCAGTGCTTTCCTTTCGTGCCCTGGAGGTGTCCAGCACCTGCTTGATGCCTAATTAATTACCGGAGCTCATGACTTCCATATCGACTGCACGGGGAGCCCTGCGTGACGGTCGTTAACGGGCTGCCCGCTTTTAAACGCTTTTATATTTTTACAAATCGGCCGCGGACTTAATGAGAGGCACTCACAAAGGACGTTTTGTAACTGAACTTGTACTGTTCGCATACTCAAAATTGACTTTGAATACCTCATAAAAGATAAATAAATGAAGTACAGGACCGAATTTTAAAGTTTTTGACCCCTTACTGAAATGTTTGAATATCTGTTTATTAATTTATTTATGTATAATAGCCCTGGAATTATTTTTACACTCTAATTTGATTCTATACTGCAATTGTTTTCAAATTACCACATGAAAAAAACAATTTGTTTATCTGCCAATTAATAAAAAACAAACCTAAATATATTATCTGATTAAAAATTAATTGCGGTAGCAATAATCTATTAATATATCACTGAAAATTTTATAACTAACACACTACTGAATTATCTATAATAGTTTGTAGTTTGTAAATAATTTGCATTATCTCATATTTCACAGGTCACAGGTTACTCGCTTAATTTTACGATGAAATCTCCAGTTGTTAGCTAAATATATTAATATTCATGTAAAACGTTTGAACAGATATTCACTTTTAGTTTCTTATTTAATAAACATAAGCTTATGAGCGCAACCTTTTTTAAATTTTACGGAAAAATGTTGAAAGGGAAGTTTAAGTTTAAATTGTCGAATTTAAATGTGTTATATTTTTTAATGCTTCCTGTTTTTTGTATCAATTGGATTTGATTATATGTGGATAAACTTTAAGTATTTTTAAGAGTCCGTCTAGTTGTGAGAGTACTTTTCAAAAAAGCTAAAGGTTTGAACACATTCCCTTGAATTTGGCACAAATAAAGTAAACTATTAAATTATTGAAAAAATCAAAACTTCCCTCAACATGCAATTTTCTATTTAATTTTAATAAAGAAAAATTGAATAAGTTTCACAAGTTTAAAAAACGCGGAACATTTATCAAAAAATTCTGTGTTGTTATAGAATTCAATTTGCAATCTGAAGTTTTAATTTAAATTATGTCTTGAACAAGATACATTTTAAGTCTTGCATTGTTAGCTGCATATTGGTTGTAATGTGCAGTCACTAAATTAGTTACGAATCTGTTTCAACGTTTAGTGGTGAAGGGTCCCCGCTACTAGATCCCACACATTTACGCGTCTATTGTATAAAGCTCATATTTGTTTGTGCAGCAGACCGCTGCAGTTTTCAATACAGACATTTAGGGTTTATTTGTTTGTATTATTATAACATAATCTGCTGATATCGATAGCGTCATTACAAAAACAAACTTCAAAAACATCGCATTGGGAATGCTAACGGCGCGAACTAAAGCTCCTTTTAATTTCTGGTTTCAATGCAACTGAATTACGAATTACATAGAATTTTATTAAGTTGTGCTGCGAAAGACGCAAATCTATAAGTTAAATCCGCAAATATCTACAAGTAAAAGCAGGAGTTAAACAAACAGATAATGAACAATTACATTACAAACTACCTTTGCTCATAAATTTATAAAATAATTACAGGGGTTGAGCTATGAGATGAAACGAACCGATTTGAGTTTGTTAATCGCGTGTGGACAATGTTACGCTCATGCTTAAAAATAAACAGGCTACGAATTAGTAAACACAAATGCGCTAGGAACAAACTTTCGCGTTTACCCTATTCGCTCGCATTTAAAAGAAATAAGACCCGACGTGCGGCGTGCGTTTGTGTTGTATAATATCGGCTGCAGCTGTATGCCTTCAAGTTGAGACAGGTCGAAGAGATCCGGATTTAATATGTAGCAATTGGTAAATAATTCATAGAACTAGGACTTCGATGCGCAGTTTTCTACACGACCTACTTCATCGGCTTAATTGTTATTAAAAAAAACAAAAGCATCGTAGGGCATAGCTTACAGGTTTGGCTAGTGTATGTTAAAACTGCAGAAATACTCAGGAATAAGAAAATACATATTTTTGGCGTGGCACTAGGAGGCGGATAATGAGCTTCACCAAAAACAGATTGACTAATTTGTAAGTTAGGACGAAAGTGGATCCTCATTTTATGCTTCAGCTAGCGAGTAAACTGCTACGACTTTTTTTTTGTTAAAACATTGTCTCGAAATTTTACAATCTAACAGCCCAAAAGGCAGATGTTTATTAAAGCTGACTGCAATTAGAATGTGACGATAGACGCAAATCTATAAGTTAAATCCGCAAATATCTACAAATAAAAGCAGTAGTTAAACAAACAGATAATAAACAATTACATTACAAACTATCTTTGCTTATAAATTTGTAAAATAATTACAGGGGTTGAGCTATGAAACGAAATGAACCGATTTGAGTTTGTTAATCGTGTGAGGACAATGTTACGCTCATGCTTATAAATAAACAGGCTACGAATTAATAAACACAAATGCGCTAGGAACAAACTTCTGCGTTTACCCTATTCGCTTGCATTTAAAAAAATAAGCCTCGACGTGCGTGCCTTTGGGTTGTATAATCTCGGCTGCAGCCATATTCCTCTCAAGTTGAGACAGGTCGAAAAGATTCGTATTTAATATATAATTTATAGAACTAGAACTTCAATCCGCAGACCTCTACACAACTTACTTCATGGGCTTATTTGTTATTAAAAACAACGAAAACAGCGTCGGGCATAGCCTACAGATTTGGCTAGTACAGGCTGAAACTGCAGAATACTTCAGGCATCAGAAAATAAATATTCTTTGCCGTAACACTAGGAAGGGGAGCTTTACCAAAAGCAGATTGATTAATTTGTAAGTT
Organism: Ctenicera cuprea; assembly: GCA_958336395.1. NCBI lineage: Eukaryota > Metazoa > Arthropoda > Insecta > Coleoptera > Elateridae > Ctenicera > Ctenicera cuprea. Next base: position 28,246,024 of record OY284491.1, read on the forward strand.
AGGACGAAAGTGGATCGTTATTTTATGCTTCAGCTAGCGAGTAAACTGCTACGAATTCTTTTTTTATCAAAATATTGTCCCGAATTTGTCACAATCCAATAGCGCAAAACGCAACTGCTTATTAAAACTTACTGCTATTGGAAAGTGACGTTGCCGAGGGAAGGTTTGTTTATACGATAACATAAACCAATAATAAGAAAATTAGACAATAAATCAGCATTCATAAGCTTCTATGTTCCAGACGCGACGTACACTGTTATGGTACCAATTCTCCGGTTGCCTCCTTTAGTAGCCGCCACTGGCATCCTCTTAAATACATTTGCAAAAAACAAACGTACAGTCTTATTCTACCACGGTATCTAACATTGTTCTTTAAAAACTCCATTTATGTAAGAAATCATCAACTGTCCACCATAACAACACGACGGGCTTTTACATCACGACATAGTTTACCGGCCGTGTTTAGACAGTAAATTTGGTTTATTGGCCGTGTTTTAATAATAATACACACTTTGTTGCTGAGGCCGCGTGCAGGTAGTTGAAAAACATTTTGTTACAGACAAGTTCATAAAAGAATATTTATTTTTATTATTGTAACATAATCTGCTGATAGCTTTTATAACAGAAATAGACAGATAAGCTGGCCCAACAAACAGCTTTGGTAGAGTCGTTCCTACATATTGCTTTAGTTTACGCTATTTATACATAGAACGCTACATAGGCGTATTCTTTGTTGTTAAGAAGTACGGTTTCATACACGCCTCAGTAATAACTTCGCAACTAAGCCTAAACTATTAACAGATGATGTTATAGTACACAAATACCTGCTAGTGGATCAGTGCATAATTAGGAAAAAACTTTACTTCAAAAAATACATTTTGGAAGTAGATGCAAATGTCATTTTTTTGACGTATTTATCAGTTACAAAAACATTTTAACAATTTCTGTTAAGGCACTAATTTTTTTCCAGCTATTCTTTTTAGAATTTGTTCTGAGTGTATGATAGGACGATTTTGGGGATGTTTGTCCTGAAGATTTTACGGAGTTTTGCTGTATAAAATCTTTTTTACAGGGTTGCTTTTCTGATATTGTTTTCCGGGGTTTATTTTCGGTCTTTTTTCAGAATTTTCTCACCGGGAGCGGTTCTTAATTCCGAGCTCCGACTCAGCGGAGCAAACATCTGAAGAATCGGCAGACGAAGCCCATGGGTTTTGCTACTATACTATTAAAGTACTTTAACTTGTCTCTAAAACGTCCTGGCATTTTTTGTGTTACATTTCAAAAGCATTTCTCTGTCATTACATAAATTTTTTAAATTACAAAACATGGTTAATTATCAAAATTGCTTAATAGAAAAAATTAAATCGTTGCCAGTTCTTTACTGTTTTAATTATTTTCCCATACCTATCCCAATATTATTTCAATCTTGAAAAGTTGCAAATTTCTATATGCTAGTAAAAAAGTGTAAAACACGACTGTTTGTCCCCAATTCTAAACACGATCGACTTTAATTTAGCGGGCAACCTATCGGCACCTGTGTCTTATATTCCGATAATGTGTGAAGGAAATGATGGCTATGACTATGAGCGTGGATAAAAATTTACATTTTATCGTCTTAATCCGCAATAAAATGTGAGCTTTTCTGAAATAGCAAATTTGTAATAGCCGCAATTGAGAAGATTTAAAAAATAGGAGACGGATTTTTATGCACACAAAATGTAAGAACTTAGATTTGGAATTTTATCAAAGCATACCCCGTTTTCCTTGTTTAACTATTTACTGGTATTATCACATTATTTAGATTTCTATACAAAATTGGTAGTTTATTTGGTAAGTGCCGTTATGTTTTGGTTGTTAAAAATTTGTAATGTTTTAATAATATTTAGTATTTTTCCGTTAACCTAAAAATCCTAGTTTTTGCAGTAAACTTACAAACTTCATCTGTTTCAAATCTGCCACTTTATAGAAAATCTCAAATTTTACTACCGTTTGGGTCTATAAAATTTAAATAAAATTTTATACCCTTACATTCCTATTGCCTATTTCACACATTATTCAACGTTCTCTCTGTGCATTAAGCATTCAATTCCTGTCTGAATACGCATCGTTTGTAGTATTCTATTAAGCATTCGTGTTTTTTAAAGCACTTAATTATTATCACTTTCTGTTTATGATATCTGTCGGATTACTCACCGGCAGCTGCATGAGCACTTTAAATATAGTGTTCTTCTCTTTGTTCCTTTACTATGATATTCTCGTATTATCTATTACATAAGCCGACTTCTTAGATTCATCTGCATTTGATGCGAACACTTTTCAAAATAAATCAGCAACCTTTGAACTTCAGGTGCGCTAATACCGTAAGGGGATTAAAATTTTGGCTTAAAAGTTAATTAAAAAAGCATATAGATTTATTTGACAAATTATCTCCCAAATATGTTTAAATGAGCATCATTAATCTATACTAAACACAAGTGTGCTCGTTAAATTCTGAGACCTACCTGTTTCTAATTACCGGTGCATAAATTAGGTATTTATTTAATTATGTTGGATTTTGACAGCGTTACCGACCAATATTTAATCCGTGCATGACCTCTCCACATCAAACGATGCTGAAATCTTTCCCATAGTGTGGTGTGTGACCTTAAGCTTCTGTCGATTTTTTTAAACATATTAGCTGCACGAAATACTACAGAAGCGATAAAACGTATATCTTTCAGAAAAATCAATAAATATATATTTTTTAATTTGTAAGGCAGTCGTGAGCTCTATCCGACGTTTCTCCAATATTAAATTAGATTAATACGGAATAAAATCTTACAAAATATTTTTGCGGAATTCGCATTCTATAAATACCAAGAAATGATATTAATGCAAACTTATAGCAGAGATTATTAAAAGCTTTTTTATAAAAGTGCAATTAATACATACATAGTTTCTCCCGTAAGAAATTGTGTTAATTAAAGGTTTCAGTATTTAACTAAACGCATTACATTACAGATAGTTTGAATTACACAAATATGTTAGATTAGAAAGTTAGAAATGCTAGGTGCGTACTGGCTTTTAAATTTTTTTTGATCTTAAAGACGAGGAACAAGTCGTTTTTCTTCATTTTGCTTTATAGAAAAGTATGAATGCATTATATTCGTACTTTCTCATACCTTCGATCTATGGAAAGTGAACGAAAAATTAGTTTATTGTTTTTGGGGATTTAAGTCACCGATTATGAACGTACAGGGTGGCCTAAATTCGTTGGTTTTGCAGGCTATCTCGGTTATTATAGTATTTAGAAAAAAAAACTGACAGACATGTTATAAGCCTTTTTGAGTATATTTCGATAGCGAAAATCATATCACTAACCTAGCCTAATCTAATCAACCTTAACCTAACTTTTATTTTTTCTATATATTTATAACTTTGCGTTAATTAAATGTTGTTGTAGCACCACACATTTTTTTTTGGAACTCGTACAACTCATCAGACGCACGATCATTGACCTTAAATTGGAGATATAAAAAACATTTAAATTTATCTAACTTAACTAAATCTACATTTGACTTTAAATTTTTATATTATTTTTTAATTAAATATTGCTGTCGTAATTCACATACAGAGTGAGTCACAAGTATGGACACGCCGATTTACTATTGATTAAAAATAAAATTGTTTCAAGTAAAAGGTATCCAGAAAATTTTTATCTATATAATGACGTATATATTCTTTGCCAATCAACTGGTTCTGAGTGTTGATATCACACAATATTTTTTTAATTACGAAACTATCCTATCTTTAAAAATCTTGTTTGATAGAGTATGTTTTTTTTTCTTTACGGCGCTGTTAATATATTGTCGTGTTAGATTACAGTTTTTTAGTGTAAATTCCGCTTAAAGGTGTTATTTAAAATTAATCAGGTTATCTATGAATTACATATACAGGGTTTCTCAGGAAAGTTGAAATTTCGCAAAATGCACGAGAAATTATATTTTTCCAGGATACTGTGGCTAAGGATTTAAACTGCATTATCGTCATTAGTGCCGTTTAGTCAAAAAACAGTAACTTTTACATTTAAAACTAAGCAAAAATCTAAATAAATGTTGCAAAATATTATTGTTACTCTCAGATTTAAAAAAAACATTTTGAATTAATTAATATTTATATTGATGTTTGCTTAATTTTAACAGTAATAATTATTGTTTTTCGCTAAACAGCAATAATAACAGCTAATAACAATAATACAGTTTAGATTCTTAGCCAAAGTATCCTGGGTACATAAAATTTGGATAAATATAATTTTCCGTGCAGTTTGCATATAGTTCAGCTTTTCTGGGGAACCCTGTATAATATTTATTATATTGTGACTATTGTATCGTGAGTACGTACGGAACTTTGGCACTGGGAGTGCTAATTGCTAATTCGTGCCTGCAGAACGTCAGCTATGCGATAATGTTCCATGTTTTATCGTTTCTCGATAGCGTTACTCATTTAAAATAATTTTGTTGGTTTAGGCGGTCCACGCGAGGTTATAGTTGTGAACCATTATTTAAAAAAAAATAAGAAAACAAGCTTGCATTTGCTCACTGACAAATTGGGTTGTTGGAGCGCACGGACAAATAGATATGACGCTAAAGTTTTGGACTACAAGTACGCCGCGCTAGCAGCTTGTTGGCAATCCGTGCGCACGGAGTAACAGATACAGGCGTATTTACTATTTATTTAGCGTGGGTTTATTTATCCTGGTAAGACTTAACACCAACGCCAGGGAATAAGCCTAGCACACCTACAAACTTCCTTACTATAAAGTAACAGTAAACAATGTTGTTTTTGTGGTAAAGTAAATATTTTACTCGTCATGTTAATTGATAGTAACCATGCATTTTAGGCTTAAACGACTAAAATTATGCAAATATTAACTATTTGATTTTGGTTTTTTACAGATTTGGGCCTAATTTTTTTTAACGTACTGGTTCTAGACTTCTTCGCTTATCTTCATCATAAAACAGCAACTATCATTGTTAATATCAACAATACTCACAAAAAAGTAAGAAGATTCATAAAACAGCTTAAACTAAACTGGAGCTCTCAATATGTGGGCCAAGTTTAGTTTCTGATTATGAACTATTAGCCTGTTTATGTTTAAGCATAAGCGTAACATCGTCAACACACGATAAACAACATCACAGCTGTTTATTCCTTGTCATAACTGCATGGAAACCTGAGATTGTCGTATTTGTTTTACAAATTTATGAGCAAAGATCTATATTTGTACAATTACTGCTTTGACATGCTCATATTCTATGAAATGTTTTATGACAGTTAGTAATACATTTTTACATTTTTAATTTTCAAAATCGAGTTTTTGGCAAAAATACATTTTTGGTACCTCCAGAAACCCAAAAAAAGTTTTGTCTGTTTGTGGGTGGGTATGATATATGTATGTGTGTGGTGCATCATAACTCCCGAACGGATGATCCGATTTTGATAAGCTTTAGAAAATGGGGGTATATAAAAAATTCACCGACAAAATAAGATTTAAAAAAAAATTCGATACCGGAAGCGATAGTTAAACATGCTTTTGTGTTAGCATTTTTTCCGAAACCAAATTTTATTAATTAAAAACGGAATCCAATAAAAAGCTTTAATGCAAATTCAACGCTTTTTTTACGAACTTTTTAGCTTTAAAATATCGGCCGGTACAATGTTTTAAAAATTTTGACTTTAGTGCCTTTCAAATATTTTAATGCAATAGCTCTATAGAGACACAATGTTATTGTGTATAAAATTGATCGAAAAGTTAAAAAGGTATGAAGTGAATAAAATTTCTAAAATATCGGTTATATTTAAAAAAAATATTACCGAGAAACTGGCTACACGATTTTTTTTAAATTTTGTAAGCTCACGGAGCTAATAATGAGCTGCAATTTGATTTGTGTCTCAGCTCACAAATTTATCTCTGACGCCTACTAAAATTTTTAAAACTACTCAAACTGAAGTGAAAAAATATTAAAATTTTGACTATTAAATAACGTACTGCTCAAAAAGTGGCTGCACTATTCTTTTTTTATTTTGTAGATTATAAAGCTCTAGATTAGCTACAATTTAGTTTGTGTCTCAGTCCGCTGTTTTCCCCTTTTTAAAAAACGGGGGTCCATAAAGAAATTTGTTTAAGCTTAATTGCTCACTAGAGATAGTAGAATAAAGTAGTTCTTAACCTAAATTTAACATACGGCAATATTTGGGGGAGGGGAGGGGTGAACTTTACCTTTTCCACCCAGTTTTCAGTGAACGAATTTGTTCTTTCGATTTTGGGTTTCATTAATTCTAAAGAATTTTTTTCCAAACAATTAAAATATCCATTTTCTTTACAAAATTTTTTACATAGAACTATATTTGAGAGGAAGGAGGTGAACTTTTCCTTTTCCACCCAATTTTTAGTGAACGAATTTGTCCTTCTGATTTTGGGTTTCATTAATTCCAAAGAACCTTTTCCCAAAAAATTAAAATATCCATTTTCTTTACAAGACTGACAGGTGGAAAGGCTCTGTATTTATAATATAGATTGCTTGTCATAACACAAAAACAGTTAAACAAAAAACACACTTACACGTCAATTTCTAGATAATAATAATATGTAGTTTTTTTACAGGCCTTTTAGGCCCATAGCTTTTTCGAGGACTTTCACTCCGAGTAGGCTCTTCGCTTGTGTAGTAAGAGGTAGTGGGGCTTTTCAGCATTTAAACCACTACGCCCCTGAAGCTTATGCCACCCTTTATGCACATTCATTCAATACCATTCAGACAAATGTTTATTTGGTATGTTAAATGTTGTGTGTGGACTTTGTTACTTGCCCTGTTAATTTCTGCAATAATTTTATTTGATACATTTTTTTCTAGAACAAATATTAACAACAGAAAATTGCTTATAGAACTTGCGAAACACATTCAATGCACGATTTTTAATTTTAAATTGACAAATCAGACAAAAATAAATTTTTTAATTTATTTATTAATTTAATCTAACCTTTACTTTCGTCTAAACGTATTAATCAATTTCCGAGTAATTAGGGAATTTCTGTGTTATTTGCAGTAATGAAATGTTACCGCAGTAACACACATGTATGCAATTCATAAAACGCATTAAGTACAAGAGCTTTAGCTCTAAAATTTAAAGCTAAAACAAAAACGTATACTGTTAGTGGTGGGTATAATGTGTGGTACTGGCCCAATTAGAAATAGTGGAGAAACATCATGAAATATCATCAAGCCGCCGACCAACTACTTATTATTTAATTAAGCAACGACATAGTCATAAAACGAGTTGCATCACGCAAGAAATCGTAATTTAGCGATGAAAATTACGTTTTCTGTATCCTAAACGTGACACAAGGAACAACTGTTATAGCTAAGTCACTTCAGGTATTTCTTTTAAATACGTCTTGCTGTTTTCCTGACAGCTTTAGTAGCCTCAAGTTTAGTATCCAATTTATTTCCTCAAAATTCTTGTTACCGAACTGTTGAAAAGAAACACAAATTTTTAACATTAATTTGCATGCCTTCCGATGCTAAAAAACGGTAGATACCGTTGGGAACGATTTCAGAATTCGAAATCGACTAAACGTTTAGTTAAATTTTCTAGAACGAGGTAAAATTCCGTGTTTGATCTACAAAAATCTATTAAAGCCCATGTTGGTATATCATTAGCTGGTCACTGTTAACAATCTAATAAATTTAAGAAAAAAAAACTATTTACTATTCCAGTATTAAATTGCCTTTAAAAACATTAAAGCTGCAACTTCAAAAGCTATTCCGCAAAATTGAAATTTTAGTAGTTTCCTGTATTTTTAAATCTTTTTCATGTTTAGAATGTATATTTGAAACAAAAACTATTTTTGATTTTACCGATACAAGCGTGCATAATAAGGTGAATGAATTCGACAGGAATTAAATTAATGACAGCTATAAACTTTAATGAATTAGATTACAACTTTTTAAATTTTATGGTAGCTGACAAAAAAGGTTTTGATGAATAAACATATTAAACAGATTTTTTCCGTTGGAAGAATTTTGGCGTATCTAATATCCTTTCGACAAGCTTCCTTTTAGGGAATAACTTTTCCAACATTTATTTGATTTATGTTACCAATCTAGTTGTAAAATAGTCTTGAGCTATCATGGAATATATTAAATCGATCGAAAAACAAGCCTTAATGTGTGTTAAATGAATTTTTTTTATTTTATTATTACCTTATATTGCCAAAATGAGCTTTTCGCACGAGAGCCAAAGTTGAAAACGTTGTTAGCCATTTAGAGATTAATTTTGCTTTCATGGTAATAAAATGCATGTAGCACTATGAAGGATCTATGTGTTCATTTACTGCGTTAATCATCGTGGTAGTGATGGACCATTACCGCTATAAAGTCCCATAAATCTCTGTAAGTAATATTTTGGCTATCCGTGCTCAAAACGACGTAGCATGAACGATAATTAAGTATAAACGTGGGGCTATTTACAACGTGTGATACATTACTTGCCAGGTAAGTACGTATACATACATTATACAGCATGCGAATTAAGAGTCAATAACAGCCTTCTTTTCTCAGAATTATTTTAGTGCAAAAAGAAAAATAAAAGTACTGACTTTGACTTTTTTTACTATCTTAAGAAATTTGTTTAACACCAGAGAAATGTGGAATAACATTGCAATTTCTATAACTGTTCTAAAAAGTGTAGTTGGTTTACTAATATGAAATTTAAATAAATTAGAACTTAACAAAGGTCTAAATGCTGTACAATTAACTTGATACAAATTTAAATAAAATGCATAATTAAGGCTCTAGCATTTCAAAAATCACACATATACCATACCTCTCTTTGTGCACCGTAACAATAACTAATTAAAATTTGAATTTTATAAATACAATGGAAACAACGTTTAGAACAAAACTGAAAAGTTTTGTATGCAATTAACGTCAACCTCTCTTTTGAATGTTTTGGGACTAAAATAACTTCGGCTTCTATTTATTTATTTAAATTTTAAACTTACGTTCAAAGATAGCTACGCAGATAGTGTAAAACCAAGTCGAATTAACGTAAACTAGCACAACCCATGAGCTACGCCCCCGTATTTTACTACGCTGAGTCGATCTCGGGATTGAGAGCTGCTCCCGGAAAGAAACTGTGAAAAAAACGAAAATTGCCTAAAAACCCTGAAGAATTCAGAAAGACAAACCCGTACAAATTTTTTAAGAAAGGACAACCCCGTATAATCATCGGGATAAACATCACCCGAAAAAGTCTTTTTAAAGTCCCATAAAAAATCCCTTCAAAAACGGCGGGAAAGATGTTAGTTAAACTTATCACTTTTCCCCATTTCCAGAAGAGGACCCTACAGAGATTTTCAAAATGTTTTTAGATCTAATAAATATGCAAAATTTTTGTTAGATATTTGCCCAAAATGAAATTTGCCCATATTCATATGTATAAATCGAACAGCAAGGAAAAAAACATGTATCTTTTTCAGGGAAAGCTCTTTCATAAATTATACAGTGATCTACATGCATGAAAATACACCTGCTTCTGTTTAGGCGATTGTTTTGGTGCTTGTTTTCTCTTAGAATTAATTTTACTGGGGATGTTTTAACCGTAGTTTTTTTTTTAATTTTGGAGGGTGTATTCTCCTTCAATAGTTTTTCCAACGTTTCTGTTGTGGGCTCTTTTCAGGGACGTTTTAACCATAAGCCGAAAATGACTCACAAAAGCAGAAACTGCGGTTTTTATCGCATCCTATTAGTGTAATGTTTTGGCTATTTCGTGCCACCCTAACTGCCGACCTACCGAGGCTAGAATTTCGACTGACAGTGCAAAAGTATAGAACATTTAGCGGTATTTGGTGTTACCCGATATTTTGTAATACGTTAAATCTTTAGTATATAGATGCTCTTGTATAACGTCTTTTATAAGTGAAATATGACGCGTCGACAACGTTAGGCGAAGGGCGCGGGTTCAGTTAGTCACTTTTAATTTATTATTATTTGTTTGGTCAGCTGGAATTGATGCTTGTGTGTAATAATAAAATAAAACAGGGTTTATAAGCATAGAATGTGAATAGTCATGAGTGTTTAAAGTACTTTTTCTTTTGCGTCTTTAAGAAAGCTATTAAAGCACGCAAACGCGTGCGTTTATAGCTCGGTTGCCAACTACCGCAAAATCCCCATTTTGGAACTGGAAGTTTTTATTTAAAAGAGCATAAAAAGCTCAAAATAGAAAAAATAGTATAAAATACACGTTTTATAAGACATTTCAGCGCACTTGTCCTTTAGAAAACTCGCCGCTTGCGGCTCGTTTTCCAAACTTGGACGCGTGCTCCAAAATCAGTCTTATAAAACTTGTGTTTTAATGTACTATTATTTTATGAAACTGCAAAACTATATTTTTAATTGAAATGTAAAATAGCTAGCATGAATTAATAAGAATAGAACGTGTAAGTTCATTAATACAACGAGAAAGTTTTACGGAAAAACAGTTTAGACTACAAGATTCATGAGACGTTGAATAAAAAACTGAAGAATTGCAGTACACAACGACAACTTGTTCTAAATTCTCATCCAAAAAATTAGTTAATACCTGTAAACATTGAAAATGACCTTTCAACGTCGCAATATGTTATTGCAGCAAAACTTTTAAAGTTGGCAGGTGAATAACTGACTGGATTGTTTGTCAACTTAAGTACACCAATTTTTAATAATTGTAAGTATAACCAGGATATAACCAATACTTGTTCAATATATTGCAACATCCTGATGCCAAATTCTCCGCCCAATGCTAATTTGCCGAGAATAGAATGAAAGTGGTCAAATGATTCTAATAGCGACAAATTTTTGCCTTCCAATGATTTTATAACTTTACGATTACTATCAAAACGATTTTTATTAAGTCCCATTTTCTATCATAACAAGCAGATTTAGTTAAATTTTATAACAAGCCCTGCTTATTCATTTCTTTTGACACGTTTATTTTCGCGAAAGTAGATGCTTTACGTTTACAACATTAATTTTTAGTAAATATCGCAGTTGTAAAAATGTTGTGCAATATGTTTTACGCATAACATTTGAGTACGCCCATGGTTATTGTTTACTTATTGAACTTTAACGAAATTTTTTGCTATTCTGCCACTAAAAGTCCGGTCTTTGACTGGGTGTAAGAAATATTGATGTACAAAAAGTTTCTCATCACTTTCAAGGTAAGTTGTTCCGTTTTTGTCACATTGGATTTAAAAACAATTTATGTAATAACATTGTAGAGTTTAAATGCATTTTCTATCAATTTCAGCGGTTCTCAAACAAAATTTTAGTTTTATTTAATTTTTTAATTTAAAGAAACTCAAATAATTTTTGAAAAATTAATAGAGCCACTGGATCTGTTATTGAATTAAATATTTATACCTAATTTTGATATACTCTGTACAGGCTAGACTAGCAGAAATTTTAATTTTAATTTAATAGTTGTCTAATCTCAAATTTTCTGCGTTTTTGGATAAAAATATCTATACATTGTATAATAATAACAAATTTTATTGTTTTAATGCAAATCTACTGTCGTGAATTTTTCTCTTTAACTTTATAATTAATAACCTGATGATGGGTTTTACCGAAACATATAAGCGCTTTTTCATCGCTGCTCTAACATTAAATCAGTTTTTTATGGTTAAAGCAAAATCATTTAAATCAAAAATATAACACATAATTACAGCAACCTTGAAGAAATCTCTATAATCTTCAAATATTGTTTGTCAAATAATTCTAGTTCGTGAAATTTAATACATATTATTATTTCTTAATTAGCTTAATCCTTAAAAAACATCTTTTAATGAATATGCATGAAGCGTTATTCGGTTTGTTTAACTATATAGCTGCTCTATTTCGTCAAACGAAACATTTATTAAAACTAATTTGCGCAATGTTTATCAAATCCTGACGATTTACAAATCCTGTTCAATAGTGTTTTTTATAATAACATTTGTTAATTTATTTTGGTAAGTTATGGTGACATCAGCTAATTAGGTAAAATTTAAAAATTAGATCATAAAGGAATTCTAACGATTTAAAAAATTTGTTGAGTTTGAATTTTTGATGTATACAATTTGCATTAATAATTTCAGTTGTTTGAGGAAAAAAGTGGTATGAAACCGCATTCACATAGTTACTACGTATTTAGTTCTAAATTATCGTATAAGATCTTATACATTTTTACTGTTAGAGCAAATTTGATCTATTATTTTATTTTTCTTTGTTGCGACTCGGAATGCAAAGATAAATTTATTTTTGTCATGTTTCCAATTTCCGAATCTAATTCGAGTTTCAAAGTACCGCTACACTTTTGGCATTAGTTTAATGGCATTTCTAATTGATAAGTACGTACATGCGAGGATAATGACCTTGCTCTAATTTAGTTTCGTTTCATAAACTATTGGCCTAAAGCAAAGTAAGGAAGTGTGCGCGCTCCGGTTCTAATCACGCGGAATGTGCTCGCGTCCTGGAGCTCTCACTCCGTGAACTCGTCCTTTTCCGGTGCACGTGCCCATCTACTGCTCTTTCTATCTCGCCTCGGGAAGTGCTAATGGCTGCTGGATTTTGCCATCACAAAAACTACAGAAGCTATCTGCCGTAATTAAATGTAAAACATCTTGAGAGATGAATGACGTTTGCATATGTAATAATTAAATTCTGTTCTGCATTAGACGAGTGTTCATTGTGGTATTTGACTTTTTCGAATTGAGTCTATTATACTTAGCAGATGCGAAAGTATGTACGTGTCAGAATATGGCTTGTAAAAAAGTAGATATTTTTTGAATTCTATCTAGATTTTAAAAAAGTTTGTACAAAAACATTACAGAATAATTTGCAGTACACCAGAAACATAATTAGAAAACCCATTTTTGAAAAAAGATATTCTATATTATTTATATATTTTGAAAAAATGTTAATAAATTTATGTAATAAACATAAATTTATGAAACTTAAAAGACTGTTTGATTAATATAAAAAACCTTGTTTAAATTTACATTGGATTAAATGGCAAAAATAGTGAGATGAAAACAGAGAATTATAGTAATATTGCTAAAAATAATATATTTTATATTAAGCAAGAAAATTTGAAAAGTTTCCCAAAAGTACACTTTGAAAGCAGTGTCACGGGTATAAAATTAGATCATCCCGAGGTCTAAATTAATTAAATATTAAATAAAACAAAAGTTTAAAAAAACTAATATGTGAAAGGTGTAAATAAAGACATTAGGTGAGTTTTTTTAGGCCGAACAAGAAAGGTTGGTGCTTTTAGATGGATACATTTTATATTTCGCATTTTTTTTACTTGAACTGGATACATCAGTGGTGACACAAAGAAGAGAATCTGTATATAATGTTTAAATTATTAACAACAATTTTTAGTCTCGGTCCTATAAAAATTTAAAAATTAATCGATAAAAGTAACAACTCAAAATAACTCGAAAAGGTCTACATTTATTATTTGCGAATAAAAATGTAATCAATAAATTGCAGATTTATATTAATATCTTTTGCAAGATGTTTGATTGGATAATTTAGAAAATACTCAGACAATACCCACTCAAAATTATGTTTTTACAGCTTGATCTACGAAATTCAGACATGGCTCTGGTTATACATTTAGAACCATAAAAATTTACTTGCGAATTTACTTAAAAAAATTATTAGATATCTACAAACGGCAGAAACCTAAACCCTAAACCAAAGGTAAATCAAACATACCTACGTACAAAATTATTAGGTAAGAGCAAACCTTGCACGCTGAAACATTTTAAGCAAATGCTATTTATAGCGCACGTTGATTGGCCAGTCAGGTCTTCAGATTTTAACCTCCCTGAATATGTATTAAGGAGTGTTCGGAATTTGGTTAAGACACCGAATGGAACTAATATCAGCAGAATGTTTGAAGCTGCTGAACATTCAGTTATCAATTATTTTCATATTTAAAAATTAAAAATGCTTGGAACTGACAGTAACGTAATGATTAATTAGATGCTAGCAAATTGTTTTATGTTTAACAATTTTTAATTTGTCGATAAAGGTATGTAAAAACTAACGTTGTTTAAAACAGATACAATACTCTTACTAAAATATGAATATAAAGATACGGAGTTTTATTTCAAACAAAGGTCGGTGACGACACAAATCAAATCTAGCAAAAGAAAAAAGTAAACCGATAGCCCGAAACTATAGCCTGAATTAAACTAAATAATTTTATTTTAAAGCATATTTTGACAAAAGTCAATAAAACCATTATTCAATACTTTATAATCACTCCGTATATGGCAATTACATGACTCACTGTAACTAACCAGTAAGACAGTCTATAGACCTTCAGTTGTAATGCTTTGCTTTTTATTTAATTATTTTTGTTTCAATAGATTCACGTGTTTTGGATTATCAAAAACCCAAAAAAAATTATTTTAAAAAATGATCTGTCTGTCGGTCGGTAGGTGGGTGGATATACGCTAAAAAACCGCCAAAAAGGATGGTGTGATTTTCATAAACTTTAGAATGTGGGAGATTACAAAAATCAACGAAGAAATAAGCTTTTCAAAAAAACCGGGCACGGAAGTTAGACATGCGCTTTTGTAGCATTTTTTCCATAAATTATATTTTTCAATTCGAAAACGGAATCTAATAGAAGACCACAGGTCAAATTAAACGCTTTTTTCTCAAACTTCTTAGCTTCAAAATGGCGGCCGCTACGATTTCAAAATTTTCATTTTAGGGTTTTATTATTCAAAAACGATTTGACACATTGGGATCACATTTTCTATCGTAATAACGCTTAAGAGACACACAGAAAAGATAAAAACTACCGAATAAAAATTTTATCAAAATTGTGGAAATCAAAACAATTTTGCTCAAATACTGACCGCACAATTTTTTTTTCAATTTTGTATGCTGATAGACCTGAAAATGAGCTACAATTTGGTTGTGTCCCAGTTTGCTAATATCTCTGTGACGCCTTCTATGAATTTTTGAATATTTTAGAGTTAACGGCTGTTTACTCAAAAACTAGTTGTCAGATCAAGATGAAATTTGATATTAAAAATTCGCCAAGAGTACACAATGTTATGAATTAGGCGAATTTTTAAAACTGTTAAGTAAAAACAATTTAGGAATTTTGATATTTTCAAAACATTTTTTTTTTAACTTTGTAGGCTTATTAAGGTACAGATGAGTTTTAATTTGGTTCGTGTCTCAGTTCGCTATCGTTTTTGTAACGCAAATTAATGCCTGATTATTTAATATGCAAAGAACAATAAAAAAATTTCAATTTAAGTTAAATTACTTCTGAATGGTAGTAGCATAAGGATCGTAACTTAAATTTTAGGTGCAGCAGAAATTAGATCAGTTAATTTGCCCATTTTGTACCCAAATTTTGGCGGATGAATTCGTCCTTTCGTTTTCAGTTTTGTTTAATTCTAAGAAATCAAAAATTTAACAAACAATTTTCTTCTTATAAAAAACCGCAAGCAGTGAGGTGGTGGCTATGGCATAGCTCGTTCTGGGTTTGTCTTGTACCACCACTGCTGTGTGATTAAAACGTTCTTCGTAAATACTTTTGAACATAAGAAAAGTAAAGTTTCGCAAGTATAAAATAGTTCCGGCAAAGTGTTTCTCTCATTTTTTAGCGTTGTAATGTTTGCCTCTGACAAACTGTTTAAATTTTGCTATAACATTTTTAACATCTTTATTTTACACCATATATTATTGTAAGAAAAATATTCGTATTGGCAAAGGTAAAATTTAATACATACATTACTTTTCTTTACCAAAGTATCTATATTCAAGTTGAACAAATGCATAATAATAATAATAGAGTGAACGTTAGGAAGTACTTAAAGTAGTTTTTGTTGCAAGAACAAGTTCGTTATATTTGCTTGATGTTCACTGTTCATTAACTTCCATAGTCTTTCAGTGTTATTAGATTTGTAGTGCAGGTGTAGGTAGACGAAAACGACATTTTTAGCATTGCCGAAGTAAAGCAGGTCTCATTATTCAAAATAATTGGCAGATACCAGCCATAGATGTTGATGATGACGTATAGACTGATTAGCATTATATACACGCGCAATCTACATCAATTAGTGTTGGCCATTTTATTAGCAATACTTATAATAATTATGCATCGATGGTTGTTTACTGTGTTCAAACCAGATCTGTCTGCCCCTTATGATGATGTGTAATAGCTTTATGACACGTACTTCGTTATTTATACATATATGAGAATACTTTAATGAACTGGTTTTAATGTGCTAATAAATAATAGAAGTGACTTATTGCCAAGTTTTTGATTTACGTTAAATTAGGAAAGTTTTCCAACTTTTTGAAAAATTAAATTATTGCTGCAACTTTAAATTTCCTGATATTGAAATTACCTTAATGTTTGTTCTCTTTAGTCAGTCGCGGAGTTATTTATAAACCTGATAATTTTGAATAATGCATGCCTACACTTATTTGCAATAAAGCTGCGTATTGCCGCAGTTAATCAATAAACCAACATGAATTAAAATTTTCTAGGTATATTCTGCATGAGTCAGCAAGTAAGGATTATTATAATATTAATATTAATAATTTCAAACTGTATACTTGTGTTTTTATACAGCGATGTAATTAAACCACTTTGATTTTAAATTAAAAGTTACCACAACAAATATAAACAGGTGCTAACATTCAGTTTTGTTGCAAATACTTGAATAAAGTGGATCGAAGAGAATAGGAAACCGCTCTAGTTAAAGTTATCTTCAAATTAAATATGTACAATCCTAAAAAATATTAGGCAGTTTCATCCAACAGACCGACTACAATATGGCGAATAGAGAAATAGTTTTATAGTTATTTTATTGGTATTTTTTCAAACAGTAGTGCCAATCACCTTGTTTATAGCTATCCAGGTTAAAATTAATGTATCAATCGACAACCGTTATTTCGAAAACAGAACTGAAAAGTTATTCCGATTTTTAATGAGTTGCTATTTTTATGGCGGCTAAGCTCAAGGAGCACATATTTTTAACGAATTTAACAAGGCGAGAAGCTTGAATATTGCCGTGTAGAATTTCTAATGGGGAGTAGGTTTCACATTTTATTAACAACAGGGCGATTAGTAAACAATTCATGTTATTGCCAACTGTCTAAAAACTGAAAAGGTTTTCAATTAAACGTGATGCATGAACGGCTTCTGTATAAAATTAACGATATGTCTCCGAATATTTAGCCAATTCCGAAGAAACTTAATTTTAATACTTTACACTTTAAAGTTTTCAGATCGAAATTAATAATGTGAACACTGCAATAAAACAGAAAAATAAAACGATGACAAGTTTCGACCTGACTTAGGGTATTAAAACATGGATTTAGATATCGAGTAAATGTCAAAACTAAATTATTCAGTGAATGAAAAGTTGTTAAAAGTGCGTTGAACTGTTTCAGATTTGTGTTTAACAACCATTATTTGTCGCATCGTAATTAACTCGAATTTTGACAAGGTTTTCAGACTTTCCGCTTTTCGTCGGTCACTTTAATGAAAATATAATAATTATGTTAAACTCCTTAAACGTATTATCATTATTATTAATAAGTTTCTAGCGGAATGTGGCCGTAAAACTAACGATTATTAAAATTATTCACACACGAATCAAATGTAATTTGTTCAAAATAATGTTAAGGAGATATAAAATTTCCATAAAACAGCTGGAAAAAATTGCCGCGTTTGTTTTTAAATAAGTTGGTATTGGAACGCCTACAGTGTATAAAATTAGCGCGTTAGTGACTTTTAATAGATGTTTAATTTTAAAATGGTTGCGGAGATGTCTAGATTATTAAATTTTTGAAAAATTCAACGTATTGTAGTCACCTAGGGATAAAACTGATCTTACGTAGACGTACAGCATGTGCCACCTAACCTTGCAAATTTTAGTGGGCTTTGATTCGACTACTTACGCTTTGTTTCGTCGGTAGTCGTCACTTAAACTAGCTCTAATTGGCTGTGGGACAGTGTGGTACACTCTACTAAAAAGTGAAGGTAAATTTATTTATGGTTTACGAAAAATTGTGGATTTTTTGACAAATTAAAAGGCCGTGCGCCATAAGATTAGAAACAGTTTGCTTTGAGGAGGGATTAACGATAATTTAGGTTACGTATAAAACATACAGCAAAGAAACTAGAAATGTAATAAAAAACCTTTGCTTTTGCTTGAGAGTGTAACCGGCTTCTCGCCTTTTAAACTTATCGTCATTTTTTTTGCAAGGTTAAATGGCACTTGCTGTACAGATAGTCACAGTGACGTTATATAGATTTTTTAAATAACACCATGTTTATATATTAAATCTGGAACTGTCTCACTTTTATGCGACGACGCGACGCTTCCCCTCCGCCCCGATAGAAGCCAGTTAATATTATCAAACCAATCTTCGCAGGCTGTAGACGCAAAAGGCGTAGCCAACTGGTTTAGCTATGCCTTTATGCGACGACGAAACCCCACTAGAAGAAGCCAGTTCTTTACTTGCTGCTTTTCTTGTTATCAAACCAAACTTTGCAAGCTGTAACTGCAAAGGGCGTAGCCCACGGGTTCCGCTATCTATATATTAAATTTGGAATTACGCGACGACGAGCCCTCATTACGCTTAACCCGCTGTTTTTGTCATTTCCAAACCAAATTTCGCGGCCTGCGGATCCGAAAGGCGTAGCTTACGGGTTCACCTAGTTACTTTAATTTAGATTTTTTAAGTAACCATATAAAAATCTAAATTGATGCTGAAATGTTCGTGGGTTGTGGGGATCAATAAAACAGATTCACAGTCTAGAGTTTTAATTGTATAACGTTTCGGAGTAGACTACTTCTTCATCAGATGCCTACAATTGATTGTTATTACATTAAAGATAAAATACAATAAAAATTCGTTCACAGCTTTTGATTCTTTCTTTATATGTATCATTTCTTTTACCAGGCGTTTTTTTTTCGTTATTTTCCCGTTCTAGTATTGTATTTTTTGACATCTGTGCCTAACTTCAATTTATGTACTTTGTCTACACAAATTTTAGCTGTTCATAATTTTGTTTTAGTAAGTAATTTTTATTGTATTTTTTTTATCTTTAATGTAATAACAATCAATTATAGGCATCTGATGAAGGAGTAGTCTACTCCGAAACGTTATGCAATTAAAACTCTAGACTGTGAATCTGTTTTATTGATCCCCACAACCCACGAACATTTCAGCATCAATCTATCAAAGGGGATACGAAGAACAAGACCATTAAAAATCTAATTCTCGTTTGAAATGTCCGACACAAAACAATTTTGAACAATTGATTTGAAAATTTGTCATATTATGATTAAATAAACAAACAAAGCCACCTGTTTTATGCCTTACTTACAGGAACACAAAATGCCAGTGTCATCTGACTCCCATTTAGCATACACAGATTAACAGCGTTCAGGGTCGCTCTGATCTAAAATTGAACCAAATTGCGATTGGTGAAACAGGACTAAAGCCAGCGTTCCTAACCACTGCTCTAGCGCCCGCCTTAAACATTTTTTTTAATTTATTTTCCAATGAATTGTTGCAGAATGACAAAGATCTGGACATTTATCTTATGCTCCTATATTTTAATAGAGAAAATGCCAAAAAGGAACCAAAGTGAAATTAAAGATATATGGTGACGTCACTGCTTAGAAAAGAGGCAGGGGAATTTTTTTCCAATACACAACACGTGCGCAAAAATTGATAGTTAGAAATAATCATAGATGTATAATCTGATAGATATTCTTATTTTATTAACACCCTGTATTTTGAAAAGGAAGTAAAATGCTTGACTAGAAATGCATTTGCAGAGTATTTTTCTTAAACTTATCAAATACTTTGATTACAACTACTTTATAATAAACAAAGAGCTTACTTCTGCAATATTAACTATTCTAAAGATATCTCGAGTAGTACAACAGATATCGGTTACGTCCTTCAAAAGAAAACCAATTGAAACAAACGAAAAACAAGATAGTATTAGTAGAACCCGTGGCCTAAGCCCCACGTATTTTTTGATAACTTTTTTTAGAATATGCAAATGTGTCGTGCCGAGATGTAAGAGCATAGTCCGTCGTTGCTTGAGTTGAGACAGTTCTGGCCTTAGTATGTAGCCATCTGTATAAAGCAGCAAGTTTGTGAAAATAGTAAACAGACTAATTTACTTGTGAAAGAAGTTGGTACATACACGGTGTTAATTTAGACTTGAGATATATCGGAATTTAGCATTGCAAATGTTGTCTCTCCTAATTGTTTTCGAGCAAACTGGTGAAAATTTAATTTGTTGCGCATTAAACAGTGCATCTAATGCACGATTTAGTTTTTCAAATTTTAGAACCATTTTCCATAAATATGAGACAATCTGTTAATAAAATTAACCATATTAATAACAGCAGCTGTGACTTTGACATCTAAAAACAATAACTGTTCTGATAACAATACTTGTTACCATGCTTAATAATTCCTAATAAGTATTGCCAAATTAAGATTAGTGATTGCATGATTTACTTTTAAAATATTACAACCATATCCCATAACCAAAATAATTGCGGTTGGCCATGACTGACAATAAAAAGTAATCATTTTTATGATAATAATAATTAGTACTACGTTTAATAATTCTTAATAACTGTTGCCAAATGAAATTATTTTAAATCTTGTTTTTCTCGTATTTTATGGATAATAATTAAAATATTTGAAAAAAAATTATGTATTAGATGCATTTTATTATTTATTATAATTATTATTAATGAAATTGTTAGCAAATGTATTAAAAATAGGCCGTGTCAAACATGACGGCACTTGCGCGCCGCTCTGCATCTCCCCACGAAAACTTTAGGAAAGGGGATTACTGAAGAAAAAGTTGGCCGCGCACGCAGGCAGCCGATCAGAAAGCTATGCCAAGCCGAAGATCGGCTTTTAATAAATAGATTTAGTACGACAAATGTTTACACTTTAAAGTTTTCTACTCTGTGCAAGAGCGGTAAGTAAAATTTCCAAGTGTCGTAGTCTACCCTATGGCACCTGTGATAAGCCTTAGCAGAAGAAATAAACCAACGTTAAATAAATATGTTATAAAAAACCCTCACAAGTTAGATGAAACTACGTTTACCGTTTACCTAAGAGGAAAAAGCCATTTGCGTCAATTATAGCAAAGATTTAAAAATGCAGAAGCTCCACTTTGTTTGGAACAGAAAATTAACATACAACCTTCAAAATTATTTGTCAACTGTTACGTAAACCACAAAACTAGAATCAATACATTGTCTAGCCAGGTAAAAAGCTTCAAAAACAACTCGATATAATATTTATAAGTTAATGTGATTACATAAATTATTTAACTAAATTTATAATTAAGAAATAAATTATTATCCTTTTAACTGCAACAATAAAACAAACATTGCGCATTGCATTTTGATACAACGCGTTAAGTAAATACATATGCGTTGGTAGATTTATTCCAACACTACGAAAATTTTTAACCCTTATTTAAATACTAGGAAATGATGTCAAAATATCATATAAACATATCAGACACTATTATATCAATTTTTTTTATTTATAAATTCTAGCTTTACTTGGTTGAAGTCCATATATATTGATTATAGGTATATAAAATACTTAATTACTTCAACAATATTTACTAAATTTAACCTTATACGTATTTCGGCATGTTTACATGCCATTGTCAAAGGTTATATGAAAAAGTAAACGGTTAGTGTTATTATAGCAATAGAACAATAGTGCAGATGACTTGATTTCATATTCCAAAATGTCCCATAGAGGAGAGTTTAAGAGATCAGTTTGCTCATTCATTAACGGTACAGTTTTTAAATGTTTGTTAATTACAAAAGCTTGTAGTATATCTAGTTTACGTTTATCATCACAAAAGTGTAAACATTTAATAGTGTTATTAGATTCCATTGAATGATTATGATTGTGTTCTAGTAAGTGTTTAGCGTTATTGGATTTATGTGGGTGTTTGTATTTGTAACAACGTACTTGTTCTTTATACCTAATATTAAAATTTCTAATTTTTTGGCCTATAGAAACCGAATTACAATGCGAACAATTTAATTTGTAAATGCCTGATTTTAGCGAATCATCTGTTTCTGATTTTGTATTAAACGAAGTGGTTAAGATGTTTCTAGTTGCTTTAAAATTTACTTTATATTTATTTGTTTTGTTTATAATTTTAGCAATTTGTTCTGATTCGTCACAAAAATATGGTATCGAGGCATATTTAATTGTATCGGATGAAGTTGGGGTATTTAGATAAATTGTTTGAATGCCTAATTTATAATCTTTTTCTTTAATTAATGTATCAATAAGGTTAGTATTATAACCATTACTATATGCAATTTCTCTATTATATTATTTGTTCTGTTACTATAGACCTGGAGTAGTTATTAAAACATAATAAACCGTTGGTAGAAAATAGTAAAAATAAAAAAAATATTTTTAAAGTAAATTGATATACAACCTTGAACTAAGTTGCTCAAATATTACGTAAATGTTGTACAACTAGATTCATCACTAAGCCAGGTAACAGTTTTGCAAAAGGTGTGTAAAAAACTACAAAAACAGATTAAAGCGATTAGTACGTAAATCAACGTGTAATAATTAAAGATTAGAACAACACTAAATCAAAACATATGATTAAAATTTTCCGTTAAATTAATTTTATTTTAGAGTTTTTGCGTTAAACATCAGTTGGTTTATTAAAACAATGTCAAATACCTGCTTCGCATTCGGATGTCATAGATTCGATTCCTAGAGACCAGTTTGCTTTAGGAAAATTTTGCCTCTCGTTTCAGCATGTTTAGGAAAGGTGCAGAATAACATGTCTTTTGCAGTTTTCAAGTAAAGATTAAACTTGGTTATAACGTATTAAATTTTCTGTGCTTTAATTTGTATAAACCCGTACCGGACGGTCTTATTGCTTAGTTTCTGATACTTTATAATTAAGCAATTTAATAAACATCCATTCCATAAATTACGAGATTGTGCGAAAACGAAGTTCAACGTGTGTATTTTTTCCATTTAAGAGTTTAAGCGTTAATGAAATGTGGTGTTGAAGTAGCCGGTTTTCAACAATTTAAATTACATGGGTATTTTTTATCTGATAAGCTTTTGCGTGATACACGTTAATCGCTTCTGATTTTCAAACGCCTTCAGTGCAATAATAAAGTAGCCGGGCATCCGGGATATACCCATCGGACTGTGAAGACATAATCACGGCTTGCAGTAGATACAAATTTGTAGTGGATCATATACACGTCAGAGGAATACATTACTGCTTCACTGTATATTATAAATTCTGTTCATTATCCTCATTTAGGATTTTCTATTTAGCTCGAGCTTTAATGGCATATAGAATGTCTTAAAAAAGCTTGAGTTATGCGTTCCGCACGTTGGACTATGCTAGTTTTATTGCTGGCTTGCAAAATTGACCATTTAAATTAAATTGCCGAATGTAACGTTTTACAAATCTTGTGCGAGCGATATTTGTGATTCAACATTGTTAATTTTTTGCAAAAACAATTAACAGATAATTATGTTACATTCGCGGTGTATAATAGTTTATAAAAGTTAGATACGCTAGTGCATTTCGTAATCTCGCAGATTTTTACCTTATGCACATACATTACCATAATTCGAAACTAGGATGCAAAAATTACAAAATGTTTGCTACTATGAGCAAACTGAATAATGTAATAAAATTTTTTGTTAATACGTCAATGACCTATGTTTTACATTGTATAAAAGGTAAAATGTTTAATAGTAAAAAACCACAAAGATACATTGATAGATAGGTTTAGATAATATCAAAATTAGTACTGGAAAAAGAAAATAAAAATAAAAATGCATGTGAAACAGTACGGTTTTATGGCTTCATTTATCATAGAAAACAATGTTGTATGAATGTCCACCTCACTCGCTATTGTGGTTCTGGAAATACTAAATACTGGGTTACACACTAGACATTGTCGTGTTTTCGTGTATACGACTTTTTAAAAGCTTCCGTCGTTTAACGTACACAGTTTTGCTTCATAAAATTTCTCATAGGTCGTAAAATTTTCTTTTTTAATGTCGTTTTAGGAATACTTTGATGTATCCGAATCTTATAATTAAATATGTGCTGATTATTACTGTTGTTGGTTTTACATTTGTTAAAAAACAATCAGAACTAATTAGTTTTTGAAATTAATTCGCTTGTATAACTTTACGCTGGGTTTAATTATTTTTTACCTTTCTTGGGGCGCATCAAATCAAACCATTTAAGATATCCACCTGCCTAGTGGACACTAGAAAAAGTGATGAAAATGCAAGAACCGTGGTGGATCACCGCTTGACAGTACAAAAATTTCATATTAATGTGCAGCTGCTTAATTTTCTGCGATTACGCAGAATGTTATTAATCGTTACTACCTGCAGTGTCGATGTCCCGATATCCTTTCTTTTTATCGAAAACTTTAATATCGATTGTATCAAACAAGCAATAATACTAGAAATTATAGTCGGTCAGAAGTGTTCAATTACAAAGTAATTTAGAGTTTTAGAAAGAAAGGTATTACACGAAAAAATGATGTTCTTGTTTCTGGTTTTATCCCCTTTCATTACCGAGGGTGGCGAGTTCTCTGTCAACATTATTCCCACAGTTTTGCAACCTTCGGGGTGAGTTTCAGCATATTTTTGTTAATACGCAATTTGTTCAGTATATTGTAAAAGAATGAGATAACTTGGGGCTCTAATGCACAGCGAGAAAGAGGGAGATAAAAAGCCGTTTTGACTCCGGACACGGTTTTTAATTCGTAGCTATGTAAGAAATTGTGTTAGTGTTTGTTATTACGTAATTTTGGAGAATATTGTGTGAGAACAGAACCGAGTGTGTCTGTGACGCAGGGCTTTGCGATGTTACCATCTATTCCTGCTGTGACCACGCCCTCTGTTGCGCGCACAAAGAGGCTTGGGGTTAACATTTGTTTGACGATACTTGTAAGGTGCATGACGAGTTGCTACAGGGTTAATGTTTTCTACTAATTTTGATTTTGTAACGGAACCGTAGTGTTCATGTCAAGCTGGTGTAGACTGAATCATTTAAAAACAAACGAGATGGTACATACAGACAAACTAACATGACAGTTGGTTTTTGCTCCAGTTTTGTCTGTGTTCTTATCAAATTATGTATTTTATTGTATAAACAACCGTTTTCGCGAAAAAACAAGAGCATATTGGCCAGTTTTAATATAATAGTACTGTTTGTAGTTGAGTTTAATACATTATTCGCAGTAGCTTAGTTTATGTGACGACGCTGCAAATTAAAAATATGGGTCTACCTTAAAAACAAATCTATCAATCTCTCAAAAAATATAAAGAATATGTGGAAAACTTTGAATACCAATATTTATAAATCTGCGGACTTGATTTGCATATGTAAGTGCTTTATTTTGTTTAATTTGTAATGAATTCTGGTGTCTTTGTCTTATCATGTGCAGCAACTGGTGTTCAAGATTTAAAATATATAACAGCGAAAATGTTAATGACTTAATGATTAACTATTTTGGAAATCAGAAAGAAAGCCGCATGGATTTCATTTATTGAATGGTTAATACATGGTAAACTTTTTTATGTTTAAATTTGTGTCGCTTTTTTGTAGTAAATGTTCACAAACCACCACACCAGTATTGTAATAGTTTAAGGATCTATAAATCTACTAGGAATAAATCTGTATGCGTCTTATGCGTTCGTTGCGCTAAAAACAGCACAGTGAACACTCTCCATGTGGTTACACTAAAAAGCTTGCTGAATTGATTTAACAACATGTTGAGTAAAAGCAAGAAGAGGTAACAAAAAGCTTCTTTGCAGAACATTTTTCTTAAAACTGCATGTGGTATTCGTGTTCCTTTTTTGTAAATATAATATTTAAATATTCCAACTATAACTGTTTTATTAATTTGGTATACGGTAACTAAGCTTTTTGGAGACCCAAGAAATTACACAGAAAACCGTAGTATTCATTAAAGCTAAAAAATTATTCGAAACATACAGAAGCTTTGATTGGTTGAATAATATTACACTGTATTTTAAATTAATACGTCAACTCAATAAATATTTGAGGAACACCCGATTTATTAGCAGTATTGTTTAAAATATCATTTACTTTGTATTAATTTGGAAATTGCAAGCTAGCATTATGTATTAATTAAAAATAACTTCTGTTTAAGATAATGCTTTTATTTACAATGATTATACTTTTAAGTGTTTAACTGTTTCACACGCACGCAGAGTACATCTTAATATATCAGCAAGCTCTGGCGGTGCAAATATTAAAAACATGCTTTAGCTTAATGGTCTCACAGGTGACATATTTTATATTATTTATCCTAAATCATTTAAATTGTTAGCTGCTATTTACCTAGAAAACAGGTGTGCCTGAAAAGTTTCAAGTAGTCGGCCCAAATTTCTGATCAACCATGTATAGCAATCCGGAAATATGAGCATAAGATTAATATTAGATTATAGTGACAAGATTAACGAGTATATAAAAACCAGAAGAAATATTGTTTTTATTCATAAGTTAACTTTTTTTTTAACCGCTCTTTTTCTGCACGGCTCGTGCACAGAAATATTTTTTGCTGTTCTTTTGAATGAAGAATGATGGTAGTAAACTATGCGAACACCGCTTAGCCTAGAGAGATGAAATATTAAGTTTCTTAGCAGTGATAACCCAAAAACATCAATAACTAAATCGTAATAATTTTTAAAGTTGGAGAAAGGTACCACAAGTTTTAGGTCAGGGCACGGGTTTGTGTGTAGTTCTAATGGATTATTTCTGATATGACGATCGTGTCAGATAGCGAATCCAATTATAAGTTTTTCGAATTTCAAAATAATATAATTAGCTTAAATAGTGCATTCATTTAAAATTTTACGATTTAGTACATTTAAAAAAGTTCTAGCGAAGCCGTTTCAGGTTGAAAATAAATATATAAAGAAACCGATCACTGTAATATAATAAGTTTTTGAAACGCATTTATAAATTAATTTCTATTTTCATTTTATGGTAAATTCACCGTGGCAGATTGAATAATAAATTACAAGAAATTGTGTTTCTTCGACAATCTTCAGCAATTTAGGTTCTTTATTTTTATGAGACCGCAGACACTTTAAATCGATTTTCTCAATTTGGTTAAAGTTATGATTTTCAGAACAAAATTAGTTGCTATTAACGTTTGAACATTCATTTTTTTAAAAACCGTTCTTAAGCACTAGTATAAGAAGATATCTATTTATGAAGATTTTAAAGGCTTTAAAGTAAATTTTTGGCCATAATTATTCAACTTTATCTATTTTCCACGACAGGTTTCATATTTTAACACAAACATTTCTCATTTGTTTACTATTAATTTTAGTATTGAATTTAAATTAAATGCTGCCCACACTAACAGTTAAGTAATTATGCGAGGTGACTCTATTAACTTCTTTAAATATTTTAGAAACATCCAGAGATACTAAAATTAAAAAAAAAATTATGCAGATTTTGTACATTTTGAAGTAAGGAGGTGTTGTAAAACAAGATAAAACACGGCTCAGCTATTACAATTTCAAATCAATTTAAAAAAAGTTTAGTTCATTAGAACTATTTTTTTCAAAAGTTTCGTCACCGTAAAACTAAAGCTTATGAGCTTTCTTGTAGAAGTCTAAACAAGAGCAAATAAATAATTTATTAAAAATTCTACATATTTTACTTTAATTAGCACATAAGATAATCGCTTTCAGCTTAGATAATAGACGCTGTTCCTCTGCTGAGCACAAAATGACATTCCGCTGCTGTGGGCGATCCAACTACCTGGATAAATAGCAATCACTCGTCACTTGCCGACTAATGAATGTGCACTTAGCCACTGTAATTGGCAGCTTTATTGCGTTAGCTGCATTACACTTTTTATATATAATACGTTTGTAGTTAACGTAAGTAACCTTAAACGGTTTTATATTTTTATAACAGGTTGCTATATCGAATCAACTTTGTAAGTTTTAAGTATGTAGTTAAATATTTTTCTGAAACTGGGTAGATCATTACGGTATAGCTTATCGTTAAATTCTGGTCTTTAACTATTAAAATAAATAATTAACAATTTACATTTTATTTGCAATTCAACCCGTTTTAGTATAATAATGCAATAATTTTGGATTATAACATATATTGTGAAGCAAAATTCAAATAAACAAAGATTTCTTTCTTTACAAAAATTTTTTTATGCTTGTTGTTGTTGATACCCACTTTATTTTTTTTTTCGATAAATTAGAATTGAATTTTTTATATTAATGTGTCAAAATGTGTTGGTGGAAATGATTAAATATTAGAATGTTGTAGATTAAGTGTAAACTATTATTGTGGGTTTGTTAACGTCAGTTTAGCAAACTTTACGATTTAAGTCCTCTTTTCAAAACTATTCTTCAATTTCTCGCACATAAATAATAAAACTGAAAATGGTTAATTTTAGAATAACGTTCTAAGTAGGGCTCCAAAAGGAAGGCAATAATTTAAAAATTTTACGGTATAGGATGATTGCGCTATTATTAAAAAGGTAGTAAAGCAAAGCTTTTGAACACATTTTTTTAAACATATAAATTACGGTAAAGGAACGGTAAAGAGCACTTTTAAGCAATACAATTAAAAATAGTTAGGTTGATAATAGTAAATTGGCTCTAGATTAAGAATGGGGCAGTGCAATGTTGTCGACCCTGAGTGCGGATACGTTATGGTCTTTCGTGTAGTTTGTAGTAGCAAGTTTGGGATCTGCAGTAACTGAATTTAATAACTAAAACACATCAGAGGTTTAATACCACACATTAGGTGAATTTCTTTAATAATATTTCTTCACAATAAAACTGCTTACGGTGATCTACTCTTGGTATATTCGTGTACAGACTAGGAAAACTGCAGCACAGGGTAGTACACTTGTGTTATCAAGATATTCAAAATAAGATGAATTCTCCTTTGATATACAATTATAATAGAGAATGTTAATAATTTCCATTTTATATAAATTGGTATTGCCCTGAAACGAAGAGTAGACAGAAGTAAGGGAAGACAATCCTGCTGCTGCAGCCGAGATTCTTCAAGGCGCAAACTAGCAGGAAAAAGCCCGTAAAGGTAAACCAAAAATGTACAGCTGCTGCAGTCGAGATTGCTCTAAGCGCAAACTTGCAGGAGCCAGTGATCCGTAATTCCAGACTGTTAGATAAAAAAAGTTTCCATTTTTAAAGCTCATTCGGCTTTTATAGCCCAAATTGTATAAAACATCTAACTTAAGTTAAGCATCACTTCTGTAGCATGTGGCTTACAACAATAAATTGATACTCTTAATCTTCAACTCATCAAAATTCGATAAATTGTGATTCCAATTCGACGTCTGTTTAGATCCAGAACAAAAAAACAAATTTGAGTACTGTACAACAAAAACATAATTTGAGAACATTTTTGATGAGCCATTCAAAAAAATTCGTTAACTTTAATACGCACTTACAAAAATCTGTTACATGCAGTGTTACTTGAAAACAAGAAATTCCTTAAGATAAGACCAAGTTTACATAATTCAAGAGACCAAACCGTATTTAACAACTTAATTACAAGCCCAAACGGCCATATAGACGAAAATAAATGTTAAGAAGCTTTTACTAGTGAGGGGCTCCTTCTGCTAGGTCCCATATATTTAAGCGTCTATAAGGCGCATATTTGTATGTACAGTGGACTGCTACAGTTTCCAATACAAATAAGACAGTGTATACTATTTGTTTGTGTTATTGGGATATAATCTGCTGCTGGCTATTATTTCGAAAAGAAACTCAGAGGAGGAAGCACGCAGGTCGAGCACCCGGCTATTTATGTCAAAGTCTGACGCTACACTTTCAACAGCTTGCGTAGAGTTGTTGTTAAACCTACAATTTAACACATTACACAATATTGCGTAACAGAAAATAACGCTCAATGCTCTCTTTGTCAGCTGTGTCCATCAAGTATTGTGCCGTGCATAGAAAGTCCCGGGCTCACGTAAATGTCAATACGTCAGCAGCGCGGCACCAGATAACCCAAACATTTCCTTCTCTAACATGCGGTTACATTAACATACTATAAAAAACATAGCGCCAAATAGGCTTTAAATCCAATTGTTTAGCTGATCCTATTTGGTATAGCATATTGTACTGGGTCGGATCGGCCAAACAATGGCATCTAAAGCCCACTTGACGCTATTTTTGGAGCAAATTAGGGCAGACATGCATATCCTTGAAATGTGTTATTAATTATCACCTACAATTATTTTATCATAATCAGGTACTGAATTTTCATTTACAATTAAAAGAAATCAATTTCACATGAGAGTGAGCACCTAACTGAACCTAGCAAACGCAATCACCATTAATAAAGATCAAGGACATACGTTCAAATAACTAGGAATTTATTTATTAAAGCCGGTGTTTTCACATGAGCAATTATACGTAGCATTTTCTTCAGTTAGTTTGAAAAGTTTTAAATTAAATTCGGAAACACTAATGAACAAGGCAAATTTAAAGAAAGAGTTGGTACATTTCTTTTGATGATTATTAATTGACGTTACTCCAGCTGGGGCGGAATGTTCCTCCAAAAGAATAAAAATTAAAGTAATTAGTTAGATTTACAATCACTAAGTACTTGCATATTTTACTATATACAATACAGCTGGATACATTAAGTAGGTGTCTTACATCCGAACACAGCTCATTATTTTTTTTTTTTAAGAAGTAAACAAACAAAGCGTGGGGCGCAGTCCACGGGCATTTGCTATAGAAATCAGACAATGCGTGGCCGCTACTTCTACAATTACTAAGCTTAGCATTTTAGAATGTGGCGTAAAAATTTCAAACGGTCGCAAAATAATATAAACAAATCAAGGTGTTAAAAGGTGGTACGGTACTAGAAGCAAGCATAATAAAATTGCATACTGAGTATATATTGGTAAATTAAATAATATTAAAAATAAATATGAGTTTTCTATTGGCTTTGACCGCCAATAAAATTTGAGAGGTTTATTAAAGCTTCAGTTTTGTAGCGTTGCTGTTCGATACGAGCATTGAAGTCACTGGTGGATTTTACGACTCCCAGGGGTACTCTAACGCGTTCTTTTGAAGGAGCATTAGTAGTAAAGCTCTCAGTTGTTACATAAAAGCTCTCGTGACAAGATAAGTAGCCTCACCAGCAATTCTCTAAAGTAAAGCATGAAAAGTTGTTGTTTCTCGTTTAATTTACCGTTGGACAGTTCGGGATTCTCGCCTTTTCTAACGTTGGAATCCCTGCGGTAGCGATGTTTTTTATAAAATACGAGCCTTCATCAAGTATACCACCGCCTACTGGGCTTATTAACTCCGAAAGAATTACACCGAGTGCTAGTCAAAGTTAAAAGCGTTTTTAGAAAGGAAAACATATAGCGCTGCATCCATCACACCTTGGATTTATCTCTTTGACTCTTCTTACGGTTAATTTATTCTCGGTGCTAATCATAATCACTTATGCTGTATTTTTCAATTAGCTATGACCTGCACGTCTCTTATGTGAACTTGAGTCTTTGCTAATGGCCGGGAACCGAAGCCTTTTATATAAATCACTTTACTCGTATTCAGTCCGCATACAGGCCGTTTAACGCCGCGTCCAAGTGCGTGTTACCGCCTGCTCTGACAAGACACGTACCATCGCGATCAGTCAAACACGGCGGGGAGAGGAAGCAGTCACGTACACAGGACACGAGTCCAGGACACTTACAACAACATGGGTTGACAATGACAGACAATTGACTACATGAGGTCTTGTGTTTTAAAATCGTGCTCATAATTCTACATTTCTGTGATCGCTCACTTTTTTCCCGTGCGAAAGAAAATTATACCTTCAAATTTTATTTTTCTGATGTCATTTTTAAATATAATGTATGGGATATAAATTTTAACTGTGACATCGCTTATTTGTAAATGCGCGTTTCTAAAATTTGCTATATCAATTATATCGTCCCATGCAGATCGGGAATGGACAAACTCGTACAGAAATATAACGTGTTTGGAATTTGAATGAAATCTTTAGGATCTTTACAAGAAATTTTTGTGAATTTTAAATGTTAAGCGAAATTTAATAGTAAAATTTTTCTAAGTCTATCAGTTAATGTCAAGTTTTTCTAAATTAAAATTCCCGGAGATCTGTGGGTTGGTTACCAAATAAAATATAAGAGAAAATAATTCATCAGTCACAACAAAACTTGCAAAAACAGGATAACGTCATGAAAGCGGTGTACAAAATTTGACAGGGCTAAAACATGATACTGTTACTGAGACACCAACAAGCCTACTTGATTATCTGAATTTTACGGTAACTTAAAATTAAATTACAACTTACACATAAAAATCTCTTCATCCGTTATGAATAAAGTATACTTCAAGTATGGCAATGCTAGATGTCCTGAAAACGCCTTTCGAGATTTTAAAGTATGTTATTGCTAGGTTGTGGTACTTCGAATGGGGACTTAAACGCGTCGAATAAAACCTACACCTTTCCACCGCAAAAAAGCAAAAAACTTTTGTATAATATGAAATTAGTTTTCGAAAGAATACCTGAACATTTTTGGACATTTGAAGATATAATCTCTGTTAATCCTACAAAAAGTTTTTGAGTTTCTCAAGCGCGAAGAAACACGTACTGTGTTT
The DNA here is from genome assembly GCA_958336395.1 of Ctenicera cuprea. Taxonomy (NCBI): domain Eukaryota; kingdom Metazoa; phylum Arthropoda; class Insecta; order Coleoptera; family Elateridae; genus Ctenicera; species Ctenicera cuprea. The sequence goes on from OY284491.1 coordinate 28,278,846, forward strand.
TTATGATAAATGGATTAAGCCGACTTGCTTTCCAAGACTAAATTTAGTTAATTACTTACGTTCACACGTGTTATGCACATATGATAGAAGAACCTGTAAAGAATATTTTTTTACGTAATTAAAGTTTTTAATCAACAACGGTGTGCACATTGGAGCACCTTTCAGAAACCTAAATCAAATTTTTGAACGTTACATCGAAATCTTAGACAGTCCAATGTAACGTTACTCATAATACTTTAGCGCAAAATTATGCTATCCACATACATATATAAAAGCTCAAAGAGTTTTCTTCTCCGGTTCCTCCAGCGGCTACCGCTTCACCAATTTGGACCATTTTTTTAAATGAAAGGTCTCTATCCTCAGATGGAACATGAAACATTTTTATATTTTTATTCTACGTCGATTTTTTAATAATAATTATTTTAATTTATAATATATATGAAGTTCGGCTACACGCGCGTCACTTGGGGCGCCATCTGCATTAACCCCGCGTCTCATTATTGGAACTAATGCATCACGTGACTTAGCATTTCGCTGGTTCTGCAACGCTCCGTCTGTCAGTGCATTGTGCGCTGGGGTAACACTAGTTAATTTATTATATTGGGTAATTAATGCGCTTGATTAAGTTTTTAAATTTTAAATATTTTATCGTAGTTTCTTGAAAACTTTTAGGTGAAACTATGAGAAAATTCTTGCCCTCTACAGCAGCTTCCAAAATATTTTTTAAAAGAAGACGTTTTTTGATCTTCTCAGCGTATAATAAAAATTGTAAAATGAAATCGCTTTTCAATTGTGTACAGCAGAAGAATTACAAAAGATACAAAAATCCAGTTTTTGGTGGATGCATTCGGCTTCTCATGTATAAAATACAGATTTTTTTCTATCTGTTTTACCTTTTATTGCCACCAGTTGCACGTTACTAGAGGCCGCATTTTCACGCGTCAATTGTATAAGGCGTAAATTCGTATGCACCGGGGAATAGCAGACGAGTGCAGTTTTCAAGGCGATTAAGAAAAATTAACAAAGCACTTCGCCTGGATTTTTTTGTACTTTAGAAATTGCTGCTTACTATATTTTCTAAAATGTTTTTGTATTAACGTTTTACGAGCTAATAATGATCACGATAACGATTATCGGACAAATATTTGAGATTAGAGAAAACCAAAACCGGAAGGACAAATTTACTCACCAAAAATTTGGCGGAGGAGAATACTTAAACGCCTAAACATTGCTGCACCTAAAAATTAAATTGTAAATCTTATTCTGTCACTCGTGAGCAATTTAGCTTAAACAAAAATTTTTATTGTTACCCGTTTATTAAACAAAGATGCATGATTTTCCGATTTTTCAAAATTCATAGAAGGCAAAATAGCCGACTGGGACCTCAATTTCAATTACAGCTCATTGCTACCTCTATTAGCTTATAACATTTAGAAACATTGTATAATCAGTTTTTGAGCAGAATGTTTTAAAAAAATCACTATTTGAAAATAAAACGTGTAAACAGTTCACGACTAAATGACAGAAGCGCGAACCGCTGACGGTCTTCATTTGTAAGGCAGGCTTAGTGGTGGACGGTTGCATATTCATAAATCCCAGACGAGTCGTCCGATCGGATACGCCGAATGACATTTGGTGTAACTTATTCTATTGCTTAATCTCAAGGACTTTAATCTAATGCGTTCAAAGTTTACACAATCTCCTTTCGTCTGAATAATGCAAATCAGAAACTATACAAATATTATTTGAATCCTGACAAGCATTCATATAAATTATGTACTAGGGAACATTTGCTACGATAATTGTATGGTGCAAACGAAAAATATACACATATTGACGGTCTGCCACTATTAGTGCCTTAGTACTAAATTAGAACGAACTAATATTAAACTGGTGTATCGTAAATCCGTATCCCTTTTTACTGCATCCAAACTCCGGCTACTATAAGTCAAATATGTACGCGTACGTTGTGCTAGGCCAGTACATTTTTTGATGAAAATAAGGTAATTGGCGCTGACCCTTTCTTAGAAAATCGATCGCTGCGGCGGGCGGACGCATATTGAGCCGGGCAGCGGAATTTCGTGGCTAAACAATCGTCAACGCGTGCACTTGCAATACGCATGTAAAACATTTTTTAAGGTATGTACAAGTGAAAGCAATCATCGGACAAACAGATATTGAACCATTACATTTATTTTATGAGTATCGACGAGCAGCGGTAAATTGGAGCAGTCTTTAAAACCATAGTTGACCCAAATATTGGGAACACGCGTTACAATAACACACCAAAAATTACGCTAAATAGTTAACAAACTACGGCTTCAATTCGCGTTCCGCTGCGCTTATTATACTTAATTAGCTTATTTATTATTACTTCAGTTGGTTAAAGCGTAGTGGGAAGATCGTGGGGCTGATCCTCCCCATTGGTTATATTTTTATTCTTCTATTACCAAACTAACCGCGATTTAAGAAAAATAAACTAATACGCGTGGGGCACAGCCCATGGGTTCCGCTAATATTAATTATTTTGCCACCACCAATTGCAGTAACAAAATGCTCCAAGGGCCGAGATAATTGATTTTTAAAATATTTTTTTAGACGATTTGAAATGTAAAATTTAATATTTTAATTTGATTTGGCCCACTCAAAAAATTTAAAAATTACCTGTATATCTTATTAGTTGCATTTCAGTCAGAAATAAAATAAAAAAAGATACTGGAAAGTTTATTTCACATGTTATTAATGTAAAACCATAGTCAGGTACTTTACTTAACATTAAATATTTTCTTGCGGAATGCTTATATATCCTTAGGCATATTCTTAATGTGCCGACTTAGAAATTTCTTCTGATTTTATTCCTAAACGTATCTAAAGTAATTCTATAAAACCATAAACTGCTAATGAAACACTTATGTTTTTATGCTTAATAATGCGCTTAAATTGCCAATCCTAATCCTTCTGGTACTTATCAGGTATTAGAAAGTATTTGTTATAGTTACTGGACACTTTGATGTTGAACAATAGCGATAGTGACCCTCTAGAAGTATTTTACACTAAAAGTCCTTGTAACATTTTTTTTATTATATTAAACGTGCAACGTTAATAACATCAAAATCAATGACGTATTATAATAAATTTGTTAATATAAAATGTCTCGAAAATTATTAACAAAAGAAAAAAGTATATTAGGCATTTTTAATGCAGTGAAAGTAGTTTTTAAATGATTATTACACGAGTCCTAGTAATTTTCTAATAAATTTCAAATTCAATTTATTTTCGCTTTCGATTTGATATAATTTTAAAATAGATGGTTTCGTCTTAGTTTTATTGGTTTAACTCCGAGTCGATCGGAAGTGATTTAATCGGTTAGTGATTCGGTCAGTTCTAATCTGTGCAACAGTCTTACAATTAACATTCACACCCATTTAATTTATACCAATAATTTTCGCTGCATTCGCTTTGGTAATGATAATAATGATGATGGTAGTGGAGAAAGTATGCTGCACTGCTCTGCTAAATTGAATTATTAAATCAGATTGTTTGGCATTTCCAACTACTCAGTTCTGGTTCTTTTTCTTCCTCAATAAATTTTAATAGCATATCAGCAAAGTAAATGTAAATAATAATCTCTGAATTATTAATCGCGAAGGGCTCCAGTGCAACGATCTGTTGAACGTTTTCAATTAGAACCTTGTTAAATTACTCTCGCTAAACGGAGCCACTTTGACGGTGACTGAGACACAGTAGAAAATAGGGGACTCTTAGAGAAGGGAGTGCACCTGGCAGGTCAGCCTCAGGAAGTTATAGATATACTCAGACGCAGGTGAAGGGCTACTCTGATTAATGATGTCACCTGAGTTCTTGTTAACCAGGCCGGACATCGCTCGTGCTATTTGCTTCGCCTTTGAGACGCGTGTAATACTTTTACCTTGCAATTCTTCGCACTGATAACGTGAAGGTGCCATGATTAGCTTTATTTCAACCTACTATTATTGTTCTCGAGTTAAACTTATAATAAAAGCGTAGATCTGTTTCATTTTTGAAATCGAAATGTTTATAAAATTATATTAAACAGTGATTTTTGTTGTGTACATCAAAATCATTTATATTGACGAACACTTAAAATAATAATTGTTTCTAGCAATTGCTTTTAAACCAAATTATTTTACCCATTTTACTGTTTTAAAATTATTTATTAATATGCTGTTGTTGGGTATCTCTATGTCTGTGTAACATTTTATTCTGCCAAAATCTATATACTAAATCCGTAACTGTCTCACCATAACAACACGGCTAGCTCTTCCATCTCGGAAAAATTTATCACTATACGACACCCGTGTAATCTTACAGGTCGGCTCAGTTCATTGTTGTTTTAAATGAAAGTGTACATTTCTATCACTTCTGTTGGTCTAATTTAATTATTTATGGCTTTAGTTTTAAATGGTCGAAAATGTGTATTTATCGCGCTGACAACAAGCAAATGTGTAGCAAATAAATTCTATTTCTGTTGCTACAACACTGTTTACTAGAAACTCTAGATGCATCTATCAACTACACTTTTGCTCACGACGCATTCAGTAACATGTCTTACATCTTGAGGCAGCTTATATATTTGATATTTACATTAAAATTACGTAGGGCGATTAGTCTATGAAGCTCCGCTAAGACACTTATCTGGAACTGATGAGAAGTGATAACTTTTACTGATTGTTTTCCTGCGTATTCTTAAGGAATTTTCTGGTGCTATGGTAGTATTTTTCGGGAAATTTGTTTCCGGGAGATTTAACGAGGAGTTTTCTTTCTTTAACTGTTTTAATGGGTCTGTTTTTTCGGGCTATACTTTCGTTTTTAAGGGCTGTTTCTCCGAGCTTCTTTTTGTTTGTTTCACGGATCTTATTTTTGAAAACAACTTTTATTCATACCGACTCAGCAGAGGAAATACTCGGAGCGGCAAGCGCCAGGTATGAAGGTACCCAAAAACGTCGGGGGCGTAGCCCACGAGTTCTACTAGTTTATAATTATTTGAGCAACACTTGATTTACCTATTTTGCTTATTTCATTGTTTTTTACTATTTACTATATACTAACAAACGCCTGAGAAAACCTAAAAATTGAACATAGAAACCATACTTTATTTCGTAGAAAGTTTTTTATTGGTTAGACTGTTTGTCAAATTTTTACAAATGACAATGTTAAAAAAATTGCATAACGTAATAATTAATTTGCCATATAAAATTCTATTAATGAAGGTTACACGAGTAAAATTTCCATACGATAAAAACCTTATCTGAAAAACTTTTGCTTTAAAAACTTGTTTCGTTATGTAAAATTTGGCTTGTTATTCATGCTCTCATTAAAAGCTCTGTCGGGAAATGCTTCCAATAAATATTCTACAAATTAACATCAAAATTCTGCTACACAAAGCAAGTCGATAAGAATCACAAATATAGATACACAAATATAGATACAACTAAAGATACAATACATATACAGACACAGACAGAGACAGACAGTCACAGATACAGATACTCTGCAGATATCTACATGCAGACATAAATATTGTTTTAATAAAGTATCTACTTATACATACAGCTACAGATATCAAAAAAATGTTTACATTTTATGAAAATACTCACATATTTCTAGTAAAAGTGACAGAATACAAGTTACATAATAATTATTATTATTCTTATTACACATGCATCAAAAATACATTTATTTCTAAAAAATTAAAAAGATATGAGTATTTTATTTTTTAAATTTATTGTATTTAAAGTACTTCAAATAAGTCGTCAGATAGTCTATTTTGCCTTGGCGTTACAATTTGAACCTCTATACTGAAAATTCCTGCCACCCACGCTGATGGTGCTAAAATTCTATTATAGCTTATATAGACTTGGAGAATATCAAGATACTCGAGAAGAAATTTCAGTTTTTTATTTTTAACGGTACTGGAAAAATACTTTTAAAAATATACAGATCCTTATCATCATGTCAAGCTATAAAGTTCCGTAAAAAACTTAAGGCTTAAGGTCACCAATACGGTTTCTGAAAACAATGTTACCGAAAAACCTTCCGCTTCCGATTTTGAATTTTTTCAGAGGATTATTTTTTTTCTGAATTATTTATATAACCCCATATTCCATAGCTCATCGAAATTCGCCCCATCCGTTCCGAAGTTATGAGGCGCAAACACATACCCACACACCTACCCAAAACAGGCTGTTTTTTAAAACGAGGTACCACTACTTTCAAGCGGTCCTAAATATAAATTTGTATCACAATCTCGAAATATAGAATTTTTTTTAAATTACTAAATTAAACTAAAAGGAGAGGAAAGTATAAATTAGATTAATACCACGTAACGAATCCTTTCATAATTTTTAAATTATTTGTTTTATAAGAAAAGTTCGGAATATCAGGGGACCAATAAGTTAAATTTAAATGTAGCACATTATATCTAGTTCTTTAAACAATATTCTATAGTCTATGTATACAAAAATAACCCGATATGAGAAACCACTTCATAAAATTATGACTGAACTGACTTGATGATTAAGATTATATTTTACATTTTTTTATAAAACTTTTTGTTGTCCAATATTTATGATACAGCATTATGCAATTTTTTACTGACAATTTCTTTCCCGAGCACACGTTAGTGCCTATTTTGTACCTAATTTAATATTGTCATATCAAGTTGCTTATGTATGCAACCTACCCCAAATTTAATATTTTTTTTCTAAAAGATCTTTTATTGTAAAAACGGCATAAGCTTTATATTGCAATTGAAATGAAGAAATCATAAATTTCAGCACAAAAAAAACTATTTAACGTTTATGAAATTTTACGAGTTTAAAATTAATTGCTTTTTGATCCAACTTCTTACAACTAATAGTGTCAAATCATAATAACGTACTTAAATATTTATTATACTATAAAATTTTTAAGGCTCTTTAATCTTTAGTTACGGATTTTTTTTGGCTTGTGATAACCATAAATTACATTTATCGCCCCAATATGAGTTTTGTGATAACTTTTTTCAGTTTTATATCTATATACAAAGATATAAAATAGGCGGTGGGTGCCGGTTATTATGCTGTGCATATATTATTCTATAACAACGAATTTTAAATTGGTACTTCAACTTTTAAATAATAAAATTAGATGAAGAGTTACTTTCATCAACAGGAAGAGCAATTTACTTATTACAAAATATTACATGTTGCAAACAAGGCAATTACTTACTTTTAAGTTCCTTTCACGCAGAAATAAAATAAGTAGATGAGAACTATAATGAATCCTATACACCTTCTTTACATATAAATTACCGTACGTCGTAATGTTTAACTGCATACCAAGAAATATAACTTTCATGGAAAGAACACCTTGAGAAACCATAAATTTACTTGTAAAACTGAATTAGATTAATACTGCATAATTACATGTGCACAGAGAGGAAAATACTGTGAACGAAAAACATCATGCAGGAAACAGAAGGTTTTAGTTTAAATTGACTCTAAATTTAGAATTTATTTTCAATATCTGATAAATGAATTTATATTAAATTACCCCTATTTGCTATAATCGTCAAGAATTTTGTAAAAATATTAAAAATTGAAGAATCTACTTTTTTGAAAGATGTTGTTACAAAATACCTTGCAAGTTGCAGCTTTACCAAGTCATTATAAATAGAATCCCACTTAAAACTCTAGTTTTAACTTTGTTAAATTAACTAACTCGGCTAGTTCAGCTGCCCCTCTTTAACTTTTTTCTTGCAATTATTTTACAGCGTAAAACATTCCCTAACCAAAAGTGCATCTTTCTTTATCATTACTGTTTAATAACCCGTTTGATCTTCTTCCTTGTTAAGCAAATGGTTGGTGACCAAACTAGAACCCATCTTGTCAAAAAGTTTTAAGCTTGAGAGGTAATTAAGGCATGCCCACAACCATTCAAAGTTGTTTGAATTCGACAGGTTTAGGGTTGCCAGTTTTGAAAAATTACAAAGCGGTACGAATTCCTCCACTTCTTTGTGGTCGAGTGTTAATATTGTATTGACGCATCATACAAATACAAAAAGTTTTATAAGTGAAACAAAACTCTCGAAAGATTTTTTCAGTGTAGGAAAGAATTGATTTCATGAAAATTTTAAACTTCGAGATTTTCATGGAAATACATTTTTTGAACTTAACAGCGATTCATAAAAGTGGCTTGTAATAAATGTCTGCCTTTGTGGGGGTGTGTGCATATGTCTGTATCAGAGGTGGGCAAACGAAGAAATTTTTAGGCCCGACAACTTCGGAAAATAGGCTAGTCCAGCCTAGCCTATTCTTTAGGTACTTGATTTGAGGCTCGGGCCGCCCGGACAATTTCATAAACGGGCTGGGCCGGCGCGACTCGTTTTATAATTATATAAATTGCCTTGGTTAATGAAACCCGGAAAGTTTTTCTCGAAAAATTTGGTTCGGTAAATTCAACCCCGTAAATTTATACCGGAAAATTTGCACGTCAACGCGCGTTTGTCTTTTGACTTTTTTCTTTGGCACGCCGGATTTGTGTTTGTATCGAATCTTCTTCATATTCAGAAAATTAAGAAAAAATAGATTTTAGTGCCTATCAAAGCTTTAGACTAAAAGTACCAATTGGCTTATTTGACGCCGATTTCTGTAGTGTTTGGTAAATTGTAAAACAGCAATTGTTCAAAGAACAATTGTTGGACACTATTTATCTGCAAAACAGTTTTTTGACGCAGCAATAATTGTTCGAAACGACAACGTTTCGGAAAACATTTGTTTGTCAGTAATTTTTCTAAAAGCAGTTATTCGAAAGCAATTGTCAAAAAACAGTTTTTCGGAGCAGCAATTGTTGGAAACTACTATTTTTCAAAACACAATTGTTTGAGAGTAATTTTTCGATAGGAAAATTGTTCAAAAATATTTGTTCGACATCAATTGTTGAAAAATAGTTTTTTGATGCAGCAATTGTTTGAAACAACAATGTTTCGGAAAACATTTATTTGTCAGTAATTTATTTAAAGCAATTATTTGAGAGCAATTGTCAAAAACAGTTTTTCGGAGCAGCAATTGTTGGAAATCACTATTTTTAAAACACAATTGTTTGAAAGTAATTGTTCAAAAAATATTTGTTCGGCATCAATTGTTTGAAAAATAGTTTTTCCACGCAACAATTGTTCGAAACAACAAATTCTTGAAAGACATTATTTAAAATGGATTTGATTGTTTTTAATTTTTCCTAGTTAAATCGTGCCCTAAAACTTTACGTTGGAATTACTAGTGTATCTATTAAATAACATAAATTGTACTTTGTTGCCAAGGAAAAATATAGAAATCAAAAATATTGTAAGTCTAAAACTTGTTTTATTATCTTAAAAAATATCAATATAATTATAGTAGTGTATATAGTATAACATATTTTCGTTTCGTAAAATTGCTACATCGAAAACCTGGCGAAAACTATTTTTTAAACAATTGCTGCCGAAAAATAGTTTTTCGAAAAATCTTGTAGCACAAATATTTTGCAATTTTTATAATTGCTACGTCGAGAAACTATTTTCCGAAATATCGCTTTTGAAAAAATTGCTGCTGAACAAATGTTTTCCAAACCATTGCTGTTTCGAACACTTGCTACGTCGAACAACTATTTTTCGAACAGTTGCTGTCGAAAAATTGTTTCCGAAAAACTGCTGTCGCACAATTGTCTTACGCAAGTTTGTTATTTCGAACAATTGCTAGGCCGAGAAACTATTTTCCGAACAATTGCTTTACGAAAAAATGCTATTAAGTAAATGTTTTTTTAAACAATTGGTACGTCGAAAACTATTTGTTGAACTATTGCAGTCGAAAAATTTTTTTTCCGAAAACTGCTGTCACACAATTATTTTACGAAAAATTGTCATTTCAAACAATTGCTTTTCGAAAAACTGCTGTCGCACAATTATTTTACAAAAAATTAGCATTTCGAACAATTGGTACGTTGAGAAACTATTTTTCGAACAATTACTTCTCGAAAAATTGCTGTCGAACAAATTATTTTTAACAATTGTTTTGAACAATATCTACGTCGATAAACTATTTTTCAAACAATTGCTGTGAAAAAATAGTTTTTAGAAAAACTGCTGTCACACAAATATTTGACGAAAAATTTCGAACAATTTCTACGCCGAGAAACTATATTCCGAAAAACTGCTTTTTGAGAAAGGCCAATATGCGCCTGTATCTTAGATATTTTGTTTTAAATAGAACACCCTACGTGTATTTTAAATGAATTTTTAAGTATTTTCTTTATTAAAGTATCGCGCTTCATTCTATGACAAGCTAAAGTCAATGTAAAACCTTTTTTTGAGATTTTCAAATTACAACGTGCGACATTTTACTAACGACGCGTGATACGAGAAACTAAACAATAAATCAAAATTGTTTGCCTAAATCTGAACGTCTGGCAACCCTAGAAGCTGTAACGGGTGAAAGACTCGAAATGTTAGTTTAAAAAGACATGTTTAATAGCTACTTTTAATATACAACATTTCAGAATCTTTGTTAAAAGAAATAATCGTAAGAACATCTTTCATACAGCATACAGCATCTTCATAATTAGAGACCAAACCTCGCTATATGCATTTGGTGAATATTTAGTAAATATAGTCTCAGCGTCTTAAATAGCCATTGCGTAAAACAGCCTAAATTCCGATGGTTAAATATAACGCGATAACAATGGCGTTGGTTAAAACCGCTAAAAAATGTACAAGGTATAAAACATCTACAGCAAAACTTCTCTAATGTAAAATTGTATAACAAATAAACTACACGAGAAGAACCAGAGATTAAGACAAGGAACAAATAGTATAATAAATGAGTGATTTGAAGTAAAAGCTAAAAAAGTATTAAATAACTTCAATGTGATAAAGAATTACGTACCAGTCAGTTGGTAAATGAAGAAGGGTTGCTTAAATGTGACTCTATTATCTTTATTTAAAAACATATTCATGTTAAACAAGCAAATATTTAAGTAAACAGGTGAGAAGTACAGAATTTGCTCATAAAAGCGGAATTTACATGAAAATATTTGCATTTTAACCGTAAAAGTTAGGTTTTTGAGATGTTAAACAGTTCTCAATAGCTTGATTGTGTTTAGTGTCGCAGAATTTTGAAAAAACTTAAAAATTCGCGGTCAAAGATTTTCATGACCATTTTAGGTTGTTTTTTTTGTAATATGTTTTAACTAATATTAAATCTAGTATTATTTGTGAATTGAACGTTTTGTTCAAGAATTTTCTTTATTAATTTTCTTATTAGGGTTAGCACATGTTTAATTTGCATTTCATAATGAAAATCAAAGAAAATTTATTTCACTTTTGGATCTTGTTTTTTAATAACTAGAAATCTTTCGACTATTTTCAGGTCAAAATTTGCAAAAAAATGTAGTTTACAAGTTGTTGCGATTGTGAGTTTTGGCACATTCAGTTTGTTTAAATATGTGTAATTATTAAGCTGTTTAAAAACGTAAATGGTTTAGTTTAATGGATGTTAGAATAATAAACATTTGTATTCCAAAGACGCAGCTCGAAGTTTAAATGTTCATTTTTCTCTACAACTGCCAATTAGTTACCTACTCTTACAGAATAACATATGAGGATATTCTGTGCTTTTAGAATATCTGTAAAGTCTCGTAAAACGTCTATAATTAATGGATATTTTAAATCCGGTATAGATACTCATGTTGAGATATTTTCTGTCGGCGTATTAGACACATGTTAAATTTATATATATAGTTTTACAGGTTCACCTACATATTTCGCATGTTCCAGCTTCTCGAAAATAACTGCTAACGGCTAGAATATCAAATACCTGTACATATATAGGAAATTGGAACTTGTGGCTATAAAATCATAAACATCAGTCTAGCATTAGCCGATAGAAATTTGAATGTGTTAGCAGTGTAGTGACCTCCAATTTACTAGACGATCAATATGGATTAGACATAAAACCATCATATAACCGATCAGCGAAATAAGCGGCAGGAAAATGGAAAAATGACCACAACCATCAACCAGAACCGCTGATGATTTGCTCTTGCTCACGAGCGATCGTGGTTCGCGTGTTGTTATTTCTTTCAACATGTTCTTATGGCACGTGCAAGTCACTACATCTAGACTACTGTTATTTAAAGCGCAATAACGATTGCACCGAGAAAAATTGGCGTGTAGCTATGATTACAAAAAGCTTTTAAGGATCGAGCAACGTTTTTTATAGTTTTTAAATGCTTCTGGTACCACGAAACTTAACACCTTATTGATTTACAACCTTTGTGTATAGAAAGTGGCATTTAGATTACTATTATTATTATCCGACAGAGAATTTCAATTTAAATTTCGCTGGCTGTTAACGAGCTGTAAATAATAAGAAATAATGGTTTGCACTCTGTTTTGTTTATGGAAGTTTACCAAATGCCGAAATTTATTTGTTTTCACATTCTGTTTTAGAACCGTAGATAAATCTAATAACTTCTCAGATTAATATTGCTAAATTTACAGTTATTGGTGCTGAAGCAATTTCTATACGGATGTGTATATATACATGTTTGTTATTAATTGAAGCAATTTTGTTGGATAAGATAATAGCTGTAACAACATGTTCGGATGTTGCTGGCGGTCCGAGGAAGCGGTAAATAGCGCTTACGTAATCAGCTGGATAATGTAGCAAAAAACTGAAGACGTGGTAAACACAGGAAATTTTCAGTTAAGAACACTATTATAAGAGATGAATTATTACATGATGCTAATACAAAAAACAAGGACAAAAACGAAATTTGTATATCGAAATTTCATGAAAATATATGATTATGTTGGTAATTACTAGGACAACCAAACATATGCTAAGGCACATTTTTGCATATTACACACATAAATGCATATATTTGCATTTTCAGATTTATAAGACTTTTTCAGAATAAGAGCATATTTTTTTTGCATTGGCCTATTTTAGCATATTTCTCCTTATTTAGATTCACTATTTCTTCTGCAATTAAAATTTAAATTTTCTTTTTTTAATCAATATTGTGTGTTCGAGGTCACACTTAAACCAATATTATCCTAAGCCTAACCATTAGGCTGATTGGGCTATAGCTCTAAGGTACTGGACCCAATAGGGCGCCGGGCCAAAAATATATTGTTTTAAATAGTTATTATTTGCTAATATTTCTTTCTAATATGACATTAAATAAAAATTTCATTCTAGCTATATATTTTGCAATTTCTTACAATAATAATAATTATAACAATAAGTGAATCACAAATATGTTGCTGCGCCCATAGCTAGGCATATCCCGCTAGTATCACTATCCCTCTACCAGGTCGGTACACAAAACACATCTGGTCTGGTTATAAGACAGCGTGAATGAGCCTACTCTGAGTGCGCATGTGTGTATAAATTAAGTAGAAAGTGTCCGTTAGTGTTCGAGAAGGATACGAGCCGCTTCATATTGCCCTTCTTCAAACTCATGTACGAACATGTACTGTAGCAGTTGTGTGAACTAGTGAAGGCTTGTCTGAATGTTACGGGGTCCGGAAAAAACAACCCTGGAGGAAACAAATCCCCGAAAAAACATCCTCGGGAAAATAATCTCAGGAAGAAAAATCCCTTGGAAAAATCCCTTGGAAAAACTTGGTTCCCGTTCTCTGGAAAAAACAGCTTCTTTACAGTTTTCATTTATACAAAAATTCTTCTGACGTTTCCTCTGAGCTATTTTAGTTCCAAACTTCATCCCGATCTGTGCACTCGTTTTTGAGTAATAATGCATTAAAGTGGAAATTTTCAAAAAAAATACCGGTCGCCATTTTAAAGCTAGAAAGTTAGTAAAACACAGAATTAAATATGACCTACCAAATTTTGTTTTCAGTTTCAAAAAAAATGTTTTCTGGTATAAATACTACCAAAAAAACATGTCTAACTTCCGCTTCCGATTTCGTATTTTTTTAAAACTTTTTTGACTGACATTTTTTATTTTAAATGTTTTGACATTACGAAGTTTATCGAAATCGAACCATTCGTTTGGGAGTTATAATGCGTAACCCACACTCACACATACAAGCCCGCTCATACACCACACCGACTTTTTTAAAAACAACTTCTTTGAGTTCGTAGAAGTCCAAAACATGTACTTTTTTTATCGACAATTTTTTTTTGGTGTTGTTTTCAGGAACTGTTTTCTGAGACTTTTTTGCTGAGTTTTTTTCGGGGCTTTTTTCCTGGGTCGTTTTTCTTTCGGAGCTTTGTTTTCTAGGGTATATTTTTCAAGGGCTTTTATTTCGGAGATATTTTTTCGTAAATTTTTTCCGGTGCTGTTTTTCTAGGGATGTTTTATCCTAAGTTCGAATGTTACAGCTGATGTTAGGGCGTGACAAGTTCTTTGCCCAGGGTCTCAAAATTCCTTAAGACGGCCCTGACTTAAACCTGAATTTTTACTTGAATTGTTTAGTTTTAGTTTTATTAGTGTAAATAACTTGTTTTTGTTTATAAAAAACGAATTTCTTAACTGTCATCATTGAACTAGTCAATAAATATAATTACCAAACAAACATATTTTCAGTTTATTTTACTTCGTCATTTCTTATGGATATTTGCAAATGTTTGAGAAAAAAGTTTTTTTTTTTAAATTTTTATTTAGAGCATATATTTTCAGTTTTATACAGCATATTTAAGATGCTTAAAACCATATTTTTGGTTGCCCTAGTAATTACCTAATATAAACCAAGTACGGCTATGCACTGTTCTTACGTATACACGTGCAGGTGTGTAGTAATGTCGACAAAAATCATCTTAGCAAAATATAAAATATTTTTATTCGCTCTAAATCACTAGGCTATTGCCATATTACTCAAAATTCAAAACCACAGTCGTAAATATTATCAAATTTATAGACATTTTATAGTGATGTATATTAAAAAAAAGGAGAACTATATTAAGGTAATAGAAACGCAGGTTGTAAATTTTCGTATATTTAGGTACCAAACTCAACTTGCACATCTAGTACGTGTGTTTTATGCTCTGAGCTCCACCTGTCGGTGCTGTACGACTGTAAACGTAAAATTTATTATAACGGGTGAAAACTTTCAAAGGCGTTAACATAGAAAAACGCAATTATAGGTTTCTTATAGGTACATATACCGAGAAGAATGGTAATAGTATCAATTGATGGGAAACACTTATTCGTTTTGAATAGTTCTAGATACTATCGATTATTTTTTTCTAGCGCAAAAACGCTATTGGAAATTTCGCATTTTTTGGTTTTCTACAAATATGGGAACCTTTCATTTGATTGTTGTTTCTGAAAATCTCTTATATTTGCGCGAAATTTAGTAAATACGCTCTTTTGCTTTAAAAAAATTGTTAAATATTTCATGTCGATTGATTTGATTATAAAATTACAGTAGGTTTACAGAGGATTTAAAAAATGTAATGTCTCATGTTAACTTTCTATGTGCTGCGTTTTCACCCGTTATATTTTCTCATGCTGACTAACCAAAACTTGCATTTCTATAAATTATTTAGCAATTTGAATTTTTCAAAATTTTTTTGGACATTGCACTTTACTTTTTTATGTGAATACCTATTGATTACAATTGCATTTCGAAATTGCAAAAGATAGATACTTTAAAACACTCCAATTCGTAGTTGTTTTATTTTGAGATTTTAATATAAAACCATAAAGACTATTCAACTTTGTACTTTTTCCAAATTTACACTTTTAATGTCAAAATTGGGCACCAGAGTTGCCGAGTGGTTAGGGCACTAGGTTGCTACGAGGAAGGTCTCAGGCTCGAGACTGGCTGCCTGGTGGGCTGCCTACCACGTCCCTTTTTTAAAACTAGGAATCAAGTCCTTGAGGAAAGTAAGGCAGACGTCTATCGGAAGCGATGATCGGTGGTACTGACCCACCAAATTTCAGGCTAAACTCCGCAATAGAGTGTAGTGCCTTCGATTTCGTTTCCAGTGACAGAATTAAAACTGTTGAATATTTATAATTTTTGATTTTAAAATTTATTCTTGCATCTAGATATTAAATCCGGAACTGTCTCGATCTTTTGCTGCTGCTACCTCTCATCAGCCTTATTTTCAAACAAATCACTGTGGACTATAGATGCGTGAAGCGTAGCCCACGGATTCGTCTAGTTTATATTAAATTTCAAAGAAATTAATTTAAAACAGTAAACAACCAAACAATAACAAAAGAAGAAAATATCAACCAGATAACGAGTGAATTTATCACATTAAAATTTTGTACGGTGGAGTACGGGGAACCTACAGTTTACCGTCGAACCCGAACGACTAAATACCAGAGAAGGTTTAAGGCATTAGAACCCCACGGCTGCCAACACTGGATTGGGGAATGTCCGTGGCGGGTTGCGGCATAGATTTTTATTGCTGCATGACTTCGGTGGGGAATCGAACCCAGACCTTTAGCGTTAGAGGCTAAGCGCCCATCCTATAAGCTATCGCCACTCATGCATAGGTCATTGGTTAAAAATATTAAAATTTTCATTAATTTTCTGAAATTCCAAGTGTTTGGTAGTTTTATCTGATAATTTCGATTGTGTTCCGTGCGAAGCACAAGCGCACATTTCCAAGGGCAACAATCTTGGGTGTTAAACGTAATCAAAATTATCTGAAAGAATTGTAAGTAAGGAAGAATCTTTATCGATTATTACAACGAATTTTACTATGTTAATGGAATAATACAAAATTACAACAACTATTTGCACTAGTGCAAATTATCGTTGTAATTCTAATTTCATTGGTAAAAAACATCAAACCCGAGCGATGTGATTTTTTCTTAGAGAGTTTATTTACCTCTATTTTGTGAGCTTATAGTATTATCAAATTTAGAGGAAATGTTATTTAAAAATGTTTTATCTTTTAGTATTCCTAATGTTTGTGTATTAAATCTTTTTACAAATTTTCGGAAGACAATGTTAAATATTTTATTTTGATTAACGAATAATCAATAGGTACCTAAAAAAAGGAAGATGAGTTTAATTCAATGACGAGTAACAAAGCGCCAGTGCAGTACTAAAAACTATTTCATGAAGAGGTTTTTATTATTCTCTACAAAACCTTCTAATTACCATAACAAATTGCCTAACTTCCAGTACTAAAACCTGACAATAATAGTCGTTCCTATACTTTTAATGACATTATTCATGGGTGACACTAAAGCTGGACACGAAAATCCTCTCAGAGATCCGTTACAGTAATCAAGGACCACTTACGAGATTAATATGGTTGATTGTTTTAAATAATAATTTGTTGTATTAAGTTTCCTTTCCATTTGTACGGTTTATTCCGTGATTTATTGACGACATATTGTGACATGTAGCACCCTATTAATCTTTTTTAATGTATTTATTAATTCTAGTAGCATAACGCAAGGATTGTTCTTGGATTAGGCGTGTGAAGCGTTGAATTAAATAAATAAAACAAGTTTTCAGATTATAATTAGCAACATAAAATCATAAATCTTCGGCCTACCAAAGGCTTCGTGGGATCTTTCAATATCATAAACTTTTTAAATGTTCATGAGATTTTTAGGAATTTTAACGCATTTATCCAAGCTGAAAATACTTTATTTGACGACGAAGCATTTGTTGCAAGTTAGTTACATTTAATTTTCAGGTAATAAAACGTGCAATTTATCTGATAATAATAATGTTGTGCTTCCAACTGTTTTATCTCAAGTTGTAAAAGATAATGAACCCATCATAGCTTTATTAAAAAACTTTTATGTCTGAAAGTTAAATAGGTGCACATTTTTCTTATGTCGCTAATTAGACGATAAAAAATTAAGTTCGTGCTTGCAAAATTTGTATTTTAAGATGCAGTTACACAAGCATAACAATAACATATGACCACCCCGTAGCTAAGTTTTTTTCTCCCTTCCATGCGGAATGTATGTGAGCTTTATAAGTACACATTAATTATTTATTCGTGTTTTGTAGATAAGAATTAGGTATAATCCGTAGATTGATGAATATGAAGAAATGCAGCATTGACATATTTATAATTTGCGTATGTTTCTATTTGAAAAAAAAAATTTTTCTTATGTCAACTATACTTCCTTTGCTTTATATGGTGCTACAGTCCTTGTAAAACCGTGGCCTTTTCTTCTTCACTTTCTTACGCTCAGTTTCTTAAAGTCTTCTTCAATGTCCTCTAGCAATCATTTTCTTGGCCAGCCTCTTCTCCACCTGTCTTTTGGTTTACCGTCCATTATAGCCTTTGGCATTCTGTCTTGATTCATCCTGACCACGTGTTCAATCCATATTAGTCGTTGCCTTTTTATTGTTGCTACGATGTCCTTTTCGTTGTATATTCTCTTCAATTTATCATTGGTTCTTATTCTCCATACGTTTCCTTCTTAAACCGACACATAAATGTGTCTTTCGAAAACGTTTAGTTTGTCTTCGTCTTCTTTTTGTAGTACCCAGGTTTCTGCTGCATATGTTACTGTTGGCTTCACAATTGTCTTGTAGATTCTCAATTTTGCTTTTCTTTCCATATATCTTGATTTAAAGTCGTCTTGTAAGGCCCAGAAGTTTTTGTTGCCTAGTGATATTCTTGCTTCTATTTCTTTTTCTGTCTTATTTAAATTAATTAATATGCTTCCTAAGTATTTCGAACTTGTTACTTCTTTAAGGATTTTGTTTTCTATTGTTATTAGCCTCACTTATCTTTTTTGTTCTGTTTTAAACATCTGCATATACTTTTTTTTTGTTTACGTTAACTTTAAGTCTTGATTTTGTAGCTTCATTTTCTAGTTGTAGATATGCCGTTGATAATGCTTTTTTATTTTGTGCTAGTATTACTACGCTAGGTATGCTAGGTATGTTAAGTACTGGATGCTTCTGTTATAAATTGTGCCGCCTAAATTTATATTTATTTTTCGAGCAGCTTTATCTAAGACCAAGTTAAACAAATGTGGTGTCCAGAAGTTTTTCTATATTAGTCCTTGATTTGTTGTAAATCTTTCTGTCAAGCTTTCCCTCAATTTTCATTTTGCTCTTAGTTTCTTCCATCGTGATTGTGTGATGAATTCTTTCACAGTTTCCCATAAGTACTTTCTTTAAACTGCGTCCTAGCCATTTTTGAAATCTACGTAAAATTGGTAAACATCTGTATTGTACTCATAGCTATTTTCCATGATCTTTTTGGTGATGTGGATGTGGTCAGTTGTGGAACGGTTTTCTCTGAACTCTGTCTAATTTACTTATATTGTCTCTGTGATTGGTTTCATTCTTCTTGCTACGATTGACGACAGCACTTTGTAAGTTACATTCAGTAGCGACAAGTTTCTATAGTTTTCGCTTTGTTGTTTATCACCTTTTGTATGTATCGGACATAATACGGTGCATTTTCACTTTTTTAATAATTCGGCTATTTCTTCTGTCAGTTAATTTTTTCATAATATTTCTGCTGCTATTCCATCTTGTCTAGCTGACTTATAGTTTTTTAATCTTTTTATTGTCATCCTTACTTCCTTTATCTTAGGGGATTCTAAATCTATTTCTTCGTTCTCTATCTCCTATTCTAAATCGCTATTCTTCATTCCCTTCTTTCTCTATTTTCTTTATTTAATTTATATTCTTTATTATTATAATCTTCTTTTTCGTTAAGCATCTTCTTAAAGTGTTCCACCCATCTTTCTTGTATTGCAGTTTTTTCTCCTAAATCCAATCTACAAAGTAGAATATTTTTCGCCTCATTTTGAATAAACCGGGTCGGTGATATACTTTGTAATTAGTGTGATATAGACTACTTTGATATATTACATTATTATTATTGTTTACATTATCATTATTTTACATGTGTCGTTAAAACCCTTTCTAACCATGTTTCAACTTATCTATGTAATTGTTATTGTAATGATGCCTCCAATGCTTGTATTATACAGCCGCATGGAATAAAGCTTATTCTATTCTATTCTATTAATTATTCTAATAATCGAGTTCATGCCGATCTGACATGTTATGTTTGAATAAATACGCATTAAAGTTTGATTAAGAAAAACATTTTGTGTTCCCATAAGTCCAAAACATATATTCCCATCAAAAACTCAGAACGAAGAAATTTTGCTGTCACAATACATTTCCGTACATTGGAAGTATATGCAAGTAAAAATAAGAAAGAAAGTTTTTTTGTGGAAATTTAGATAATTTAAACAAATCTTAATTTTACTTAAATATGTGGTTAGTGAAGTGATGGTTTTACTACGTAAAAGGATAAATCTATACGGACACCTGTAAAGGCATAATTAATAACACCAATCACGAGCAGTCATTTTTAGGAACGCACCCCATAGATCACGGTTAACTAAGCATGACCCAAGACTCACTACGCTCACCGGGGCATGTAAACGGGCAAAGCTTACAGATTTAACCAGCTGTTAAGTTAACGTGATTGTCGGTTATGGTATGTTAACTCAAATCACAATTTTTACGGTCCTGATAACTAATGGCTTTAATTAGAGCTTCGTCATACTAATTACTGATATGTTAACAGATTGTTTTATAAATGAACATTAATATCGCGATCTTTTGATGCTCGCTGTTTAAGAAACAAAATGCAGTTTATGTACTACATGTTCGAATCAAACCGGCATCAAAATTCGTTATTGCCATTGTCTGGTACACCAAACCTGTGTTACATTTTGATTAGCTTTTTCGTTTCTTTTATGCCATTCTCGACTTTGTAGTGTACCGAACCCCCTGCAGTGCGTAGTTTTTAGCTGTCTTGTAGACTACGGACTTCTTTGGATTCTGTACGGCTCTGATTACCAGATACACTCAATTCTTAAATAACTACTAGTTTTACCGAAATCTAAAAAATATATGGCTCTTCTTCGGCCTAAATTTAACATTTCGCATGGGAAAACTTTATAAAATGTTAATGAGTTGGTTTGTTTATTTATAAAGATATGATCAGTGTAATAAAATATTAAACAAGCTAGTTTATAGTTGTAATTTTTTGTACATTAAAAAAAGATACAAACTTTTGATAAATTAGTAAAAGGGCATTTAAAAGGCAAGGATTTAACTACACACGATAAAATAGTACATAGAAACTACATGACCGTTTCTTTTTTGAATGAAACAAAGTGGGTTCGTTTTGCTAATTTCAATATTAGTCTTATACACCGTTTCCCAGAAAACTTAAACTATGAGAAATTATATTTTACCAGAATAATGCGGCTAAGAATTTAAACTGTAGTATTGTTAATGAGTATCTGTATATAAAATACTTAATTACTTTAACAATACATATTTATTTATTTTAACTAAATAATAAATCCAAATCCACATCCACCAAAACTATACGGTTTATTAAAAATACACAAACCCAACATGCCCATTAAGGTTAAAATAAATAAATACTGTTGAAGTAATTACGTATTTTATCTACAGATACTCATTAAATATGGACTTTAACGAAGTAAAGCTGGAATTTATAAATAATGTAGTATTGTTGTTAGTGCCGTTTAGTCAAATAATAATAATAATAATTTTTGCATTTAAAATTAGGAAAACATTTTTTTTTCAATTTTCTTTGTTTCATATTCATTTTTCATATAAGTTCTACAATCAAACAGTAAAAAAACGATTTGTACAGTAAATTATAAAATACTTCAGGCAATGAAATAATTATATTTATACCTATTTCATTGTTATAACTGTTATATGGTATAAACTGTTTTAAAATTATATAAATAACAAAATAAATTTAAAAACTAAGTTTTTCACACTCAGGATTAGAACCCGAGACTTCTGCATAGAAGCATCAGCATAAACTACGTCGTTACAAAGTCATTATTATATGCTGTTGTTACTCTAAGATTAAAAAGACACTGAAAAACGGTGTATAATACAGGTGCCTTAGCAATATTGGGTACTCCGCTTCGCTCTTAACTGTAAGGGTTACAAAAAAACTAAAATTATTGTATACTTTTGGGTTTATATTTTAGTGATTATTTGACAATAACGAGTGGCTTACCGAGAAAAACGGCATGTAATATTCATTTTCTTTTTGTCGAAACATTTTTTGTGTAACTTTACATTATTTTTTACAAGGGCGGATAGAGAAACAGAGCGTAATTTCAAAAAAGTCCAACATATACACGGTGGTATTTAAAAAAAAACATTCATTACATGTCGTTTTTTTAATTCCTTTCCAAAGAAACCCTAATATGTAGACGTAAACGTAAACAACAACTTTCATTTAATTATCTTTGCAACTTTGACAGATTAGGAATTACATGGAATGGCCGCTACAACTAAAACACCCTGCAGAATATATGTTTCTACAGAAATTATTTATATCAAAATGCAAATTTAAATATTGCAGCACAATGGCCACATTTGTCACAATGCAATAGCCATAGGGTAATATACACTTGTAACGCTCTAAGCCAATTTTTTTCGTTCTTTTGTTCCTCTGTTATTAATATAAAAAAAACATAAATTGAAAAAATTGTACGGCAAGTATATTAAATTGAACTTTTAACAAATTTATATTTATTTTGACATTTTAATTTAGAACTAGCATGGAATAATATTGGCCAAAAAAACCTTCCAATGTTTAAAAAATAAAATTGCAACCGAATTGTAAAATTAAACACAACGAAGCAGTTTTTTAAGAGCAATCAAATTTTTTATAAAGATTTCTTGGGATTAAATAAAACCAAAAACGGAAAACAAATTCGTTCGTCAACAATTGGGTGGAAGGGGAGAAAACAAACGCCCTTGAATATCTTATTCTACTCTGACCCGTAAGTAATTTAGTTTAATCGGAAATTTCTTATCGTTCCACATTATTAAGTGAAAGGCCATACATTTTTGATTATTAAAAAATTCATAGAAGACGCCAGAAAACAATGAGCGGACTAGGACACGAACTAAATAAAAGCTCATTTCTAGCTCTATTAGCTTACAGAAGTAAAAGAAAATCGTTTTGCTAGTTTATAAGCAAAAATTTTTAAATGTCAAAAACTTAAAATTTTTTACATTTTACAATTTTAGAAGTTTAAAATGTGATGGCAACCTTGGGTATCTCTAAGACATTTAAAACATCAAATTTTATCTTGATCTGGAAGCTTCTTAAGATAAATCAAATCGTAGCTAATATTTAACTCTATAAGTCGTAAAATTTAAAAAATCGTGCTCCAGTTCTTGGGCAATATGTTTTTGAAAATTTCCAAAACTTTGCACCTAATTTTCATATAACAGTTATAATTTGTACAAAAATGCTTTTCAATATAAACATTGTGTCCTACACACTAGAGCTACCAGAATCCTAAATTTTATCCCGATTTTGAAAGTGATTTGTGAGTAATAAGGCATTAAAGTCGAAGTTTTCCATGAATCGTATGCCGCCAATTTAAAGCTATAAAGTTCGGAAAAGCGTTGAATATTTCCTGAAGGCTTCTACCAGATTCGTGTTTAAATTTAAAAAAATCGGTTTTAGGTTCCTGTGGGTCCAAGACATGCATTTACGTCAAAATAAGTATACGAATCGAAAAAAAAAAAGAAGTTTGATAAAGCTGAATTAGGCAACGCTTCGTTACAAAGTTAGTCTTCGAAAAACGTAATTGACTTTAATAGGCAACTTTTTTATTGCTTTGATGTTTATAACTTATTCACAAAAATTTACTAATTCTTTTTCCATTTTAAAAATACATTCACACTCTTCTTATAGTTTTTGATTTGCTATATGTTCTCATAATATTTACCATGATTACGGTAACAGTCTGTATACTACAACTCAAACTCATCGATCCCGGCGATTCAGGAAATTATTTAATGCTGCATTTTCCTAATTATTATACCGAAATAAAAAGAATTGTATCAATGGTACTTAGTTAGACTTACATGCGGCAAAACAAAATTTTCCGTGATCCTCAATTTTTTTGGCGTACTCAATACGGTACGTGTACCCTAGTTTAACAAACATTGCAAAGAAGGAAGATCTTTCGCTTACTAAGAAATCGAATTTTTTACTTTAAGTTCAGCATTTAAGCTTATCAAAGTACACAACTTAGGAAAATTGAATCACCTACCGGTATTTCCTTTTTAAGGAAAATAGAGCGGTTAGTTGTTAATATCTACCATTAACACAAATCACATGATTCTGGTTCAGTGTTTACAGTCCTAATATAGATAGTTTTAACCGGCGTCGATGAGGAAATGATGTATACTATTTATGCTTTCACTATACATGAAGACTTTTAAAAACAAAATTAAGTGTAACTAGTGGAACGCGTGGGCTAAGCCCTCGCTTTTACTGTTTATTTTGTTGGTAGCGTAGCGGGCTACGGGTGGATATCTTAGCCTATATATTCTATATTAAATCCGAATCCCTTTCACCTATCTCAACTTTTAGTGACCGCGCATTCAGTAACATGTCTTATATCTCGGCACAGGTTATATCAGTATATCTTTTTCAATAGATTTGCTACTATTGTCTGTAAGAGAAAAACGCGGGGACGTAGCCTACGGGTTGAGCTAGTTTTCTAAATTAATTTGCGATTACAATAATTTTTGTAATCGTAAATGTTAGCGTTTGTTAATTTATTTAAAGCTCCCAATATTTGTGTCAATGAAGTGTGGAATTTTTAAACATGCTCGTCCAATCTTGCAGATGCAATAATGTATACTGTAAGGACCCGCTTAGTTTTAGTATTAGAAGCAAACAGACAGACAGACATTATTTTGTAGGAAAAATATAATGATCGTTTCTGTTCTTGTTATAAGTGTTGAAATGCATTGGCTTAGTTGTTATTATTTTTTATTTGTTTGCCTAATTGTTTTGTCCGCATGAGTAATTATTTGTCCAATTATTGACTTTACTTGGCATATCTTTTCAATCATACTTATATTTGTATTCACACAACTCGCGATAAACAAATGCTGTTTTTAATGAAATTGTAATAATGTTTTGTACGCAATGCTTTTATTATAATAATTGTCTGTTATTAAAAGAAATTATATAAAATGTGCTGTGCGAATAAACTAAACGAAGATGTACGGGCCCGTTGGCGTCGTCGTGTTACGGTGATAAATTTTGTCGAGATGCAAGAGCCTGCCGTCGTGTTATGGTGAATGAATTTTTAAAACCGTCTTCACTTGTATCGCCAAAGCCGTATAGTTATCGTCACTTTGTCCACTGATGTGCCAAAATCAGTAATATTTATTGATAAAGATGGTCACAATGAACATATGCTTAAAATACCTTACTAAGAAAATAAAGTTAAATAATTAAATATACTTTTGAATGGTTATACTTTCGGAGTTACAAAATTTACAGATTTTCACTGGAAACATAAAGAATTAATAAGTGCGACAAAGAAAGTAACATATTGAGCAGGCCAAGTAGGGATTTCCGTTATAAATAGATACAGATACTCTTAAAATAATTTAAAAACTTTACGTACTTATTTTAAATTCTTAAATATCCATGCATAAGTGAATCCCTAGTTGGTCTGTCCTTTATCTCCTTTTATTGTTGCACTCCTTAGTTGCCTGTTTCCAGTAGAATAATGACAATCGATGTAAGTAATAGCAAGATCAATCAAGCTAAGTTTTAAATCAATGGTTGCAAAACTAAATATAATTTTTAATTGTTTTAGCAAGTTGAGGCATTGTAGCATCTTCAACATAGTTAGTGTTGTATCTTCACAACGAATTATTTTCAGGCAAATCTGCATCTGGATTTTTAATAGAGATGCACTGAACGTTCAGTGAGTCGCATAATCGGTCGAATATTCGGTCATTTTTTAAAGTTTGGCGAATATTCGGATAAGTCGAAAATTTTTTTGAGTGAACCGAATATTTTGTGGTATATTTACGATTAAAATATATTAAAAAAACCTTATGAAAGTTACGTTCGATACATCTCTAATTTTTAACAGCTTTTATTTACAAATTTGTTTCAAGTAATATTCAGCAATTGTGTTCGATATTTTCAAAATACCCACCGTAATATTGAAACGTTTATGAACACATAGACCATGAAGAAACATTTATCTTATGACATATTGTAGGTGTAATAACATAGCGTAAAGTGGACACCTTTATAAGTACTAACATTGTAATGCTTTTTAGAAAAATATAGATTATTTTATTAACGACAATTTATGATGACTGCTACGGACACCACCTATGACAAGATTGACCATGAAGATATATAAAAATTCGTAACTAACACCTTCCTTTTTATAACGGTTTACGCCCATGTAACTCAATAAAACACTTCTAATACTGCATAAACGAGAAAATCTCTAGTTTCGCTTAGCTACTACAATCGTGACCTCTGAAGGTGTAAATTACAGGTGTAAGTATGTAGATTAATTGCTCGAGCTCTGCCGCATTCGAATCTGTATCACGTAGCGGTAGCTGACCGTACCATACCAACCTTTCTCTATTATGTCCGACAAAAAATATATATATATATATACTATACACTTACTGTCCGTGATTATAGATTACAACTTGTTTTCTTGCCCTACAAATGATAGTCGCATTCTTTTTGGCCATCTAGAAGGACCGCTCGGGCTTTTACAATCAGGACGTACGAAAAAGTAGCCATTGTAAATGCTTCATTTAATTGGATTAAGTGTGCCATAAAAATACTTTCTAAAGATCGCCTGCATAGATCGAACATCCTATGCATTTTTTATGGAATAAGATTGATCACTGAAAAAATCTGAATAATAAAATGAATTAGAGAAACAGTCAATTTCTATTTGTGGAAAAACATTTAAAGGAAACTATCTTTACAGGCAGTAGCTAAAACTTCAAAAAGTTTGCTCTTTATGTGTCGGTAAATCAGTCAAAAATCTTTTCCTCTGCAATCAGTTATATTTATTGCTGGAAATAATGAATCACTTCTGATTTTATCCGCAGAACGTGTTCTATGGCTACTGCATCATTATTGTCGAATTTATGCGAATACTTGACCGGTCCTGGTTCTGTTCAAATTATATCTTCCAGAATCTTAACCACAATCTTTCAGCAATTTACGCATTAAAATCCAAGGTATTAAGAAAATAACTTTAATAACGCAGCTTCTCTACAATCGAGACCAGGTAGCAAGCATTTTTAATACGGATTACGTGACTGAAATTTTCAATATTACGTAGCTGTTTCAGGATAATTAAAGCTTTGCCATAATCTAGCGAAGGACTGTTATTGTATAAAAGCAATTTTTGGACTTGTCCGTTAAAGGTACGTATTCAGGTATTTATGTAATAAGAAAATAAAACGATATCTTTGCCCTGTTATTATTTGAACTGCACGTTTTGCAATTCCTTGTTTATATTGAATACATCTTCAACTTATTTTATAAACGGAAACAAGTTGAAAAGACATAAATCAAGCAGGATATCGAACATAGGAGCAGCGAGACTGAGCTGTCAATTTGTGGAACGTTGTTAAGGATTCATAAACCGCGTTTACTTGTTTATTAATGGCTCGTTGTATTTTTTTAAACGATGGACTTGAGAAGGTTACAAGATGATTAGGTTTGAAGTAAAAATACGTTATATGCAACTACCTGTGCTAGATAGCTAGATAAATGATTATTAACTTGGATCACGATTCTGGTAGCTTCGAACTCAGAACCGGACTTGGGTCTAATAAAATAGAGCAGGTGATTAAAAGAACGTAACCATTGCTAACGTTAACAGCTTGTTTAAGGTTGAAAATTCTAACCAGTCATTATTTAAGGTGAATTAAATTTTTCTAAAATTTAAGTTTGACCAACGTGGGAAAATAAAAAAGCACAACTTTAAGTAATATTTTCGAAACTTTCCATGGATTTGAATACTATAGTAAATTCTGCATCTAATAAAAAACTTCAAAACAATCTTTCTTCTAGAGCTATAAATTAATCGCGCCCTTACAGCGAATTTTGAAGCAGATATTTAAAAATTACAGTCTTGTGTAAACGTTAGGTTCAGAAAGTGAAGTCATCACGATAATTAACACCTTTTCAAGAAGTTACCTCGTTTAAATGCTGGAACTAAGTGGTTCTCATCAATGTATAGAAAACATCATAACTCACGAAGTCGACCTCGAGCAAACGCAATCGTCAATTATGATTGCAAGTTCATTATACAAGTTCAGTAAAACATTTGAGAAAAATTTAAAGAAAACTGAACCATTATTATTGTTTCATCGGCGTTGTTTTATTATTAATTATTATTTTGATGTCATTATTGTGTTTTTTTTCAATGCGCTACAATTGCATCAGTTTATTAAGCCAGAAACTTACTATTTTTGATTGAATTTGAAAACCAAAAATTAGGCGAAATATTTTATCGAACATTAGAAATTGGTCGTGCTAATTCTGCAATTGAACCGACTCGGCTAGTTGAAGCGTAGGCTAGTAACCTGTTAGTCTCTGCCTGCGGGCATGTTTTATTTTATTTAGAAACCGACAAAAAATGTTACGGAAAGAAGAGGATTTTTAGTTTTTTGGAAAAAAATTTCTTAAGATTGAGGAAAACCAAAAACAAAAAAGCAAATTTGTTGGCAAACATTTTGTGTTTGGGGGGGGGGAGAAATTACACCCCGTAAATATTGCTGCACTTAAAACTGAAGTTGTGTACCTTATTCCACTATCACTCATGAGCAATTTAGCTGAAACGAAAGTGTCAATCAAAAATTCATAGCAGGCGTCACATAAATGTTAGAAACTGGAACACGAACCAAATTGTAGCTCATTTGTTGCTTTATAAGCCTACAGAATTACAAAAAAAACATGTTGCTATTATTTTAGCATTTTAAGCAGTATTTTTTTTGTAAACTTTTTAAACTTTGAGAATAATTTTCACTACACAGTTTTAATTTGTACAAAAATTTTTCTGCATGTCAACAATTTGTCTCTACAGAGCTACTATAATACCAAATTTGATCCCAATCTGTGTACTCGTTGTTGAGTAATAAACCGTTAAAACAAATTTTTTAAGTAATCGTCTCTCTTGTGAGTCCTTTGCTGTCGAAAGAACGTGGTGACTTTCTTTACTATGCCTGTGGTGAGCGTGCTTGATGAATCAGCCAGACATAGAGGACCTACTGCTTAACGCAGGCTCCGAACGGCAGAAAGTACAAGCGCTGCTTCTCCAAAGGAAGTTTTCTTGGCAGAATATCTTGCTGGTTTGCCATTGCCTTGCGAGGGAGAACGACCGTTAAAAATCCGATCTTTCGGTACTTGAATTTAAAACCCAGACTCCAAGCATAGCAGTCCAACGCTCTAACCGCTAGCCTCAGCCGCCATATAATCGTACCGGTCGCCATTTTTAAACTAAAAGTTTCGAAAAGAAAAGCGTTGCATTTGCCTAACAAGGGTCTTTATCAGATTACGTTTTTATGAATAAAAAATTTTGTTTTTGAAAACAATGTTACCAAAAAGGCATGTCTAACTTTTTTCAATTTTTATGTTACCACATTCCAAAGTTACTAAAATCGGACCGTCCATTTGGGAGTTATGGCAAGTAACTCATACACCCACCCACCCATAGAAAACATTTGTAGAATTTTTACGTGTTCCTGAAAGTTCAAAACATGGGACAACATATATAATACATTATTGGAGAATTATATTTAACCAATTCGTGGAAAATTTCTAATTTTCCTTCTAGATGACACTTTCGCTTACTTGGCAATGTTAAGTTTTGTGATGTAACAAATCTTTTTCCTTTCCTAAATAATTCTGGTGATTTGGCTGTGGTTTTTCAAATATTTTTATCGCCAAAAAGATTGTTTAATAAAAATAAGGTTTTTATAATTTTTCTCGCTCAGGTTAAAAAATATGGTATGTATTGTCACGAAAAGAGTGATTTGATTTAAAAAGTAATTTTAAATTTCGTTCACACTTTTAAACTGTAAAATTACATTAAAATATCATTTACATATCATGAAAGGTATTTTAAGTGCGTTGAAGCTGTTTTTTAAGTGTATGGTTTATTGATCTCTATACCGCAGATTTTCTTATTGATTCACAGTACATTAAAAGCTATTAGATTTTAAATAATATCACTACTTTGTTAACATAAAATATTTTTTTCCCTCGCCCAAACATCGAAACAAGCAGCTACAAAGCGTTGTGGATGATGCACTTGAACGACTAAACTCCGATATGAAATATTTTTAATTATCAAATTATCACTTTTCCTACTGTGCACATGGCTGCGCACTAATAGCTTGCGCCTGCGTGGACGCGGCCATGCCACTAAATACATTCTAGAGAATATTCCAGGACGTAAACAATAAAAAAATGTAATACATAAGCCACATAGCGTTGTAGTTGTTTTTCCGCTTACTGAGCAATCTCGAAATTTAGGTGTATCGGATCTATTTTTTATATTTATTTTTGTATCAATTTATCGAATATTACTAAACGAAAATTCGTATGAATACTGTGTATTTGCTTAAACGCAATTTCGAACTAATACTATTATGAAATATTATAACAAATACAACAATAAATCCATTACGGTCCTGTGCAGTGTTCCCTACTGCGGTAGCTCATATCGTGAGCACCTCCCAGCATGTTTGTAGCAACCACACCCAGTCCGTGATTATTATAAAATAAAACAGAGCAAAAACCGCTATAACCAAGTGCCTACTGTTGCCTTCAGGGACACCACATCCTAGAAGATGCGTGCTACTCTTACTCTGGCTCCAATTTATGCCCGGTTGTTTTAAATCATGCTTATCTGACGGTACGTTTTCGAAATGAAATTGGTCTGTTAATTTTTTTCGCACGCTTACAATAAGTTCGTTAAGACTTTTTGATTGATGAGATGAATTTTTGGGGTTTAATTTTATCTCAGTCTGGACCACGCGATATGCTTAAGTAATTCTTAATGCGTTTGTGATGAAAATCGAGTTTGATTAGATGAACTTGATTACACTTACTGTTACTTCGAAATTTTAGATGAAAGATAATGTTCATTCATAGCCGCAAGGAAAGATTTATGAAATTTTTATTTCAATGTGAAAAATTGATAATGTCAGTCACTACATAAGGAAACTGCATGTTAAGTCCGAGGTTTACTACAAAACGTGGGCAATTTTGCAAAATAATACTATAAAATATTGCATTTTAATGTGGAACGAATTTTGGTGTCTAATTTTATTCATAACGGAATTCGAACTGTAAATTTTCATATAAAGTTTTTAAAACCGGATTTATTATAATACTAGGAACATTCATTTTTGCTCCAAATAGATAAGCCAACACCAACTCGTCTTTGAGAAATCTGCCGAAATCAGACTACATCTGAGAGTAGACGACTAACGGGCATGTAAATATAAAAAGCTTACAAGCTCATGAATCATGACACCTACAGATTTTATTTGGTTTAACGAGAAGCCACTAGCGTGCTCATTTATTTTATTTCAATACAAGGCATCCTCAAAAGGAGAAGCAGGGTGCAATAACTTAATAAATCAACTCTCATCAATCACACAAAATAGCCTCAATCTTTGTTTAATTGTTTAGATAAAATGGAGGAAATGAACATTATTCTCGACATGGTGTTAATGTAGCCATGAGCATTAAGATACAGTTTTACAATTGCAGCAATATATAAATAAATAAATGGAATGTCTTAGCATCAGTAAAAAACAAACCACTAGTGATTTACTCTAGACTGTTTAAAAATATCAAATAACGACAAGTTTATAAAATATCGACAACAATTAAATAGAAAATATTAGCCAGTGCAATAAAGGGGCCGGGACTGTCGTCATGTCTAAGCAGGAGAGGAAGGGAGACTGGTCTAAGTTAGATAAACATAAATATTGAAAACGTTAAGATACAATCGAGTTAAATTATTTCGTAGTTTTTGTTAAATACTGTAAATTTAACATATTAAAAAAAAATTATGCCTTCTTCAAGTTTATATATATTTATCTAAAAAATTATTTGCCGCTTAGCAGTTTATTAATAAGATTTTAAAAGTTTGTATAAATGGTCACTAAAAAAACATAACATTCAAAAATATTCACAGTGTATAATGAACTCTAACGGCTGATTATAAATTTAAGGTTTTTGGGTTTTGCGAAACCAAATTTTTTAGCTAAAACGTATTAAAATAAAACAAATGCTAACGTTCACAGAGAAAACTAAAGCGAAAAGAGAAAGAATAGTTTGAAAGAAAATTTTTATCCGTGTACGAGTGAGTATACGTATTACATTCAATAAAATAAAATAAATGTGGGTGATTTGTTCCTCAAAACAAAAAAGGGCAAGAAACACTCCCGACGAACAGCTGAAGCAGTAGCGGCTCGTAAGAGAGGCAACGTAGGCGACGCTTTCTATCAAACATTATTATACAACACAGCATATTCTTTTGTTCTAAGACTTACAATATACTACAAAGAAGCGATGTTTTTATAAAGACTGCGAGGTGGCAAAAGTTCAGAAAATACGCGTTCCAGACTGGCACCGTTGTTTTTAAAACAAGATAGTGGCTATGTGAACAAACGAGATAAAACATACAGTTGGGCATATAGAATATTATACGTAAAATATACTTATTATACTTGGTTATTCCGCATGTAGAATATGAAGCTTTTTTTTCTGCATATTCTGCATATAGAATATTTCAGATGAAAAATTAGACAGTTCAAACGTAAATAAACACACATACAACTAAACAAGTGCTCCTCCCTACACCCAACTAAAGTAAATAATACTAGCAACATCCGTGGGCTACGCCTCATACTTTTATTAATGACTTCTTTTAAAATACGCAAACTTTTGAATACAGTGTATACATAAACATCGGTAATGTCAAAAATAATAATAAACAAGCTGTGTCGAGATGTAAGAGTATAGTCTGTCGTCGCCAAAAGTTGAAACAGGGTAAAAACATTCGGATTTAGTATATAGTTTGGTTGCCTAGACGCAAGCTCTTACTTAAATGTTGTAAGAACCCCATGAATCTGCAAATTTGGCCTGACAGAAAATCGGGCTTCCAATAAACCGAACATCTTCTGCAAACCTGAGTTTGCTTATCTGCATTGAAAAGTGTAACGGTCCAATGTACAAAAGAATCTGCGCTTGCGCCTTATATAATAGACGCGTAAATATG
This sequence comes from Ctenicera cuprea, assembly GCA_958336395.1. Taxonomy (NCBI): domain Eukaryota; kingdom Metazoa; phylum Arthropoda; class Insecta; order Coleoptera; family Elateridae; genus Ctenicera; species Ctenicera cuprea. The sequence goes on from OY284491.1 coordinate 28,312,014, forward strand.
TGGTTTCTAGTAGCGGAGGCTTCCTTCCACTAAATGTTGAGACAGGTGGAAGAGATCCGAATTTAATGTACAGATTATTAAATTAAAATTTAGAATCTCAGAACAGTAAACAACTAAAAATCAAAAATAATTGCAACCAGTGCCGGAATTAGGATAAGACGCAACGAATTCAAAAGCGCAATGTTTTTGTATAATTTTTATAGAGCCGACTTTTTTGTTGTTTGATAGCTGCCAACAATTAAAATTTTTTGCAGTAGAGTACGGTCGAATAGAAAATAGGAAAAGCGGCGCGTTGGATAGTCAGACGTCTCATACCTCCACCCCTATACCATGCACACATGTGGTTTTTAATCTATCGTACATATTTAATATGTATTAAGTTCCATTTAACAAACATATTCTACATATTATTCTACATATTCTACGTATTCTAAACACTTTTCTATATGTAATGTAGAAAATAATATTCTCGATGTAAAGTTACAACCCTAAAACGGACAAAACTGCGATAGCAGGTGTTTTTTCACAGCAGCGTAGAATCGAAACGCATTAATTTGTTAAATTATAATATTCATTTAACGCCGCCATATTTTAGACTGCAGTTTTTTTTTTTTTTTCGTTTTGTCGGCAATGTTTGTGTTATATTCTAAATAAACTCTCCAAGGGCAACGAAAGGTTGCATACCAATCCAGCCCAAGCGAATATGACAATATTGGTCAGCTTTAATAAAACAGTACTCACTGGCATAAGGTATAATTTAGTTATTTATAGCTAGTTTAATTTTAGCGGATCGTAAATGTGTATTTAACGCGCTGACAACAAACAAATATATAGCAGAAGACTTCTACCCTTCATGGCTTATATATTGAGATCAGGATTAGGTTCCGCCTACTATTACAAAGTGTTTACTGCCAAGTTATTCAAGACAAAATTGTTTACTACAAATTCCAGCATCTGCAGGAACTACACTTTTACTGACGCATTTATTTCCTACATCACGAGACAGCTTAGATATTTATTATGTTTGTGGGTTCTGATATTTACGTTAAAATCACTTAGGGTGATTGGACTATGAAGCACGCGATATCGGAGGAAATTATATTGACTGTGTCATTACATCTCTGATTTATATGAATAAGAGCGAATTTAATTTTGGAATTATATGCAAATGTCGAAAAACATTATTTAGTGCGTATTAATTAGTTCCAAAAACATTTTAGAAATTTCAGTTAAGGCACTTACCTGAAACTGAGGAGAAGTGATGAGAATTTTTTTTCTTGAGATTTTACGGGAATTTTTCTTTCTTTAAATTTTTTACAGAGCTATTTTCCGGGCTTTTTTCGTCTTTTTTGAGATTGTTTTCCTATAGGCTTCGTTTTGATTTTTTCACGGATTTTACTTCCCGGGGCAACTTTTATTTAGACCGAATCAGCGGAGGAAACAATCGGAGCGGCAAGCGGCGTGTATGAAGGTACCAAAAAAACATCAGAGGCGTCGCAAACGATTTCTGATAATATTTTTTAAGTAGAAAAATAGAACAAACATTTTTCATAACTCCTATAATTTTAATTACCTGCTGATTGACCATTTTTGAATCAGTAAGGAAAACCTGTGGATTTAATTTATAGAAAGCCAGTAAAAGTTCACGAGTCCACAATGAGCTGAAGACGACAAGCCAGATTAACCATCCGCAGGATGAAATGAAAATGTATCCATCATATTATCTTATATTCTGGAGGAAATAAACGGATTATAACTACAATCTGTTAAATACCTGGTTATCTCATTACTACTGCCAGCTAAACCTAAGCTATTCGGTTATTAATCTAACTTTCACCTACCTCTACTTGACCCTATCATCCATCTTCAGTTTTCCCTCATTACATAACTACTGTGCTCATTGGTGTTGGTTTTCGTAAATAATGTGTAAAAGCTAACCTCAAGTTACGCTATAATCGTGGTTATACATATTTCTAACAATTTTCTAAAAGTTATGAGTAATTTCATTTTATGAGCGGAATTAACTTTGCAGCAAAATATCATCTAACTAGTCGAAGACGCTATAAAATTATTCAAGCGTTCACGTGCACTGAAACTTCTCATTTACGTGTAAAACGATAACACAGCAAGAGATTTGTTATTCAGCAACACAAAAAACATTTTACACCTAATTAAACTTGATGCAGTTGCAATAAACAAGAAATTTGCCGAGCACGCGATCTTCCAGTCTTGCCTATAATTAGTGAGGTCCGAAAATTATTATTTCTACGTTAAAAAGAAATCGCAAAAAGTGAACTAGAAAAGGGCACGTGAAGCGGCGTTTACACCACAGCAAAGGATCGGACCATTATAGCATCGCACCGAATGTAAATACCGTCAGACAATGCAGACCCGAATCCGAATAAATCAAGGCCGCTAACAGGACGGGCTGTGATGCCCCTCGACAGCATAATGCGCTGAATAATGGAATACGGATTTAAATTGTATCAGCGGCGACTCCAAAGGCACAATCACAATATACAGTGTTCTGTCATTCATCTTGATTTTGGCCTTCTGTATCAGATTCCTACATATTTTGATCTCTTTGCATGATTCTGTCTTGTCCATAAGGCCAGAACCGTACCGAATTGTTTTATCGCGTTCCTTAAATGATTTTGTTACCAATTATTCTAAACCAAACTAATACTAGTGGCTCGAATTAAAAACGGTAAAAATACAGATTTGAAATGTAATTATTTATGGATTTTTGATTCAGTTCCCATTAAAGAAGTTTTATATTACAGCTGCTTTTAAAAAATAATGTTTACTAATTTGTTATGCGAAACGCCACGTTATACCGGAATGGAATATTTTGTAAATTTTTTATATTTTATATTTATCTCAATGAAATTACTTCTGGGTGCAATTAATATATTTTTAATTTGTAAATGCGGTGGTAATGTGGCGGCTGAAGTAAATTAGAAACTGCATTTTACTTGTTTTATATCAATTTTATGCTCCTTGTATTAAATGTTCAACAACCAATTAAAATTGTCATAAGCAAAGGATATGATACTTATTACTCTTCCTCTTGCTTGTTGGAAAATTACGGTATGTTAATTAAAGTTAGCTTGAAAGTTACCCACCTTTATGCAACACTCATTAAGTGTAGTGAAAAATATATCAATTTAAATTACCTTAATTTAAAAATAAAAACACAACTGTTTTTGTAAAATTATTGTTTCGTCTTGATTAAGGTGCAGAAAAGGCAGATAAAAAGTTTATAATTTTTTTAAAGACTTTATTATGCGTTTGTTATAAATAAAATGCATTGCTTTTAATTTGTTATTAATATGTATCTCTCTGGTAAGGTGCAGGTGATGTCGATGATAGATCACGCCACCTAAATTACAAGATGTTAAAGAACCTTACTTTTAGTTCCTAAACACTGTATAATTGTAATTTCTAGGTAGATTTAAAAATAAATTAAAATAGTAATTATTACTTTTCCTATAAACACTTATTGCTATCTTGACGTTCGTGATTTTATATTAGAAATATTTAAATGAAGATCAGGTAAATCTAATAAGCGACGTTAATTAACTCTTTAAGTGCATGCTTTTCTTGTTTAATGCATTAATGAACTTAATATTTATGTCTGCATTTATGGTAATGATGAATCTAACATGTGTTCAAAAAGGGAGTCAGGTTCGCTGGTATTAAATTTTGTATACAGGTGAGCGTTTTCGAACGTATGAGAACAGGAACGTTGTTGTTTCATAATTTTATGTTTCTGTGTTTTAGTAGCCATTTCATCAATTACGTGAAAAACAATTTTTTTCAATACTTTTTGCGACAATGTAACTTACATTAATTGTTGAAAAATGATTTATACGTTAATGCAGAAAGCATTTCGTAACGGACGTAAACTGGACGAGGTTTGGACATACTTCAGACATAACTGCCTGAAAGAATTTAAAGCAAAATTTACAGAAGCTGCTGTTGACTGCAAGCAGTTTCAACATAATATGATTTAGTGTGTTAAGATGGCAGAAGTCCAATATAAAAATGCTACTATTAACAACTGTAGAGTAATCTTGAAAAATATTCAACTTTATGTTACCATCCATTTTTACCATAAATTTAAGACATGCTCGGATGACTTGAAATATTTTTTATTTTGAAGAAATACTTAAAAATATACTTTTAAAATATTGAAAATTTTTATTTCTTCTGACTTTTTACCGTATTTAACTGTAAATTACATTAAACTGTAGAATTTTATTATGCTAGAAACATTATGCTAAAAATGAAAAAAATATTGCTACATGATTTACTGAAAAGAATTTAGTATTAAAGCAAATTATTGTATAGTTTTTGCGTTTCCATTAAACCAATGTTAATTTGTGTATGCCCTTAAAACAGAAAACGGACACAAACAGTTGAGCACTTTGGTATAGGTGGCTAGAATGAAAGCACGCTCTTTTGGCTGTAACCGTTGCAATCTTGCCAAATTGTAAATTGTTGTGTTAGTATATTAAACGTAAATTTTTGATCGTCGGTTAGAAGTTTTGCCAACACTATTTTGACAACAATATTATTTTAAGGTTGTATTATCAGAAATACAACGTATTGTGAGTATTGTTTTCTTTTGGTACACATCACGTGTTTCAAATTTTTCCAACATTTTTCGGCTATTTGTTCTACAACAAAATATTCTATTTATAAATAAGTTTTGCAAATATGCAAATAAGCAGTTCGAACAAAACCTCGAAACATTTTAGTGGAATGGGTAGAGGGAAGCCCAAAGATCACATTAAAAAAGACTAATAAGTAAAAATATTTTATTTTCTGCATAGTATACAGAGTGAACTATTTTTATATAATGATTTTTATTTGCTGGTTAAAACAAATTTGTAAGACATGCGCTTTTAACAGTGTTTTTACTGGCATGGGAATTTTTGACGCCATGTTCAACTTGGTTCTTATACAAGCATGATCTATACGCCGTGAATAACAATATTCGTTGTCTTCCCCACCTTTAAGCTTTTTCCAAAGACAGGAAGCATCGGTAGGAAACAGGGTAGCGGCCGTCCACCTAAACGTAGTGAAGAAACCGTCGATGCTACTAGAAAAGTTATGGCAAATTAATCTAGCTTTTTATGGCAACATGTCACACAATATTAAAAACCGATCTGCACTTATTACTCTATTACCTGACTGTGGTTCATAAATAACTGCCATTGTTCCACCGCAAAGAGTGCAATTTTATAATTGCTTTTGAAAATAAAACTCTGAGAACTTGGAACGCTGAAAATCTTCATCAGTTTGTTGAGACATCTTTTCACCCTAAAAAGGTTGTGGTTTGGGTATCCCTTAGTGGAAGGAGATTAATCGGGGCTGTTTTCTTTGAAGGTATTAAAATATTTTATAGACCCAAATTTAACTCTCTGTTATGTTCGAGTGTTTTATTGTTCAGTAGTTTTTTAAGCAATTAATAATAAACGCGTGTAAGTAAATGACAGTTTACTTTTATTCAATAATCCTTAGTATTATTGCTTTAATTACTAATTTCTTCAGTATATTTCTGACTTTTCGTAGTTTTAAGGATTTTTCAGGTATTTTATGAAGCATGTGTGAGATATTATTGTAAGCGTTATTCTAGTTTTTGATAACTTTTATAAATCCTAATCTTAAATTTCTTGCATGTTATCTATTTTCAACAGACAAAACTTTTAATTTTTTACATCTATACTTACAAGAAATTTAAATATTTTAGATAATTTAACAGTTGAAAGTCTAAGTATTTAATATTATGTTCAAAAACCTGGAAATATTTGTGTGTTGCATATTTTATACAGTGTAGTTATGTATCCCTTCTCTAAGTGCACGATATCTACAGTATTTTTTTGATTTTGTCAAATTATTAAAAAAGGAAAACTTCTTAAATCTCGCATTATTTGTTGTACTTAAATACAAATACCTTTTTTCTGTAGTTTTTAATCTTGAGAAAAATAATTCCGGAATTGTGAGATTTGTAAATTGACTTCCACGAAAGCCAAACTTGTGTGTGATTATGGTTATATACATGAATGTTGCATCCTGTATCTTCGCGTTTTGTTGTAAAGCTATTTCATAATTAGCGTAAATGTACCTGACAGGTTGACTAGACAAAAAGGACTCGGGCAAAGACACAGGTGTGTGCTATTAGCCTACATCACACATTGTGACAGTCTAAAGGAGGGTAGAAGGAAAACAAGGATACCCCTATATTTATGACGTGACAAAGGAATTACCGTAAAGGGGCAGGATATTACCTGTGATGCGAGATCATTAAAAAACCGTCTGGAATCTGGATTGGATGCGTGTCGTCCTTGTCGCACGCATTAAGTGTGTTCTATCGTTGTCTTTTCGTTATGCACCTGTTGGCGCCCGATGGTTTATTACAGTGGCGTTAATTGAGATTCTAGATTAATACGAATTTTTACACGCGATTTATTTTCTATTCTTATTTGCACTCGATAAAATTTAATAACGTTTTCTCTTTTTTGCTGGGTGCGCTTTAGAAGACAGGGGCAAAGGAACGCTAGAATTGTCAGAATCCACTTACTATAAAAGCACAAATTTTTGGAAGACTGCACCTGTTTTTAAAATAAATCAGTTTTTACAATCAAGATCGGTTAGTACAATTATAGTTGTTAATTGGTTTAATTGGAACAAGTATAACTTAATTAAAATCTTTGGCATTGTTTTACTATCCTTAATTGTATTAATTTAAGTCGGTAAAAGCACTTTTATGGATTTTGTTTAATATAAAAAGCAGTCAAATTCTGAGAAACGGTATTGTACAATACACAATTAAATTAATTCCTATTACATCTTATGAACTGGCTGAATTTCTTATAGTATAGTCACAATTTAACAAAGCGTTTTATTAAGACACTTTTTTATACGTTAACTTAAAGTTTACTTTTATCTAATTGACTAATTTTGAACCCTAGAACATGCCATGTTGATGTAGCGATGCATATTTAACTTCCTGTAACATTTAATAAGCTGTTACTAATTTTGATTTGACTGCTTGTATAACACAGAGCTTTAAACATGAAAACGGTGGTTTCTTCACTCGTGAGAAAGTGTACATCGGTGTTTGCTTAGGAACGTGTGATTTAAGTCTTCCCAAAATGAACTTTTCCAACCAATTAAAAGCAAACGCAAAATTATTTATTACTAGCAAATGAACGTTAAGTTAGCAGATACTCTTATCATGCCCCGCGGGCAATTTCACACATTTGTATTTCTGAAGTAATTGGAAACTTATAGGAAAGTGTACTAAAACAGTAGTCTTACTATTCTATGTTTTGGTTAATTTTACAATTTCTTATAATATAAAATTGGCCCTGCAAATAACAAACATCAATAAAATTTAAAAATATATTTCATACACATTTTTAAAATGGCAAATTTATTTAAATATATTATATTATTGATGCATTTAATATTTCATCGGCATGTTGTCAATAAAAAGAATTTAAAAAATTAATATTTGAAAATTAAACGAGACATATTCTTCATTAACGATATTTTTCATCATTGTTTGCTGATATTGTTTTCAAGTTTAACAATGAAAATCACTTTTTATTAAATTAGTGTTAAAACTTTTACTGCTATTGTAAAATTCTATGCAGTTTAACACTAAAGAAGTGGGTGTGAGAACTTATACTTTGCAGTCGCATTATTCATAAACGCATTTGCATAATGTACAATAGCTTTCTACAAATTTAGCTTAATATATTCTAGAATACACAAATAAATATTCGTGCAAAGCTGCTACATTAGCTGCTACTTTTCATAACGATTTGATTTAATTTAAAACACGTATTAGTATAGAATCCTTTGTACTTAGCGCAACCACAAGCAAAACGATCTTATAATAAATTCCGAGATTTTTCCGTAGGCAATCAAACAGTCGTCCATACAGGTTTTTCAGCATTTAAGTTTCAGTCGGGTATAGAACTCCTCTGACTGCACGCAGCTACTGCATAAATGCATCTAAAATAGTCTAATGGCACTCCAAGTGGTCCCGAATTACAAGATTGGTTGTGAAAAGATGAACAAGAGTCTTGCATCAACCTGTAAACATTATCATCCACACAAAAATTATTATTCGGTATTTTATTTATGGCTTCATGTTAGAACCAAAACGAGAGAATCTAAATGGAGTAATTTTATTAATAAATAATACATTTCGTGTAGAGAACATTAGCTTTATAACTTAATGAATTAAACGGTAGACAGTGGCGTGAACAGCCGCAGTTCTTCGATAAATTCATATGTTTGCTTGTAATCGTTTAGAAACTAGACCTGATTATTTATGATATCGTTAAAAACGTGTCTTATTTATTAATAATAAATCTTTCTTATACTTAATTATCATAGCTCGCTTGTTATAGTTATCTTAATGGATTCAGTACAGGAGTCTGATACGTCATTAAGAATTTGTGTTTCAGACTAACTTATGTATTTTTAAATTATTTAGAAATACTGTACTAGAAATATAATTGTTACGTAATATAAATCATGTAGCTAAAAGCGCAAAAATTCTGTCTTGTACCTCGATACCGTAACCTCGCAGAACCTAGCTGTTATACCCGATTAACCAATTCATAGTGTTGCAGCCTTTTGTAGTACGTTGTATTGTTTTTGTAGTAACATGTTCGTAATCTACTGTGGCTGAACTTAATGAATAAAACACAGCAGAGTTTTAACACATTTATTCAACGTTTCCAGTAATAATTCCCTATTAATATTGTTAAGTCTGCAATAGATTGTCATATCTACACCCTCGATATTTACCTGTAGACGACCCTAGCCAGATTAGTGTTTTACGTCAAAATTATTACAAAGTAAATTTAATTTGTCTACTGATTATATCAGAACTTGGAGGGTGGTCGCGGAGCAAGCCAGACGAGCAGTTAGAGAGCCCACAGAGGCAGCCGGACAAGCCAAGAGTCAGTGATGGACCGAATGTGATCTAGAAAATACATCCGAATGATATAAGCGCAGAAAATCAAGTGGGAGAAGTAAAGAGACAGTCGTACGAGCCAAGCGTCAGTGACGGGTCTGAAATTTAATCTGCAGAAATCACCCAGACAAGCTAAACGCAGAAAATCGAGTGGAACTTCCTGCGGAGACAACCAGACAAGTCAAGCATCCGTGCCGGACTAGAAAAGTAATCTATAGAACGCAACCGGATGAGCCAAGCGCAGAATACCAGGTACGGACGGTTACAAAAGCAGCTGAATGAGCTAAGCGCTAATAACGAACCGGAAAGATAATCCGGAAAGCGCAACCGAGCGAGTCAAGCGCAGAAAATCAGGTGGAGGTGCCTACTGAGGCATCCGGACAAGCCAAGCGTCAGTGACGGGCCGAATGTGATCTGGAGAACACATCCGAACGACTACAGCGCAGAAAACCAAGTCGAAGAGTCTACAGAGCCAGTCGGACGAGTGAAGAAGAGTCAGTGACGGGTTCGTAAAGTGAACTGCAGAGCTCACCCAGACAAGCCAAACGCAGCAAACCAAGCGAAAATCTTGCAGACACAGCCCGAAAAACCAGCCAGTTACGGACTGAAAAAAGAGTCTGAAAAACGCCGCTGGATGAGCCAAGCGCAGAATAGCAAGTGGAGAAGTTCGTAGACGCAGCTGGATGAGCTAAGCGCCGATAACAGACGAGCAACCACAGAAAAGTAGGTGGAGGATTCTGCAGATTTGGAAAATGCGCGAAACGTCAGTGACAAACTGTAAGAGAGAGAAGACCTGGAGGACGTGAATAATTTTAGAGTAGTAAGACTTCGTGTAAGAGGCAAAAGTTAAGCAACATAAATAAAATAAAAATTAATAATTGCAATAGATATTTATTTTAACCTTATACGGTTTAGATATGTTTACATGTCAATATCAAAAGCCTTTGATAATGACATGTAAACAATTCAAAATACGTATAAGGTTAAAATAAATATCTGCTGACATTATTGAATATTATTATTTGATCTATACAAATATGAACTGCAATGGAGTAAAGCTTGAACTTATTAATAAACAATAAGTAGCCAAAAAGCAGGGAACGTGCAATACTTAAACAGTGTTTTGCGCATTACAAACTGACGTGGCACAAGCAAAACTATGAGAAACCTTTGACGTAAGTTGACATAATTTTATCTGTACATGACTTTGCAAACAAAAAAAACGGGTCCTCGCCTTCAAATCATCATTTTTTGAGTGACGCCACTTTGGCGTCGGTTTACATGCAAAACTAAACCAAGTTGAAGTTAAACACAAACAATCAATTAAAATGAGCTCTCGGGAAAAATGTCAAAATTGGTTCGCAAACATAAATTGATGTAAGCATAGTCAACTTACAATAACTAAACAATATTAAAATTATTGAAATAAATTAATTATTAACAAAACTAATAAAGCCAGTTAAAGATTAGTGCAATTACAACACCCAAACAGTCAAACCTACTTCAATACTATGTAACAGAATCAAATTAATCTTAGCTATTCCAAATCGTGTTTTACAACTTTTATAATTGATACTTTTTCAAAGTATCGAAACTTTGGCTGGTATTGAGCATCGATACCAGTATCCAAAAGTATCAAAGTATCGAAACTATCAAAATTATTATAAATATTTAGGTATCCAAGAATCTAATGTATCGAAAGTACCAAAAATATTTAAGTATAGAAAGTACAAGAAGTATCGAAAATATTAAAGAATCAAGAGTCGAATGTGTCGAAAACATAAAACTATCGAAGCCATCAAATGTATAGAAAGTACGAAGTATCGAAGTTTCGAAAATATCAAAACTGTCGAATGCATCGAAATATCAAAGTATAGAAAGTGGCTACCACTTGAGTCCCGTTTTTGCAATCGGGAAAACGAGCTAATTTTAAAAGCCTATGAAGCCATTTAAGATGGTAAAGTTAAAGACATTACTTTTGCAAATATTTAGTGTTCTGTTTTTTAAGTGATAATTGAGATTTTAGATCAAACCATCAAATTAGATCACTTGATGTAATTTTTTTAAATTAATTGTATTCTTTTTTCTGTGTTTTGAAAGAAAACGCGACATCGTAACATTCTATACTTCGATACGTTCGATATTATTAATACTTCGACGCTGTCGATATTTCGATACCTTTGTGTAACATTGATATCAGAACATTTTACGGTACCTAGCCCTGAACGCGAGAACTGATTACGCAATCCTACCTACCTATAAATTACATAATTATTATGAACTAGAAATTTTATTAAAAGTGATGTCGTTTGTAACAGATCACATACTGCAATTAATTACTTTTAAGGAAACATGTAAGTGAAATAACTCCATTCTATGGTACCATGACATACCATAACAAGATAAAACATTTTCCTGTGCTCGCTTAACCTAACATTAAAGTCTCCGTATTTTTATTTTAAATAAAGCTAACTTATCGAACGTTCGCTCGCATTTCTCCGATTGAATGGATGAAATTACAAGAAGTAATCTTTCTTATCTTGCTCAGATATCTTCCTGCGAACTTATGTTTATCTGTTTTTTGCTACGCTCATTTTACAGTAGTACCGCTATACAGCCGCTGTATAATTGCAGGGGCGGGTTTGCAGAAAGCGCGACACACGGACCCACTGCCGACTGTCGGAGCCCTTTTATATGCACCGCTATTGTTTCATGCTACTGCTAATACATACATGCATACGTTTACAGCGTCCGATATCTTTTAAGTTGCCGCCTTCCAATTGCTACTGGTTTATCTCTTGCAGAAGTGATCTAATTCTTATCCTTTAGAACTTTCAACCGTCACCGTTTTCTAACAGGGCATTATTATGTTAATTTCCTGGTTAATGTTCAATAATAAAACTCTTAACTGTAACCCATAAAATGGTTTCCATTCCATTAATTTGAAGTAATTTTTTAAATTTAAGTGTATGTAATAATAAAATCACCACAGACTCACTTCAGAAAAATGTAAATAAGACAACTCTACAATTAAGGATTATAAAGAATTTAGATAACTTCCTGGTGATTCCAACAACAATTAAAGGATTTTTCGAAGGTAATTGTATGGCAAATTTGGAGTAATTAAATAATAAACTTTACTAATGGTAGACTAATTTTAGTCGCTAACCGTCAACTAATTCGAGATTCACAAGAAAACCATAAGGACATTTCTTCTTAATTTAAACTGGAAACGTAAATAGTAATAAATATTAATTAACTGTTTTAAACAACAAATAATAATTAGCAGGCGATGTTAAATTCTTGGCTTTTGTTTATTGCTTTGTAAACAGTACTTGCGATGTAACCACATAATTAGCAGACGTATTAATGAGTACAAAACACTATATTTCTTATGGTGTAAATATTATAATTTCGCAGTCTTGGCCATTTTCTGGTTTTATTGTCTTAACCACTTAAGCAAATGGACTTAATTATAGAATACATAAGAAAATTAGCTTCGTTTGCTATTACAAACAGTCACTTTAATTAATTTTTGCTTTAAAAATGGTCGATTTTAATTTTCTAACCATGCACTGCATTTAAATTGTCACAGCAATCAGCGTTTAATTATCTTTAACTTTTTAAAACATTTGTTACATTATCCACTAAATGCAGACAGTTTTAAAATAAATTTATAGGACAAATATTTCGTTTAATACTGGTAGCTGACACAGTTTTCAATTTTGATCAAAAATTAATTTTTTTTTTTTTTTTTTTTTTAATACATATATTTACCAGATCGACATTACAATGTCATACATGGTTGAGTTAATTGAATTAAATATGTAACTAAATACTATGACAATTCATTAGTGTTATCTAATATGTTATCTTACATTTGTACAATACAGCCGTACACTACACTATGATCAGTTTATTAGTAAATCAGTCTTCATCGCTGTTGTCTGAAGTCATATAAACATCTTGCGGTAGCTGTCTTTTTAATCGCGTATGAATGTTTTTAGTTCCCAGTGAGTAAAATTCACTACTTTCACATACAAAAATTAATGAAATTCTTTATTTGCAGGTTCGACACCGTTTCGGTTGTTACGATGAAATATCAGGAAGCGGTTCTAGAAGGGTACGTCACTGCAACTGGGTGCGATTCGTCAGGGTGGCAAATTCATTCAATCCTGCCGTTAATTTGGTGGCCACCAAAGTACGCGGAGAGCCCGTTTACGAAGCAGTTAAACCTATACCGCCTGATACGGAGCTATTGGTATATTATTTACCAGAAAGGCCCGAAGAACTCTTCTTTGTCAGAATGAGGGCGTCTCTTTATAGACAAACTATGGATTCAATACTTGAAGGTGAGTTTTCTATTTTTATTTGAGTTAAATGAGTATTCATATAGCACCAGGATGTGTGTAGAACTTCTGATGGACATCCTTTACCAATGTTGTATATGTACACAGCACACCGATTTAAAATGTTTAGGACATCGTCTGGACGTCCATACGTAGTTCATTTGTTACAACTATGGACCTTCTGAGAACATCCTTAGGGGATGTCCGTAAAAGGTCCTTTGTAGACGTATATGTGACATCTTGTATGAGCGTTTATAGGATATTTTAGATTACTTTAGAATCAATTTAGTTTCGCACATAATTCGCATGATCCTTGTAATGTAATTAAAGAAAAATGTTTTTATTAATGTTTACCTAATTATGCAAATACACACGTAAATATCATATAAATAATAAAAATTAATTATATTGAGATTTAGTTTTGAAATTCGCTTTTTCCTTTGGACGTCGAAGCCAGTTTTTGAGGTACAATTGTTTTGTTGTTTCATTCCAGCATCTATAAACATGAAGACTGGTTTAGTCAATACGTAAAATACTAGAACGTCAATATAGTGACAGAGAAAACGGAAATAGGTAAATCAAAATGACGCCGCGTCCGGTGACTCACTGACGCAAGGTTAGAAATTGCCGTTGCATTATTGAAATGATATTTTACGAAATCACTATTAACACATAATAAATGTATTAAAACTATTACCTAAATTAATCATCAAAAATACTAAAACTTTAATGGTAGCTTTCACAAGAGCGCTTTTAACAAACAAAACGGCACAGTAACGTTGCACATAACACAAACGAATCAAAAACGAATGAGCGAGCACCAGCACAGCACAATGCCAGTTTGCCACAAAAATATGCACCAAGTTGTAACCTTACGTCACAGAATCTGCCTAACAATAGTAAATCGTTAATTGGGAATATCTATTTCTATGATCCGAAAAAATAAATACTTTTAACAAAATAGGTATATCCAATACCCAGACATAAAATGGAATTCAGTTTTTGAAGAATGTTTTATGGACATTTATTTTAGGATATCCTTCGGACATCCATTTTATGTCCGTGGATAGAAGGATGTGTTTAAGATAAAAACTAGATGTCCACAGAATATCCTGTGCTGTCGAGACAGTGTAGTATGCAGTAGTCTTACGCAAAAAAAGAAATTTTTAAGTTCAAACTATCGAAAATTTAAGACGAAAGTAAAGTAGCAACCCATGAGGCAGGAAGCTATTTAAGAAGCAAGCAAGAAGCAAATTGATTAGTTCAATGTTTGTGGCTATTCCATATATACATGCATTTATATACAAAAACTATTTATAATAAAAATAACCGACCTTCAATATTCATCTACAATTTTGAAGCATAATTACTAAAGAAATTTCTTACAACATGGGCGTATTTAATTCTCTTACCGTAGGCCATAAAATTAATTTTCGAAATAAAAACTAATAATAGCATTGGTGGTGTAAGGCAGGTAGATAAGGCGGTATGGTATAATAATTAATGCGAGGTATGCATGATTACAATGCCCATCCTGTCACAAAAACATTCGCCTAGTTTGACTGCAAGACGCGCGAAGATCCCGCCTCATTCGACACGCTGTCTGCCGTGTATACACACTCATTAATATTACCTGCAGGACAAACATCCAGCTTGATATCAGGATTACCATAAGTCGTCAGCGCGGTTCGTTATGCATAGTGGTGCAGTGGTTAAATATGAATTTATTGTTTTGCAGAGCGTGCTTGACAGAAGTAAATCATTTGCTTTTCAGTATTACTTTTTCTTGACGTTTGCGTTTGAACATCTTTAAATCCGTAGTAGCAACATAGATTATCACACAGATTATAATGATATATTTCACCTAAAAAATAATTTTTATACTAGTCTTTAAATGAACATAACAAAATCTACTCAAATTTTAAAAAGATATGGTATCCATGAAAACTTTCCAATTACTATTATAATCAAAATTTTTTTTTATGTTTGCGAATGAACAGAAAAGACTACTGTGTTTCGTGTCTTCATTTTAATATTTTTAAATATAAACTAATTTCTACCGTACGGCATACCACGTCACGACAAACAACGCTATGTAATCTTTTAGCTGTGCTACACTGAATTTTCGTACAGAATTTGGTTATATTAGGCTAAATTACTCCTGTTATTTAAAAATTTGTAATTGTTTTAGATATTAGCATAATTACATCTATTGAAATATTTTGACAAAAGACAAATAAAACACATACAGTTACATTGTATTGACTTTTAACACAGCATCATTCGTTTTTCTTTCCCATATACTGCATATCATGCAGATCGTTCATTCCCTCATGAGTGGCACGATTTTAAGAAACTAATCAAAAGAAAAAATCGGTACTGTTAGCATGCAGAGAAAATGTCAAATTATATGTAAATGAAATCGCCTAAGTCAAATTTCTACAAAAAAAAAACTCTTGCGTTTTACGAACTTGCTAAAATTACGTTTTACGCACAGTTTCCAAGATTTTAAAACATTAAAATTTTACACTTTAACTCGTTTCTAAAAGTTTATTAATGCTCTTATAGACTTATGTTGTATGTAAGTTGTCGCTGAGAAATTTGTGACTCCACCACTGCTTTTTGTTCTTTAAAAGTTCTGTTAAAAGAAAATTACCATTTTGTGTAAAATACACCCTATAGGTTCCCTGTATAATAAAATAATAAACTAGTAATATTACTTTTAGGTAGTTTTGACGCATTTTCCTCACTTTTTCTGACAAAAATTGCCACGACGATTACATGATTTCTGAGACCTTAAGCTGTCTGTGAATGTTTTTCTTTTGTACAAACAAACATGGAAAATAAACTAGAAAACCCAGTCTACGCGTATGTGAATGCTACACAGAACTATTAAATGGATTTTTGCGTCAAAAATTGTGTCAAAAACAATAAATTATTAAAAAATGTTTTAGTTTATGCAAAAATTCAGGTGGGCAAAAATGCCTTCTAGTTTTTATACTTTTTGTGTCTCGCTGGTACTAGAGGTGATATTTTATGTACCGAAATCCAAATCCGAGTCGATCTGATTCCGATCCGAAGTCGGATCGAGTATAATCTATATATTAACCGCGGCGCCCTTCCACTTTCTTCAAATCTCCGACGGCGTCGAGCGGCAGGCGCTGACCTTTCATTGATTATTCGAACGGCGATGCCAGCAGACGCCTAACACAAGCACCAGCTAATACTTTATGAAAGGCCAGCAGGTGGTCTAATGGAGTTTCAGGCTCTAAAGCTAGCATCCCAACGGCCGTGGCGGTAGGTTCAAATTCTCTGCACGTCGGAAATTTTTCTGATTAAGCTAAGCCGTTCATGGGAAGTTGTGTGTGGTGTGTATGTTGGATTGCATGTGTTTTCGGTGTGGGACATGTTAGACCGGTGAATAGCGCTAAGTGCGCTGATCCCAGATGAAACGGAAATCATGGTCCAATAATTCTTAAAAAAAATAATAATAATACTTTATGCACAATACATTGACTGTTCATCACGTACGATGACCTTACATAAATATAAAGTCCTTCGGCTGCTTTATACATTTAATTTCTGAGTATCAACTTTCACAAGCCAAACAATTTCGGAAGGAAAAAAGTGCGGTGTTTGTTATGTTCTCAACTTATTCAAAAGAAATTAAAAAAATTGAGTACAGTGAGCGGCCGTAGCTCAGTGGTAAGCGCGCGGGTTACCAATGCAGCGGATCCGGGTTCGATCCCCGGCCCGGTCGTTCTCCCTCGCAAGGCAACGGGAAACCAGCGAGCTGTATTTTTCCTCAGGAAAACCTCTCTGGAGAAGAAGTGCATGCACTTCCTGTGGTTCAGAGCCCACGTTAAACTGTAGGTCTCCTATGTCTGCCTGTGCAAATTATCTATCGCCTATCGCCGCGCACCAAACACAGACATAGGAGAGAGGTCACCAACGCCCTGAATAGGGCTTGGCACTATAAGAAGAAGAAGAGCATGTTTAAATTAAAACATTTTCTTTTGTTCTTAAGAAGTAAGAAATAGTATCTCGCCCCCTAATGCGCTGCATTACAAATTTACGTTGACTTTTATTAACTATTTATTAAAAGAATACTTTAGAAGTTCAGTTTCTTTGTTTGTTCCTATTTTCCTGGTTAGGGTGATGTCATAAATTGCTGTGTCATATAAACACGAACGGAAACATTAAAACATTCCAGAGGCTTACCTTAAACATTTTATAGGGTTAATAACACACAGTACCAAAAATCAATATACTTTTTTAGGACTATACAAAATATGAAAGTGTGACATCTTTTCATAAAAAGAAACATTCAACCTTATTTCACAAATATGTGTTTAATGCGAATATATAAATTCAGTTACTACAATACGTTGTGCTGCGGTGCAAACGCATGTGAATTACGCCAAATTTGATATTTCAGATTTGGTATTAAATCGAGTAGGTTAGTAGGATATAGATGTAGTATTCAATTTGAGCGGATACATCTTTGAATGGGATTGAATAAATGGTATGATCGAATTCAGTATCGGTTCGGATTCAGCATCGTGTCGAATTCAATATCAGATCTGATCGAATATCAAAATCGGGCTATTACACTGAGTGGTCGGATCTTCTCAGACAAGACAGGAAACTAATAATCGGTTATCGGATCGAATCGGATCGGATCTAAAATAAAATACATCGGATCGTTTCAGACACGATTTTTTCTAAAATTATCCAGGTATTTTTACGGGTCGATTTTTTCTTCTAGAACTTTTACATGACCGAACGTGTAGAAACATGAGCCCATTTACGTACGCCAAACTTCCACCGACAATTTACAGCAAAAACAAGTCCAGAAGCGTATTAATAAAATTTACTGGAAAACTTGGAAAAACGTAATTTTCGACAAAAACGCAATCCGGAGGAGGTTTTCTTATAGAACTGCAAATTCGGTAATTTTTATTATAAATTTGCAAACAGAATGTGATACAGGACAGCAAAACAACCGTGGAAGTTTTTCCTAACGGTCTAACTTTAAACCGGCAGCTGCTTTAAGTTTTTTTTAATTTTTACTAGAATGCTTTATGTTTACTCAAAAAGGAATTGGCAGAACGGTACAAATTTGATAAGCTACCAGAAAATGCCGGTTTGAAATAAATAACTAGTGCTAGGGAAAAGCCTATGATTTGTTTTTTCTATTATGTCATAATTTCTCTGTAACGTGTTCTATGAATTTTAGATGTTTTAAAATTAATGGTTATACATTTAATAAACAAGAGACAACAGAAAACTAATATGCTAAACTTGCTTTTTAGGTGCAACAACATTTAATTATTTAAATCTTTCTCTCGGCTTCTGGCTAGACTTGTATTCTTATGGGAGTTCCTAGCTTAAGGAAATAGTGCGATGAGTTACATCCCAATGCAACCAATCATGTTACTCGTATTCTAAAGCGATGTGGTAAAAGACATTTTTGAAAATTTAAAACCTAATTACTTTTAAAATGTAGGAAAAGTGCTTCGTACCTTTTCTGTCTGTATATGATTCACATGATATAAAGCAGAAATTGAGTTTGAGAAGCAAAATTTATACAAAACAACGCCAACAGAAGCAACAATTAAAGTAGTGTTAAAAAAATCAATTAATTAAAAATGAGTAACGCTACATGCATTCAAACAGTCGTTAGTAAAAATACTGGTTGCCCTTGAACACATACATTTCTTTACGGGCTTTACCAGATTTTATAACTTGTTTAATTTTAATCCAATACCAAATTTTTTATAGAGAGGTAATTTCATTTATTAGTTTGGAGAGCCACTTATTAACTATGAAAACTTAATTCTCCATTATAGTGATTTTTTAAATACATAGTTCATGATGTCACATACACAGTAATTCACCATTATGTATTTCGATAGTAACAGGCTTCCGTAATTTGTTAAAACTATTTGAAGGTCCAATATTCTGTGTATGGTATTTATTAAGAAAAAAGCTGTAGGGCAATCGCCACGGGAACTTAGTCGCATTTATTACAATTATTGTATCTATTAAAAATATTTTAAAAACGTTACAAATTTTAAAACCTTTTTCAAATTTGAAATTTTGCTGGAAATATTGAAAATATTCAAAATTATGAAAACGTTTTCTGTTTTACGGCCAACTGCTTTAGCAGTATTTAGCTGCTATACTGCATGTCGTTTATTATTTGCGCCATATACTGCAATGTGTAATATGATGGAAACTGCATTATTGCTGCTTTTTCTATTTTTTATATTAAATAATGTTATTTGGACATCATTCTATGTGTGGAACATACCCTAAGAAATACTGAAAATTTTAACATTCGGTTGCTTATACAAAAGTAAGTTAAATAATCGCTATTAGTTTAGACCCCTTTTACAGCTACTTTTGTAAATTAGCCGCAAAGAAAAGGTAACTTTTAAAACAGCATATTAAGCACCTCAATTGTTAGCATAAGAAACTGTCAAACGCTTGTGCGCTACCTTGCGTTACGAAAGTATCATTTCCAGAAGCTCCTATGGATGTATAAAAGCAACGAAAATGAATCAAACCGCTTTGTTAAAACGTAAATGTAACGCACCACGCACCGATAAAGAGACAATATCGGTATCGCAATAACCAGTTTAGCGGTAAGTTCTTCGTTTTACCATCAAGAACGCATATCTGGCCGCCATTCTTATTATCACGTCTATAAGCACAACAATACAGCGCATTAAGATAATTGAGTGGATTCTACAGTCGGAACGGCTTGTGAACAAATCGGGCCTAAAAACGGTGGAAACGATAAAAACGTGTAATTTATGGGAGATGCAGACGCGAGCTTGGGATGACTTCGCGTCCCTGCATTGCTTAAATGCATTCACACGCACCGTTCCTGCGAGTCTTCCAGAATTTTTAAATTGATATACAGAATATGTCTTTATCTTACTATTTATGAGCATGTCATATATACATTTGTAATGACTTTATAGGAAATTACAAAAAAAAATCTGAAAAAACATGCAATAATTTGCTTTATACTTCGTTCCTTGTATAAACAGAACTTATTATAGATATATGTTGCGATACTTCATTAGAAAGATAATTTTGCATTAGCTACGAAAATGGTAACAATTTACAAAATATTTAATGTGTGGGCACTTAAAATTTTGCAGAATTAATAACATTTTTTCAAGTCAACATACTATGATAGTTCTGATGATGCGTTACAATTTAAATCTGCTATTTATTCCTACAGAAAATGATGATTTGTCACAAGAACTTATACTTTTATTATTTAAACATTAAAATTAATTCAAATAATAAACTTAAATATTCCGTTTATAGAAAACCTACACAAACAGACATTACAATACCACAGGATTATTGTCATCATAAAACACATAAATTAGCAGCATACAGTTCCATGATACATAGCGCTTGAACGGTTTCTTTAGGTAAAATTATTAATTATAATAGAGAAATTTCGATTATTAAACAAATTGCATACAATATTGGTTATAATACTCAACTTATTATTACCTTAATTAAAGAGAAAAATTATAAATTAGCTATTCAGAAAATTTATTCAACTACTTCATCAGAAAAAATGAAATACGCGTCATTTCCATATTTTGGCAATAAATCAGTAAAAATTGCCAAAATTATAAACAAAACAAATTAATGTTAAATAACAACAACATTTTAAACACTTTGTTTATTGCCAAAGAAAAAACAGACAATTTACTAAAATCGGATATTTACAAATTAAATTGCTCGCACTGTCATTCGGTTTATATAGGACAAACAATTAGAAATTTTGATATTAGGTACAAGTAACAGGTACGGTGTCACAGCTATAAACACCCCCATAAATCCAGCTACGCTAAACACTTATTAGAACGCAATCATTCAATTACATCTAACAACACTATACAATTGTTACATTTTTGGGGTGATAAACGTAAGTTTGGTATACTAGAAACATTTGAAATTCAAAATCATTTAAAATCTGCATCTTCAATGAATAAGCAAATTGATTTCTTAAATTCACCATTATTGGACGTTTTGAAATGAGAAATCAAGGCATCTGGACTCAAATATAGACAACCAAGATCAAGTTATGAATATTTATTGTTCCTATAGCAACACTAACTGTTTACTTACTCGAAATACGTATAAGGCTACAATAAAAAACCTGTTAAAGTTAAGAATTGTATTATTTACGATAAATTAAAACATTTATTCAGCCTTAATTTAAAAAATAGTTAGATTAATGACTTCTAGTTTTAGATAAGAAAATCGTGATTTACTGAAAAGCACATAACTACATTTATTGTCAACACCTCATAATTAAACCCTGTCTTGTTTCCAATAGTCTTATAAGTCTGTCACATGTCTTAACGAGCACATAAAGTAGCTTGTTGTTGCTGTCAACAATCAATGTGTTAATGAAAAGTGCTGTTTTTGTAAAGTCGCGTTAATTACTAAATCAACGAGTACGCATCTTAAGCAATTGCATGCAAGTTGCGTTTTAGATGTCCTGTCCGTACAAGGATCAGAATGCAGAACTATTGTCGGATGGTCATAAATCTGTCCAGCTCTTCAATTCGCAACTTAAATTAGCCATTGTTTCGTGGTAAGGTTCGCAATGGCCCTTAAAATTATCTGGGTCTGCAATTAATCACTACGAAGGTCATTTTTTTGTTTTCATATAAACGTTACTGAATTAATATAATTAAAGCTTTGTTTTTGTTCCAGATTCTCCCTTAGACTTATCAATGTCGTTGCTGTCCAGAGCATTGTCAAATTCACCACCATCAGCTGAAGACGAAAGAAAATCCTTATCGGGGGACAGTTCAGCAGCGAGTTCGCAAGGAGATTTACCAGAACCCAATGGACCTACTCCAAGAGCTCGACCCAGAGAACGTGCTCTTTTACCCTGTGGTGTTTGCAGTAAAGCATTTGATAGACCTTCACTTCTTAAGCGACACATGAGGACACATACAGGTAATGTTGTAAAAAGTGTAAAACGTGTGGGTATGGAATTTTAGGAAAAGTTTTGTTACGAAGTAAAATTACGTGGAATTTAGAAGGTAAACTGTAGTAAATTGAAAATTCGTATTTAATATTTGCTTTAAATTTTAAATTGCTTATGTAAGACCAGAAGTTAAGGCATCACCTGCTGGTGTTATCAGCTGTTTGAAAGCTACTACCTTACGATGTTCTTTGCAGAGAAGCCGCATTACGTTGTAAAATCAAAGAAATCGAATTATTGTCAACTTTTCTACTAAAAACGTCATAAATTAGGGTTTCGTTCCTAATTAATTGCAGAATAATAAATATTTATAAAGCAATTTTAATAAAGCCTTAATTTTATGTTAAAAGTTAAACTCCCTTTTTTCGGTGTTATAATCGTCTTTTATAGCGGACAAGAATTAGAAAAGTTTTCTTTTTTATTAGTAACGTGAATAAACATAAGTCTACAATTTTTGCATTTACTTTTATTTTTGCAATAATCTGAATAAGCTTCTTAATTCGTACACATTGTATAATTAGGAATTTGCATAAATTATTGTCAGGCATCGTCAACAAATATGCTGTCTATCAGGTTTTGCGCATTAGATGACTAGTTTTTAATTAATTGATTATCGATCAGCCACTTGACTTTTAGGACCAATTTTAACCTGTTCCTTAATTAAAATTTTTGGAATCATTTTACCTGAATAATTATTAAATTACAGTTAGCAAAGGAAAGAGAAACTAATGCCATTCTACGACTGAAAATTGTTTTCTAAAACTGAACTTTTTTAGGAGAAAAGCCGCACGTGTGTATGGTTTGTGGAAAAGGATTCAGTACCTCTTCGTCGTTAAATACCCACAGAAGAATTCATAGTGGCGAAAAACCGCATCAATGTCCTGTCTGCCTTAAACGCTTCACTGCCTCCTCCAATCTGTATTATCATCGTATGACACATATTAAGGTAAAAAGTATTTTTAACGTGCTTCGGTGTTTCATATTTGTTTGCCTTTAACGTACTTCCAATATTACGTGGTTGTTATTAAATGTGACACAAAGGTACAACTTCTGCCATCAGAATTAATTCATCAAATAGAATTTCAAGGTTGCTATAGGTAGGTATATGAGTTAATTAGTTTTCAATACAACTTTAATAGTTACATTCTAATTAACGCCATTTCGAGTTCTTTTTTAATACGCCATGAAATAAAAACCACTGAACTAATTTATTAAATTCTGTAACTTTTTAAGTATCATGTTTACTGAGCTTTAATTATTTTATTAAAATTAATGTGAAATTAATACAATGACAACACAATTATTTACATTGTCGCCTCTGGGATGTTTGGGGCTATTTAGCAAAACTACACGAAAATGTATTTTTAATGACGTGTTCTCTTTGAAATACACGAATCATTTAAGAAAAGCACTTTTTACCCATAACAAATTTAAACCCATTTTAAAATAATAGTTATTGATACTGTATGAGCTATTTTAAAATTGGGTTTTTGTTCTTTAAATTTCAATACCTACTAAAAATAAACCGATTGAAGTTTGACATCTACATTTTAATGGTCTATATTTATATAATCCTTTTCTACCTCTACCTGCACATCATCTTGACAAATCTGATCCTCATCCAACTAATGCACACCTAATGCTCTATAACTAATTCACCCTTTTCAGCAATGAACCTCACCCATTTAAGAATCATGATGTCTTTGGTTGTAAGGATTGCATTAACGACCAACTTCCCATATGTTTCCTTTCCTTTGAGAACAAGAAAGTTAAATTATTGTAATTATGATGTAGCACAGGCCATATGCCGAGCAACTTTTAAACGACTATGGCCCTACGTGAGATTAATGTAAGGGCGATTTTCTGTTAGCTTCCTTAGACACCTGCTGAATCTATTGTCGATTAGGGTTGCGTTTCAAGAACCACTGCAAGGTGGCTTATGTTTTCTTACCTTACCTGGTTATCGATTATTTTTTTATTTTGTATAACGCAGAATGTGCAGGTATAATTATTTGCAAAAACGTAAGCAAATGATGCAGATGATACGTAAGTTTTACGATTAACCTGATTTACTAAAAAATTCCATACAAAAAAGTCTCAACAAAAAAAATTAATGAATTAAATTCCAAGAGTTTGAAATTTTGAATGAACTTTAAGGTCAAACTGTGGTTGTTTTAGCAGATGGTGTTTGAATTCGATGAAAAATAAACCCCAGTATGCACAATCACTCATAAAAACTCGTTAATAACACATGTTTACGGAAATATGATTCATGCATTGCAGGTCGAATAAAGGAAATCCTAATGGATTTTCCGTAGGCAACAACCACAAATGTTTTTGTTGAAATAAACAGGTAACTAATCAGTGTTACGGTTTAGCATTTTGTCTTAGAAATAAAGAAAAACTACATAAAACTGCTAAGTAAAGGTAGATTATAATTAGGTTTGGGTCGGCGTATCGATACGGCACTTCGTATCGACAATCCAATATAGTATCAATACTAGCTCATATTGATTCATATAGATATTTCAATGACAGTTGGTATCGATTCCTAGTAGGGGGCGATACGAACTACCAGCCAAACCACATCAAAAGCATAGTCGAGACGCCAACGCGGTTATATACCAACGCGTATATATTTTGATATAACAATACGCATAGAAATTTTTATATATTAATACATATCGATATTACAATATATCGATACGTATCGATATAAAAAAATTGATACGTATCGATACAGAAATTTTCGTGTCGCACACCTCTAATTATAATTTCAAAAATACAAAAAAAATGTGTTGTATAATTTTTTTGATAAAAAAGGTTTTTCTTTTATGAATAGAGTAAATTATGCTAGACTTAGTCAATACGAAAAATTTTGTATCGACATTCGATACGCAAATGGTATCGATATATCGATGTACTGGTACGTATCGCCCTATCAATACGTATCTCCGTATCAATACAGTGGAATATCGAGACGGTTAAATATCGAGACGTATCGATATGGTGGAATATAGATAAGTATCGATATATCCATACATCAATCCAGGTTTAATGCAGACGCATTTCCTCGTTTCGTGAGTAGGATCGCTTGGATAATTCAAGAACTTCCATATTTTTTATATCTGCCGTATCGATATGTATCGCCGTATCGGTACGGCTGAATATCGATACTTATACAAACCAATGTTTACTGATGCAAATGTTGACTTTAAAAATGTAGGCCATCAATAGCGTCCCGTTAATATGTTTACCATCAATAAATGACCATGTAAAAAGTCGATGATTTGTAACGTCGACTTCAATAATGCTCAATTCCTCAAATGCTATACCTGTAATACAAAAATTTACCTTTTTAATGTAGGAAAACTTGTAAGGTCAAAAATATCGACTAACGTTCACATACGAACAGTAATAACATCTTCTTACAGGTAAATCGACCAATAATATTGTCTATCTATTGTTTTAACCATTAATTACATCTGCCTATACATATATCAATCACCAATAATGTGGATCTACTACGTCGACCACTAACAACATCTCCCTATACACATATGTCGATCACCAATAATGACGACTATCAATATTCGACCTTCATTAATGCCGATCTATTATGTTGGACATTAATAACATCTGCCTATAAATATGCGACCACCAGTAATGGCAATCTATTATATTGATCATCAATATCCAGTTTCTTCTGTACAGATCTACCAACAATAATGTCGATCTATCAGAGTGACCATTAATTACACCTTTCTATACATATGTTTATCACCAATACTGTCGACATATGTATAGGGAAATGTTATTAATGGTCGACATAATAGATCGACATTATTAATGACGAACATATGTATAAAAATATATGATTAATGGTCTTCATAATAGATCGACATTATTAGTCAAGCTATGGGTAGAAGAATGGATATTATTAGTTAACGTTATTGGTGGTTGATATACGAATTTTAAAATCTTATTAATAATCGGCATAATAGATCGACATTAGTGTAGGTCAAGTTATCCATAGAAAAT
The DNA here is from genome assembly GCA_958336395.1 of Ctenicera cuprea. NCBI lineage: Eukaryota > Metazoa > Arthropoda > Insecta > Coleoptera > Elateridae > Ctenicera > Ctenicera cuprea. The sequence goes on from OY284491.1 coordinate 28,338,445, forward strand.
TGGATACTGATAGTCGACAATACTGGTAGTTGACCTATGCATGAGAAAATAGATGATGATTATTGATATAATAAAGACCACCAATAACAATAATGCCGATTGTCAACATCATTTTGTTCTGTGCATAGCTGTACCTCCAATAATGTAGATCTAATATGCCGAAATTAATAATAGCATCTTCCAATAAATATATTGATTACCAATAACGTCGACTATCAGTATTCATTCTTACTTCCAAAGTGTCGATGTATTATATAGACCATTAATGATATCTTTTTATACATTTTTCGACCACGAATGAAGTGGATCTATTATGTCGACCATTAATAATATCTTCTTTTACATATGTCGACTACCAATAACGTTGATTGTCAGTATTCATTTTTTTAAACATTCCAGAAATGTCGATCTATTATTCCGACTAGTAATAACATTTAATATTACTATATTTAATTTCTATGCATAGCTCTACCTCCAATAATGATGATATATTATGTCTACTATCAGCATCATCTGTCTATACATATGTCGACCACCGATAATGTTAATCAATTATGTTGAATATCAACATTCATTTTCCTGTGTATAGGTCTACCACCAATAATGTCGATTTATTATGTCGGCCATTAATCACATCTAGATGTTAGTTACCAATAGACAACAACATTAGTATATTATGTCGATTATCAATATCCATTTTCCTATGCATAGGTGGACTACTAATAATGTTGACCATCACCATCTATTTTCCTATCTACCTCTAGTAATTTCGATCTATTATGCCAACCATTAATAACATTCTCCAATACATATATCGACCATCAATAACGTCGACTATCACTATATGCATTCTTCTATGAATAGCTTGACCTTCAATAGTGTCGTTAATACCATTTTTCTATACACATGCAGACCACTAATATTGTCGATCTATTATGTCTACCATTAGTATCATATGCTTATACATATGTCGACCATCATTTGATTTGCCTGTGTAACGGTCTACCACCAATAATGTTGATCTACATGTCGACCACTAATAATGCTAATCTGTTGTCGACTATCTTCCCATCTATATATTTACTACCAATAGTGTCAATCTATTATATGGTTAAACATCCTTTCCACCACTATCGCCTCAACTACTGTTGACAGCAAAAAGGGCTTAAATAAGCGTAAGAAAAGATATTTCTATTTGTAAGCAGTTGAGTTAATCAACGTTTTAATAGATTTAATAGACACATATTTGCAAAAGACTTTTGGTTCGTTTGGGCTTTTGTCGACGGTTAACGGGTATTGTCGATTGACGTTACTGATATTGCCATAGATCCATCATTCTGTCAACTTTTAGCAGTTTTGAAAAGTCGGTGTTGCTGATGGTTGACAAATTCGATTCAAATACTTTTCTGTTTCTTATCCGCTCTCACAATTGTTATCAAACTTAAAATGTAACATATGGTGGTTTAAAAATTGTTAAACTTTAAATTGTAAAAAATAAATAAGGTTACCAAAAGAACCATTCGCGTTTCTTCCTCCAGTTAATCCAAATCCGCTCCTGTGTTTCGAATAAAGCATAAACCATTCGCAGAGAGTGCAGAGACGCAAACACTAAAAGCATTAGCATTAATAGCAATGTAAAATCGATCACGTCCGATCGTTAGATGATGCAGCTACTGTTGCATATTGCAGCGACAAACAAAGCGATCAGTTTGATCAAAACACATCACCATTAATTGAACATAAATGGGCGTCGCGGTTTGACACGACAGTAGTGCTGTCCCCCGTCTATCTCGCGTCAATTCCCCTGTATGTAATCTGTTTGTATCACTACCTTCTGGGGCTCAATGCCGAGTGCGTGTGTTCTGTCTGTCACTTGTCAGTCTATTCCGATACGACAAATGTTTTTGTAGCTTCTTAGTTTGATATTGGGAGTGATTTTCTAAACAGCTGTACTTACCGTTTATATAGAAACCTTGTCATAAATCACTTTTTCTTTGGTAGCAATATAACCTGATGTACAACATACTAAAAAGAATTTTAATTTATCTGCAGTTCTTACTTCTTTCTATAACATAGAAAATTAATTACAAGAAGTATGTTATTTCTTTTATGAAACAATCAAATTGTGGATAATATTGGATTTCTGTTCTAAATATGTTGAAGCTAACGGCTCGACAGGCTGTTAAATTCAAGGGGCGATTGATTTCTTAAAAAGTTTTCAACAAAGAACGTTACAATTGCTTGGAAGGACCTCAGAATTAAGAGGGTGGTGTGGGAACTGGCGAGGAATTTCCTCCTCTACAACAGCTGCTCTCATGCATATAAAGACATCCGGTACACGAATCAAAGAAATTATTTCAATAATATGAGTATGTGGTCATTAAGATTTAATTTAAAAATTATTGTATGAATATTAAAATTACAAACGTTAAACTGCGGAGAAATGAAGCAGAAATAATGATGAAGATTTACAGTAATGCAAAGAATGAATCTCGTGCCTCATTCCATAAAGAATATTGTTGCTTTGCACCGGGCAAAAAATAAATAATAATACATCCACGATAATCAACCATATCTTGTTAAAGAAAACAACGCAAACAGCTACACCTAAACCGCAGAAGCCATAAACAAAACATTCATCATTTTTAACGTGTTGCTTCACCTCGAAATCACCTCTCGCCCTCCTAAATCACATAGATCAGCGAGAGCAGCAGACGCAGCCGAAACTATAACGGTCTCTATAATCAAGCACGACCCATAGCAAGAAACCACATAAAGACGTGGAAATCGCGTTGTTCCCGTAATCGAAAAGAGGAAATCAGTAAATTCCGGTAAAGGGGATGTTTCACAAGGTTACTGCGATGACATATGTGAACATAAGGTCTTAGCTCAGCGAACCAGAACGTCTTGAAGGTTCCCACGAGCAGTAGTACTGCGCTTCGGTACTCACTGCCCCATATAATCAAGATTCCTTATTCAAATAGCTAATTAAGAAGTTGCGTTTTCGTTAATTTCAATTTTGCTGCAGTTATGGCCTGTACTTGTTTCTGCGACAATTTAATTCTTACTTAAATTAGAAAGCAAGTTTTTAACAGAGGTTGATTGTAGTGCTGAATACATTTCATTTAAACACATTTTTTTGACTACTAGTTGTTGAGAAAAAAATATGTAAAAATATTCAATCACTTTCAGAAATAATCTGACTTTTACATAATTCCTTTATTTAAACCTGTCAATTTGGAGAGTTTTTTTAGCTTTAAAACTTTGTTTATATGGGAAATACATTCAAAACGCAATTAAATAAACAATTAAATTTTAAACACTGTGGCACTGTAGCTTGGTTAATTTTATTCACATGTTAAATTTAATTACAGGTTTTTAAAATAGGACAGTTAGTACGTATTGAAGTGGGATAGTAATTGGTTGGTATTAAAATGGCAAGGACAATACATAAGATATTGAAAATAAAAGCTCCTACTTATTTCTAAATAAAAATTGTTTTATTAAATTTAATAGGAAATTAAACTTAATTTAAATGTGACAAATCTAGTTTAAATTTAGATTCTTAAGTTTTTTGTGAAAATTGCAGGTTGGCGAAAGTTAAAAACATTTTCGAAATATATATTTTTTTGTTGATTATGTAAATATGCATCATGTTGTTACTGAAAGTTTACATTGTCATTTAATACCAGAACTACTAAATACAATGTTAAAATTAGTGAAAATCAGGGAGGCACCTTTTTTTTTCATTTTTGTACTACTTTTTAACTTCAAAAGCAATGGCCAGGTACGTAACTTATATCTTTGGTGGGTGGGCCACTGAATTAAAGAAACTCAGTTTTTAACCCTCTGTATAAGCTATCCAAAATTGTGTCACTTAACTTTTGGGATAAAGCAGAACTTTTTCGTACTATACCTTTTTTTTTCTAAATTGCATAATTTTTTTTTGAAACGCTGTATAAGCGATGGTTGTATCGTTGAATTGCGTGATTTAATTCTTTGCAAAAAAAGCTATTAGACACAATTTAGATGGTCACTCTAACATTTGTTCTGTCACAGTTACTACATTTCTGCTATACACCTATAGATATTCGCGTATAGTTACGAATAAGTAATTCTTTAATCGTTATATTTTAGAAGTGATGTGGCGTCTAAATTTAAGCAGATCAATTATCAGAATCGGGTTTATTTTTTTAGTTGCTAACCGGGTGGGTCAGTAGGGAAGCAAATTTTTTTTGGTTGGGCTGAGTCCTACCCTGGCCCACTTCTAGTTACGTGCTTGCCAACAGCGCGTTGTGGCATAAGCGCACTAGCGCACCGTCACTTAGGTGCTTTTGAAATTAAAAAAAATTCTGCGCATCAATTAGCACGCGATTACAATACTGCGCCTCATCCGACTCGGCCATTTTATTTAAATATTTGTAAAATGATTTCTTTTGGAATTACAGAACACAACATACCAAAGAACAAATTGTAAGTCAAAAATTAAGAAGGGAAAGAAAAATTACTTCTTCTAAATCCCATTGATGGGTAATTCAACTTATCAAAAATGTTTTATTGTTCTTCGTTCCTCAAACATATAACAATAATTTCCAAAGTTTAAAATTTAGCGCATGGAGACATTAACCCAATTGTAGGATATCTATAGGTCTATACGCCACATGGTTTGACAAACTTTTGTTTAGTTGCAGTACAATATGTTTTTTTAATTTCTATTATATAAAAACATGTCACTTTACATGTTACATGAACAATTAATAAATGTGGATAGGAACGGATAGATAACTCAATGAGTTTACCAGAAAGAGAGATAAAGGTCGGGCCAAGTGGGGTTTCAAGTATCCATGAATACTTTCAAGTTTGAAATAGGCAAGTAAATTTCTTTAATTAAGTTTAAAAATATTCATGGATACGTGACGCCCTACTTGACCCGCCTATTATCTCCCTTCCTTGTCGCATTCATTAGTTGCCTATTCCTTGTCGCAGCTTATGTTTTCAGTAGAATAGCAGAGCCGAGCATAAATAACAAAATTGCGACCCTTCCTCTCATTCATTCAACAGAAAATGATCAGAAAATTATTTAAGGCTTACTTCAACTTTCTAATTGAATTTATCGGCCTCTTCGCTGCTGCCCAACTTTACACGGTCTTCTATGTAATTTAAAAATTTCTGGTTCTGAAAAACATTCAAAAAAAGTTTACATCTTCCCTTATTTTTAAAGGCTTATTTTGTCGATGAGTTTTTTTATATACTCCAGATTCTAAAACTCATCAAAATCGAGCCTGTTTGTTAGATGTAAAAAAAGAACGAGGTAGAGGTTCCACCCACCCACTTACCCACGACAGACATTTTTTTCAAACCATCTTTTCAGATTCAAAACATGTATTTCTGTCAAAATCTCAAAAACTGAATTTTTATTATTTCAATGCCCACTTTTATTAAAATGAATGGAAAATAAAAACAGTTTTTGAATAATGATGACTTCTTGTTTTGTATTAAATAAACATACACCAGAGGCTGTTTCAACTAACGTATTACCGCATATTTAATTATTAAATGCAAAAATCAGAAATCGTTGTTGACGGGTTGCTATGGTTACAACAGTGATAACACCGGAGCTTCCTATAAAAAGTATTATCGCGGCCAGTCAAGGTGCAATTGGTTAAAAACATGAAAATCAACTGCTGCCATTGGCTGCTACATCGTGAGTGAAATATTCAACAGCAGTATTAATATTAAAAATTATCTGTAATTCTGTCTTGTATTATCGAACACAATTGTGTTGAAGCACGCATATCACTCGTTCTTCGGACTCGTGTTATTGCCTAGCAACAGCGACAGAATTATCAACAGCAATACCACAAGTAAATTAAAAATTATCGATAATTCTGTCGCTTCATTGCGAAATTATGTTGTTGCTAGGCAATATCACGAGTCCGAAGGACGACGAATGGAAGACAGAATTATAAATAATTTTTAATTCACGAGTGGTATTTGTTAGAATATTCCACGAACAAAGACACTAAATTATTATTTAGTATAATTAGTTTTTATGTACTATTTTACAACCGCGTTATTTAAGTAGTAAACAAAAAATAAAAAATTAGATTGACGTGTTGCTATGGTTATACACCACCTATAACTTTCTAAAAAAAGCTTATCGCTGCCAGTCAGTGTCTAATTGATCAAGAACCTGAAAATAAACTACTGCTATTGACTGTTACAATGTGAGTGAAATATTCAATAATTTTTAATTCGCATGTGTTACTGCTGTTGATTATTTCACTCGCATTGTAACAACCAATGGCAGCTGTTCATTTTCAGGCTTTTGATCAATTAAACCCTGACTGGCTGCGATAATACATTTTTCAGGATGCTTCGGTGTTATCGGCGTTCTATAACCATAGCACCACGGCAAAAATTTTTGTTGTTGCATGTAATAATTAAATATGCGTTTATACGTTAGCATATAACAAATATGGATAAATAATAATAATAAATATATTTTGTGTTTGTGGAATATTCAACGAAACCACCACTTTCATGATTTCATCATTTTCGTATCGGCAACAAAATATTTTTACCCGATAAATTGAAAAACAATGGTCAAATTTTTTGAAATAACCTTTTGTAAAAAACTCTTTCACGATCTCATAAAATATGCCGATATATTAATAATTTTTTTTAACAGGTAAACCTAGGGCCTGTTTAAAATTTATTCCGTATGTTGCACGACACTGTTACGTAACACCAAATTCTACAGATGGTCTTAAGATTTATGAACTGGTCAAAAAATATCAAATAATTTTCTACTTTGTCTTGGTCTTACCAATTATTGTAACTTCCTTGTGAAAGCAGTAATATATCTACAAAGGTGACAACAATTTATAAAAGAATATTGTCATTTTGTCCTGGGACCTTAAATCGAAACACGTTCTAAACCTGAATAATCTAACAATTTGTTAACGATATAATCAACGATAGCACAATAGATTAATAGAGTTAACTCCTTAAAGGTCTTAGACAAATTGTAATACAAGCAACGAAACAAAATTTATGGAACGGGAAACGGTTAAATAGACAATAAAATTGTATACCTGTTCTCTTGAAAAATTAAAGAACACAAAACTTTGGGCGTACAAAAACATTTCTCATTCACAACTTTTGACGTTTCTACAAACACAAATTAGTTCGGCTCTCCCGAAACCGACCCATCGCTTCCCAGGACAGTACATTTTCGACGGAGAGAGATCAACGCATGGGTTAATGAATGGCTAAAGGTGAACAGAAAGGTGTTACGTTAATATGGTGGAGACCGGTTACAGATGCAGTGTGACTAATTCAATTGTAATGTTATGGATGTAAAACAAGTGAAACTGACAGCTTCAACCTTGATGATGTATTATCCGAGTTTGCAACGATTTTTTTGTAAAGAAGTCACGTCTTTGCTTTTTATGTGTCGGTATAAGGTCATTTGCGAAAATTACAAAGCCCTACAATTCTTAATTAATTTGATGTCTCGTTGTTGATTGATAATGTTTGTATTTCTTAGTATATTTGCTGCATAAGTTTCTTAACGATCTCATTTACAGAATAACTAGTTTAAAATAAAATTTAAAAAAATAATAAAACACGATTTTCTTTACCACAACTATTTTTCAAGTTAAATTTGCATTTTACAGTTAATTTGCTAACCTTAGTCAAAAAAATTTCTCATGCGAAATTGGTTGTTTTTTATTTTTATTTATTAACAGAACTTTGACACTATTTTTGTATATTTCAAATTCTCCAACAAATATTTAATCCTTTTATGCAGGTAAACCAATATATAGGGAAATGACTGGGGTTTGTTGACTATTCGGACATTGAAATCACTACAAAAGATTAACTTTATTTTGTTGCTAAAAGGGATTGATAAAACAGTTTGACTAATTTAATCAACAGTATTTTAGTTATTGTTTATTTAATGAAAATTTCTTATTGTTTCTCAATTCAAAGTAAGTATTACAATGTACAATGACAGTGAAATCTTAGTTAGGTCGCCTGATATTAAACTATTTATAGTATTTTGTTTTCCCGAAAATAAGTCGTTCTACTCAAACACAACAGGAAAATCGTTTTTGCGCACCTGGAGCAAAGCACTTCCCATGGACTCTCCTATGCTTATTTTATTATTATTGTATTATTAACCTTTCACTCCAATATTGTCTGCAATATTATCTCACTACTCTTACCACTGTACCTAGAGCATAGCTACATAATGAAAGACCGACCCATTTTATCAACCCAAACCGGAATTGCGAATAGCGTAACTTGTTAAATATACTTGTATAAGTTCCAACCGAAAACTTTATTTAATTTTTTCATGCAAAAATATCGATCTTTTATTTTTTTGGAAAAAAACTCCTTGGGATTAGAAGAAAACCAGAAATAAAAGGAAAAATTCGTTTCCGAAAAGTTGGGTGGAAAGGGGAAAATTACCCCCTCCTCAAAATATTGCTGTACCTAAAATTTATTAGCAACTTAGCTTTACCAAACATTTTTTATCGTCTACCGTTTACTAAATAAAAGGGTTAGCATTTTCAAAAATTCATAGGTGTCATACAGAAATTAGCAAAAATTTAAACATGTTTGTAGGTACCAATCTTTGAGCAATATTTTATTGAAATTTTCCAAAAATTTTTAATGTTTTGCACTTCCTAATTTTTATCTTTGGTAATTTTTTGTGCACAGTAGCAGTGTCTTGATAGGCCTATTACGATAAAAAAAATTATATTGAATTGTCAACTCGTTTTAGAGTAATAAGGCATTACAGTGAAAATTATCCAAAAATTGTAGCTGCAAGGTTTAGAGAAAAAGCGTTTAATTTGCCCTACGATCTTTTATCAAAATTAGAAAATCATTTTTTCAAATGAATACTACCAAAAAAACTTGCCTAACGTTCGCTTCAAGTTTTAAATTTTTTTTAAAACTTATTTTTTTGATGAATTTTTGATGTATTACCGACTATCCGCTTGGATGCTATGAGGCACACCCACCCACACACCCATACATACATACATATACACTCATATACACATAGAAACAGACATTTTTTAAATTCGACTTTTTTGGATTCCTGGAGGTCCAAAACATGCATTTTCGTACATTTTGTAGAGATCAATACTTTTTCCTATTCTTAAGATACGGTACGTCGACGTAGATTTTGTAAATAAATAAAAATTAACATTTTTTGATTAGAGGCCGAGAGAGCCGAGTAGGCAATAATTTCCGGGCCCGAAAGCTTACATGGAGTCCCACCTGTCTGGGTTAACAATCCAACTACAGTTTTCTTGTAGCTACAAGTATTTGAACATTAACATTAACTAATATTTAGAAATAATTTTTAAATATTTTAAAGAGATAAATAAACAAACATTTATTATCTGCAGAGTGGCTAGGAAACCCCGGCCACTTTTCTTGCGGCGGTCAAGAGATGGCGCTTTAGTAAAGAAAAATTAAATTAAAATACTGGCAACAACGCAGAATCCAAGACGTTTTAGTTAATAAATACGCCCCATATTAAATCAAAACAACGCGCCATCTCTTGACCGCCGCAAGAAAAGTGGCCGGGGTTTTCCTAGCCACTCTGTACTTATAAGTTCGATTGCTTTATTTCTATTTGACGTTTTCTTCACGCCGTTTCATACAACCCTGGCTTACCCTGATGAAGGAGCCAATTAAAAACGTGGCGTTTTTGTCCACATTCTTACGTTGTTATAGGTTATGACTCATAACCTGTCTATCTTCGCTCACACGCAACTGCCATCTTCCACGTGCCCCCTCCCCGCGCTAAGATAAGGCCACGAGAGGAAGGGGGGCTTTCTGTTCTTGCCCCGGGCCCGAAATCTGAAGTTACTCCCATTGTTACATAGAAATTTACCAAAAATATAGAACATAAAATCTTTTATCGGGAAATGGAAATTTTTGTTCAAATAACGTGAGAAAGAAACAATTGTAAACAAACAAGGAATTTTGTTATTTTAACTTTAGAGTTCCAGAAATTAAATACATATAAAAAGCACGTTACTAAAATACGATATGTTTGATTGGGCGATTCACCATAAACGATGGGAATGATATAATTGTAATACCAATACCTACCAATAAGGTTAGTTAACGAAAATTTCGTAGATGTAATGTCGAACATGTTCAAATTTCCGACTTGCTACGAATCATTGCGATTGGGCATATTAAATCGTAGCACTGTTTTGTTAGCTATGTTTTGTAAATATATTGCTATGTTTTCTATTTTAATTGAATTATGTTGTTTATTTTATCGATGTTCTGCATGAGAAATTTTTATTTAATTTGAATTAAGAAAAATATTATATTTTTCTCTTATTGTAACCTTATTTCGGAAAAAAAATTTCGGTACATTTTAGTTCATATTTGGGAATTTTTCGGTAATAATGTTAGGAATCAAATTTTTGAAACCTGGCAACACTGGTTACGCCGCTGTCCAACTAACTACGCCACTGGCACTTGATATGGACTATGCGAATGAGTTGTTCTTGAATATTCTAAACAGCAACCACAAACCAAATTTTAATCTTAACCAGTTTTAAAGATTTGTAAAAAAACCGATTTTTACGGTTGTACTTCAACAACATCTCTTTAACAAAGCATCTTGCAACATATATACGTAAGAACTTTTTCGTTATTTTTTAGTAATAAATCCACACTAGTATAACACATTTAACGCGGTAACCAATCCTCTATGATTTGGGTGAAGCAATAACAAAATTGATAAAAATTATCCAACTCCGTACAATAAGTGTTCTTTCCATTTTGTTTCGTAATGCAATAAGTAATCTAACACATAACAGTTTTATTTTATATGCTTAGTTTCTTGAAATAATTTCAGGATAAACCTCACAAATGCAGCCTCTGCAGCAAGTCCTTCCCAACCCCAGGAGATCTCCGTTCACATATGTACGTACACTCAGGTTCCTGGCCGTTCAAATGCCATATTTGCTCCAGAGGTTTCTCCAAACACACCAACCTAAAGAATCATCTATTTCTGCACACTGGTAAGTAATGTTATGTGATTTTTAACATTTGCTATTTTATGGGCTTCACTTGTAGACACATTACTTGTGGTTGGTGCGATGTAAACTCAATTACACTACCGCGCTTAAAATTATAAATAGTGTGTTTTCATTTAAAACTGTTTATAATTGTGACTTTGCGGAAAAATTAAATTTAATTTAAAAATGTTTGGTAATAATTAAAAAGTTGCCAGTGCGTTTACGCTGTATGTTATAAAGCTAGATAAAACCTCCTGACTAGTGGTTAAACTTACCGATCATTACCTTTCTCTGCGACTTCATGTTTTTAATTGTTCCTAGTTTGATCGCCCAGAGGTAGAAAATATAAATGCAGTTTGATGCGAACTGCGGGAGCTGCATCTGAATAGGCTGTGATTAGTTCGTGATTACACAGGCAGCTCGGCGCGTGACAAGCGCACCGTCTAATTACCAGTCCATCATGTGCAGAGCAAGTATGTGTTTAGTGTTCCTGATCGCACTCTGATACTAAGCCAATCTTACACGGGTTGTTATTTTGTACAGACCTCCATTTACTTTGTCTGACATTAGTTACACGTCGTGTTTTTTGTTGTTTTGCTTAGGACCCGTTTACTGCTTATTTCAGCATGCCTTAACTGCTGTTGGAGTGCAAGCTTTCTAAAACAGCTGTGGTAAAAATTAAATCAGAAGAGTTAAAAATTTATAAAGTTTTTACAAATAATAAACATGTTTTGCATCGCTTTTTTATAATGTTCAATAAATCCTAACAAAAATGATGTGCGGCGAAAGAAGCACGAACTAAAGCTCTTGAAACAATACTACAGATTACCTACTCACGTAAGGTGCTAAGTCTCACTAATATTATAGCATCTGTTTATTAGGAACTGTATTTAGTTGTAGGGTATTTCAATGTAAACTCATGTTAATCGCTCACTACAAGATAGACAACTAGCAACATATCATAAACTACCTGCGTAGAAATATCCGGTCAGCTTTATACTTGTACAGGGTGCTTATTATAGTACAGTAGCAGCAAAATAGGGTAGCAATTTTATAAAACAAACAAATTGTTTATCTGTTTTAAATTACTTTAAATGATATTTTCTAAAAAAATCTGTTACGTAAGTGTTTTATATTTACTAATTTGTTATAAATAAATAACTAAGCGAGTAAGAAATGCTCAGAAAACTATTCGGTTTCCGCTCACTGTATTGCACTCTACTGTAACGTGATCATACTGTGAACGTGTCCTGCGCACTACCTCTTTCGCTATCCACCTCGCGCATTGCTGTTGTACTAAAGCATTTTAAAGTCCGTTTTCTATTTTTTACGTAAAAAGGTTTCGATTTCTTTTTGAAATTAGATTATTCAGGATTAGAGAAAACCAAAAACGGAAGGGAAAATTTATCTGCCAAAATTAGGATTAGAGCAAAAGAAATTAACCCCACTAAACATAGCTGCGCCTAAAAATTAAGTTGTGAATTTTATTCTACTATTACTCACCAGTAATTTAGCTTAAACATAAATGTTTTATTACTTCCAGTTTAATAAATAAAAAGAGTATTGTAAAGTTCATTTTCTAGTTTTTACGTAAAAGAATTTAGAATTCTTTTTGAAATTAGATTTATTCAGGATCAGAGGAAGTCAAAATCGGAGGGCCAATTTGTCTACCAAAATTAGGATTAAAAAAAAATTAACTCCACTAAACATAGCTACACTTAAAAATAAAGTTGTGAATCTTATTTCTACTATTACTCATACGTATTTTAGCTTAAACAGAAATGTTTTATTATTTTTAATTTAATAAATAAAAAGAATATTGTAAAGTCCATTTTCAATTTTTTACCTAAAAAAAAATGAGAATTTTTTTTGTCTGCCAAAATTGGGAGAAAAAAAACTAACCCCACTAAACACAGCTGCACCTAAACATTAAGTTGTAAATCTTATTCTACTATCACTCACAAGTAACTTAGCTTAAACATAAATGTTTTATTACTTCCAGTTTAATAAATAAAAAGAGTATTGGAAAGTCCATTTTCTATTTTTTAGGCAAAACGAGTTTAGAATTCTTTTCGAAATTAGATTATTGGGGATTAGAGAAAGCCATAAACGGAAGGACAAATTGTCTGCCAAAACTAGGATTAGAGCAAAAAACTAACCCCACTAAACATAGCTGCACCTAAAAACTAAAACGTGAATCTTATTCTACTATCAATCAAAAGTAATTTAGCTTAAACAGAAATGTTTTATCATTCCCATTTCCCATTTAATAAATAAAAAAAAAATTATTTTTATTTTTAAAAATTCATGGAAGGCGTTACAGAGAAACTAACAGACTTGAACATGAACAAAATTGTAGCAAATCGCTAGCTCTGTTAGCATATAAAATTTAAAAAAAATCGTTTAACCGGTTTTTGAGCAATATGTCCAAAATGTTGATAATATTTTTAGGTGTACGAACCTTCTGGTACATAGTAAGATTGTGTCCCCTTAGGACTACTGTAATACCAAGTTTAATCCTGATTTGTCAGTTAGTTTTTAAGTAATAAAGCATAAAAGACAAAATTTTGAAACGAAGGTCCGTAAAAGAAATTGAATTGTCTTAACGCCCTAATATTCCATTCTTCAATTTTTTCCATTCCGTTTTAAAAAAAAGTTTTAGCCAAATGACAAATCTAACTTCCGTTGCCGGTTGCAGAACGTAAAAATACTTTCCGCCCCCAGAGATCTTCGCTGTACCTAGGTACTAGAGATGCTGATCTTCTGGAAAAAGATCGATCTACGATATCGTAAATGGAAACACAACAGATCGATTCACGATTAAATCGGTAGATCGATTGATTTCTTTTAATTTATGTTTTAATCATAAAAATAAAATTAAATCAAATGTAGGCAATCAAACAAAAAACAAATTTATTCAATAAAAACGGCCAAGGTTCAAGCCTCATTTTTCAAGCCTCCGCCGCCGGCGCCGTACCTTCCCAAATGTTATAATAAATTAATTAATTTCATTCTGCGTTGTATTTTTAACAAAATATTTAAATTTTTAAATACTTTCGGAACATTTTTCTTACGTACAAGTTATAGATTTCTTTACATAATGTTTAGGCATAAAAGTAATGAAAAATGTTTTGTTGTAACTATGCTACTAATAATTATAAAATAAATAAAGATCGCTCTTTAAAGAAAAATGGATTAAAATTTAAATCGTAACTCTCAAAAGATTTATTTAAAACAGCGATTCCTTTGTTACAAGAGATCTATTCTTAAAATAATCGATTCAGAGATTGGCATCCCTGCTAAGTACACCAAATTTCATAAAAACGGTTTAGTAATTCTTGAAATCTAACCTATGCACGCACATACACACAGGCCGACATTTTAAAACTTATTTTATTTTATAGAGGTCTAAAACATGTATTTCCGTCAAAGTTATAGAATATGAATTTTTGCAATCATGATACATTCCCATACTGGAAGTATGGTAAGGTAACATACTGTAGGTATGGAAATATAAAAATTAATAAAATATAGGCAAAATACAAAAAAAAACAAGCAGGATGTAGAGCATAGAGCAACAAAATTTTCGAAATAATGTATTTAATTATTGTCGACCTATTTCTGGTACTTCAACATGCCGACGTATGGGAAGCAAATTGTCATTCCTTACACACCTGGGGAAATCATAACTAATACTATATCTGTTATTGATTAACACCTATGCATCGTGTGCATTGTCATTATTGCTAAAAACATCCCAGGGAGCATAAACAGTAGCAGTCTACCATGCACACCAAATTTGAAATGCACGTTTTTGATGACTGTTTTTAATTTATATACTCTTTTTTTCTGTACATATTGGTATACTACTGGTTCTGGGTTGTGCGGTAGACGCAGCAGTGTGACCAAGTGTGAAGTGTGAACCAATAACAGAGCAGTATTAGTTATGGTTGCCTTAGATATGTAAGGATTCTAATATGCTACCTGGGACTCCTAGTTTTATATCTCTTTCTTGTCACTAAATGCATTTAACCAATGCATTTCATGAACGTTGGCGGGTATCGAACCTCGGTACCCCCGACTTAAAAGCAAGTTTCCATAACTCTGAACCACCGGCGCTGACAGAACAATGAAAATTGGAATATAGTAAAATAAGATTAGACTTAATAAGAACAAAGGTGAAAGAAATAAGGATGAAACTCAAAAGGAGAGAATAAACGACGGCATGAAATAATCTCATTAATAAATATTAAAAGATATAATATGAAAATACGAAAAGTAACATAACTAATAGCTACTTAGAGAAGGAAATGTATTTAATATAAAGAAATGGTGGAAGGACAACGAAATAGTACATTATACACTAAGGGAGAGAAACGTCTTATTTTTCCTGAGGTGTAATTTGAAGCCCGAGGGCTACAAATATTCGAGGAAAAATGGCGGTCTCTCCCGAGGTGTATATACTATTTTTTCCTACACACCTAATTTCATAAATAAAGAATTATAATAAATCGGAGAGAAATTACAATATTTAGAAGCCTTTGGGATGTTTCCATGCAACGTACCATGACAACAGGCATTAGCTTACAAAAATAAATATGAAATGAAATAAAAACTCCCCTAGGAAAATTGTTGTCTTATTTCGTCCCTAGAGAGTAAATGCTTTATTTCTGTCACAATTTTGATGCCATAGAAACCGACTTCTCCTCCCGGACGTGGAAAAAGTAAATTACAATAGGTTATAGACACACATTTCTAAAAGATTGCAAATTCTCTAAGCAAAAAAAATAGATAACAGAATATATTATTTACAGTCAGGTATAACTAGTACAGCAAAAATAAAGAGAAAAAATACGTAGTTTGCAAAAATCGATTAGAAAATAAGTAAATGTGAAAGCAAATAGTGTCGAAAAAAATGTAGAGAAGTAAAATAGAGTGAATGAAAAAAGTAGTTGTACAAATAGAGACAAATGATGTCATAATAAATTGAAAAGTTTTGTCAACTTTCACGCAAACTGAACTTCATTTTAAATAGGACAAAACAAAAAAATAATTTTCTAACCGCTCATCTCCTCAAGACTATTAGAGAGTGCAAATGATTTTTGAAGCATTTGAAGCGACATGTTTTCCTCAAAGAAATTATTGCTTCAAGGTAAAAACTACCCCGTTCATACTTGGAAGTTATCCAACCTAGTTATTAGTATTATGGTAGATTCAAACAAACAAGCAATGAGGCAAGCAGAGCATGTTACAGTTTGCCTGAAGCCGGTCGCCATCTTGCAACCGCCTCTGCGCATTCTTAATGCCTTGCATATATCATTATAGACACACTCCGCGTAGGCTCACTAATATCCGCTACTTCTGCCACCATTCATCCGGTTCTTCGTGAACATTTACTTATTTTTACTTCGAAGATACTTTCCACGCTCTTTGTGAATGATGAACCAGAGTATCTCGCTTCGAGCTAAATAATATACATCGCTCCATATAGATTATAAAGCTATTTTACATACTAGTAGCACTCTTGGGTATTAATATATCATTATTTTCTGAAAGCTTCCATTGAGCTGATTATACTGCTTCGTTTTAACTCGGTTGTAATCGTTAATGATATTATTTCAGATTTACGTTTTCTTAATTAAAATCAACTAGAAGAAGAATTTTATACCTTTTTTATTGCTTTATAATCTTTATGTTTTTATTTGTCCAAGTTAGCGTTCAAAAACGTTTAAAATAGTTGGTGATTTCAATGACGGAGAAGACGGGTTACTCTTCTACACTTAAGTTGTAATATCTTACAAAAGATAAGTATTTATCTTTACAATCCTAATGTGTTTTCTTTATACTATAACAATTTCTAGAAAATATCTTATTATTGCACTTAGATTGGGTAAAATTAAAAATAGATAACTGAGTCCCATTAGTTAAACTTTTTGTGCTGCATCAAGATTTTACAATGGTCATTTTTAGGAAATTCTAATATTAAACTACAAATTGATAAGCCGTATTTATACAAACTAGATATGAAGATTATGCTCCAAAAAACTTGTTTGTATCATTGATTTCATAAGTAATTTTCCATTTAGCAATATAATAACTGGCTTTTTAATTATTCATTTAAAAGCTTTATATATCTATGCAGAAAAATAATTTATCATGAATTTTTATCTGATGGAACACTTTTTGTTGTATTATAATGTAATCATTATTTAACCACAACCACAAAAGGATTGATTTTTATTGGCGTTTAATTCAGCATATAAATCAAATGACAATTGTTGTTCATTAAAAATATTTTAGAAAAAATATTGTTTGTGGCAGTACATGATCCTGGAGTAATATTAACGGTAACCGAAGCAATTTTCATCAATTATGTGCTTATATAATTATCACCTAGTGGGACTAATTACAAACATTAAGATTGACAAGCAGATTAACTTTGTGATTTATACTGAGTAAATTATTGTAAAACAATTTAAAAAATAGTAAAATAATGAATACAAAATGAGTTTACTTGAAATTAAACGTGATCACTTTAATCATGAACGCCTTAGTAAAAACCATGTTTGTAATTAATTAGTTAAAAATTAAAAGTGTTACAACAATTGGAAATTTTTTTTTATTTTTTGCTTGAAATAAGGTTTGTAGTCTTGATCTTGTGACTGTTCACGTGTATGTTTACAAAGTTGCATTAGAAACTGCTATTTCAAGATTTAACATTATAACTTATAAATAAATCATGCATTTATCAGCGAGGTGAGCGTGTCAGAAGTCTGTTCTTGAGATGGACGTATATCTGGCGCGCTATTAATTGGCTGGCTGGAAGTAAACGGTAGCCGGGCCGGGCAGCCGGGGGCGAAGTCTGTGATTACCGCTCGCTATCGAACTACTGTCCGCGAGTAATTATACGTTAGGGATGTAATCTACCCAGCACAGCATCCAATCTACTGAGATAAACTTTTTAGTGCTCTTATTCTCAAAAGTTTTGGCTACTTCAGCTCTTTTAATTTAAAACTACTGCTAAGTTACTCCACAGGGTGTTCCAAAAAACATTGACAGAAAAATTTTGTTTAATTTTATTCAAATAAAGAAACGTCATTTTATGGTCTCAAATCGTAAATGATCTTAAAGATATGATTTAGATAACGAATTCAACAGTTTTCGCTTTACAAAGCACAATTATTCTTGATGGCGATGTTGTACAATTAAACTTAAGCGTAAGTTACAAATTGTAAATAATTTATAGAGAAACGACAAAAGTCAGAAGCGTAATCTAAAAACATTTTACTTACTATACGAAGAAAGTGGGGGTTATGACATAATAATATTATACATTAATGAAAAGTCACCTGTTAATACTCAAAACAATAAGAAAAGCTGCTAAGACCCGTATTACACTATCAAAGATCTTTGACAAAAGCTTGTCGTTAACGGTTTTATAAAATTTTACATCACGAAGCTACATTTTATCAACAATTTAATCATAGTCAACTTTTACCCCAAAGATACTCCATTACACTGTAAAATATTTTATAAAAAATTTTTTATCACAGACTTTTGAGATTTTGGATAGTGTAATACGGCCTTTTTATAAATATGCTATATGTATAAACATGACATCTCTATAAAGCGCGGTAAAGAAATTTAACGTAGCAAAGCTAAGATCCACACTCAGTTGGGATCTGAACCGGCTTAGCTGGTATCATATACAGTGACTTTATGCAGAAACAGTAACGACAATAAAGTTTCTTGCTTTTGATTGGTTGCTAAAGGCACGTGGTATCGGCCACCATTACGTGGCAAACCTTCGTGTTGTTTACATACATGTTTATATGCGAGAGTTGCGTTTTTCAACATTTTAGAACAGTTTTTATAAAATATCCAATCTCATACTGCTATTTAACAATTTAATCAACATCGAATTGTAAACAAGTGTATATACAGGGTGTCGATTTGAAAACGTACAATGTGTTGTACCTCTGGAAGTAAAAGAGGTAGGTATTGAAAATTTCTAGAAACCGTTACTACAACATGGAGGCTAAATCTTCATGACTCATAAGGTAACCTTCCTATTCCACCCTTTACGCTCTAGCTACCCCAGCAAAAAATGTAGCACCTATTTTGTGATCCCTCATTGAAAAGCTCTTAACAAATGCTATTCAATAGTAGCAAACATTTTTTTTACCTGATTCGATTCGAAAGGTTTTTCACAATCATTCGAATTTAAGCACCTCCTATTTTTTCAAAAGGGGCTAAGGGAGGAGGAGGTACTGCTAAAACTCACTCTATCATTGAAGGTCAGTTATGACTAGAGATATGCTCTAAACAATTAAAACATATTCTTAAATAATCCAAAAATTAAAAAACGTCTTAATAAATAAGCGCTTGAAATAACGAAATAGAATAAACGGAATGAAAACATTTATTGCATTGCATTTAAACGTATTGGTTAGTTTAATGACCAATAACGATTTCGGTTTTTATTAACGAAAAAACACACGTAATTAATTAAAAAACAAAAAATTTAATTTAAACTTTGATTGAAAAAACGCTGTGAACGGAAATAACGACAAAATGTTAAATGTTTTCAAAAATAAGCAAAATATGCAAACTAAACATACTTTTATTGCGAAAGATGCCTTATGCCTATATGCACTTATGGGTGAAATATGCAAAAATTAGCAACAAATAGGCACAGTTTCGCTCAAAGTGTTGCCTAATTGTACTATGCAATCTGTTGTTTTTCTAAATACCCGGCATCGCTCCAATTTTGGAGCTTATCTACTTTGAAATTCTTATTCTGCACATCAATGCGTAGGGATTAAACCTCGCGCTCGCGCATTCTTGTAACATCAAAGATCTCAGCGGAGGGAGTTGCCCCCAGATTAGTTGTCATATTTCTCAACAAAAAGTGCATAATATATTCTATTCATTACAGATCTGAATTGTCAAAACCAACAGTTGTTGGTAGCATTGCGGAATGTAACTTAGTTGTTTGTTTATTTTTGTGGCAGAACCAGTGGCGTAACAAAAAGTGACAGGCCC
Source organism: Ctenicera cuprea (assembly GCA_958336395.1). Lineage (NCBI taxonomy): Eukaryota > Metazoa > Arthropoda > Insecta > Coleoptera > Elateridae > Ctenicera > Ctenicera cuprea. Next base: position 28,358,559 of record OY284491.1, read on the forward strand.
TCTCCATAAGAAATTCCCATGGGTCCCCTTATATCAAAATTATTATACTTATTTTTATATATAATTGTTAAATGCAACTCTTTTTCGGATTTTTACACGCAACTTATATAGACCTAGTTATAAAACAATGTAAATGTATTTTGACTATTACACAAAGTTAATGTACACATCAAAAAAACAACGAAAATAAAAAACTTAAAACACGCTCTTTTTCGGGGGTTTTTCGTGGCAATGTTTATGTTTCATTTCCATTTTTACGCACTTGTTTAATAGAAATACCAAGATTCGCACTTAAACTCACATTCAGCCACTAACTATAATTTATATTCTGTAAATTACTGTTGGTATAATTAATACCGTTCCAATCCACGTTTAATATGCGATGCAGTATACTAATAAACATTCAAATTTTGTTTGCCTGCACTAAAGTGTTACAACCCTTTAAGCGCTCGTATGAAACTAAAGTGTAAAGTCGTATAAAATAATCAGAAATGATGAAGTGAATGGGCCTCTAGTTTTAGTCAATAGACAAAATACCATTATCAAACTCAAAACATACACCTTACTATCAGATTCAAAATTTATATTGTTTGACCACCGATTACCCTTCGTTTGTATTATTACCTTCCAAGGAAGTCGGCCAGCATTTCACACCGTAGAATAATCAAACATTGGTTCCGGCGTCAGTTTACGTCTCTTGCTTGTTAATAAATCATGTAAAAGCTAAGTCGTGTAACAAAATAGATTTTCAGGTTGAGAAATGTTAAAAATTATTCAGTTTTTTTGCTTATGTCTTCTTAGACGTCGAGCTTCCGTTGCTGGCTGGTCCCCTCCGCAATATGGAGCTTACGAGGGTGTTTGTTCCGCCACTGGGCAAAACTGAGATTTTAATTTTATATTCGTGCATCTCTTGACAGTAATTTAGAAGAAAATCTAAAGTTCTTGTGTTAAAAACGTACTGTATTTTTAAACCTTTCTTTTCGCTTCAAAGCATCTTTGCAAAAAAACACAAACGCAGATTTTTTTTTAACAAAACAGTATCATTTCAGTCTTGCATTGAAGAACTATCAATATATTAAACTGGTCTTAAAATTAACTTTCGGGTTGAAATCCCAATGCGGAACATTATTGTCAAAGAAGTTAGCTTAAAAATGTACTACAAAGATTAACAAATGTCTAAGTATCAATTTAAAAAAAAATCAAAACGTTGTAAAATCAAATATAAATCGTACTTGTTCTTAAAAGGTCCGAAAACCTCAAACATAAAATTAAAATAATGAACTGAAAATAATGTAATGGGAAAATCTTTCCAAAAGCTTTGTACATAAAAGTGAGTGGATATGCACTGTTTCACTTGAAAGACACGCATATTATTTATTAAAAGATCAGTTCATTTCAACAAGTGAAGGGAAACTGAAAAGCACGACGAATGTATCCCCATAAATTTATTATCTAGAAAATACATTATCGCATTATTTTATATAAGAAATCATTTTTCTGAAACGTTCTAGTAATTAATTAAAGGTCCTGAATAGTAAAAGATAAGTTATGGATAAATACCATTTAAAAATGGTATTTGTGATTAAATTTTTTTTGGTGACCTAAATACTTGCATCTTCTATTTCTTTTTTTTTTAAATTTACTAACTATTGTGTGCTATGCAAATCGGCACAGTAATCATAAACATTGGATGAAAAATATCTATAATTACGTTTGTATTACAAAAAAAATACATTTATAACACATAAACATAATTAGGAAATATCCTTAATTAAAATTATATTAAATTATATGTTATGTTCTATTTATACATTGGAATGTTAAAACAAGGACATCTTTATTTAACTGTTTAAATAGAAAATTAGAGTTTTGCGTGCTACATATTTTAATTTGCTTTTTATTGACTCACGCTTGGTTATTTGGAAAAGATAATAATTTTTAAATTAATTAAGTATGGAAATTAAGAAACTTGAACCGCTTTTTACTTAAACCCAATACCTAATATTTTTTACCTACTGCCGCAACTTTTTATGTAATTTAATATCTATAAGTAAATCTTTGCTCTGTAGGATGCTCCAGTTATAATGACAACTTTCTAATTTGTTATTTATAATAAGATTGGGAAAAGTGAAACAGGGCGTTCTTTTAATAGGCGTTTGACATTTTTGGGCATATCCGCTTATTTCTATAGAATTGCCACATAAATTACAGTTGTTTACATTAATCCGCCAGTGCAATAATTAAAATTTCAAGCAGATTTACGCATGAGTTATTAAAATAGAAAGGAAACTAATCATCGATTCAGGATATTGTTATGCTTACCGTCTCATATTCAAAGTTTTAGTTGTTAAGGCTGTTCTCTGTTTAATTAATAAACAATCTTTTTATTTCAGCATTTTTACCAAGAGCTTTTAATATAATTAAATTAGCAGAATGTCATACAATTACTACGGTATTCGTTTTTTGTGTTTGCGCTTTATTACATTATTACTTAAAAAGGATAAAGTGTGACCAAACTATTGCATGGTTAAATGTTTACAATTAATAACATCATGTGACAGTGTACATAGATATATTTTAATGGTAAACAAAACACCACACAATAGCAAAATTAAGATCTGTTTATTCATGAACGCCTTAAGATTGTATTGCAATAATTTTTAATTATGTCAGAGCAACAAGCGTGTACAATTATTACACTTGTACAGTATTAATTTAACGCTCGTTTGTTGGTCACGAATCCCAGGGTTTAATTTATTTATAAAAAGTAATCAAGATGTTAAGTAACGCACGCGATAATATAAAAATTGTGTAATTGTTTAATGATCCAACATAAGAAGCTTGAATTTTTTTGAAAATTTACTTATGGTGCTTCGGGAACATCATTTTTTCTTAAGATTGACGTAAATTACTTAATTATTATTGTTACATGTACTAATTTTTCTAGTCATATAATTTGAGTATGTTTGATATAACCTACAAAAAAAACAGCATTGGACATTTTTATTAATTCAACGAATAAATGCCGTAATGATTGTTAATGTGCAGCTATTAACAATGCTACAACTTAAAAAAAACATAATTTGCTTATTAAACAAACATGTTATTTAATAGTTAATTATAATTTAAACGCAGCATATAATAAGTAATACACGCTTTTCTTGTTTTTTGTTGCAAATTTAAAGGTCTTAGTAAAAAGAACACCATAGTCGTGTTTTGTATGCTTTTAAATTACTCGCGAATAAACAAATATCCGTGAGAAATTCTATGAAAAATATCCTTCCTAAATTAACTTTAATATGAAATAATAGTGTTTTTAATTTTTTGTTACAATAATGCGCGCTGTTAAATTCTTTACTAAGGTTGCGTGCACTAGCTCGTGTGTCTATGAGATTTTCTTGTAAATTATTATCCGCTATAAGGCAATTTTGAAAGAATGCACTAAAAATGTTTGAGTTTTTAACTGGAAGCATGAAATGAGTTAAGAGTTAGAGGATCGTCTCAGCGGTATTGCTCTATAAATACTGGTTTATGCGACCATTGAATCTGCATTCCTCTATAACCGTGCGGAATATACTCTTATAATACCCTCTTTATTGCCTTTCATTATCTATTGCTTCATACAGTCTTCGAGGGAAATTTATAACAAATAAAACAGTGAATGGGAGTGGTCAATCTGAATTTAACAACCGATTTCTTCAATTAAATACCTGAACAAAGGCAGTGGCGTTACTAACATTTATGATCTAATTTTCTTTGAAAACCTTGGAAAAAGCTATCGGGCAATCCTCACAGGAGCTTCCTCGCATCTGTCAATACTTTCGGAATTTTTTTTTAAATTTCAGAAAAGTTGACGATTTTTTGGAAATTTAGAAAACCTCTAAAATCGAAATATTGCAAATTTCGTCAATATCGAAAATTTTAAAATTTTTTTTAAAAATATTGGAAAATATTAGAATTTGGTAAATTTTGCAAATTATTAAAAATTGAGAACAGTTTAAAATTTATAAAAATCTGTTTTCGTGGGAGATTGGGTCTGTTATTTACATTCAACAACTTTTTATTTAATAAAACAGATCTAATCTCCACGAAAACAAATGATATTGTATAAGTTCTATAGGAGCACGAAAAAAACAAATTTATAAAAAACTATTGAAAAATTTGAAATTGTGAAAATGATGGATAAAAGTACTGAAATATTTGCAAATTTTTTAAAAATATTGAAAATTTTTGAAAACTGCTAAACTTTGAAAATTTGGAAAAAGTTTTAAAAATTTTGGGAACATTTGGAAATTTTTGAAAATAATAAATATTTTGAAAACTTTTTGAAAATTTTGAGAAAATTTAAAAATAACTGAAAATGTTTTCATTATTCCGAAAATTTTTAAAAATTTTGAAAAATTGTAAACATTTCTGATAATTTATGAAAAATTAAAAAACTTTCGTGATGCAGGGTTTTTTTAATTAATTCCATAACTAATGAATTAAGATATTTTAGTCTTAAGTAATTGTGTTAATTATAAACAATATTTTTTCGCAGAATTCTAACTTCGATTTCATAATTTGATGTTTTTTTTTTGGAGATTAAACAATTAAACTGTTTAGGTAAACGACCAGAAGGAAACCTCTAAGACATGCTTTCTGAATGGAAGATTGTTGCTATTGTTATTTAACATGTTCATACCGATTATAAAGTCGAACTTCGAAACTGGGGGGTGGTAGGAAGACCGGGTTTGCGCAGATACGATATTTGGCATGTGTAGTATACGAATCTAAGGTTCTTTTTCGAGCTTGTCCATTTTGAAGTACAGACCCCTTCCCTATCCCCTCCATTTTTCGATGCAGTCGCCCGGCTTTATGATGTTTTATGTTTTCTTGTTGCAACCAATATTTATCCATTGAAATCTCAAAATTGAAATTTTCATGTTCTATGCCGTTTTTTTGCGATTACTCAATTAAACTGTTCAGGTAAACAACCAAAAGCAAGTCTTTCAATGGTGTTTTCTCAATGAAGACTTGTTTCTATTGTCATTTAACATGCTCATACCGATTTTGAAGTCGTAAATCTTTGAAAAAACAAAAAGTCGATGATAGAAGGCAGTGGCGGTTGATACGGAAATCGCGTTTGCGCAGATCGGTTATTCGACATGCCGAGAATACGAGGTTTGAAGTAAAGTATTCTTCTCCTCTCTCCTTTGTTGGCGGACCAACCTCATTTTCTTGCGGTTCTATTCCAGTACAATTAGCAATATTTTAGGCAAATTTGGATTTTCTCCGTTAAGGCCTCTGGACTGTAAAGTGTATACAGACCGACATATAGACAGACACACCCGGAGACCGAAAACCTGCTTCTCAGTCAAAATGTTTAGGTTAAAAATATTCGCCATAAAAGTACTTTTCGTTTTGGCATATCGGCCAAAAAGTCTAAAGCGAGAAAAACTTCGCTGATTGATTGCATTTGCTCCAAATCCTACATGACGACCACAATACCTTCCTTCCTCTATAGCGAGGAAGGTGAAAGGGCAATTCTACAGACATTTAAAACGTGCATTTTCTCACTGGACTTACTCAAAAATAACCCACAAGAAAAATTTTTGCAATTTTCCTAAGATTGACAATATTTCATAAATTTTAATTCCTTTCTGGAAATTATGTCAACAACTGAAAGTACCTTTTCTCCAAGGTTCTGTTGTAATAAAATGCTTCTTGTGACTAATATGTGTTTAGTAAGAATAACAACAAATGTTATATTTATTATAAGATATTTTTATAATCATTATAATGCAAATTATTGGAAAAATTGCTGACATTCAAGCATCGCTGACTTAATTTAAATATTATACGTAATAATACAACGTGCACGTGCACAGTAATTGTAACTTATTGTGTTTGATTACTAATAAGATTTTTTTTAACCATACATTATTGTAATTAGATAATTTAATTCTGTAATTAAATCAATCAGTAACAAAATTACACTAATTAAGGGTTTAAAGTAGCAATATTTAATTATATCGAAACATTGTGTTATGAATACTCGTCTTATTATTTAATAACCATATACGTTTTAACACAACAAAGTAGTGTTTATCTAGCTAAATGTCTAAAAAAATGTTTTATTATTAATTTCATTCCTACATATCATGAATAAGGAACAGAATTGTAATAATCTGGAAATACCAATTAGACTATGAAATCACATTTAGTGGCGTAAGTCATAAATTAACAATTTCCGCCGCGTAAATGTTAATTAATAGCAGACAAAGAAGTATGTACTAGCAAATATTAATGTTACTTAATGATAGACCTTTTTCTTTAATGTGCGATGGTAGTGGCAATATATTTTAGCTCGGATTTTATGCCATCTTTAAACCTCTAGTATCCAACAGCTAATGATAATTATCTACATATGATATCAATAAAGGATTCCACACGATATAAAATAGAAAACACGTCTTTATTGTTTCATTCTTAAAAGGCACCGATGGACGTATTTGAGGTAGAGTACAAACGATAAACTAACTAGATAATACTGCAAGGAATGACTGTATCCGGGGTTAGGTTGAAATAATCTGGAATTAGCAAAATTGGTTAGAAATTAACTTCCGAATTATAGAATTTTTCTTGATAATAGAAGAATTTGCTACAAATTAAAGGATTGTGTAGTAAAATTAGTAAAATTGCAGAAATAATAAAGTTTAATTACTGTAAAAAGTTTGAAATACAGTAACTGTATTTAATAATTATCCAAAGTATTTTTAAATTGACTTAAATTAAGAATTTCGATTTGGGTAACGCGCTGTCAAGCTAAATATTTCTTTATTAATTAGATAACTTTGAGTCACTTTAATATTTTTACAAGTAAAATTATTTTTTTTTAATTTTTACTATCTACTACTTTCCATATAGGCAAGTATTGATTTCACGGAAATGTTCGAATTCAAGATTTTAACGGAAATACATATTTAGAACTCGCAAGAACTGCAAAAAGTTGTTTTAAAACAATGTATGTCTGTAGGTAGGTTTGTGTGTGTGTGTGTGTGGTGTTTTTTTTTAAAGAATTATTATGATTCCCATCCCACCCTCTTACCCGGGCTCAGCGCACTTCAGCGCTATTCATCGGTCTAACATGCCCCACCCACACAAAGACATGCAACCCAACATACACGCCACACACACCATTCATGGACCAGCCGGACTTAACTTATTTAGAAAAATTTTCGACGGGCAGAGGACTCGAACCTACTGCCGTTGAGAGTCTAGTTTCAAAGCCTGGGACTTAGACCACCCGCTGGCCCTGTGTGGTGCCTTATAAGTCCCGAACGTATAAGCGGATAAACAATGTGGGTATATATCAAAAAATCACAGACAAAATAACCAAAAATCGGAAGCGGAAGTTAGACATGTTAACAGCTAGGCTTCCGGGTTGGAGCCGCGTCATCGGTGCATGAACTGCCGACGTTTCGTCCTCGGTTCCACGGGACATCTTCAGGGCTGTGGTCACTTTGGGATCTGGAACACAACAGTTGTGTTCCAGATCCCAAAGTGACCACAGCCCTGAAGATGTCCCGTGGAACCGAGGACGAAACGTCGGCAGTTCATGCACCGATGACGCGGCTCCAATCCGGAAGCCTAGCTTTTATTAACAACGGCCGCGGAAGCTTGCAACTTAGATTAGACATGTTATTTTGGTGGCATTGTTTTCAGAAATTGAATTTTTTTTAACATCTAATCGAAATCTGATAGGAAACCTTAGGATTGGCCAATTAAACGATTTTTCTCCAAATCTTTTGCCTTTACAATGTGGGCTGTTACAATTTTTTGAAAATTTTCACTTTACCGCTTTATTGCTCAAAAACGAGTTGGCAGACCTGGACAAGGAAAAACTAGGAAAACACAATCTTACTATGTAAAAAAATTGTAACGAATTAAAACCGTGAAATGAAAATTATTTTCAAATTTTAGATCTCGTTTTAAAATATTGCTCAACCTGATGCCACGATTGTTTCAAATTTTGCAGCTTGGTAGGGACTTGGAATGAAAAAATATTTTAAATACTTATAATCTAACCTAACCTAATCTACACTGTCTTAAATAAAAGGCATATCAAAAATGAAGTATGACAAAAAATTAAGAACTAGCTTTTTCTCAGTCAGTTTATTTCTCTCGGCTTTATTTCGAGGTTTTTTTATAGCAGCTTGTTTTTCTAAGGTATTTATTTCTGTTTACCTATTCAATAAACGAGGAAACGATAAAACGTTTCTGTTATAGCAAAATCGCTCATTCATGAGTGATAGTAGAATAAGATTCACAGCTTAACTTTTAGGTGTACTCATTTTTTAGAGAATTAATATTTTCTCTTGTCTAATTTTTTTTCTTTTTTAAAACACGTAAAAAACTTTCTTTTTCACAAAAAAATGTAAGAAATATTTTAATTTTTTTAATTTAACCTAACCTATTCTACACTAGCTTAAATAAGTCATATCAGAAATAAAGTATGACATAAAAAGCAACTGTTTTTTTTTTCAGTTAGCTTTTTTTTCGTCAGCATTTTTTCCCCGGTTTTTTATCCACCGGCTTTTCTGAGGTTTTTTTTCCGCAGCTTGTTTTTTTAATGTTTTTATTTCTGCTTACCTATTCAATAAACGGGGGAACGATTAAACGTTTCTGTTATAGCAAAATCGCTCATTCATGAGTGATAGTAGAATAATATTCACAACTTAATTATTAGGTGTACTTATTTTAAGGAAATTGATTTTCTTTCTCATCTAATTTCTTTTCTTTTTTAAAAACCCGAGATACATTTTTTTTAACTTTTAAGAACCGAAACCAACGACGCGACATTACGCTGAAGTCATGGTTATGGCTTGGCTCGTTTTTACTGCACAGTATATTATGTATTGTTCGTTGTACGACAATTATCTTCCCATTCTTATGTTGTGCAGCAGCAACTAGGATGTATTTTTTGACATACTGCGTCTGCCTTTTGCGGAGTTAATTTTAAACCTGCTGTATAAACGTAAATCATTAAAACTGTTTGTATTTGGATCTCTGTTTAACCTACGCTCGAGAACCGAGACGGAAATGGTCTTATGCGGTATTTTTATCCTTAAATTTAGTAGCGCACTGTTTTATGCTGTTGCTTCTCTATGTCAGCAATTTTAACTTAGAGTTTGCAGTTATAAAACTAGTGGCAAGTAAGTTTGCAAGATGTTAAATGCAAAACAAACATATTAAGAGCAGTCACAACAATTTTATGAAACTTGTTCATTTAATTAAATTTATAAGTATATTAAGTTCTTCCTTTATCTTATGAAATTGGAATGCATTAGATTAACATCTTATGTGAAGTGTATATTTTGTCTTAGCTCAAAATTGCTTTAAAATTAGTAAAATTTTTCTGAATTCCAGTGAAAGTATACTTTGAAATTATTAAAATTACCCTAATATTAACTAAATTAATACTGAATTAGCAATATTAACTCGTACTTTTTTTGGTTTATTTTTTGCGTAGTTGCAAAGTCACTCATACTCTACAGAGTGTGTCTTAGAGCACGGTCTACAGCGTTTCAACCATGTTTTAATTTGGTTAGAATTAAAGTATACTAGTGTTACTCCAGCGCACAATGCACTGACAGACTGAACGTTGACTGAGCCGGCTAAATGCTAAGTCACGTGATGCATTAGTTCCATGAGGAGACACGGCGTTGGTGTAGATGTCGCCTCAAGTAAAGCGCGTTTTTGTCACTTCGTTTTTGTTTCAATTGTTGGAAGAACATAAATAAAAAATGAAAAAGAACTTAAAACAGAATTGTATGGGAATTGAACCCGGCATACTTGCAAGTAACTGTTCTACCTCAATCCTCTTATTCCTTGAATGTACCAAATTAAAGCATTGTTATAATGTAGAATAAAAACTCTTGTATTGCCTTGGAATAAATTCGATTAAAATTTGTCAAGCAATATAATTTTATATTAGACTGCATAATAATTTTGTAAAAAAATTGCAATCTCTAACCGATAAACCTACGCAATCACATAAAATGCATAATCATAACGTTTGAAATTCTAATATTTGTTATCAGTTACCAGGCTATAATCAAAAACTGTATCGAAAATCTTTTTGCATCTTTTTTTCTTACAATTTTTCTAGTTTGTTAGAAAATACCAATTTACTAACTCACCTCTATTCTGTAAATCATATTAACAGTAGTGAGATGAAGTCAGGTGCGCTCAGCAGGGCAGGTCGATCCACGCACTGACTTCTTCAGCACAGGTAGCTCACCTGCAGATAGCAGCGGGAGCAGAGATATCGACCTGAGAACACGCTTGGGTTTAGACCGACCATTGTACTTTTTTTTATAATAGTGGATGGGATCCCATAGGCAACTAAATTATTATATTTTCTCATAAGCCACGAATTTCGTTACGGTCTCGTCTTTAGATTATTATAAAATAACGCAGTTTTAATTTTAGAAAATTGCAACTTAAACAGTAGTATAATAACCGTATTTTTGGTGCTAGATTATTGGTGCACGGCTGACCCAATTTTCTTGCATTCTGTTTTACATTTGTTACGAGTAGTTATGAATAATTTTTCGAGACGTGTAGTGTCGCGTCGGATTAATTAAAATTTTGAAAAGTCCCATTTTTTGCTATTGATAATTTTATTAGCAAAAATAAAAGCAAATTAGAGCATCACTTTAAATAATAATATCAAGCACTTGCTCAAAATCATATTGCCTACATGTGAAATATTTACTCGTAGTAAAATTAATAAGTACTAGGGCAAGTTAGTAACTCCAATTAAATTCTTGCAGCTTATAGATAAATATTTATTAATAATTAAAGCCAATTGCCGTTATCTATCATAAGTAATTAAGAAAACAAATGACAATATATTTAAACCGGCATCTAGCGAGCACATTGGACAGTTTCAATGCAACGTTGCCAAACGTTTCAATTTAATAAAAAATCGGATTTCCAAAAGAACAAAAAAATATGTTGTTTTTCGTCAAAGAAAAACAAAATTTTAAACAGCAAAATAGAAAATTCGAAGGAAAATATAAAATAACAGAGAATAAATAAGTTTTTTATTTTTAATACAATTTTTTTTCTTTTAGGAAATACCGTTTTTTTGAAAAAGAAAACTTTCTCTCCCATTAAGAATTTTATTTGTCAACGTTTATTTTTCTTTGGCAAATTTTAATTTAGAACAAAAAGTGGAATAAAAGATTAATTTTCAATAAATATCACTTGCAAACCTATTAAATAGAAAAGTCCTGATATACCTAAAGAATTAAACAAATAAATTTTCCCATAAAAAATACCGTATCAAAATATATAGGTAATAAGATTTAAATGTCGAAAGCTCTTCTCTATAGTCAAACTGAAACAAATAAGTTAATACCCTATATTTATTTTATAGGACCATAATAGCCTTATATACAAAAGTCTTTAGTCATATCACAGAGGGTGTCAGATTGGTAAAATATTTATAGTTTCTGCACCACTGCGTTAGTTGCAGTCGAGTGTATCAAAGCTCAGACATGCTCCATTAATGATATGTTGCTGGGGCTATTCATGAACACAATAGAGTGTAACAAACAATCTGTACATATTAATAGCGGTTTCTATTCAATAAAATTGTATATTATCAATTCTTGAAATTTCATATAAATTTCTTTCCTAACATACGCATAGAAAAATAACTAAGAATTGTATTTTATGTATTAACTTGCCCATATATAGACGTATATAAAAAATAGAGATGTTTTCATCTGTAATATTTTAAAACGTAATGTGAGCTGCAGTATTAAAAAATTGCGTTAAGGCATATTTAAGAGCGAAGCAGTTTAATATTTAATATTTAATATTGTATAATAGCTATAAGACTGCAGAATGGAACTGATTATGACTTAATAAACCCAAGGAATTATTTTTATTCGGCACATTGATGTCGATCGCGACATGCCACGGCCATAACACGCAAGGCTCATGCCTTCGTCCTGACGGGATAAGGCACTTGTCAACATCCTTGCACGAAATTTGCGTCGCAATGCCGTAAACTATGTGATATGTTTGCTTGCGCGTTGGCCGATATTTTTATTATGTTCTAAATATAATAGCATACGCTTGCTTAGTATGCATATGACATTCGCACGCTAGGTATCATGCAGTAAACCGTAAAGATTATTTACTATAGAAGCTTAAATAATATTTTGTACGTCAATGGAAATTTTAAGGACGTTTTAAGACAGTTGATGTATTGTTGCAGAAAAAGATATAGACAATTTCAAACTTACTTTTCTGTTTATTGCAATATAATGTTTTAATCGTAATATAATAATATAATTTGGTAAGGATAATTTAAAATTTAATAAATTCTAATTCGACTTTATGAAACTTTCATTATTTTTCAGTTTTTCGGCATAAACTAAGAATAAAATATGAAGTGTGATAAATTGTTGATATCAGAATTAGAGATTGGTGCAAATCTAGCAGTAAAAAAATTTCAAGTTAATAAAATCAATCCAACTTAATGATAGAAGTTTGAAACGTCGCATCAAGTTAGAGTAGTTTCATGCCCTATACACAAATTTTGTGCCGCCCTTAAAGCGCCGCAAGAATTTTTGTACTTCAAGGTTATTCAGTTTTAGATACAGAATTATTTGTGTTTGATAATTGATATTTAGAAGAAAAAAAAGTTTTTTAAGTAAATATTTTATTGCGAGATATACACCGCTGTGCGTATCATAGCACCGCCGCGCCGAGTAAAAAAAACATAAGTTGCTCACAAAATAAGAAAATAAATAATAAACGTTAGTGGAATTAAGAACAATCAGCCTCATCACATCGACGAAATAAATAATTCTTACTGCCTACCGCACCGCAGGGCTGCTAGGCGCCGCCCGCGACCGTTGAAGTGCAGAGTCGTGCATTTACCATTTTTAGTTATAAAAATTAAAGTGCGTTGCATAATATCGCGCGTTTTTGGATAATACGGCCATGATCGCATCACATATTAGCCGTAACGGCTATCAACAACGGCCACCGCTTTAAGTTTGTTGAAACGCCTACATAGGACGTTCACTTAGTATATTGGCCGTAACGGCTAGCCTGCTCACAACGATCATCGCTGCAAGTTGTCATAGCGTCCAGCGGAAACACAAATTCTACTTGCGTATTCCCGTAACAGCCACCATTTAAAGTGGTCATAACGTCTACCAGGTACACAAAATCCACTTTGCGTATTGCTCGTAACGGCCACCGCTTAAACAGGGAACACAACGTCTACTTTGCATATAAACTGTAACAGCAACCGTTCTCACAGCTGTTACCACTTACAGTGGTTATAACGTTCGCCAAGAACATAACGTCCACTTTGCATATTAGCAGTAAAGGCCGCCGTGCCTACAACGGCCACCGCTCACAGTGTTTATAACGTTCACCAAGAAAACACCATCCACTTTGGTTATTGGCTGCTTTTTACTGATAATGCTTATAACGTGTCTGTAGCCGTAGCCGTAGCCGTTGTAGCTACTGCTTAAAGTAGTCATACCATGCTAACAACGGCTACCTCTTACATTGGTTATAGCTTTGCATATTGGCAAAAACGGCCACCCTACTCACAACGGCTACCGCTTAAAGTGCTCACAACATTCACCGTGGACACAACGTCCACTTACAGTATTAGCTGTAGCAGCCACCGTGTTCATAACACCCACCGTGCTCACAACTGCCACCGCTTGCAGTTGTTACAACGTCAACCGACAACAACGTCCACTTTGCTTATTGGCGGTAACGGCCTCCATACTCACAACGGCTACCGTTTAAAGTGGTCATGACATCTACCGTGGACACAACGTTTGCTCATGTTTGGTAGCTACAACGTTCACTGAATTCCTAGGGCGTAACTGCTAACTAGTGGCGATTCGACAGACATGAGTGAGCATTGTGTCTAGCTGTAGACGATATTACCACCTTCAGTTGTGAATACGGTGGTCGTTGCGACAAAAACGCAAAGTGGACGTTGTGTCCTCGGTTACAGTGGTTAAATTCTTTAAAATAGTTGCCAAAAAACGGATATTTATTTATATATGGTAATCAAAACATGGAATTTTATCATAAATATTCTATATTTACTTGTGTACACTAAACAGAAAAGAAATATCAGATTCACCTACAACTTGTTTGAAGAGAGATTGAAAATTTATACTTTCACGAGAAATGAACAAAAGAGTCTAGTGGATTTCATTACCTCTGTCCATTCTCTATATTTATATAAAAATACTAATTCATAGAAACTTGCTGTTTTTTTATTATAACTAGCTACTATAGAAAAATCTAATTACTATTCTTTATTTAGTCGTAGTATTTTCAACATAGTTTTTAACATAAAACCTTAGAATAATATAAATTTTCAAATCAAATTTTATATTTACGTACTACCTACACTTACTTTCAGCTATAGCTGCTACTTATTCTTGCTAATTTTCAAATTGGTGTATTGTAAGATCCTACAATTCATACAATAGTAATAAAATACTAGTGGGCTTATGCACTCCATTTTCTGTTTATTTTTTTAAATAATAAATAGGCCTATTACGATAAGTAGGTATCGTAGCGAACGGCGGAAGATATCTAGCAAATACTGTCATTATTCTGAAATGCGAGCTGATAGTTTAAACGCACCACTTTTTCGCTGCACGTTTGTTGTTATTGTGATATTATACTTGAGCTCCTAATATTTAGGTTAATCAAGTTTGGTTTTCTGATTATGAAAACCTAGTCTATTTATTTTCAAACACGAGCATAACCTCGTCAACACGATTAACAAAATTACCTCTGTTCAATATCGTAGCTGCTCGTAAACCTAAAATGGCCGCATCTATTTTACAAATGTATTTCTCTAATTACTACTTTCACTTGTACATATTTTAATAATATTGCATGGCATTTTGTGGCACATTTTTAGAAGTGCGTATTGAATGTGTTATTGAGTGTGTAGTCACTTTCTGCAGTCGCAGCTCGTGCTGTTCAGCTTGCGAATAAAATGTTAGCGCTCCGCGACCCAACAACCCAAGTAAATGTTGTAAACCCAATTTTGCTTATACGCGTTGAACACTGTAGAAGGCTGTATAAAGAAATTTGTGCCCTATCTAATGTAATGCGTAAATATATAGGTTTCAATAGCAAGGGCCCATCACCACTAATAGTTGAGACTAGTGAAAAGGTTCTGGATTTAATATATAGACTGTAATTATACAGAACGGCCGTAGCTCAGTAAACGCGTAGGCTACCAATGCAGCGGATTCGGGTTCGACTGCCGGCCCGATCGTTCTCCGTCGCAAGCCAGCGAGGTGAACTTTTCCCCAGGAAAACATCTCTGGAGAAGAAGTGCATGCACTTCCTGTAGTTCGGAGCCCACGTTAAACTGTAGGTCTCCTATGTCTGTCTCTGCAAATTATCTATCGCCGAGCACTAAACACAGACATAGGAGAGAGGTCGCCAACGCCGTGAACAGGGTATGGCACTAGAAGAAGAAGATTATACAGAATGGTTGAGAAAGTTCCGGCAAATGGTTCAGACAGAAATTTTACCCTAACAAAGTCAGTTACACATGTGCTCGTAACTACTTTACAGCCTCCCAAAGCAACCGAGTCATGTTTTAATTAATATATTGCCATTAATAGAGATATTTGAATCAAATTCTGTATGCATATTTTACTACTGTTGATTTAAAATTTTATTTATTCTGGTTTAAAGTTATCAACTAGGGGCGTACTCTCTTACATACTTTTCACACACATTTTCTAACTTTTTAACGACGTTAAAATCTTTTTTTTTGTCAATTTTGTTAAAAAGTAGGGTTTTGACTCTCATTTTGTGGCCGGAAGTTGACAATTGCTGCGAGAGCAAAATTACTTTTTCTCTCCCGGGAGGAAAAATAATTTAGCTTCTGCTTTTAAATGAATGTTGGTTACGCTTTGTTTATTTGTCTTGGATGCGTTTTTACACAACTGTCAAATTAAATAATTTAATTTAGATTAATTTTAAAATGAACGTTTTGTGATCGAATTCTCACGGTCGACGACAAAGTTATATGCGAAACTCGGGAAGAAAGTGACCTTTTTTCCCTTGGCTGCTTTATTTCACTCGCCTTCGGCTCGCGGAATTAATAGCACACGCAGCAGGAAAAGTATCGCTTTAATCTTTTTTTACACAAGTAACTATTTCCATACAAAAATCTTAAAAAAGTGATCTTGTGGAAAATTGCCGTATCAAGCGATTTTCGAGATAATTCAATTTTTGTGAAAAATCAAGTTGCCATGAATGTTTCAGTATTTCTTCAAATGTACAAATAGTTTGTACAAAACATCCGGGCAACTTTAACACGTTAAAACTGTATAAAAGTATAAACATAAGCTTTTAAAGACTTTGTTACAAAGGTAATGTTCCCGGAAGAGGGAACAGTCTGAACTTTTAGAATTGTTCTCTGTTCTGTAAGAAAGCGCTCATGTTTATCCAGAACTTGTTTTTCTTTGATTTTTGTAGAGCTTGATTCAAATTTTGCATAAATTATTTTCACATTTGGCTTTTCTTCCCTGCCTATAGAATAAGATCCATAAAGTTTCAGTCTTACATTCTATTTTAAAATTTCCTTTCTATTTCCTTGTTTTTTTTTATTTTCAATTTATAATTTCGCTCTCGGTAATATTTTTAAATAAGGTTTTAAGATTGAACTAGGAGGTTAAATTGTACCATCATATCGGAGTAAATTTGATGGTCTTAATACACATTAATGCATTAGACAGCGAGTCTCGGTCAATCAGCTTAATTGATCAGCCATTCATTCTAGACGTTTCGGCTCTATTTCGGTAGCCCTGAGTCATACTCTGCGGTTGGATTGCACTTAATGCCTAAGCATTTAATTTTTTTCCTCTTCCATTAAAATTGGAAGCGCGGTGTATTGTATTACAGTACGGGATAGGATAATAGCGATAATGTATCTCCATCGATCTGACAGCCTAGTTCCTGCCGATTTCAACATGCTGTAATGATGTGGTGCAGACTAGCTGATTGATTGTCCTAGCTTTGCTACTTAGCATGCGGTTGTACACGTTATTAGCGGCTATCTCTCGGCATCTCCGCTCCGGTGGTCCCATCCTTCTGTATCTTTACCATCCTCATCACCACGTGTGCTATGTTCACGTTCTGTCTTTTGTTATCTATTAAACTGTAATACCAGAGTTTATTGCGTGTACAAAAAAATATCCTGGTTAACATTCAATTGATGCTTTGCGAGCTCATGATTGTTGATGATTGCTTTCGAACTATATGTGTAGGTTGTAGCGGGATTGCTTCGAGTAAATGGGTTCTTTGTTTGATGTTGCTGTTAGCGACTTATTGAATTTTTATTAGACTTTATCTAGAATATTGCTGTTCAATTTGTTGGGATACTATAATAGAAGAAATAGATCTATGTCTAACCAATGAAATTTTTTTACTAAAGTTGTTTATATTTAAAAACCACAAATAGGAAAAAAAACGCATTTATTAATCGTAGTTCTCTATTAACAATTAAAATCACAAAGTTCTGTTGTAATTTATTTCATTTCTTTTAGTTCTCTTGACATCACAGCACCATTCAACAGTGACGTTCCGTATAGGTTCTAAATTTGAGTAGGCATAAGAAAAAATTATTTAACATTAAGATTAAAAAGTAAAAAAATTACAGCAACTTCAATTTACCAAGACCTGTTTTAAATGCATAAAATCCCTATTAAATTTCACTTTGTCATTATGCACTTTAATTTAATAACGTAAACCTTCGTCCAAGCCAAGTTCGTGATATGCCAAATAAGTTTAATCTAACAGTTGCAAATAAATGTTCTTGGTCGACGCATGTCTTTTAATTGCAGCTGAAGGATTTTTAAATCAGAGTATCTTGTTTCAGACCATACTTTTGAGGAGTTAAATGTAAATGAAAATAGTGAGCAATTTTAGCAAAATAACGCATTGTTAATGTTGCTAGCAGTCAACCAGTCCATTTCTTAATACCATACAGTATTAAAAAATCTAGATTTCTTCCTAATGTCTGTCTGTAACAGTCCTAGTAATTTCACAGTACATCGCCCATGTTTTTCAATTTCTATTTGTTTTTCGTAAGAGTAACCATTAAATTCTTCTTTTAAAAGCTGGTCAACGAGATTTTCCATATTTGCTGCAAATTTGCAAACTACGTATATGAAATAAATAATCACTCAGTAGCTTCACGCTGGACGTGAGTGCCGCTGAACGGTGCTAGTATTTAAATAACCAAACCAGGCCGTGCTTTTTCGATACTAAAAACATTCTGAAATTCGTACAATTTTAATCATTGCGTTATTTTATAAATGCACATGCAAACGTATTAAGAATAATAGGCTGATAAATGACTGATTGTGTCTGACCTGGAATAATTCGGCCCGATAAACTGGGCCTCGCGTAAGCAAAACGGTGTTTTAAACGCTTGTTTGTTTATTTGCTGTCTCTTTGTTTCTAAACTATTCTGCTATTGTTGTTTTAACTGTAAGTGAAATTTGATTACATACTGGTTAATACATTTACTCCTACTTTTTATATGACGTCCAATTTTTATTATTACGCGGTGGTATTAAATAGTAAAAATAAAAACTGTATGTAAAAGTAGTTTTATTTTATTGAAATTTAAAATTTGATTTTTTTTTTGAAAAATCACGGGTAGGCAGTAAGCACTGCCTACCCTGTCTAATAGGACGGACTGCCACTGCTATTCAGTATAATCCAGGAAGCTTCTTATTTCTTTCGTCATTTTTGTATTTGGTAAAACCACAATGTAGCATCCTTCAGTGGCGTTCTGTGGGTGCAAAATTTGGGTAGGCAATGGCAAAAATTATTTACCATTAAGAGTAAAAAGTAAAAAACTTACGGCAACTCCAATTTACCAAGACCTGTTGTTAAATGAATTAATGAAAAATTTACATTAAATTTCACTTTGTCATTATGCATGCATGCATTTGATAACGTAAACCTTCGTATAAAGCCAAGTTAATGCGTGATTTGCCAAATAATTTTAATTTGCAGATTATTGTTCTTTGGTCGACGCACCTTTTTAACTGCAGCTGAAAGAATTTTTAAGACAGAGTATACTGTTTCAGATTATACTTTAGAGGGGTTAGGCATACAATGCATATTTGACGGCTGAATCGTAAAAATTGTGAAAAAGTTCAGTAAGGATCATATTGTAAACATCATACAGCATCGTCTAAGCCAACACAAGTCGTGCCGTTCTATTTAAAAATAAACAGTTGAAAATCGGTAGTTTGACATTTGACGTCCAATCAAAAAACTGACTGCGCCAGGTTGTAGAGCACCCTTCGAAACATATGCACACCAAAAATTTTTAATAAATTCGTAATAATAAACTCACTAAAAAAAAGCCGTATAGCTTGACTCAACCTGTAGATACAAATAGTACGCAATTCTAGCAAAATTGTTTATTTTTAAATTTGCTACCAGTTCATTTTTTATATCATTCAGTATTAAACGATCTAGTTTTCTTCCCCCTGCCTGTCTGTAGCGACCTTAGTCATTTTGAAGTACATCGCCTTGATTTTTTATTTCTATTTGTTTTTTGTAAGAGTATCCATTAAATTTTTCTTTTAAAAAATGGTCAAAGAGAAATGACATGAAATAAATAAACGCACAATATCTGCACGCTGCAACTAACTACCGCTGAACGGCTCCGTGAGGCCGCTACAAGGCCGTGCCTTTGCCGTGCTCATAGCGTTCTAAAATCCCTACTATTTCTTTGTACCTGTTTATCTGATCATTGCATTATTTGAGTCAATAAGCGCGAAACGTAGTAAGAATAATAGATTGGTTGATAGTGTCGTAGCTGGAATCATTTCGCCCGATAAGATTGGCTTTCGCGTATGCAAAAAGTGTTTAAAGGCAACGCTTTATTTATTTGGCGCCTAATTTTTAATGTTACGCACTGGTGTTAAAAAGTAAAAACTGTGTAAAAGTAACTTTCTTTATTGAAAGTTAGAATTTAGTTTTCTTTTGATAAGTTACCCTGCCTAATAGGAAGGACCGCCACTGGTATAATTACACTTGCACATAGAACGATACAGTTTAGAATTCTGAAATTACAACGTAGTGTGTGAAATTCTGGTAAATTACCTGATACGTAGTCATATGCAGCAATTCGCTTATTTATATGCAAATGATGCAAAAAATATCAATACAAAATAAAATGTAAAGTACAAGAACAAACGGTTGAGGAAGTTGATCAAGGACTGCGCACTTATTCATTTGCAAAGAGTTAAAACCTTTTCTGTGTTGTAGAAATCAAAATTGATTATTATAAGAGCAACTTTTTGTTACCTTTAAATGTCACTCATTTCAAAAGTATTGTGCTGTGAAGCTCATAATGGCCAACGAAGTATTCATTCTTAATATTCAATATGATGGTTCAATAAAAACTTTTAACGGAAAGACATCTAATAGGATTCTAAAGTCAACACCGCGTTTAGAAAAAGTAATTTAATACCTCGCTAACACACACAATTCTTTAAAACTGATTAACTTTTGTAGTTATTAGTCCACTAGCAAACAAGAAATATTCTGAAAGAAACATTATAACAATATTTTACATATAAGGTTATTCAAATATGATTTTTATAAATTAATTTGGTAAAATCTACTCGTATTTCTTTGGCGGTTAAGACACAAAATAAATAATTTGAAGACGGCTAGAAATTGGAAGATTTAATTAACGCTGTAGAAATTGTGCTTTAATTGCTTCGGTCATAAACTAGGTTGTAATTTTAAATTCCATATTGAGTTTAATTTTAACCACGAGTTTCTTAATGTGTTTTTCCAGATTTAAAGGCAAGGCGGATATGTGCGTTATAGAGCTAATGTATTCCATATTTCATAACTCTCTTAGTAAACTGAAATTTAATTTAAACTTTCTCAGAAAACCGCTTTACTAACGGTTATGTTTTCTTTATGTTGGGAAAAGCTACATTTAATAATTGAAAAGGGAACATTACAGTATTTGAGTAATTAACTCCTAATAAATTTATGTCAAACAAACTGCTAATTAAAAAAATTCAGAAAAACCTTCCGCTTATTAACAGCTTAAGTTATTGGGCAACAGTTTTACAACAGCGTGAACATTTGTTATCAAAATATATGAAGTTCTTGAATTTCTCTTTTAAGCTAATAAAATTATACAAGTTTTCTGTGAGATGACAGTAACTCGTATATTCACACAATTTATAAAACTATTCGGATTTTAGAATTCGATATATCATAAACTGTAAGGATCTGTAAAATTTATATTAGCATCAAAGTTTTCAACAAAAATATGTTTGTATGCTTCTTGTAACTTTGTTTTTCGTAAATTTATTATATAGCATATTTATAACATTTACTTTGTAATTGTAGAACGCAGCTTACATTTTCTACAAAACATAGAATTTATTTCCTCTTTTCATTTTGAGCAAGTATTTTGTGAAACTTGGGAGCATGGGCGTTATTTCAGAAACATTGACTTTACATGTTTGTCACAGTTCGACAAAAGCTTTTGAAATTTAAAGAGAACTGGGGAGAGTGCCGATGTCGAACAGTTTAGAAACGATACACAGAAATTCGAAAGAGTTTTTTAAAAATTTATTAATCTTATTACAAAGAATATCAATGATAGAGTATAAACACTTTTACTGGAATTCTCTAAAATTGTGTACCGGTCAGCACCCGGTAGTCAAGTTGTTTGCCCTTTTCGTTCCGAGGAGTAAAAAACGAGCGAAACTTTTTGCTTAGTTTTCTATACTGTAGAAACAGTTAATTATAAAAAGTATTTATGCACAACGTTCACACTAATAGCGGTAACGCGTTTAGATAGAAGCACACTAAGCGCCCCAGTGTTTATGGGCTTAAAAAAGATATTACTTTTTATTATTCAAAATTTAAAAAAATAGCGTTATATATAACAAAAAATAACAAAAAATAAACTATTTTAGCGTATTAGCTGCAGTAAACATAATGCCAATACTGGAAGAATAATGGGAGTCATACACAAAATTTTGTAACCGATTACCCCGCAAAGGGCAAGTGCAACACGCCATACAAATATATCTTATTTGACTGCTGTCCACGATGGGAAGATACCGGTGCGGTAGTGCAACGAACAATACATAATATGACGTGTAGTCAGAATAAGTCAAGCCGACACAGCGTTTTAGCCCTTTTTTTGTGTTGGTTCAAATTACTTGAAGTTACGAACCAGTTCTTTTTCGAAAAAACTATTTTATCTTATTCTATCATCAGTCACGAGCAAATTAAGCTTAAATTTTCAATTTAAAGAAATGAGCGGGAAACCAATTAAATTCTAGGTCATCCCTAGCTCTCTGAGCTTCAAAAACTTAGACAAAAATTGTGTGGTCAATTCCTGAAGAATGTTTCTTTGAAAATTTTTGAAATTTCGAAATCTACACACATCTTTAAACGATCTCGTACATAACAACAATGTGTTCCCTTAGGGCTATTAAAATCACTAAAGTTTATTCCGTGTCGGAGCGGTCGAACCGACCACTAGGTTTTGAGTAATAAGGGCTTAAAGTCAAAATTATCAAAAAATTGTATTGAAGCTAGAATATTCAGAACAAAAGCTTTGGAGATGCCTGAAGATTTTCTATGAGCTTCCGCTTATAAATTCGCAAAATTCATATTATGAAAATAATGCTACGAAAGAAAAAATCTGTAGGCAAAAAACGAGACTAATTTTTCAGTTCTCAACTTGAAAAATTATTTTGTTACATGATTTAGTTTTTTATATGATTCTTTAGCTAATAAGAGCCGTAAACTGAGCCGGCAGCAATATTTGTTTATTCTACGGTGTGAAATGCTGGTCGACTTCCTTAGAAGGTCATAACACAAACAAAGCGTGATTAGTGCCTAAACAAAATAAACTCTGAATCTGATAGTAGGGTGTATGTTTTGAGTTTGATAATGAGATTTTGTCTATTCACCAAAACTAGAGTCTCATTCACTGCATCACTTCTGATAATTTTATATGACACTTTAGTTTCATTCGCGCGCTGTACAAACGCGAACAAAATTTAAATGTTTATAAATGTTAAAAGTAGAATTAAAACAGAAACATTTAAGTAGGGCCCGAAAAAAGAAAATTGTTTAAGAATAGAGGGAATAGCTAAAAGAATTACAAAAATTTATACTTTTTTAGAAGTTAAATAGGGCCTGTATCTTCGAGAGACTTCAAGACTTCAAGAGAACGTGTTAAACTTAGTGTTGAAAATAATGCTGTTAATATTGCTGAAAATGTGGCAGAAAAATCGGAAGAACCAAAGGTCCCTTGTATTCTTTTAAAAAGTTACTTAATTGTCAATATTACAATTTACTTTAGGCTTAGACCGCGTCGTCACTTGGGAACTACACCCAGCATAAGGATCATCAGGTAAGGACCGACCTGTAGCTTGTCTGCCTTTACAAGCATTTGCTCTAGAAGTTTGAGCAATACTTGTTCGTAGGCCCTGCCTGCCTAAACTTAGGTAAGCACACGGCCCTGTTTAGGCAGGCAGCACCTACGAACAAATATACCTCAAACTTCTAGAGCAAATGCTTGTAAAGGCAGACTAGCTACAGGTCTGTCCTTACCTGATTATGCTGGGTGTAGTTCCTAAATGACGACGCGGTCTAAGCCGAAAGTAAATTGTAATATTGATAAGTAACTTTTTAAAAGAATACAAGGGACTTTTATTTAGTTTATCCTACTAATGTTATGTGTCCAAAACTGGAATAAAATTGACTATATGGTAAGTTCTAATTCAACCAAGATTGTTTCGTTTTATGTTGGTTAGTTTATAAATACCTACCAGGCTACTAATATAACAATACAAATGAAGTTGATAAGAGTAACTAAAAATAATTATAATATTTTTGATATAAGAAGGGGGCTTATAAGTTTTTCTTGCGGGTGGGGGGCACTGTCATTTTTTTGTTCCGCCACTGTTACTGCGTCTTGATATCCCTACTATTTCTTTGCATCTGATCATTGTATTCTTTACCAATGTGAATGCAGAGGTATTAGGAGCAACAGATTGGTGGATTGTTTCGTAGCTGGAAACGCTAAGGCTTGCTTTTACGTATGCAAAACAGTGTTTAAAAACAGCGGTCTATTTAGCGCCCAATTTTTAGACGGTGGTGTTAAAACGTAAACACTATTTAAAATAAACTTTTTTTAATTGACACTTAGAAATTGAATACTTTTTCGTTCAAAAATTAAGTGTAGGCACTGCCTACCCTGTTTAATAGAGCCGACCGCCACTGAAATCCTCCTGCCACAGCAGTTTTGTATGTTTTATCTTGTTTGTTTCCAAAGCTCATTTTCTAAAAACAACGGTGCCAATCTGAAACGAGCATTTGTGAACTTTTGCTATCGAGCAATGTTTTATAAAAACATCGCTCTCCTGTAGTACAACATTGGCGATATATCTTATATATGTAATATCGTAATAAATAATTGAGTGATAGATAGGTGGGCTTTCGCTCATGTTGCCTCCCTTACGAGCCGCCACTGCCCAGAGATGCACTAGTTCAAAAACTCACTCCTTACTACTTTGTGTTCAATTCAACACAAACCATTCAGCTGAACGCCTTCAGCGCCAATAGCAGTGTATATGATAGTTATTTAGCGTAATGGTAAGTTAAAATACCTTAATCATTATTAATGGTAGCTGCAAATAAATCTGCATCTGCATCTGTATGAAATTTTTACGAACGAAAATTGTATTTCAGTAGTACAAAATTTATAAACTTACAGCTTAGTTTGATTTTACAGTTAATGCTTTTAATAGTTTTCAAACCGTCATTATGTTGGCTGCTTTGATGTTAAGAGAAGAGCAGAAAATTAGATGTAAACATTAAAGTAATCTTAAAATTGACACGGGTATCGTAAAATGGGTAATATATGTGCTCTCAATTAACATCTAATAATACTTTATCGTATGCGCAATTAGACACATAACGAAGGTAGAGAAAAAGAAAAACGAACATATCCTGAGGAAGCCGGCATTTAGAGTAGGTTTTTTTTTGACTCAGCAATTTACTGGAACGCAATCACGCTAGAGCTTTTGCTCTAAGCACTAAACCCGTATTACATCGGGTAGTAGTGCCAAAGAAAACTTTTAAAGCTAACCAATAATATTAATCATACCAATATAATCAATTCCAATTGTGACCGTAGTTGCTATACAGACGCCAAGGGGATTACAAATAACCATTGATAGGTATACAGTAAAAGAACACAATATGCAATAATACTGTATTGTAAGTCGTGCTTTGCCGAAAGGATTAATCAGTTTTAGAGCACGAGTTTTATCTACGTCTTACCACAATAACAATCCTCCACGGCAACATCTCAATATCAGAGCTTTTCATAAGAACAATGGTGAGTTTTTAAGGTGATATAGTGAGTTAATGGCGGGAGCGTCGCTACCGGACAGTGGCGGACCGGCCAATTAACTTCTCGAATTTTAGAGCCGCATTCCTCAACGCGAACAAAGGCTGGTCGCGTGATGAATTCTCCCATTTAGCCCGGGGTTGTCATTTTTTTCAAAGAATTCTGATTCTGTCGTGCTGTTATTGGTTTACTTCGGTTCGTAATTTTTGTTCTTCTGGTTCTCATGCCACTTCAAATGCCGACTGCTTTTGGATTACCCGCAGCTTTATGCGTTAGCACTAACAGGAGACTCTCCATCAAAGCAATTAACAAATAATTATCGCGCATTCGATGCCAGTCAAAATTTAATTAAAGCTATTTCAAACCGTGCCGGCTAGTGCTGGTTATATTTCTTTCCGTTGTAATTGCAACATTTCTCACTGTTTTAATAAAGTCCGTAGATATTTATGAACAGTTAATAGCTCGTGTGTCTCCACCAAAGTATTTTATCCCAATCAGAACATACTTTCTTAAATCTTAAACAAATTTTTTGCATAGCAGTAATTTAATTAACTACATTTTTTTTAGTTTTTTCTTAATATAACACGTATATCATGTATTTCCTTAATTTCGTTTTTGGGTTCATTTTTAATAAAATAAAAATTTTATTGATATGTTAAGCTAAAAATTTTTCACTTATTTTAATAGAAGTTTACAGAAATAATATTTGTGCTCTTTAGTGTTTTATTTCCCCTATATTTGCACCTTCATCATGAATAAGCAAATAGATTGAAATTCTAAAATTCACCATCATTTGAGTTTTGGAATCAGAAATCAAATTAGCTGCAAACACAGAAAACCAAGATCAGGTGATCAAGTACTATTGTTTATATAGCAACACCAACTGTATGCTTTTTAATCATATCGAAACACGTATAAAGTTAAAATCAATTGATGAAGTTATAAAGCATTTTATTTATACATTAATATTAACTTTAACTTTTGAATACCAGAGAAAAGAAAAACTTAAGTAAAGGATCTTTTCACAATCATTACGCAGCTTTATATTTTAATATAAGAAGTCTTTGTTATTCTAATAACGAACGATGTTGATCTTTGTTTTGATACACCACTTAATAGAAGCTCCTAGCAAAAGCCAGGTATACGCAGTGGAGACCTGTATCGTGGGAGACTCTCTCCCTAGCAAACTCCAAAGTAAACAGTATTACATACAGCATACCCCACTTTTCTAAGACGTATCATATTGTTTATGTTTAAGTTTAACTACTACAGGAGAACAGTGATTTATAAAAGACTGCGGTGTGGCAAAAGTTCATATATGCGCGTCTCAAGCTGGCACCGTTGTATTTAAAACAGAACAGTGGCTATATGTAAACAATCGAAATGAAACATACGAAACTTTACTGACAGGTGGATTTGTGTCGTAGTTGTGTGAGCCAGAAACCAAAGGCGGCTTATTAACGCAGCAGTTTTCTGTCTGGAGTGCTTATCGATAGGATTACGTTATCGTATAAATAAACCTTCTCGCTGGATAGCAAGGTCATGCTCCAATAGCGCATAAAATGCATGTATCAATATTGGTCAGCTTTAATAAAGAAATGCCGTTTGTACTTTTGCAGTATTTAATAAATTCGTCGGATTTTAAAACATTCCATGGGGTAAAAAGTTAAATGTGCATGTGCTGGTGAGCTAGGAAGGGAAGTTCAACTAACCGATGCAATTTTTGGGGATTTTTTTGTCACAAAGACCGGCTTGTGGACAAAATTGACTAACACTTCTCACATACTGTTATTTTATCGAGGTTTTTAGCATGTCAATAATCAAAATAGCTATATCAAAAAAAAATTAAATTTTATATTGTTTTATGATATTCACCCACAACAGTACTATTTTGTATGAAAACTAAGATCATTTCGTTACAAACCTTTTTCATTAATGTTATTTCTACGTAGGAAAGCTCTTATAGAAATTTTACTATCAGGCTTTTTTTATGCCAACGCCCTAACATAGTCGGCGCCTATAATAGTTTTCAGTTTGTTATGAATGCGGTAAACAATAATTAGAATTTGAAAAATACTTCCCAGCAGTGTATTCACGGTGTGAAGCTTTGAATAAAAAGTATTGACCCACTGTCGTTCAAATTACCAAATTAGTCAATCTGAAATAGAAACAAATAAAGAATATGTAACTACAAAAGTTACAAAACCGTATAAATCTGTGGAGTATATTTACGGATGCGAAGTGCTTTATTTT
This sequence comes from Ctenicera cuprea, assembly GCA_958336395.1. Taxonomy (NCBI): domain Eukaryota; kingdom Metazoa; phylum Arthropoda; class Insecta; order Coleoptera; family Elateridae; genus Ctenicera; species Ctenicera cuprea. The sequence continues at coordinate 28,386,325 of OY284491.1, forward strand.
TTATTATTTTCTAAAACGGTATTGTGTTGTGCTGTACTTTCGTGCACAACAACTTATGTTAAGATTTAAAATATTCAAATGTGAAGATAAAAACATTATTTGAAACATCTACAATTTTAGTGATAATATATTGTAAATACACCAATTATTAACTTCGACAAGTTTAATTTTTTAGATAATTTACTGATTAATCCAAAAGAATTTTTGAAGAAATATTTTTGTTTGTTATCAAAACTAGTAAATATTATTCCTTTGTGATGAGTCTATTTATAAAAATTTTATTGAATTAAAATAGTCTGAAACTTTTTCAGAAATTTAATAAATTGAAGCAGTACGTTGAATATATTGAAAAACGTGTTACAAGCACACAAACACCTCATTTTTAGGCATTTAGTACGTTTTATAATAAAAAAATAAAAAAATAGTGGGTAATGGGTTGTAGTTTGTTACAAAACCTAGATGCAGCAATACTAACAGCCAAGCGTTACACAACAATTTATTTAAATAGAGACATTAAGAAAGTTTTTATTTATCATGTAATTTCAATTTCTGAAAATGTACTTCATTTTAATATTAAGCTGTTATTGTTCATTAAAACCAAGTTTGACTGTACTTTCACTTAGTGTAAGTGTAAGCATTTTTTTATGAAAAAATATTACGTTAGACGAAAACCGTATGACCTAAGTAGCAGTGGCGGCTCGTGGTGTGGCATAGTGGGAGGGCAATATATGAAAGTATGTGAACAATGCGCCGCCGCAGGCATTTTAGTTAAAAGTGAGCGTGGCCTATTTAAATGTGTATTAGGATATCTATAAAAAAATGCAAAATTGTATACAGTAATAATAGAAAAAAATACGGAATCGTAACAAATAGCTGGAGAAGGCAGTGCCCCGTTGCCCTTCCTGTACCAGCCGCCACTGCCCAGATACACCCTCTATAGGCAGCAAAAAAACTTAATTCTAGGAATAAACCATTGTACCACTAAATGAATTATTTTATTATATTTCATTCGTTCAAATTGTTACGACTTTTTGATTTTTTGGGTGTTCATTTAATTCTCGTGGAATTATTATAATTAGCAAATTTTAAACTTTCTAAATTCTATCATCTGAATCATCCAATAGTATATAATATATATTATATAAAATAAAAATTTTTATTTAACGCACGTTTTATTATAGCCATCTATTTACATAATAGGAATTTTGACAAACCCTAATTGTCTTTATAATAATTTTAATATATTTTCTTATTACCAAAATTTATCATCTCATTTAATTTAATTTAAATTTTTGAAAGCATTTTATTATCAACAATTGTCAGCGTTCTCTAAACTAACTCTTAATGTTAATTAATAGCAGATGAGGAAATTTAATCAATGCTCTTCTCCTAATGAATATTTGAATTAAAAAATAGTTTGTTGATATTATGTTATAATATTTTAACAAAGTTGGTTGTACGGTTCTGAGATGTGATAACCTTACAACATAACTTGCATCACGAAAAATAAAAAACTAAAAAGCCATACCTGTTGCATACCTACATATAATAAATATTTATCGATAACCTTTGCTTAAATTACAGTTATTTAAATAATTTGTATGAAATTCATGAATAAGGAGTAATTATTATCCAGCATAGGACAGCATAAGTAAGTAAACTATCATAGGCTATTAGTCCTTCGCGGTGGGCAAGCTTTGCATTAATGAGATTGTTGTTCCCATCGCATATCTCGGATCGAGATCGCATCAGCTGTCTCATTGCGAAGAAGAGAATTAATCCCTGACTCAGTATAAGCACATTGAGCTAAACAGACAACTGATGTAAAGAGAGCTTATAATTATGGAGGTTCTATGCAAATTTGAGGGAGGAAACTCTGTACCTTCAGAAAATAATTAGTTGAATAATAATTAAAATCGTACTTGTGCTTGCTGAACTATTTTAGTAAATGTTGGAAATATAATAGAGTTGCATATAGGTTTTATAGGCAATATAGGTTTTTTGCATAATTAAAGAAAACGCTTAAGATAAGCACTAAATATTAGGTTTACTTCCATACATGGTGTCTTGGTTAATCTATCATCGAAGTCTTCGGAGTTATCAGTAATGATCGTCTTTTATGCACCATAAAAATTTATAGCAGTTTCAAACTTTAAATCAGATAAGTTGATGCTGCATTTTTTATGGACAATTAATTGAGGTTTTAATAGCCTCTAGTCATTAATTTTCTAATTGTTAGTTTAAACAACAATTAGCATTTACAGTAAAAAAAAAAACGCAAACTTTCAATAATACGGTAAAAATATCGGGTATCTGTCGATATACTATTAATCTTTTTACACAGGAAATTTAGAAATTATTGCGTTAATTAGCACAGAAATAGTCACACACTCGCGTAAGTTCTCTCAACCTGATGTGTCATTAAAGTGTTGACATTTGTTGCAGATGGTATCGCAGGAAGTCATTGAATTCTACAAATTTGTTTTCTCTAATCAAAATGACTGTTTTGAATAATTTTTTCCTACATGCACTTTGTTGATTAATTCCATCAAAAGCATTTGTTGGCTTAAACTGTGTATTTTTTGTTTGAAGATTGACTACCTTGTATGTCCTTAACCCTCACCGTTTTTTTTGTTTGGAAACCAATTAAAATAGCTTCCAAAACCGTTTGAAAACAGTATCAAAAGAAAAAGCTGAATTCTCACTTTTTTCCGTTAAAGCGAAGTGGTTGATTAATTCAGAATATTATCTGTGTTTGTTTATTGTTAATTTCTGTCTTCTAAATTATCTGCGTCAATTAAGAAAAGGTTAATTTGTAATTAAATACCGTATCCAATTGAAAGCTTTTTTTTTCACACAATAAATCGCCATTTATAGCTTTCCAGATATTTAATAAAGATTATTCCAATTAGCACAAAATAACGTTTTCATCGCCCACGCCAAAGTTTCTTATTTCATCTACCGTTGAAGTCTAGCAGGTTAAAAGTGATGGTAACATAAAGAATTATTATGTCTTTAAATTTTCTATTATAGATACCTAATTTATGTGTTCAGACATTCTGTTTAAACTCCCACTACATGTTTTTTGGGGCGATGAATCATGGGTATTGTGTTTTATTGTAATTTCCATATTCTGTGTTTGTTATGACTCAAATGGAACTGTCTGAGTTTGGAAGAGTGTAATAATCCTCATAATTGCTAACAGAAAGACTTGGAAATTGTCATATCGATATGCTTAAAAGGTGATCATTTACCGGAAGAATATTTATAGTTTATGGTTCCAAAAAGCTGGCGGTGGGGTAAAGTAGCCTGTCGGTAATATTTAGGTTCTAAAAATTGATTTTTGTTATTGAAGATGGCTTGAAATTTATCGATAAAATGTCATCATATCGTAAATGTAATATATTCAAAAAAGAAATACTTTGATTAGCAAACTGAAAGTCATAGGAAAAAATTTAAATCGAAAACAGTTCTACGGCAGACACAGACTGTCGGCTTAAATAAACGAACTTTCGTTGATCTCTGATACAGTTGCGGTTCGTAAGGAACGCAACGTGGACGATACCCTCCTTGGTAAAAACGCACAACGCAAAGAATATTTCGTATAACTTACCCTACTTTTCTAAAACGAACAGTACCGCTTAATCACAGATCACAGGAAAGCAATGTTTTTATAAAAGATTGTGAGCTGGCAAAGTTCAGATATGCGCGTCACAGGCGAGCATCTTTTTTTGAACATCGGCTAAAAACCAAACAAATAAGAGTTATTTGGTTTTATCTGGTATTTTTTAACTGCAAACAATGTTTCTTCGCTGAAAGCCTTAAATCGATTCTGTGAAAATGATTTTCTTTTTTTTTGGCAATTATTCACTTAAACTGTTCAGGTGAACGACCAAAACAAAGCAATGGCCATTTAACATATCTATACCGATTTCGAAGTCGTAATTCCTAAATTCTTAAAAAAGCAAAAATTCATGGAGGGGGGTGACCGGAAGGTGGTAAAAAAATTGCGCTTGCGCATATCGATTATTCGACAAGCGTCGTATAGAAGACAAATCTGAGCTCTTTTATCGAGCGCTCCCATATTAAAATATGACACCCCTCCCCACTTCTTCTTTTTTTTGGCTGAGCAAACTCGTTTTGTTGCAGTTTCATACCAGCGTGACTACCAATCTATTAAACCTGGATTGGGTTTTCTGAGTTAAGTCGTCTAGGCTGTAAATTGTATACAGACGTACACACAGACACCAGGCGAAACCGAATTTTTTAGTATTTTCAAACCCTAAAACGTGAATTTCCGTCAAAATTTAAACTTGCACAATTTTGAATATAACAATACCTTCTTCATATAGCGAGGAAGTAAAAGGAAGTTATCATATTTTAATATTTATTACATTTCATGCTAAAATTTTGTCTGCGTTTTGATCATAATTTTTATGTTATCGAATAAACAAACAATCCCACGAGAAACCAGGCCGCATATCATCAGCTCCAAAGGCGTATGGTAATATTCGAAAGCTCTTTTTAAGTTTCGTACCTACTGTTTGTAGTATTCGGCAAGGCTTAAAAGTATCTGCTACTAAAATTAATTGCGTAAACAATAACAGCCAGGCTTCCGGGTTGGAGCCGCGTCATCGGTGCATGAACTGCCGACGTTTCGTCCTCGGTTCTACGGGACATCTTCAGGGCTGTGGTCACTTTGGGATCTGGTCGTGCTTAAAAATATCTGTTATCAAAATGAATTGGGTAAATAATATTGTAAGTTTAGAAAAAATTCAAATTAAAAATATGGGCCTACCGTCTTTATAAATTACAAATTAATAGCTCTGACAATGCAAAAATTAAAAATATGTTAGAAATTTTAATACAAAATTTGTGCAAATGTGTGAATCGAATTTGTATGTGCGAAGTGAGAAGTGGTTTATTTTATTTTATTTCTATAATAATGAAAGGTATCTGTCTTATCCTGCATAGCGTCTGGTGTGAAAGATTTAAACGTATAAATGAAAATGAAAAATATATCATTACAACAGCGGCAATTTTAATAATGGCTTAGTAATCAACTATTTTGTGAATCAGAAAGAAAGGAGCGTAGATTTTATTTATAGCACTGTTAATTGGGAAGGAAGATTTTTTTGTTTTAAGTTTGTGTAGCTGTTTCGTAATAAACCGTTACTGTTTTGATCCCTGATGCTGGGGATTTTAAAGTGGACTTTTTTAGAATCAAATTAAAACAAATCACAATTATTTCAAAAATGCGAAAATTAAAAAAAAACTAAACTTAGCCAATTCTGAAAATGTATTCTAATGACAAAAAGTGATATCTTGGTATAGAACGTTAAGATTACCGAATGAGATTTTTTATTGGTAAAGGAAGTTTAAATTTTTAGCACAAAAAATAAAATATAATAGAAAATGTTGTCTAGGAAATCGCTTGATAAGTGCAGCGAGGATTGCTCTTGATGTACAAGATTGTTGGTGTATAAAAATTCCGCTGAGATCAACTGCGATAATCATCAATCAGATAACTTTGGTGGATCGAAAGCGATTCCGTAGAAGAAATAAATTGTGGTTTTGCATTAATAGTTATATTTTTCTCCAATTGTTACTTTTCTATATTTTCAGCATATGGAAGTATCGTTTTCATCAACATTTTCAGTTTAGAAATTCTTAACGGAAGTACAAGTTTTGAATTTCTAAAAAATATAAAAGAGTTGCTTTTAAAAAATGTCTGTCTGTGAGTAGATGGAAATGTATGTGAGCCTGGTATCTCTTAATCGAATGAGACCATTTCGATGAGCTTTTTAGTGAAGGGGTGTATGAAAAGTCTACGATATAAATAAGCTTTTAAATAATACAAAACCAGAAGGGGAAGTTAGACATGTTTTTGGGAGCATTTTTTTTTCGGAAACAGAATTTTTTAAATCTGATACCGGCGTCTTATACAACGGCAAAAACAACGTTTTTTTACTGAATTTTCTAGCTTTCAAATGCTACAATTTTCGGATAAGTTTGGCTTTAATGTAGTTAAAGGTAATTATTATTCAAAAACAAATTAAAGGATAGTAATGAAAAAAGCGCGCATTTATAAGCATTTATATTTCGAAAATAAGCGTTTATAATAAGCTTGAAAAACCACGAAAAACCACAAAATAATTATAAATTTATTAAAATTTTACTGAAGCATAATATGGGAAAACAATAGAAATTTTTTAAATCAGTTTCATCAAATACAAAATATTACAAAAGCGTAACTTACGGTTTTTATACAGCTTCTACAAAATATTTTGTCATTTTGAATAACTAATTCAGAAAAATCTTTACGCCAAGTTGCCGGTACGGATTTATCCTTCACTTTAGGCATTTTATAACTTCAAATTAAAATTATTCACAAAACATCACAAAAGAATTGAATGCTCCGGGTTACTGACATAAACAAAGGACAAAACAATGTTTTTAGCTTTTTTACACATAAACACGATAGATTATTGTGTGTGGCTTTCGATAGCACACAGAACTGGTGATTCCCCGAACGCACTATTGGTTCCTCTGAGGGATGTTTGTTTGGTCCAGCAGGAGATTTGTAGAATGTGGTGTAAACATTCGGTAAATTATCCGCTGAGTCGTTTAAACCGAAAAATAGTAAACTAATTAATGTTTTAACATTAGATTTTTCAAACTAAAAAGCGCATATGTAAATTCTTTATTAAAAACAGCATCAACTAGCTGTATAAAAGCTAAAATAAGCGCATCTACGCGGTTTAATGAACAAAATAAACAAAATAGGCAACTTTATAAGCAAAATAGAGAAAATAAGCAAAATAAAATTGGTGTCAAATGATTACATTTTTCATGAATCGTGAAATACAAAAGGATTTTCATTTGCGTACAATAACGGTGCATAAGCAAAATGCTTGAAATCCGCGCTCTAGTAATAAAACTTGGCATTATAATACTTAGTCCTATGAGAGCACCATGTTACTATGTAAGAAAACTGTTGAATCAATAATAACTGCGAAGTGTGAAATGTTTGCAAATTAAAAATGCATGTCCCCGTATTTAATAAACGGGGCGATAAAACATTTTGATGAGTATCGTCTCTGGCCCTCCTTAATCCCAAGGAATCTTTTTCCCAAAAAAAATCAAATTTACATTGTTTTTCTCACAAAAATAACTACGACATGCAGATGTCCTCCAGTTTGTCCTACCTGGAAGAGCGCGCCAGTCACTTGTTTCGTCTTTCGGCTAAGGCCAGAAACTCATTATCATGGTCACTGTTGGCGCGTACAATTTATAACGTATAGAAAAGTTCAGTCGAAGTGGTTCGCTCATTGTTATTGTAGATTTCATCATTTTGAAATGCCTACGGTATTATTTTAGATGTAATTTAAGCAAAAACGTGTATATTATTTATTCTTTGATCTACCAAATACTGTTAAAACAGCATGATTTTATTCTTATTTACCAAAGTCGAGCTGTTTAACGTACATTTGAAGTTTATTAAAGTATCACAAAAGTTTGTTTCTTATCTTATAATCATATTTTGAAAAGTTGTGTACAGTCCAATTTTTTCCGTTACTTTTAGTAAATGTTTATATTAAAATCTCCACAATTGTCTTGAAGCGCTTTCTCTCCATACCAAGGTTTCTGACTTAATCTCCCGTTGAATTCCCTGGCTGTATCTCTCGACTGATCATTTTACGCATTACAGAAATTTATTATAATCCCAAAATTGTTACAGGCAGGTGAACTGCATTAGGTGCTCTTACCCTATTGCGTTCTTTACGAATTCGTTTTACAGTTTAAGATAGAAACACACACACACTTACGGGGTGATCGGGCAGGTGTCTGTGCACCTGTCCACGAGCGGCCGGTAAAGTAAACCCAAGCACATGTTACACCTGAATAGCTAATGGAAGCCGTTACACCCCAACGGACAGAAGGCGTCCGCCATCAGACCCAGGGCCACGGAAACTGATTACTGATATGACTGTTATTGTAACGTCGATTTGAGTAAGACAGTTGAGACAGGCGGGTTTTGGTTTTCGTGTCATGTGTTTTCTACATCAAGACGCCTCTAGCTACTCGAAGAACTTACCTTTTAATCAATTTAAGTTCAGAAATGCTTTGTCTTTAATGATTGGTTGGGAAATTCGTGGAATGCCAATTTGGGCGTCGTAAGTTCCTATTTTTATTATTTTCGCCATAAATTCTTGTAAGCTTAGTTTATTTAATTATTTCTGCCGAAAATGTTATTACTATATTAAAACAAGTTTACGTTTCGAAACTGCTTCTGAAATTCTAACCAAATCTATGATCTAATCTTCAGATCATAAATTTGCCATTGCTACAATTTAAAACTAGCGTTTGACAACAGCAACCGGAATGGTAAGAATTATACACTTTAACACGATGTCATGCAGAGCAGAATTAATTGCACCGCCATATCAAACACAAATATCTTAAACTAATGGCAAGTTGAAAAAAAATTGAGGAATTGAAAATAGTATGTTCGATTACTGATAAACTTCCTTTGTAAACATATCATTGCGGTTAGTGCCAATTTTTTTACAACTTTTAAATTAACTGTTTAATTTGGCAACACCAAAATTTATACTAATCTTGTTCTTGGTTGTGTATGACAAACAATTTACATTTAATTTACAACAATTCAGAATATAAACAAAACATTTTAAAATTTTTATTTCACGTTGTGGTTCTCTTCGGGAAAATTGCCAAGCACTTAAGCAGTAGGTATATGAAAATATGACCCATATATTTACATTACGTTTTTATACAGCCGCTTTTATAAAGCATAAAACTATGTCCACCCGATATGGTTCCAGAACATTACGATTTTATAGCCAATATTCCTTACATAAATTAAATTTTTTATTTGGCATGAGCTTTTAAACATGTCAATAAAATTATTAAATTGTAATCATTTGTGTAGGTAAAGTTCCATATTAAAAGTTTATGCTTTAGTAGCAAACACTTTGTTCCTAAAATTGGAGATTGCATTTAGCTTTACAGAATATCTGCTGAGGCTGACATTTTAATTTCGTTCATGTTTCTATTTTTTGATGGAACAAAAGATATACATAAATACAGGGTGTTTGTAAGCATGCATTTAAAACTGATTGATAATGAAGCTAGAAAAACATGTACAGAGTGGCTTGGAAAACCCCGGCCATTTTTCTTGCGGTGGTCAAGAGATGGCGCTTTAGTAAAGAAAAATTAAATTAAAATACAGGCAACAACGCAGAATCCAAGACGTTTTAATTGTTTTGATTTAATATGGAGCGTATTTAATAACTAAAGCGCCTTGGATTCTACGTTGTTGCCAGTATTTTAATTTAATTTTTCTATACTAAAGCGCCATCTATTGACAGCCGCAAGAAAAGTGGCCGGGGTTAACCTAGCCACTCTGTAATTCGTGGTTAATAAAATTGCTTAAAAATAATCTTAATTTTGAATCTTAAACTACTGCAATAAGTGGTGAAGAATCCAGAGAAATATATAATAGTCTAGGTGGTCCTCAAGGGTCCGTCTTGGGCCCCCTCTTATTTGTATTGTACATTAACGATTTATGGTTAAATATTAAATGAAACTCGTTAAATTTATTTGTTGATAATACACTAATTTCAGTGTTTGATGATTAGAGCAACCAAAAATATGCTGAAGCATATTTTTCACCTGAGATTGATAGACTAATGGATTAGATATAAAATCGTTTTCCATTGGAAGCCAAAAATGCAACAAATTTTTATAGTTTTAAAAGATATTCAGAAAGCTATACGTTTTAAGTCTTATTTGTCAGAGCACATTTTTGCATATTTTCACACATAAATGCATATATTTGCATATTCAGGACATTTTTCAAACTGAAGGCATATCGTTATTTTGCATATTTTGCCTTTCTTTGACAACAATTAGCATATTTTTCCTTATTTAAGTTCACAACTTTTTGCAATAAAATTTAAAATAAGTTTCTAATTTTTAATTAATATTATGTGTGTGTGTGTGTGTTTATGTTCAAGAACACACTTAAACATAAATTTATTGAACTAATCAATTAATTCAAATACAAAACCGAGAAATTTTCATTAAATTTATTTTACCTCGTCATTTTAAGCGGTTGTTATGAAAAATTTGCGTTTTTTGAAGAAAAAATTAAGTTATTTATTAACATTAGAGCACATTTTCAGTTTTATAGTGCATATTTTAGTCGCTTTTTTAGAGCATATTTTTGGTTGCCTTACTGAAGATAATCTTAAACACCATAAGTAAATTGAATATGCATCCTAAAGTTGTAGCTAAATGGCTGCAAATAAATAAACCTAAATTATACTAACTGCGCTAGCATATTGTTTCTATATCATGATAGAGATTTACAAAGATGCAGCAGCAGCAAAACAGAACGATGAGAAACATTTTTTAATGTTCCAAATAATCGAATGCAAAACAACAAACGCGTATATACGATTTTGTCTTTCAGGCATATTACTGCTGTTTCTTTTGGTTTCGACTATGGTTAGGATTGTGCCCCGCGGAAGAGTTTTGCCAAGAACAAAATGCGACGCGCTAAATCGTAGCCATAGTTGAAACTAAATCTCCTATTTTTGTTGTTTCAATTAAATGTCAGTGTTAATTTTTGACAAAACTATAAACGAAAAATTACAAACATCCTGTATAATTTCTTTAAAATTGGGTATTGAGCCAATATATTAACAGTAAACGAGCTATTAATTTTAGCAAGTATTCTTAGTTTAAACGGATAATTATTAAAAACTAATTGAAAAAATGGTTAAAAGCTACTGTAAGGAAGCAAATCACCGATTGTTCATTACGATTGAATTTTTGTGTTACCGTCAAAAATAAAGTAATTTCTGTTCAGGTGTGAAGAAATTATAGAAGATACCGGTTATTTCTCCACCTACATTCTGGCGGCTAACCTGAACAATCTTGAAGTGGCGAAGAATGTGCAAATAGAAACAAAAAACAAACATAGTTAGATTACCAATGTGATACTTAAGAAAATCAAATATGTACTGAATCATGCTTTAATTAGAAATTGTTAGGATCAACTCTGTGTATGAGGAGATACATAAATTTAATTTTAAAAAAATTATCATGTAATTTATTCGTCACTCTGTAAATTATCTTACTTATATATCGATCAATTACTACGTTATATTTGACCTTTCAGCAGCCAATAAAAAATTTTACCCGATTATTTTCTATGTACTTACAAAATATCTACACGATAAAATTAAAACAACCTGCTCATTTGCTTTATTTAATAGTTTAAAAATAAAATTTATTTATGCGTGAAATAATCCAATCATATACCATTCGTGAATTAAAAAATAATAGTGGTAAATTACTCAAACTGTATGACCGCTGCAAACCGCTTAGCAACGAATTTGTTTTACGTGAGACAATTGTATTCGACACATTAACGTTTAGTAAAAATTTTCAAACATATCAAATGACACCAGTTTTCGTAATTTAACAACCCGACAATGTTTTAATTCACTCATGGTATGACTGTTGAACAAAATAGTAAACAACAATTTATTTAACATAAACAGCAACGTAATTATGTGCAACGAACTTTTTGGTAATATTATAACCAAGGAATTGGTTCTGCATTCGTTACAAAACCTTCAAATTGTAGCAAATCAAACGTTTTGTAATTTTTACGTCAAGTTTCAAATGGAGAAAATTAAGTTATTATGTTAAACCACTTCTTAGGCCATTCACAGGAATGTTTGAGTTAATTAAGTAAACTCGTTGAGTCACCCAACACGATTAAGATTCATTTTGAAAACAAAGACACAGCCTTAGTTCTAGTCCTGATTATTTGCGTTTTTCCTAGTTTTTCTGAAGCTAAATTTTTCACGTTTTTAAAAAAAAATTATTGTGATGAATATATTGATGAATACTCTTTCCTTAATTTAATAAATAAACTTTAATAAAATAATGCGGTTTCTAGAAAAAAAAACTTATTACATAGGCGTGACGAAAAACATCAAAATTGGTTATTTTATTTTAGTCAGTTATGTTACGTAATTTTGAACACACTTCGGAACCATCAAGTTTTAAAATTTAAACTAACGCCCATGAAGTAACTGCCGCTAAAACTTTCCACGTTTTACCCCTTAATACACAGCTTAAAAGAACCGTCACATGGTAGGCGTTTCGTTTATTGTAACGCTTTCTAAAAATACAATACAAACTATTGTTTATTGGCATTACTCGTACAAACAATTACACATAAATAAATATGAAATTACTTCATAAAAAATTTGTGTTTGGTTCACAGTCGTAAAATTTTGTTGCACCTTTCAAGCTGATAAAATGGTACCAATTACATTTTAATTGTAGGAACTGTATTGGAAGAAACGACTATTCTTAGAACAACATAAACGGTAACAACATAGCTCCTGGTTTTTAAATTTGTAACCTAACCCGTTAAACTTGGGCCAAATAAAAAACTAAAACAAATCTATTCATTTATTTTCTCCAGCTTCGTTTATGGACGCCCAGATAAAAATATTTTAACTGTGCTTACGTCACAAGAGAAAAAGAGTTGGCTAGTGATGGCAGTATGGCAAAAAGAGACAACCTTACGCACATAAAATCAATTAGCATTGGAATTACTTTAGATAAAGTCATGCGATAATCTCTTGTAATAAACTTGTTAATTGCTAGTGAACCAATCAGGAGGCTTTATTGGTTCTTACGGTCCCTTATAATAAGACTATAACTGACCAGTCCGTTTTTTGATGCACTTGAATGAAGAGCACGTTCAAGAAACACCAGTCCCGCTCTTAATGCAATAAATAGATAAGGTCTGTAAAATATAACCCCGCGGTCTGGTTTACTGATTACTACTGAAACAATCGGGTTCACCTGTATCGGTTTGTCTACGCCTATTTGTGAAAAAGACCGAGCATACGATTTGAATACGCTGGAAGAAGACACATATCACCCGTAATTGAAAATCTTCTCGCTTCATTTCATTAGTACCTACAGTAGAGTTTGCTCTCGACAAGAATGTATTGACTACCTGTTTTTGTTGTATGGACTTATCTAGGTATGTTCTGGTTTGTCAAGAGTTCATCATGACCGTTATTAATTATGTTTTTTTACTACATCAATAACACCAATGAATATAATGAATGGTTCGCGTTTATTCCGTCATTCCGATGTTGTTGAAGAATTTGTGTGTTTTAGATTAAGAAGCATTAGAAATTTTCTTTTTCTGCTTGCTGTTTGAAAAGCAATTATTATGCTTTTTTTCAATTCTTCAAATTTAAACATTCTAGCTAAGGAAGGTAAAAAAAATAAATTTTTATAATAAGCTACTGTAATTTTAAACGTTTTTCTACTATGCCAATTTGTGATTTTATGCGTTAGCTATTTGTTCAACTATTAATTCTGAGCGCCTTACCACATTTACCAAATTCTGTTGCAATAATGGTGTCTGAATTCATTTTTTACTAATTTCATCAGATGGTGCTTCTTGTGCATAATACACCCATAAAAGCTTATATCACGGAAACCTCTTTTAAAGGGCTATCGCAGTGTTTCCTTTGAAGAAATTGAGATAAACAAAGTTTTCCGTTTCATAATCACCCGGTATAGTTTTGCAATTTTTTAATAACCTGGCGCATGAATCATAAAGTAGAATATTTTAGAAGGTCTTTCGCAAAAACCGCACTTAAAAATCTTGAACGGTTACGCCGCAATAGCGTCACAAACATGATCTGTTTTTTTTTGCACAAAAAAAACCGTAGAATGGGATAAACCTATCGCAGACCCATAAAACACGGTACCGATAGAATCATCTTTGAAGGGGCAATCCAAAGATTTAATCGTATACAGGATGTTCTATTTGAAAAAATATAACTTTGTGTCGTCACGGCTAGATGGAACACTCTGTATATTTGAATATATTTTTGAAATCAGCGCCAATAGAGTAGATATAATACGGCAACAACAGAATTTGGGTATGTGTAATAGTAAATGCGGCATCTTCTGCCGATAGGCGACTTGGACACCCGGTATATTTCTTCCACTCATGTCATAAACAACATGGTTTTCGTGTATCAATAAGTTTAGACTTTTCTTTTCTTTAAAAATTAATGCTTATCATAATTTCAAAAGTATTTTTGTATTAACGTTTTACGTTCCAACAGTGACTATAACATCGCACTATTCTTATCACGGTACCAGTCAAATAGTACCTGCATAGTAGTCATATTATATGAACACAAACATACTACATTCTACTCAACTCGTCGTCGTCGTCGTAATCAGGCTTTACGTCCCACTGCTAGGCATCGGCACTCTTCTCTGCCACGTACTCTCCTTAGCGCTAAGGTGGAGTACGGGGGACCTACAGTTTAACGTCGAATCCGAACGACTAAATTCCAGAGAAGGTTTCAGGCATTAAGACCCCACGGCTGCCTACACCGGATTGGGGAATGTGAGTGGCGGGTTGCGGCATAGATTTTTATTGCTGCATGGCTTCGGCGGGGAATCGAACCCTAGCCCTTCAGCGTTAGAGACTGAGCGCCCAACCTCTGAGCTACCGCCACTCTTCTACTCAACTACTACAACATTATTAAGAATCTCTTATTAATCTTGTTTCAATTGTTGTCGATAGATAAACAAAACTGCTCAACGTGTCATGCGTCGTTGGACGGTATGTTAGTATTTCCAAGTATTTTTTCCAAACTTTAGAGGAAAATGTAATATACATGTTGTACCCATGACGTTATTGAGAATTTTGCATCTATAGTTAGAAAATAAAAATTTTGTATGAGGAAAAAATATAAATTTCTTTATTATCTGTAAAAAAGGTTTCTTGCTTTAAATAAACCGGAAACCAAGTTGCCCAAAAATAAGGTGAGAAACAAAAAGTAAGCCACTTAATTATGTGGCTTTTCCCCACTATTTAAATATTACTACCTGAAAATTAAGCTGTTAAGCATATCCTTGGCTCTGAAAGCTACAAAATTTAAAAAAAAGTGCAGTTAATTTTTAAGAACTATTGTTTGGAATTTTTCAAAATTTATAAAATATCTTTTATTTCGCAGTATTCGTTGTTGTAAATTTTTTTTAATAGTAGCATTGTGGCTCTATGGGGCTATTACGATACCAAATTTAATACCGATCTGTCAACTCGTTTTCGGTTATAGTGGCGGAAGTAACTTAAAACAAAAAATGTTACCAGAAAAATCATTTCAATTAAGACGAGTAGAGCCTTGTAATTTTAAAAACTGTGGAGCATTTTTAACAAAAAAAGCTGAATTTTCTGACGTTTTTAATAATTTTAAGAAATTAGATATTTTTTAAATTTCTGTAAATTTAAAATTTTTCAAAAATAATGATAAATTAGAAATAAAATATTTAATTTACTTTTGAAATTATTGAAAATATTCAACATAGTTTTGAAAGTTTCAAATTTTTTAAAAATATTTTTCAATTTTTGAAAATTTTGAGTTTCGAAAATTTTAAAAATGTTGGGTAATTTTTTATCAATTATGAAAATTTTTGAAAACATTTAGTATTTTGTAATATTCTGAAAATGTTTGTCAAGTTTTGCAATTGATAAAAAATTAAAAATTCTTCAAATATATATCAAAATTTTGAAATATTTAATAATTTTTTGGTAACATTGAAATTTTCCAAACTTGCAAAGCGTATAAAATTTTTAAAATTTTGGAATTTAGAAATTTCATTTGATTTTTAATATTTTCTAATTGCAAACAATATTTTTTCGTTGAAATCAAAAATCGAATTTATAACTTCATTGGCGATTATCCAATTAAATTGTTCAGGTAAACGACCAAAAGAAAATCTCCCAAAAGCGTTTTCGCAATGGAAAGTTGTTCCCATTGTCATTTAACATATTCATACTAATTTCGAAGCAGATATTTCGAAGCCGAAATTCGTAAATTTTTGATAAGAAAATGTAGGGTGACTTGGAGTTGGTAGGACGATAGCGCTTGCGCAGATCGCTAATTCGACATGCATAGAATACGAATCTGAGCTTTTTTTCAAGCGCGTCTATATTGAAGTAGAGCATCCTACTCTACCGTCCCTTACGTTTTGAAGCAGTTATCTGGTTTTATAATATCTGGAATTTTTGTAATCGCAAAAAATGTTTATGCGCTGAAAACTTAAAATTGATTTAAAAAATAATTGTTTATTGGCAGTTGCTCAATTAACAGTCTGAGCAAATGAACAAAACCCCTATAGATAGGTCTTTTCTCAATGAAAGGTTCTTCCTGTTGTCATTTCGCAAATTCATGCCGGTTTTGAGTCGAAAAACCTAAATTTCTTAAACAGCATATCGATGGTGGAGTTGAACAGCTGATGGTAGGATGATCGCGCTTGCGCAGATCGGTGAATCTAAACGTCTGTATCACCGCCATCCACTTTTTTGGGCGGACCAACCTCGCTACTTTGCTGTTTCATCCCAGTGGTTATCAATCTTTTAAATCTAAATTGAGTTTTCGGGATTAAGGCGTTTGGGCTGTAAAGTGTATACAGACACACAGACACCATGACGACTCGTGCTTTTTCGGTATTTTCGGACCCTAAAACGTACATATCTGTCGAAATCTCAACTTTGACGATTTTTACGATAATACTACTTTCCTTTAGTTCTATTTCGTATAGAAAGGAAGATAATAATGCATAGTCGATAATAGATTCTAATAAAATAATCGATTATTCAAATAATTGATTAATCAGATCAATTAATAAAATGATCGAATATCAAATAATCGATTATCAAAGAATCAAATATCAAATAATCGAATCGGTTCTTAAATAATAGATGATGAATCATAGAATCGATTAATCAATATTAGACTATTAATTAAATAATCAAACATCAATTAACACAATTGATATTTTTAGACAATTCGTGATTTACTGATTAATCGATTATATTTTGCACAGCCCAAGTAATTTTTATTGTAACTTTCGTTCAATCTGTTCTACTTGTTTATAAAATCAGGAAGATCTAGTAGGAGATGACTTCTTAATATGTTTGGGCAAAATAGTGTTAATTTTTGTATATCAATACTGTTTTACTTGCAGCTTATCATGCTGTCGTTTTTACTTTAAGTTGTAGCTCTACTACATTTTAAGTGCATTATATAAATAAACGCAGCAATCAAGGTATAACATATTTGCAATAAACTTTTATCACGCTGAGTTTACTACCCGCACTTTATAACACAAATAGTAGTATTTTAGAGTATAAAATTTTAAGGTTTTAATGCTGATCGTCTTCCCGGAGCTTGTAGCAACGTTCGTGATATATCAATAAATTCTTTTGTTTCTTAATTTTAAAATAATTGGACATCGTTTTACGTTAATTCGAAAATTGGCCTTGTATACATTTAATTATAACAACAAAAATGGAAATAATTTGATTTCAACATGAAATGTCTACATTTAGTTAAAATCATTTTCAGCAAGAAACGTATTAAATGATTCTGTTTTATAAATAACGTTTGAAACGGAAAAACATATAAGAAGTATCATTATTTTGTATGCGCACATAATTATTATATTATTAATCGCTTAAAGACCGCGAAGTAAAAGGAAGTCACACTAATTATTCGCTTTTAATAGGTAATAATGAATCATGGATGCAATGAATTGGAACCGACATTGACTTCAAGTTCGACCTTATGCTACTTATATGACGTGTTATTTTTGTATTCGACTCCCAGTTATTTATTATTGTATGGTAATTGTGATTAATGCTAATTGGATTAATTTCAAATTAGTTTTATTTAGTACTCATGCAAATCTACATACAATCATTACATTCGGATTGTGCAATTTCTTCAGCAAGTGTTACATTGTGTTGCGTTTATGACTTCCTAATCATTAATATTGCACACTTGGTGATTTTTGTTGCCTTTTAGAATGTCTAGCAGTAAGGGAACGTAATTAAGCACAGTTTATACCGCACTTAACATTGTAAATGCTCAAACATTTTTCGATATTAAAACTTGAGTTTATAAAGATCGCAAGGTGCAACCTTGCCACCTAACATTACAATATTTTGTAACAAAAAGTAAGAAAAAACTAGCTTATAAATGTTACACGCTTATAGCTCAACGCTATTGTGCCTTCCCCAAGTGGCCTTGTTATTAAAACTAAAGCTCTCGTTCAGGCATAATTTTTTGTTTGTAATCTACTAGCGATTTATTGAAATCAAAATTAAGAGTTATGGCAATAATATCGCTGCTTTAACCTACCTTTAAATTTATGATAGCAAAATAATTCTGGAAGTAAGACGGTGAATTTATGTCTTTAATGGCCGCCATACTTTACACCGTTTACCTGAAGAATATCACAGTCTAGTAAAAGATACTCACGCAAGCTTCAATTAAGACTTTAATGTCTCTGATACGGGCTTGTTCTATGTAAATTAGAACTTGTAAGATTCGAGATTTATACATCTTTGTTTCGTCGGTTATCCCGTGCTAAAGCTACTTAGTCTGGCTTCTTTCAAATTGCAATTTAAATCCGACCTGTAAAATATTGTCTAAATGCTTTGTTATTCTGTTTAACACTTCTTTGTTTTACCATTCCGGTTCTTCTTTGCATCGCGTCTTGCTGTTGTAGCCACTCAGGTGATGAATGCATCGTTTTGTTTCTATGCGATTTAATACTAAAAAAATCGTTTATCCACTGCAAGTACATTGTGGATTTTTAACCATCTGCGTTATTAAGTTGTAGGAAACATATTAAATAAAATTATTTTTGAGAAGGTTGGTAGTCATGTTTTTTTATTGGATTGTCTCATTGTCTGGAAATCAATGGCAGTCCGTCCCATTAGGCAGGGTAGGCAGTGCCTACCCATAACGTTTAAAAATAAAAAATCAAATTCTAAATTTCAATAAAAAAAAGCTACTTTTCATACAGTTTTTATTTTTAATTTTTAACACCACCACGTTGTATTAAAAATTAGACGCCAAGCAAAAAGTGGGAGTAAATGTATTAACCAGCATGTAATCAAATTTCGCTTACAGTTAAAGCAACAATAGCAGAATAGTTCTGAAACAAAGCCACCGCAAATAAACAAACAAGCGTTTAAAACACCGTTCTGCTTACGCGAGGCCCAGTTTCTCGGGCCGAATTATTCCAGGTCAGACACAATACTAGCGTCTAGCCCCTTGGGATTACAGCCGATCCTGAATTGCGCAATATTATCTAATATTGGCTCGCATATGTGCGAGTGTGATATTTACATCGAGATTTGCATTGTTATAGCCGATTTCTTCATTGCTAATAAATTGCGTTCAATAGAAAACAACAAATCCTTTTTTTTAATTTATTACCAGACTTGCGTGTTAGTATGCCGTCAATCGGTGAGTGAATGGAAATTTGCCTTCGTATTTTTTCTTTAAAAATATAGCTGCTCTTAACAAATAACCTCGCGTAAACAGCAAAACGCAACAATAGTGTTTTAAAAAAAAACTATAAAATAAAAAAAAATGTTGGTACCAACCGAGATTCGACCCCACAACTACTTATGCAATAAAAAAGTAGTACACCCGAAAACACGTGTATATCCATCTGTGCCACTACGAACTTGTGGTTTACATACATTCCAGCTGCATGCGAGTCATGTGAGGTAGGATCGGCTGATGGTCCAAGCGGCTAGATGCTAGTAGACACAATCAGCCAGTCTATTATTCTTAATACGTTTGCATGTGCATTTATAAAATAATGCAATGATCAAAATTGTAGGAACGTTTTTAGCATCGAAGAAACACGGCCTCGTTTGCTTATTTAAATTACTAGCGTCGTTCAGCGGCATTCACTTCCAGCGTGAAGCTATTGAGTGATTATTTATTTCATACGTAGTTTGCGATTTTGCAGCAAATATGGAAAATCTCGTTGATTAGCTTTTAAAAGAAAATTTATGGGTTACTTTTACGAAAAACAAACAGAAATTAAAAACCATGGGCGATGTACTTCTAAATTACTAGGGCTGTTGCAGACAGACGGTAGGCTGAATTCTAGATCGTTTAATACTGAATGGTATTACAAAATAGACTTGCTAACTACTAGCAACATTAAAAATAAGTTATTTTGTTGGAATTGCTTACTATTTTCATCTACTTCTAACCCTTCAAAAGTATGGTCTGAAACAGGATACTCTGATTTAAAAAATCCTTCAGCTGCAATTTAAAGATATGCGTCGACCAAAGAACATGTATCTGCAACTGTTAGATTAAATTTATTTGGCAAATCACGCATCAACTTGGCTTTGGACGAAGGTTTACGTTATCAAATTAAAGTGCATAATTACAAAGTGAAATTTAATAGGGATTTTAACATTTTACAACAGGTCTTGGTAAATTGAAGTAATTTTTTTACTTTTTAATCTTAATGTTAAATAATGTTTCCCTATGCCTACCCAAGTTTTCAATTCACGGAACGCCACTGCTGGAAATCATTTATTACCGGACAGAATTTAAATACTTAAATGTTTTTGGCTATACGCGTGGTAACTGCGATCACAATCATTACTTCCTAACGACATAATCTGCATCCGACTTCATTGCGTTTCTTTGCCAATAAGACTCAAATTTTTGAATTTGATGATTTACTATAAAACCGCTGCGCTGATACAGGAACGTGTATGTAACTTACATAAAGTTTGCTCAATCCAGTTTCTCTACCATTTGTTGCAAATGATAATAAAGAAAGATGGTTCCGTGAGAGGCAAGTAAAGTTCTCTAGTGCAGGTAAAGGCAGTTAGTATTTCATCAATAATAAATTAAACCGGCTCGTAGGATTGCGAAGACTTCTCTGAGTAAGATGTAAACTGTATCAGAACGGCTGCATAATCAAACAGCGGCCACTGCTTTATTTCGAATGTCACTGTCTGCTTCTTTATGACGCCACCAGACGCATAATCTGCACTCAGTTCTCAGGAACTGTCTGACGCCTGCAGTGATAAATAAACCCTTGCAATGGAACGTTGCCATACGGTATATAAGCGCAGATATTTAATATTCAGAATTCACATGGGGATGGCGCAGATACATCACAGTACGCGTTGAGTTGGCTGAAATGCACTCAGCAAACAACCTTTTAATATTTCAAGATCAAGAATTTGTTTACTACCAAGTGGTTTGGAAAAAACATAGTTATTGATTACATTTAGTCAGACATTTCATATCAGTAGCTATTTACAAAGAAAATAATAAAATTTGCAAATACTTTTACATAAGTACAACGTTTTAGCTTAGTTGGAAAGTGAACTAAACCGAAAAATGGTGTGTATTACAAAATTTCTAACATCTACCACATATAAGGGCTGTACAATGTACATTCTTATATAGGTAGCGATAAAAAGGCACCATAGCGTTGCAAAAAGAATAATTCAACGCGAAAAAACAAGCACAAATATGTATCTCAAAACTTATTTATGGAACGACTTCCATTGGCTTTCTTATTAAAAGTAGTAAATTGTATTAGACTACTTACGCAAATATATAAGCGGGATATACAACTTAATAAAAGATAATGTAAATTCGTAAAACCAAAAGTCGAGATTATATCTAATTATAAAAAATTATATATGGTTTGTATGATGTTTCATAAACGGGGTTTGGTTTGGTAACGAAAGATACAGCAAATTTCGTCCCGATAATCCAAACACACGGTGTAAATCTAATTTTCTTATTTGAATCTAAAACTGTACTGGGCCTATATACACCAGTACATACGAATATACGCTTTATATAATGGACGCGTAAAAATCTGGTTTCTTGTAGTTTGGACCGGTCGTCGCGTAAAGTTGAGACAGGTGGAAGAGACTCGGATTTAATATATAAACTAGCGAAACCCGCGGACTACGCATTACATTTTTTTTGTATCAAAAAAATATTAAATAAACTGTATCGATATATCAAATACCTTATCATTAAAAGAAATGTATCGAAATTAAAGTTCTTTTTTTGCTTTTCCTTTAAACTTAAACACTAATGTTTTTAAAAAAATTATTAAGGCGCAGATACGCCAGTAATATAAAATTCAGCTATCGATTGTTAAGCTTGTAGGCAAATTTGCTATATGTGTAATTAAAAACTCAATAGCTGATAATTAATCAGCAATGCAAAACTGAAACACATGTGATAGTTCTTTAAATGTATAGTAAGCCATCTCTAGGGCGTAGCCCGCAAGTTCGGCAAGTTCTTAAATTCGGGCTAGTTGTGTAAATGCAGAAGTTTGTTTTCAAGCTGCAAAGCAAAGATCGCTTGTAATGTAATTATTCAATATTTATTTGTCCAATTACTGCTTTTACTTGTACATTTCCTAAAAATTGGCTTATATTTCACTAATATTTTATACATTTTATAATAAATTTTCATAAGTGCGAATTGTGCCCTTGTTCTCCAGTGTCTATTCACTTTCCGCTGACTAGATCGCGTCGACCGCAGTGTTCTGAATTTGTTTTCGTAACAATAAAACAGGTATTAGCAGATTATGTTCTATTAACACAAACAAACGGTATAAACCGAAATGTGCTCATCTTCATTAATTGTAGCGGTCCGCTGTTCAAAGGAATATGCGCCTTCTGTAATAGGCGCTTAAACATGTTGGTTCTAGTGGCGAGGGCTGTTTACCCTTAAAAGTTCAGACAGGTATAGCAGCTATGGATTTAATATATAGATTGCTGCGTCACGAATATTCAAAACGTATTGAGATCGTAGGTGATGAAAAATGTACAAGCTTGTATTTGTAATAATTTTATTCAAACTATGTAAAGGAATAACATGTTGAAAGTGCATCAAAAAACGTGCTAAAATTAGACATTTTTTTTACAAAAACAGCCGTATGTTTCTGAGAATAGAGACCAAATTCGCAAACTACAAAAGTTGAAGATGGGTGAGCTTTATATTTTCTAAAATGTATCAGTTACTGCAAAACTCCTTCATAGATGTTAGCGATGTTGCAGCTTACTATAACAACGGCTGTTACGAAGACGAACATATGTTGTCGGATCCGAAACAATAATTTAATTATCACTGGCAAGTCTGAAATCATTATTGTTTATGGTTACGCAAGAGGGCAATCAAACCGTAGCCTAAGGCACCCAAAATGGTTAATTCGGCACTAATTTTTCCTGCAATTCAATACAAACGAAGTAACTCAAAATATTGTATTCTGGGAAATTGAGTGGTCATTCTTGTACGGAAATATAATGTTTTAACGACAGCTTACCTCAACGTCTATAAGCAATATTTTCATTTGTTCTGCTCAACATGTGATGTATTTTTTTAATTATAACCTTTATTTATTGGAAGTTACAAGACTACGAAATGTATAGCCTTATTATTGTATCTCCAGAATTTAGAGGTTGTATCTTTTATTTGTGTGAAATTGTTTAATTTTGAAAATGATGCGTTTTACGTTACCCACCTATTTTTTCTATTATTAATATTATCTAAAGTTTGGTAAATTGCCTAAATTTCTGTTACATTTCCTGCACGTTCCAAGCAAACTTTCATACTTATGCTATTGGCTTCGTGTGCCAATATCTAACATTTTCTAGGCTAATTAGTTTCTTTTATTATTGGCTTAATTTTATAAAATAAACAATTATTTTAAATTTTCAAGTTTCTTATTCTATTTCTTCAGAATTTTCGCGCTTATCGAATCTTTAAACGTATATTATTTTATTGCAATTTAAAATTAATTAAATAAGCTTTCAATGAGATTTTTTGGTTCATGAAAGGAATCTGTGTTTTAGGTCATAAACACAGACAGTTACGTACAGGACCGGCTCTAGGGCGGGGCAGGTGAGGCAGTTTTCTCAGACGGCATTTTCAAGGGGCGGCAACTAATTTAACATTAACGCTAGTTTTTAATTAAAAAAATTGTTTTGGTTATCAAAAATTCAGCTAAACAAAATATGTAAATATATTTTTTCAATTTTATAGCTATACAAATGCAATTGCCTGGTATCCCTCGTTAACAACGACTTGAATACAAGCGGAGACATTAATAGAGGAATCATGCAAACAAACCGGTGCTATTTTGGGCTTATTATATTAAACAACTTAATACCAAATTACTCGCCAGAAAATCTATAACATTCAGAACCTTAATTTGACCGGTTCTTACGTACGCTCCGATACGCGGCCCCTTATAAAATCCGATGAAGCCCGCCTAGGAGCATTTGAAGATGGAGCGGTGCAGGAAGCAGGTGAATGGCGAACACGGTTTAACTTTGAGTTATATCAGCTATACCAAGACCACGACTTTGTACAAACAATTAAAATTGAAAGACGTCGATGGGGTGACCACGTGGCAAAGATGGGTGACAAACAGCCTACAAAGAAATTACTGCTAGGAAAGCCGGAGGGTCGAAAGAAGATGGGACGCCCTAAACTCAGGTGGAAAATGCAGTGAAAAATACCTTCAGTAACTAGGACGCCAAGGCCCAAACAGAGCTGTAGCACCACGGATGATGATGATTTCTAAAAGCTGAATTTAATCAACACACAAGAAATGTTAATTCCCAATAAAGTAGAACCTAAGGTTTTCAAAATAAATCATTTTTACCCAAAACTGGTTTGTTTTGATAATTTTACCGAACAAGAAAACATTAACACTCATAAAAAAACAATTTGTGGTTGGTTTCCGATACCTTTTTAATCAAATATAGGTACTCAAAACTGAAATTAATAAGAAAATAGTAGAGATTTATAATGTCTCAACATTTCTATTTACAGTACCATTGCAAACCATTTCTATTTTATTGAATTATTAAAACACTATTTAAACATAAAAGCCATAAAAATTCAGTTTACATAAATTTTTCCTTTGTGAGAAACTGAGCGCACCGGAAAATACTAAACATTTGTCATTATTTCATTACGATGTTTAGTTGTGTATACAAAATGTCCCATAGGCAGATAACATGAGGAAACTGAAAATGTCGTATATTTCTCTGAAATGTGCACGTCAATTTTAGATGTGATAATGATGAAGAAGGCATTTTTTTGTATTATTCGATAGAAATTTTGGTGAACTTACCGATTTGATTACGGCTTAATTAAATTAATTGATTTACTATTGCAATGACCAATGTCGGCTTATAACTCCGAAATAACATCCCTGCATGTATGTGTTGATAGCGCAGTTGGTAAACAGGCGTTGTTTCGCGATACAACAACGGTACCTAAAGTACATCGGTTGAAATCGCGCTCACCGAATTTTTGTAATTGTTAATATTCTTTTTATTTCATGATAACTAAATATTGCTTTGCACCGCATTTTGTTAAGAAAATTGTTAAATCACACAAAATAGTATATAAAATTATATCTTCATTCAGCCATCTTTTTATAAGAAAGTATTTGACAAATAAAAAATTTAATATAATAATTCATTTGTTACATAATTGTTGAATCATAAATTATAAAGATCTACAATTTTATTGAACGTTTTAATTTTCATTCGTTATTTCAGTTTCTTAATATTCATTAAAAATTTTGATTTTACACATACAGGTAACACAATGGGTAAAGTTTATTAAATAGTTTTATAGCTTTGAATAACTATCTAATTTTCAAAATATGATTCAACAGTTGCGAAATAGCTGAATTAGTATTTTGAATTTTTTATTTGCCTAATACTTTATGATCTAAAGATGGCTTAATGAAGATTTAATTCAATATAATATTTTGTGTAATTTATAGTTTCTTTTTAACAAAACGCAGTACAATAATATTGTTTAGCTCTTATAAAATAAAACAGATATATGAAATTTAAAAAAATAAATAAATTTTTCCGGTGAGCGGTATTTAAACCGTTGCACTTTACGAACTGCGCTATAAACACAAACGTGATTTTAAGGTTGTAAGCCAAAATTGTTTATTGCAATCGTAACTTAATTAGTTATTAAGCCGTAATTAAACCGGAAACTTTCCAAAATTTCTACTAAATAATACAAAAATATGCGATCTTTATCGTTACATTAAAAATTGACAGGAGCGTTTCAGGGAGATACATGATTCGAGATTTTCTGGCTATACACATTGTATGTATACCCAAATTGTTTGTGTCGTAATTTTATTAAAATTAAATTATCAAATTAGCACAGGTAAAGTGTTTGTTTTAATAAATACAAAAATTTTGTTTATCTTTTTGAAGCAGTTTTAAAAATCAAAAAAATTAAACAAAAACCTGGGGGAAGCGCTAAATAAGTTATTGTTTGGAGCGGCAAATATCGTAGAGCCGGCCTTGGTTATCCCTGCGCGCATATTACAGATTATTCTTATTTGTCTACAGTTAACTAACAATAAAATAATAATATTTTAGTTTAAAATTAAGTAAGATCAGTTAAAATTTACTTAAAATGACCATAATTTTTTTTAAATCTGCGAAAAATTTATGTTTGTGTAAAAAAAGCGGCGTGAGAGGGGGGAGATATGTAGATTTCCCCACCCGCATTTTCTGCCCGAGCCGGCCCTGGTTACGTGAATTCGTATTAAATATGGTTGATTGCCAGATGCAGTCTCTGAAATTCTAACTACGCCTACCTGTCTTGCTTTTCACAGCATATTTCAGTCACGTGTAGGAAAGAGACCCACTTATTTATGCCCGTGTTAATCTGAATCCGAATTTGAAAAATGAAGGTGTTGAAATATGTTATAGGACTGGACTGATTTTTTTTTAAATAACCTGAAACCTGTGTTTATTTTTCATAAATTATAGCCTGGCGATTTTTCATGGAGATCAGTGCCATAATGTCACTGAGAAATTAAGTAGTAGTTGTTTATAGGCCGCAAAAAAAACTATAACTCATAGCTGCTAACGAGGTAGACTTCCTTTTTTATCGCTG
Organism: Ctenicera cuprea; assembly: GCA_958336395.1. Lineage (NCBI taxonomy): Eukaryota > Metazoa > Arthropoda > Insecta > Coleoptera > Elateridae > Ctenicera > Ctenicera cuprea. Next base: position 28,413,237 of record OY284491.1, read on the forward strand.
ATCCTGAATCACAAATAAATGTGACAAGGTTCATGAATATTTTTATACTCACATAAATGCGATTGGAACAGAAGCTTTTAAAGCATGTACGACTTGTCATGGATTACGATGTTCTTTTACACCGTTCAAGGAGGAAATGCTTCGGTCAGTTAAACATTTCTAGGAGATGGTGTAGAGGTTTCTCATAATTACTAAAATGTTCCACTGATTTTCTATTTGATTTTGCAAATAGCTCTAAAAAAATCGATAATAAATCTAAAGGATTTATCAACAACACAGATCTAGTCGACAAGTAGGGCGTAGTCTGTAAATTTATTTCATTATTTTTGCATTATTGCAATGATAAAAATATCAACAGAATGAGCATGGGAACATCGTATAAATGCAGATTTATCTGCAACCATTTAAAATGCAGCACAAAAGATCTACACCGACTCTACTGGAGTACGCGGTAACTAGCAGATCTACTGATTCAATTTAAGATAATATTTCATGTGCAAACAAGCTTGCGATCGGACAGATACATTATATGCATTGTAATATTCATTCGCGTTGCTTTTATGAGCTTTTTATGTTTATTTAGTAGTTATTCCTACATGGGGGCTATTTCGAAAAATAGTGCTCGTTTTGAAGATGAATTTGCTACCTCGTATTTGGCCGTAACAATTGAGAAAATAATTTAAGTAGAAATAATATAAGAAACTGCTGAAAACAAACAAAATCACAAAAACTTTTTAAAACTCTAAGAAGATAATAACAATTTTTCCTAATTTATGAATTTATATTCTTGGTTTTATTTATAAATTCTAGCTTTACCTCGTTTAAGTTTATATTTATTAGTTATAGGTATGTCAAATACTTAATTACTTTAACAATACTTATTTATTTTAACCTTATACGTATTTCGGCATGTTTACATGCCATTGTCAATTAAGGTTATATGAAAAAGTAAACAGTTAGTGTTGTTATAGCAATAGAACTTGGTGACTTGATCTTGGTAATCGTCTGCAGATGACTTGATTTCTTATTCCAAAATGTCCAGTAGAGGCGAATTTAAGAGATCAATTTGCTCATTCATTAACGGTACAGTTTTTAAATGTTTGTGAATTTCAAAAGCTTCTAGTATATCTAATTTACGTTTATCATCACAAAAGTGTAAACATTTTATGGTGTTATTAGATGTCATTGAATGATTGTGTTCTAGTAAGTGTTTAGCGTAATTGGATTTATGTGAGTGTTTGTATTTGTAACAACGTACATATTCTTTATACCTTATATCAAAATTTCTAATTGTCTGGCCTATATAAACCGAATTACAATGGGAACAATTTATTTGGTAAATGCCTTATTTTTAGCAAATTATCTGTTTTTGATTTTGCATTAAACAAAGTGTTTAAGATGTTATTAGTAGTTTTAAAACTTACTTTATATTTATTTGTTTGTTTTATAATTTTAGCAATTTTTTTGATTTGTCATCAAAATATGGGATCGAGGCATACTTAATTGTATCGGATATACCTATAATCAATATATTCTTGATTGTTCGCGAAAATTAGTAATTAGATTGCAAACCGAAGTAACTGTAAATAATTAAAGTAAAAAATTTTTAAAAAGTTGTGAGCATAGTGGGTGACTACTTTTATTTTCGGGATTTACTACACTTGTATTCCATAGGCTTTAAACGGTGACTATTTTAGTCGTGATCAAATATTCTCTGTAGAGCTGAGCATGTTAGAAGTATTCCGAGTTTTTGGTATCTGTTAGGGCTAAAAAGTTACGATATAAAATATCTCTGAAATTAGCACGCATAAAAAAATTAAGTACGCGAAGGTTCAGTAAAGTTATGTATGTATTTGTTTTGTTAAATAAAGAGGGGAAAGGTTAAGTGAAGCACAGACAAAGTTACCTGGTCAGAGTCGTTTTAAATTTGTATGCATATGATATAAGACCTATTCTTTTCTTTGTGGCTGTTTACAAGGGTTGCAACTACTAAGGTATCATTAACTACTCTTTTTGCTTCTCTACGGTCGAGAAGGACGGGTTTTGCCCTTCTTGGGAAAATATTTTTATAATTGGTTATTTTGTTATCAAATGCGCACGCTTGAACTTTCTTTTAGCATGTTTAAATCGATTTTTTCTGGAAAATGACTAGTCGCGCAAAAAAATTAAGAGTTTCATCTTTATGCATTAGAATCATATTATTCAAACTGATAAAACAATTAATGATAATAAAAATAATAAATAAAAATGTCCCGGCCCCCCAGTTTGGGACGCCTTTGGTTTAAATAATTTTATTTGAATGTTGTTAGATAGTAGCACTTACTAGTAATAAACCGTACGACAAATTAAATTATTAATGTTAAAGGGTGCCTGAGATATTAATTAAGACTAAAATTTCAATCGTCCCTTTCAGCGGACCATAGCACCCTTTATACGCATTTAAGTACAGATGTTTTTGATTTTTTGTTCTTCTAATGACCTAAGCAATCACCTACTAAAATTCGAAAGGTAAACTTTGAACCACCCTAGTTAAGTTAGTTGGTATACTAGTAATTTGTTTCTAAATTATAAAATTTTGTAAAAAAAATTAAAATGTATTTGTTTTGCTAATTGAGCAAGAATGACTGTAATCATGAACCAGATCACTTATAAAAATTGAACGAAGCACTTAGCCTAGACTCACATAAAAAGTATGTATGTGAACGTTTTGTGAGAAAACAGTGATTTGTAAGATTGCACCAGCGCTGCCACTGTAAAGGCTCGGTAAGCGGTTGTACAACAGTAACTTTCGGGCATGTTTTGCTGTATTTAGAAAGCTTTTATGAGAAAAAAAATGTTTTTTTTTTATTTTTCTTCTTGGGTTAAAACATATTTTAATAGTATATTAAAACACAAGTTGCTTAAGGCATTGTCTTAACGTACGAGTCCAAGATTGAAAAACGAGGGAGCGTAGCGACCGAGTTTTTCAATGGACGAGTGCGTCAAGACGCCTTATGAAACGAGTTTTTTATACAATTTGTTCTATTGAGGAAAATTAATGAAAAAACGTTATAAAAAATTGCTGCCATCAAATTTGGTAAATTTAGTATGTATATGTTGGCATACATACTAAATTTACCAAATTTGATCATGAATATATCATGAATACCAATCTTTGTTGGTGAAATTTTACTAAAAGCAATGCTTTAAAAGACTCTCTTAAAACACTGTTCTTTTAGCTAAAACAGTGCTTTAAGAATAACCTTAAAAAACCGAAATAGAAAAAATGTATTAAAATGTCCAATATTATGTAATTTTTAAAAATTGTAATCCACAATCAACCTTTACGTCCCACTGCTGGCCACCGGCACTCTTTTCTGCCACGTACTCTCCTTAGCGCTAAGGTGGAGTACGGGGGACCTACAGTTTAACGTCGAATCCGAACTACTAAATACCAGAGAAGGTTTCAGGCATTAAGATTTACAAAACTGTAAAAATACAAAAATATTAAAAAATGTTAAAATTTTGAAATGAAAAAATTCGAAACTATGTAACAATTTTGAACGTTTTAGAATTCTTCAAAAATGTTTTCAAATTCTATAAACTTTTTGAGATTTTGAAAATTTGACATTTTTGAAAATTTCTGTAATTTTGTGGAATTTGGAAACTTTTATAACTTTGAAAATTTTGGAAATATTTAAAAATTTTGTAAATTTTATAAATTTAAAAAATTTTGATATTTTTTGAAATGTCGAACATTTTTGACAATTTAATAATTTATAAAAATATTTGAAAAAAGGTTTTTTTAAACGTTGCTGAAAGTTTTGAAAACTTTTAGTAACTTAGGAACATGTCAATTTTTAAAATTTGAAAATAAAATTTTGAAAAATTAAAAATTATTGATGTTTTTAAAAATGTTAGAAATTTCGACATTATAAACTTTGAAAATTATAAGAAATTTTGAAAATGTTGAAAGTAAAGAAATTTTTGAAGAATTTGAAACTGAAAACTTCGAGTTTTGTAAATTTCAAAAATTGTCATTATTTGTATACCTAAATCAAAACCATCAAAATCTCGTTCGAAATTTTGACGATACCACTATCTTCCTCTAGCTATAGCGAGGAAGTTAAAAATCGTCCATTTGAAGTCCACACTTCAGCCCTTGGTTTTAGGTTAGTTTTAGTCTATCTTCGTGATCTTTTAGTACTTTATTGCAACAAGCGTTGTCTTGTTGCTGCCGTTTCGTGCTCCGAAATGACCACTAACAAAACATTGTTTAAATTTTTGGTCTTCACTTATAAACCTAGACTAGATAACTACAAATACTGTCTATAGTTATTTTATTATCTTATATCCCGATAAACAGCTATCTAAAACGAATTGAATAATAAATCGCTAGAAAAACGACAATAAAACACTGAAACTTAATAGCTTTCACATCGTTAGTGTTATTTGATGATTTTCGATTTTTTATTTTTGTACATTTTTAGCTCCAATAGTAAGTTATTGAAAACAAACTTTTCCATTTCAGCAATTGTAGTATCCTTTTGCTTTTAAACGTATTCTTGCTCGTTTAAGCGATCTAAATTTAAATAAATCTAATGAGACAAACACAATTTGTCGTCTGGGAGACCATACAACGTCCTACTCCTACCTGAATTAACTAAGCAAGTTTTATCATCCTAAAGCGATATAACTAAGTGGTCCGAACCGAATAACAATATATCACTTTACACTTGACCTGATAATTGGATTCGGTTTTTTTGGTTGGTGCTCATAAAAGATTAATTAGCGTGAATTGTAGAAGACTGAAAACTGACCAATGCAAGACATTGATATCACGATGTTATTGCGTAAGCGTTTCGCTGAAGAAATTTGTATTTAGTTTGTTCATTCAAGAGCGTAACGTGGCAGGTAAATAACGATCGCCTAAGGTTTGCTACTGGCAGTACTGGCAGGTTATTAACAACAGTTATTACTATAGGCTCATTACAGTAAGAATTTTGATACATATCTAAGCAAGCAGGGCTTAGCGCTTTATAAAACTGAATTTACAGGAGAATGGTAAGAAGTAAAAAAATGCAAAATTTACAAATTAAAATGAATAGTTATAATGATCTGGTTCTGGCTTGATATCAGAAATGACATTTGAGAATGTCTTTACGGTGAACCGACCGTGGCATACCGCAGCACATACAGTTCAATTACTACAACGTGAAAGATCTGACAAGACTACTTTTAAGAGGCTAAAATGAAAAATATAATTAAAAAATATTATAGTTCGACTTGGGTTTTGTTAATAATAAATCATCCTGGACTACTACTAGGAGATTTTTTTATAAAGTTTGTTTTTAAATTTAGTTTATTTTTAATAATATTATCAAAGTTTATAAAATGTCATTTAAGTACATGAAGTTGAATTTTGTATACAAATTTATGTGTAAAAGTTTAATTTTTCTAAATATAATTGATTTGTATATCAAAACAGTGGAGAAAAATCAGATATTCTGAATATGTAATTTACGCACATTGTTTAAATATTTAATGATATGTGTAAAATTTAGTTGTTAAAAATATGTTCAATTTTTTTAAAAAAGCTGCAACTGATTGGTCTATTTTATAGTTAGGACACTTTTTCTTCTGCAAATTTAGTCTTTCTCTTTCTCGAGTACTCAAAGAGGCCACACGCATTCTTCGTCGAATCCTGAAATTTGTGAATTTTTTAATTAAAAATTGTAATCAAAGTTTGTCAAAGTAATTATAAAAATTGTGTTTAATTGTTAGAAGTGTAGAGAGAAAGATTCATCGTGTTTATTTTAAATTATTCATAATTAAAAGTGGAAAAATGTATGCTTACCTAAAAAGGCGCTTCAAACGTAGTGCTTTTGTTTTATCAAATACAGTGACGTCATTCCTTAAATCCACCTTTTTTCGAATAAAAATTAACTAGGTTACCCCAGCGCACAATGCACTGATAGGCTGAGCGTTGACAGAACCGGCGAAATGCTAAGTCACGTGATGCATTAGTTCCAATAATGAGACGCGGGGTTAATGTAGATGTCGTCTCAAGTAAAGCGCGTTTAGCAGACTTTCATATATATTATAAATTAAAATAATTATTATTGAAAAATCGACGTAGGATAAAAATATAAAAATATTTCATGTTCCATCTGAGGATAGAGATGGTGGTAGCCGCTGGAGGAACCGGAGAAGAAAACCCTTTAAGCTTTTATATATGTATGGATAATAAAACTTGTCATTGGTACTATGGAAGATGTGTCATTAATAATATAAAAGTTGTTTTCGGTTAAATAATTAAGTTTTATATTCGTAACAATATTTGATTCCTGAAATCAAATTTTTTTAAAAGTGAGGTTAGTTTGGATAACCTAGAAATGTTAAGTTTTTTCTTTCCAATTGTTGGAATAAATCAACCAAACAACAACAAATGGAACTTATCATCGAAAACAAGTAAAATTTCATTATACAACGTGTTTTATGGGAAAACAGCTTATTTGAAATGCCAAATTGTACAGAGCCGGATAGTATTTAGCAAGGAGGGAACATAGTGACAGGACCGGAGCTGGATAAATTTTTATTTTTATTGTAAAATTGATTTAAATAAATAAATTTATTTCTCAGGGTTTTTATGTACTTAAACAATATTGATTTAATCTGTCCGGTACACCTTCGTAGCTTCCTCAAAATATTTTCAAATGATGAAAACTTCCGAAATGCAAATCTCATACCATGTGTTCACAAAGTAATTACATAAGGGTTGGCCATGGCTAATAAAATGTCTGTCTTTGCATGCTTTTGAATTTAAACAAAAAAATATGACATTTTTAGGTTAAGCTTGTAATTTGTTATTTGTAGTAACACTGACAGAGTGATGACAGTTAAATTCTAAAGCATGCAAAGACAGAAATTTTATTTTCCATGGCCAACTCTTATGTAATTACTTTTTGAACACATGGTACAAAATTATTTAATAAATTTTACGATCTAAACTTGAAAACACCAGTTGTTTTATTTTCTGTTTGATATATAAAATACATACGTAAATTATTTCCTAAAATTTGGGAGGAAATAACAAATTTCTATAAAATAGACAACTTTATGTAATAAATTTTATGTAATTTTATACTGGCTTTTTTATAATTGAACAAAAATTTTAGTAAAATTTGAATTTTTTCCTGAAATATATTTTTAAACTCAGTAAAAGTTTGCTATTAATTTGTTAATATTGACAAAATTAATAATATTATTATAAAGATGGATTAAGTTCTGGATAGGAAGAAATATTTTGAATTTCTTAAAGCAGAAGAATCAGCTTACGATAATATTGCTGTATATATCAGTAACCATCATATCAGATGTTCTAGATTGAGATTCGGTATCAAATAGCAACCACTCATCTCAATACACTTGACCGCAGCAAAGAAAAAACTCGAGGTCTCTGAGAGAATTCCATGATTACTCGTTCACATCGACACTTTTCATTAAACCCACATTCATTAATTTATAGTTGAAGTTTATTTGACACTTTTAATAAATTTCCTTTTTATTAAAATTCATATTTACTTAATAGAATTTGTAAAATTAAAGTCGTGACTTGCGTAGTTTATAATCTAAAACCTTTCAGACATCAATAATCTCATCTCTATGGGTTAATTTATTTGTACTCATCTGTTTCCACTTAGTTCCAACTAAACTTGAAATTTTTTTTAATATTTATTTTAATGTATTCCTAAAGAATACCACGTTAAGATATATTTTTCATGCATTTTTAATCATCTCTTGCAGTTTTAATTTAGAAAATTAGTGTGAATGTAATTAAAAAATTTTAATATTTTGTTTAATATTCTTTAAATGTGAAATAATTTGACTAATTTATAATTCATTAAAAAAGATAATTACATTTTTTTAACAATAACCTTGTAAACCTATGGAATTTCAATAATAAAACTACAGCGCTTAGTGATTTAGTTCAATATTTGATTGGACATTTTCTTGAATGATTGTACCATTCATTCATACTCGTCAGTTGAAAGTCTAACATTGATGAGGTGTGAAAATGGCTAGAGAAAAATTTAGAGCTTCCGTAGTAGACGGACCGACAAGGTCTCCGACAGGGCAAAGATATAGAAGGTGTGCGTGCCTGAGACGAGATATAAAACAGGTAACCTACACAGCATCCACTAAAAGAGGCTATCGGAATGGTATAAAGACGGCCGACCGACATCACTCTCTCCGATAACACGCAAGAGATGTTAATTAAGAAATGAAGCTACCGGACGCTTAATGAGACGAAGAACAAATTAAAAATAAACCAGTTTACTTCGTTATTTCATTTACAATTAAACTACGGACGTTTATGGACTCGACTGCTTTCATCTTCATCTGCTAGCGAAATTCTTCTATTTCTGTTAGTTTGGTTTTTTAACTGCCGTTGTAGTTGTATGAAAGTTTTTTAAAAGTATAAGTTTACGTAAATCATTAAATCTTTACTATCATTTTTCCATATCTGTTTACTTTCTCATATTGCAACATGAGGAAATATGATAATCGTGAAAAACTATCAAGTACTGCAAGAACACACGATTTAAATGGTTGAGCGACGTACACAAAGAAAAGTACTCTATTTCTAAAAGTTTTTTTGCTTTAACGGGTTTAACGCAAATAATTTATTTAAAAGTTTTTAAATTTTTCGTCGCATCAACTATACCTCTGCTATACAGTGCGAGTGTTAAGTCTGGAACTAATTCGATAAAATTGAAACTGGCAGTATTTTCAAAAAGATTTTGTACACATCAACCTTATTTTTTAAAAGTGCATATTTTCTGATAATTGTGATTTTTCGATCGTCTTTTGTTTTCGAACTATGATTTCATAAAAAAAATTTTTAATCGGCACTTCATATTTCTGCCGCCATATTCGGATAGAGGTTGAAATTCCGTATTCAGCCATATGTCAAAGTATGGCATTGACAGTTTTCGAGATAATCAAGTTTAAAGTTAAAAAACGCATCAAAAATTGAATTAGCCATAGAATATTGACTATATTAATCTTTCAAAATGCAAACAAATGAAAAAATTCTGACAGTTAATAGTGCAACATTATTTTGTGTGTTTCCATTTGTTACTTCGATATTTTGTTGATTATTGATTATTTATTACTGGTAAAAATGCTGCGATATTTAGGGAAAAAACAAAAAAAAATAATTTTGATGATGGTTGGATTTAATTGTTATGTTTAGTTAATTAACGTTAGTTTATAAAATTTAATCGTTTCAAAACAATTAAACTATCAATATTCCATAGCTAACTTAATTTTTTATGTTTTTTTCGCTGACTTGAAACTTGATTATCTAGAAAACTGTCAATGTCAATGTCATACTTTGACATTTTGCCAAATTCGGAATTTCCACCTCTATCCAAACATGGGGGCAAAATCATATAGTGCTATTTAAAAAAATTGTCGATACCGTCATAGTTCGAAAACAAAAAATGAGCGAAACACTTCGCCTGGACTTTCCTATACTTATAAAATAACATTGTTTTATATTTTCCAACGCTTTCGATATGCACCTGTCTAGACACGACTAGTTAAAGTAAATAGTTTTTATAAGTTGTAACATCTTGAAGCGGTTGAAGAAAGACCGACCGCTGCGCTCTGCAAGCATAAGGTTGGGTAAAATATGGGGACTGAATCAACGGAAGGGCGGAAATTGATATTTGAAAATATATTAATAATTCGAGAAGTATTATATTTAGCAAGAAATTACTCTTATTAATTTGCATTTCGAATTTAAAAACCTTTCTGATTTTAAAGCCAAAATGCCACGTTTCCATTTAAAAAAAAAGTTATTTTTTACCGTGGCCGCCATATTAAAATTGGAAACTCAAGTTTTTTTCTTAAATACAATCGAGAAGAATTTGCCCTACAACTTTGCTCTTGGGTTTGCGAGTCTATCTATTAAAATAAAAAAGTTAGCCTACACTGAACATTAAACGACTAGTACAAGAATACAACTGCTGCAGAAAGTATGTGAAATTCTCGAAGGACAAAAAGATTAAGAGGCAAAAAATTCGATTTTTTGATTTTTTGTAAAAAGATTTTCCTAGAGCAAACAAAAGAAGAAATCAATTTTTTAATTTTGTAGCGAAAATTTTGGGGGCGAGGGGGAACAGTAGCCCCCCTAAATATTAAAGTATCAAAACAATATTATGATATTCGGATTTTGCTGTCAATGATGAGCTATATTGCTTTAACAGAAATATTTTATTGCTCCCCGTTAAATAAATAAAAGGGTACCAATTTTCAATTTTCAAAAATTCATAGAGGGCGTCACAGTGAAATTATAGCAATGCGCAAAAAAATAAATTGTAGAAGATTTTCAGCTCTATCAGCTTAAAAATTTTAAACAAAAACGTGTGGGCAGTTTTGGAGAAATCTTTTTTTGAAAATTTCAAAAATTTTGGAGTGGTGCCATTGAGATCGTTTTTATATTTTCAAAATTAATTATATTTCATGATATAGTACTCTTGAAGGGCTACCAAACAAGATGTAGTTGATTCCAATCAGATAACTGGTTTTTGAGTAAATGGGCGTTAAAGTCGAAATTTTCAAAAATTCGTAGCGGCCGCCATGTTGAAGCTAGAGAGTTCGGTAAAAAATTGTTTGATTTGTCCTAAGGCCTTCTTTAATCTCCACTATTAAAATTTTCAAAATTACGTTTCTAAAAAAAATGCTACCAAAAAAACATGTCTAACTTCCGCTTCCGGTTTCGGATTCTTTTTAAAAGCTTATTTTGTCGATGAATTTTTGATATACCTCCTCATTCCAAAGCACATCGAAATCGGTCCCGCCGTTCCGGAGATAAGAGCGTTACCCACACACCCACACACCCACAGACTGACATTTTTTTAAAAACCACTTTTTTAGGATCCTGGAAGCCCAAACCATGTATTTCCGTCAAAATCTCGATTTTGAAAATTTGCATGAAATCAATACTTCCCTATACTGAAAGTATAGGAAAGTAAAAATGGTCGAAAAATGACAATTGTCAGAAAAGAAGCACTTTTAAAAAATAAAGTTGATGTGTACGAAGATTTTTCGAAAAATTCGTATATTGCAGTTTTATTGAATTACTTCTAAACTTTATACTTTATACTTTATACTCCCACTGTATAATTTAGCTACACTTACAGCGCAGAGCTTAGAACTTTGAGAACTTCAGTTATTTGTTATTTATTTTGTCTTTTACTTAAATTTTACTGGATAATATTTCATGTCCCGTTTTTACCTTCCTCGCTGTATGAAGTATAGCTATAGAGGAAGGCATTGTGATCGTCAGCTTGGATTTGGAGCAAATGCGTTCATTCAGCGAAGTTTTCTTTCGCTTAAAGTTTACTGGCCAATATACGAGTTATGTTATAAGAAAGGTGCTTTTATGCCAAACATTGTTAACCTTAACATTCTAATTAATAACCAGGTTTTAGAGCCTTGGGAGACCGATAAAGCGGACGCTGCATAGGTGTCTGTGTGTCTGGCTATGTGTCTGCATACACTTTGCAGTCCAGGCGCATTTCCAAAATTTTACACTTTTACACTTTTATGTTTCAAAATATTCAAAATTTCATAAAATTTTCAATACTCAAAATAATTTACATATTCAAAAAATTTTCAAACATTAAAAAAAACTTTAATGTCTAGTATAAAATTCATAGCAGGAGGAGGATTGGTACGGCAGGGACAGATGGCGATTAGGCTGCGAGACACTCGCTCGAGGTTTTTGTCATTCGAAATTTTCACCTAGAATCTTTAATTTCCACGCTAGGTTTGGGAGTTCTATAAGGTTCGAAAAAGATATTAAGAAAATTGCATTCGATGTTTTTCTATTCTCCGTTATTGCATTTGATGTTTCATTCTGCTTAACTTTTCTTTCAGAAAATATCGACTTTAGATATCAATCTAAATAACATTAATTGTCATATGTTACATTTTTACTTTCCCGTCGGTATAAAAAAGTATTGATTTCATGAAAATTTTCGAAATCTTGATTTTAACGGAAATACACGTTTTAGAGCTCAAAGAACCCATAAAAATGGTTTTTAACAGATGTCCGCCTGTGGGTGTGTGGGTATGTCGGTGACGCCTCTACAGGCAAAAGTACTAGACCGATTTTGATGAAATTTTAAATGAAGAGGTATATCGAAAATCGTAGTTCTAGTTAAGCTTTTTAAACAAATCCAAAACCGGAAACGGAAGTTGGACATGTTTCTTTTAAAGCGTTTATTCTAAAACAAAATTGTGAAAATTTGACCACGGAATCTGAGAGAAGAATTTAAGGCAAATCAAAAAAATTTTCACCGAACTCTCTAGCCTTAACGTGGCGGCCGCTACAGCTTTTCTCGAGTTTAACGCCTATTTACTCAAAAAGTAGTTTGATCGAGATCAGCTATTACTTGTTTGAGAGCCCTTCCTAGGTAGTATACGATGAAATAAAAATCCTGAAAATATCGCAATGGCGCTGCTTCAAAATTTCAAATAACAATTTCTCGAAAACTGTCCACACATTTTTTTTTAACTTTCTGAGCCGATAGAGCTTGCAATAAACTACAAATTTATTTTTTACTCATCTCCTACATTTTCCTCTAGCGCCTTCCACGAAGTTTTGAAAAGTTTGAAATTGATTAATTATTTATTCAAAAACGCAATCGCCGACATTTATAAACTTTTATCAGTTTGATAGACTATTTAAAGTACTTTATTAGAATTCGCAGAATTTTCAACTATTTTAAAAATTAAAAAAAATATTCTTTTTAATATCAACAACGCGTTTTCCGGCAGTTACGCAATTTTAACTACGCCTATCAGTTAGCTCATTAAAAAAATATATTTTTCATTCTTTGCATATTTTTGATAACTTCCCAAATAAAGCTATTATAGCCATTTTTGTCCTACATCCGAAGCGAAATTTGTAATTTGCCGAAGCGCTTCGGCGGAAGCTTACCTTGCTTTAGTGCAGTAGTCGCTGTTTTTATGGGTAGAGTTACGGCACCTCTCTGAACTGTACAACGTTATAATTATTAAAAGTTACACTTTTGCAAATACGGCAACGGCAAGTATTAGTATTTAGTATTGGCTACATTTTTTTTTGAAAGCTGTCATTTCACCGTGACGCTTTCTATGAATTTGGATGGATGGAATGGAAGGTTATAATTATAAAATTTACACTTTTGCAAATACGATAAGTTTTAGTATGGAAAAGTCCACTCGAAGTCCACACTTCAGCTTTTTGTTATTTGAAATACATAGCAAAATAAGATTTACAGCAAATCATACATAATTTAATTGAGGAAAACTGTCCCATGAATTAAAACAAAGTCATATAAAGCTTTTGTAAAATTTACTGGCAATAGGTGACTAGTTATTTACATTTCAACTTTAATGCGTTTGTTTTTACTTAGTCGAGATCGAATTTTCTTTCTCTAAACGAAATGGTAGCACCACTGGCAATTTCTTCATTTTTATAGTAGTAACAACGGTCTATTCTGAATATTTAATATTTGCCTATAATAATTGCTTGCCAATTGCTTAGAAAAAGCATAAAACTGTATGAGCTAAATTCCAGCACGTTTATTCAGGATATGAACTTTTTCCTATGAGATAAGCCTGTTAGCTTTTTCAATAATGTTGTGGTTCAAAGAGTTTATAAATCAAGGCTTGCTATAATAACTACAGGAAGATGGCTGGGAGTAAAACAACGTGGCCATATTAATTATGTGCGAGATGGGCGATATGTGCATTGTCATAGCCGGTAATCGAACGCGGTACCTTTACCATCTCGCTCAGCCGGAACGCTGCCTCACTGCCATGTAATTAAAAAGTAAACAAAAATAGTTCACCCCGATTATCAAGCAATTTCTCATAAAGAGTTGTTACCTTGCTTGGCACTACTACAAGATTTTAGAACAGATTAGAGTGGCTTTTTATAGGAAACTTGCACTGTCTTTAAAACCGTCATTAATTTTTTCTCCGTCTAACATACAATGGTTTAACAGCATTTTCAGCATTAATAAAACTAGATTAAGGAGAAGAGTAGCTAATTGGTTACTACTAAAATAGTCCCGCATGGAAACTCAATTAGGCAAACAACCGTAATTTTCAACAAGCAACAATAACCAGTAAAGAGGTTTAAAATTGTACTAATTTTGTTTTATAACACAGAGAAATCGAAAGAATCCTAGATTCAAAAGACTTGGTATACTTACATCTCGTGCAGTAAATGGCTTTTGTCGGTACTTCCTTTAAATATATCACTTTTTGTCAACTTATGTTCGGCCTGTTTGCAACAAAGAGCGCCTGTGCATGTTAATGGCAATTAATGGATAACAAAAACGAGAAGAATAGAATTTTTTGCCGACAAAAACAATGAGAAATAAATACATCTAAATATCCAAGTTGGTAGCGCATTTAATCTCTGATTTAAATATTGTCTCCACTTGTCGTCGCCTTACCATAAGGGAATTACAAAAACTCGTTTGAAGAAGACTGTGCGCTAAGTACATTATATTCAAATGTAGGACCACCGGGTTGCTAACGTCACATATCTATCATTGGGACCTGATCCGTTGTCGCTTTGTCCTATTTCGTCCTGGAAGACGATTTTGGCTGTAATGAAGGGGACACGTCTCGCATTTTTTGGAACGTCGTTTATTAAGGCCACCACCAAATACGTAGACTTATTAAGAAGTTACTTAATTCCTAATTTAGTTTTTTGTGTGCATATTTTGTTCCTTTTAATAGTATGACATAATTCATCATGTTTTATTAATGCCGCACTATTTAATTAGGGTTATCATGTTCAGTATGCTAGACATACTGACAAAATGCAGAACATTTACGACAAATCATTTATTAAACTAAATAAGTAATGATGATTAACGAGATAATTAAATTACTAATTGTTAAAATTAGGCTAAATCGACAAAAATTTAATAAAATTAGTCTCGTTTAATATTACTTAAAACAGTAAATGGAATTTGTAATTAAGCGCTACGCTAGAAATTAGTTAAATGATAAATCGGCTGTGTGGAGATGTAAGACATGCACTTACTGCACCCAGCAGTATTGTATACACTCAAATACACAAGTATAGTCAACGATTATGAAATAGATACTGAATTTAATATGCGTAACGGTCGCCTAGCTAATCCTTGGCATTATTTTGGAGAAACATCCAGACCCAGCGAGAGTGACATCAAATAATCATTCAAATAAATATACTTACTTTTTCTTTAAATTGGCCGTTCATTAGTGTTCCTCATTTTAAATTTTTACATTTAAAATTTCTCTAACTGTATAAAATGCTAGGTATAATTGTTCACGTGAGAATACCGGCTGTGGTAAATAGATTCCTAGTTTGTTCAATGTCTGTCCTTGATCCCTACAGTGATTCTGTCTAATATGAAATTATTTTCTTGTAATTGTGAATGGATACCTGAGGGTGATAAAATAATCGTATAAATCTCAGCTGTAATGAAAATTGTAGACCTAGTGAGTGTAATCGCATTTTGGAGAAGGTAGTGGTTGAGTTATCTGGTGCGCTGGCGTGGCATCTTTAAACCCTGGAACCTTTAGCGACAAAGCTGATGGAGAGAGCGTAGAGCGTTCTTTTGTGTTACGCAATATTGTGTAATGCAGTGAAACTTTGTTAGTAAAATTTATATTCTTATAAATTCAACACAATTCTACGTAAGTTCGTAATGCAGTTGCATTGAGCTAGTGATGAGCAGAATCGAATAGTTTTAAGAATCGGATACGAATACTTTTCTCGAATCTTTAGTCGGTTTCATCCCTCGGATGTGCAAGATCAAAACTTACGTTGCCCAATTCGACAAAGAGTTCAAATCGCATGCAGGATTCGGATTCGTATGTCTGCGATCTAGACGGGTTTCTGCTTGATGAGTCTTATTACATCTTTTCCGGGAAATTCAGAGACCAGTATTTTCTTGTTAACAATAACTATTATTACTTTATTTAGGTTCGATTTTTACTTTTGTTCAATTATGGAAATATAGCAAATCGCCAGATATCGTTTGTTGGTATCACTGTCCGATTTTCTATTCATATGCACAGTGTGGTGTGTCATTTTCGCAAATCTGTGTTTTCAAATTCTATGGTTTTCTTTAAGTAGCAAGACCGAGTGCAGTAATCGAATATATCACTTGAATGTCTTCGAGAACATTGAAGAATCGACAACATCGACATTTTGCATTCAAATAATCCCATCACCAATTGGGGCCCGAAATTGGAAAGGACCTAAGTTCAAAGTATTTATTAAATAATAAAAAGATATGTGTAGAAACAGGCGTAAGTATTCAAGACCTGCTATCCGGTATTAGCCGCCTCGCGGCGCTGATTTTTCGCGTTGGAGTTTGTTTTCGTAATAACAGCTGCAACAGATTATTTCCCAATAACACAAGCATAAACCCAAATTCGCTTATCTAAATTAGAACTGTAGCGGTCCACTGTACAAAAGATAATGCGCCGTATATAATGTACGCGTAAATATGTGAGTTTTAGTAGCGGGAACTCCTCCCTACTAAAAAAGTTGTTGTTTTAGAAATATTATTAAATTATACTTTACTAACAGTAAAAAAAACTAAATCAAAACTAACCTAAAAACGTTCAATTTCTGATGCAGATTGTGACTTAATTGGTCCCCCAGCAAAAAAATCATATTTCAATGAATTATTTATTTGCTTATCAAGGTGAAACTGACTAACTTTGTATGTAGCTCAAATTAAAATTAATTCAGCTTATCTTTAACGCTTAATGATGTTTTAGTTTGTTACTAACAAACAGTATTTGATTAATTTTCATATTTTCGTCACAGTCATGAAAAGTATCACCTTTACGATTATATACGCAGCAAGTTTTTTAACGGCATTAAAAATAGACGCACGCTTCATTTATAACATTTTAATAACACACTAATGAACAATCATAAATCAGAAGTAGTAACAAATTATCAGTAATGTGGCGCTGTTTGGTAACTTTTAAACTTTCTCATGGCTTCCAAGTTACCGTTTTTGAGACGCACAAAATTCCATTTTTTTAATTGGCTGTATTGCAGGTTTCGTATGAGTAATAACCGTGCAGAAATACGCGGACGTGTATACATTATGGTGAAGCCACATGTAGAGATAATTGAAAAATCCGTCAATGTCATATGCAAACGGGAATTTATCATGCTAATTACTCACCTCGATTGCGATTGGACACCTGATTAGCTACGAAACACCAAAATGTTAAATTTTTAGATTCTAGAACTGAACCGTATTTATTATTGTATTAACTCTTCTAAATCAGGATATGCAATCATTGCGTGCAGTTTCCGAATAAAACTTCTTTATATTAAAAAGGCATTAATAAGTGTTGCAGCTTGCAACACGTCAGCACTTTAAGGCATTTCAAGCCTTTAATTTCCAGGTCGACAAGAAAACGTAAGAGAAACGAAAGAGTATTTAAGTGAACTTCATTTATTATATGCTTGCTTTATTTACATTGCTTATTTAACTAACACATAACTTAATTAATATTTCTAAATTATACCATTATACAATAGGTAAGTACAATATATACACACAAAGCATTTACAATTTACAATAGCATTTAAACATCAAAATGTTCCCCAAGTGATTTCCAAAGCCTAAGCGAGGTCAAAACCGAATTCAAACATTTTTTCCAAATTTTAAAATCTGTGCGAGCATCGGTGGCCAAAAAGTATTTTTTCATAATCAAGTTTTTATCATCAAAACCTGCGACGTCCAGCGACAGTACATGTCGCCTGCAAAAATATTCATCTTTTACTTCATCCTCCATGCAATTCTTCAACTCCATAACTACTTTTGGCGTGTTCAGGCCTTCTTCGCTGGGGTTGTCCCAAAATCGCAGGGTTGTTCCTTCCAAGCGGCACCATTTTCTGTCCCATGCTACACGCTCTTTTTCTTCTGTACCAATGGTTAGAAAACCAGAATGGTTTTGGTTCATGGAAATGTTAGATACATGCGCTGTTAACTTTAAACAACCAAATAAGGTCGAATCGTTTGGAGTTGAATTTAAGAGGAAATTCTTTTTGTTTAGTAGAGCATCTATTGTAATCTCTAAATTTCCACAGAGGGTGAAGATCGATGGTAAAACTTCACTTTGTACGACCATTCCGGAGTATAGGTCTTTGTACTGGATCTTCTGAGATCTGCGGCCGCAAGTATTCATTTTCTGGAATAGAAAAAAAAGCGTGTTTTAGTAACCAAGATTAGCCATTATTATTTATAACAGTAAAAGTATTAATTTGATCTGATGTTAGTGAAATACTATGGAAAATTAAAAGCAGCGGTAAAAAACCTTATCGAGTCTTAAAATTTTAATATAAATTTCTTAATAAAAAATAAAAACTAAAGCAACTGAAAATAAATATATACTTACAGTAAAGCAGCATAAATTATTCGTTCGGCGTCTATTATTTGGTTTGTTGCGAATTTTCACCTGATACACCTTCAGGTTAACTACAGAATGTGGACTAACATTTTCAAAAATAAACGAGTCCGTGAAATTTAGAAAATGGCAATGACGCTGCAGTTTTATTAGTTGGGAAGCTTGCAGTACAGATTCGCACGTGCATGTGATTATATACCAAATCTTGTATTCCTGGTGATCTTCAGGAAGCATCAGAGGAAACTCTATGTCAGAAACGGCAAGGCGAGCTCCCCCGATGCTGAGCTTAGTTTTTGATACTCCTTCGTATTCTTCTTGTCTCATTTGATGTAAAAGAAGAGACCTTTTCAATCCTGAAAAATTAAATGCGGTTTAGTCAAAGATGGGGGCACTTTGCTTGCGCTTTCTTATATAAATTTTGGTACACTTTATATCTCCAACAGTTACAAACTATTCTAGATTATTTTAGATCCTATGTATTTTTTCTGCACTTTTTTTGTTTTAATTTTCATTTTAGTGCAATTGAAAATGCACGAGGGTTTTTGAAATGAAATGGCGCGTTACTTGCCCGCCGCCACTGGCCGGCCGGTTTTGTAGCAGAGTTTGAATTTGTTTGTTTTCGTAATAAGGGTGTCAGAAAATTGCGCTGCAATAATGCAAACACATATTCTACACAAAAAGAATCGTATATATATGGGATATTGTAGCGGTCCACTGTACAAAAGAAAATTGTCTTTATATAAGAGCCGTAGTAGTAGGGGCTCCCCACTACTAAAAGTAGCGACGGAAGAACGCCGAATTTAAATAAAATAAAAATTTAATTAGTCTGGTTTATTCTGACAACATCGTAAAAACCTTGCATGTGGGTAGCAAAAACGGTGTTCCAGTATACAGGGTGATTTTATTATCAATATGTAGAAAAATAGAAACTCAGACAAATTTAATTTTTGATAAAAGCTGAATTACCTCGAACGATTGGAATTAGTGAATTTTATGTTTGTGTATTTCTGTATGAACAATAAGAGAGTATGAAAATTAAGTTTGTTAAAAATACGTATAATATATAAATAGCAGACACGTGAAGCTGCCTCTCCCCCTCTAGTTATTAGAGTTAAAAGGTGTAAATGTAATGTAATTAGTAGTAAAATATTATATTACGTAATTTCTGGGATTTTGTGTTTTTTCTTGGGTTTGGGATCACACATATTGTTACGTTTGGGTTATGGTAATATATTTTGTAATAAATCCACACAATTTCAATATATAGCTCTATTTATAGCGGAGTTAACCTGTTTTTTGGAAGGCTGTAACTCCGTAAGAATTTTTCTAGGCTGTTATATAAACTTTCCCTAATGTTTTTCTGATCAATGTTTTAAAAATATTTAACATAATTTTGGAAACATCCTGTACAGGGAAGTGTAAGTGCAACAACATGAAGATAAACTGTTTCCGCAACATTTCATTTATAGATTAACTTCTTAAATGTTGCAAGCTTAATTATTTTTTTATAAACGTATCTTACCTGCAAGCAGTAAAATCCGTTCGGCTTCTAATTGTTCCTCTCCATAAGCCAATTCCTTGATCGTGCTACACATTTCCACAGCTTTGGTTGCTTCCTGCATTATACGGCATTGATTATGGACTTCTTCCAGTAACCCTGTTCCGGATGATACGCTCTCATTTAAATCATGTACGGACGAATCAGAAACTGTTGTAGATCTATCCAACAAGGCGCTAATAGTGCTTCGCGAAATACTGCTGGCGTCCTGAAATAATTAAATTGCAATGAAATGATAATGGCACAACATAAATGTGGTATATTCTTGGAAAAATATAAATAATTATAATATTAGCTTCCGTTCTCTTTACATCAATATCGATTTTTGAAATTCAGTTGAGCAAAAACGTTTACTGGTAATATAAAAAAATAACTTACCATATTCACTCCAGTTTCTTCGGAATGAATTCTTGCCTCAACGGTTAAATTTCGTTTGCAGGTCAATCCGGAAGAACTTGTATCAGGGGTAATTGTATCATCTGATGAAGTCATACTAATTTCATGAATTTTAACGTCCTCGGCTGTCGGTACATCCCTTATATACAGATTGCTATTGACTCTTACAAAGCCACCCTCGACTGCTGCCTTAACTCTTGGCCATTTCTTGGAAGATTTGCGCTCGTATAAATTAACAACGAATTTTTCATCTTCCTTGTTGTTCTTGGGCGAAAAGCTCCTATTCTGCTGGCAATTAAGCGAATGTTGTTCAAACAACAAAATTTGTTCATGTATTCTTGAAACGTCTTGGGATGGTTTTGATCTGCGTTCTACATCTAAATCCATAACATGATCACGAAGTTCGGCTTTTTCGTGGATGGCCCTTAGTTGATCTATAACGTCTTGTTTTAAAATCATTTCGGTGATGACGGGAGGTGCTCGATGAAATGAAGTTTGTTCTTCCTTCGTAAGTTCAGGTTTTGAATCCACTTTATTTTCTTCCGGGCAAGGTATTAAATGGTTTTCCTTAATTTGCGTAATTTGTGGTGAATCGCCTCTGGATTTAACACCTCTTTTAACGCGAACTTCTTCTCTTTTTAAAATTGGTGCAATGCCAGTTTCAAAGAATTTTATTTTATGCCTAATACTTTCCGCATACTTCTCGTAATTCCTTCCTGAAGTAATTTTAGGAGTTCTTCTTGGGGATGGACATTCCTGCTTGCTTTCTAAGGCAAATGATCCATTTGCAGTTGTAAACGAAAGTTCGCTGTCGGATGCGTTGGTGTTTGTTGATGTATTAAGTTTGTTAATATCATCAACAGGTTTATCGCATTTCCCTTTATTTGTAGAAAGATTTAGGTACCAATCGGATTTGTTGCAAGTCGTAACCTCTATTGGTTGTAGCTCAGACTTTGTTACAGAACATTTAAATGGTTGATGTTGTTCTGAGCTGACGTTGATAGGAGAAGTAATCAAAGGCGCATCTGAAAAATTAAATCATAATTTATCCACTAATTTTAATTGCCAAAACCACCAAATCAATTGGTTGTGTAGTTTTATTACAAAATAATAAAAGGTAATCTAAAAAGTAAGCTTACCATTGTGTGGCTGCGGTTCCTGTCTTCTATAGGCGTGACTTAGAATATTGCACAAGAATGCGTTTCTCGATGGTGATTTGTATTCAAGCACCCACTGAAAATTTAAAACAAATGTTTTAATTATGTGCAACAGTGGAATATTTACAATGTACATTGCTAATAATATATTTTATATTAAAATTTGTGTAACAGATTAATGAAATTGGCATACGAATATGAAGCAATATTAGTTAGCTACGCTTACCCCTATTTAATGTTAGTGTGTATATTAATGACAACAAAATATTTAAAAAAAAACAATGATGGATTAAAAATTTTAAAATATGATAACATAAATAACTAAAAACATTTACAGATAAGAAGTTTTTTAAATATACTGTAAAGCAAATACACAATATAGAAACTAAAAATTGAGATAAATGAATATAATTTAAAATGAGGAAATACAACCTCAATAATGTTTGACGTTGTGAAGTTTACACTGCTCGTTCAAATGGAAATTTAAAAATGAGGGTAACCCATAATTTAAATAAAATTTCTAAAAAAAATGTATTAGTTTGCACTATTGGTGTCTTGGAAAATACAGATATAGGGTTAAGTAATTAAAAAACTTTATAGTTACTGTGAATACTTCATAACTACCAAATTTCCTGAGATATTATGTGTTGCATTTATTTGGAACCACCGCTGTAAAAATTTATATTTAGCCCAATTGAAATCTAGCTTTTTGCAGTATGGAGTAAGTTAGAGGAAAATATTAAATTCAAATATTAAAGGTGTAAAAGCCCAGCTTCCTAAATTTTTTTCTTCGTTCGATTTATAAATAAGTAATAATTAAGTTTGGTGGCCAAAGAACTTATTTACACTTATTATAGTGAATTGCATTCGCTTTGGATTATACAGAGTATCTATATCAATTAATATAATTTGTGGTGATAAGACACCTGAAGAAGGCTCAATATGAGTTGAAACGTAGTGGTAGCAGTAGCGTAAAAAAATAAATACCTCACCCAAGTTTGTTACAAGGGTAATAATAAAAAATATATAATACTATTGCTATAGATTTAAATGTGTCACAAATATTTCGGTATCACAACATTACAAAAACAAAAATTTAGGCAAACGATTTTATGTAATAAGAAGTGTGCATAATCCTAATATTTTCTATAGCGAAACATAAAAACTAAAAATTTGATACTACTCCTGGGTGCCTAAACCAAACTACTTTTTTCATAAATCGACCAGAGATTTATTTCGGTCAATGGTCAGAAATACTCAGTAAAAAGTAATCAGAAACAGCATATGATTGTCAAAATGTAATAAAACTAAAAGAAAAGACATTTATTTACCTATTAAATTTTAACTTGTTCTTGTTTAAAATATGCAATGATACCAATATCGTATCTTATTACCTATCTTGTTACCTGCATGAATCCAATAATGCTTAAATGATACTAAATACAATGTTTTATTGATTTAAGGAATCGGCCAAATCAAATAGTACCAGAAGGAAGCTACATAATGAATATTATTAGGACATTGTTTAAATTTTTGCTACATCTTTTAATTTTAACTTTCTTTGCACCTATGTTTTAGTTAGGAGAACTAAGAAACGTAGCAGCAACGTTTATATGTTTGATTTACGAATAAATAAATGTTTAATATATTGCCTTAAAACAGAGTATTGCTACAATTACTTTAAACATATTAACTAACAATCATTTTGCGGTTTAAAATTAAAACAGCTGAATAGTAATTTAAAAAAAAACTTACGGTTTTTATGGACGATGTAAGGCTACGGTATTGCGTTGCTTGGTGGTTCATATTTCCAGATTCGGTACACAAACTTCACTAGGAATACACTACACTGTCTCAATTACTGAAGTTAAATGCTGTACAGCTCAGAAGTAACTGATAAACTAATTGCTTGATGGTATTGCACTGCTGTTTAGCCCTGCATCCCTTCCCAAAGTAACTTAATTCCTATCAACTAATTACGATTTCACCAATCCCGAACCGAAGAGTCATTATCCTAGCAACCTGATTGGGTAACTTATGGTAAAATTCCTGTAATGTAGGTGAAAATTTGCAATTGTTGAAGTAGGGATGATTACCGGCATCTTATTGGTACATTTTTGGAATATGAATCTTTTCGAAATTGCAAATCCTTTAGGTGTATTGTTGAGTATTTGCTTCTAATTCACAATTTTGATTCAGTTTTTATATATATTCATTTAATTTTAGTAATATCATGATCTAAACTTTCATAAGAATTGTAGTTTATGAAAATATTGTACTGACCGCACAAGAGTATAGGAATAAACATGTTTAGAAAATTAAAGTAAAATGTCCCAAAATCAATATAAAAGAATTATAGAAAATAAAAGTCTACAATAATATTAAAAAATGTTAAGTTATTAATAAAAGAGATGAAAGGAATAAGTTGTTGCTACTAAAAATAAAGAATAATTTTAAAAGGTTATTGACTTAAATACAATTTTGTTAAAAAGTATATACTTAGAAAAAATATTTAAAACTTTTTCTCATAATTTTTTCACGGTTCTTATTAAAATGTACAATTTGACGTTGAAGCATTTGTATTTTCGTTATGTTTTAAATTGGTGGCCGTTTGTAATTGCATTTATAGTGACTCTTACAGCGTAATTACAAACATCTAAATACAAAATTAATAGTAACCAAACTAGATAGGTATGGTATATTGTGTTCACACCTAAAGGACAGCAATGTACATTTTCTAAGTTTAGAGAATGTTTTTCATAGTTAAATTGGCCGTAAGTTTTTGTTGTCAGATAAAGACATCAAAAATGTGAAAAAATAAAGAAAAATCTTACAGCTGTACTGAAAATTATAATTTATTGTTTATTTAGAATAAGTAATTTACAGAATTAAAACACATATATTATAGGATAAAAGTTTTTGACATTTAACAAATTCTACTGTGAGCATTTAAAAATAAGAAAAACTAACTCGGTGACAGCATACAAATAAACACCCTAAATAAAGAAAACAAAGATATTGGTAAAATAGTCTAAACAAAATTTTAATTGCGGAATATAATTTTAAAAAATAGTCCAGGAAAAACTCCATGGAACAATTGCCCAGGGAAAAAAATATAGTAAAATATGAAAAGTAATTGTTTATTTCATTATTATTTCTACAACATAACACGCCACGTTCAGTAGACGATGGTAAATTTGTCACTGATTATTATTAAATACAGTCAAAAATTTGCTATCCGCCCTAGTTTGTTCGTAGTTAAAAAAAGATTCCTTTTTTTTTATAAAATCTATTAGTGAGAGAGTGCTGCTTCCGCAAATAACCCTCTATAAGTACTTTAACTGTACAATTATTTTGTACTTTGTAAATAATAACAACCATATTAATTTATTTGTACTTTGTTACTAGATAGGTAATTTGTTTTATAAATGCATCTGATTTTATAAATAGTAATTTTTTTTATTATTGTTACAAATGAAGTACAGAACCTTATATATTACGGATTTTTTTCTTGTACTTTTACTGGATTTTTCCGTTGGAATATTTTTCCCAAAATTCAGAAAAATCTATTAAAGCCGCATTGAATGTTCTTATTATCTTGTCCTCGTAAAGATAATTTGAGGCACTATTCAAAAAGGGGCTTTCCTGGAATAGCAAATTTTCAAAAAACTTAAATTCTCCAAAAAGAGAGTATAGTCAATGCTTAAATACACATTATACTAAATAATTTTGTTTGGGTAATTGCAGTAAAAACCAAACGATTTTAACAAAACTTTATTTTCTCTTGTCGATACAAATTTACATTTAGCGACATTTCTGCTAAATGCTGCTTTGGACGATTGCGTATGTACAGCAAGGTACATAAGTAATGTCGCAAATCGTAGCAGTGTACAGGCAACATAATTTTCAGGCAGACGCGAGTAATGATTAACATTGTTTCAAATCAGTTTTCTTAACTCTTGCTTCACCCACATTTTATGTAAAGCTTTCTAATCACTGTTATTAGATTTAAACTTTATTTTTTACTCTTATTTTTGAGAACATGATTTAATGTAGGCTACCTTACTGTGTTGTTTAATTCCTAATTAAATATGTATAATAAAACAACTTTATTCTTAACAATTTTCGAAAGTTTAAGAATTAAATAATTAATTTTTAATTAATGTTTTTACCTAAAGTATCATAGATTAAAAATTAATTTAAGACATATTGACGAACTTCAAATATTATGTAAAACAAGTTTAATTTGAAATGTAGAAAATTTTTAATTTTATTAAGGGCCCAACTTTTTAATCGTTGCATTTACCTACTTGAACATGCTTTTATTTCATACAGGGGGTCCGGAAATTAAATAACCAAATTAATAAGACATATTCTAGTCTGCACAAAAATGAGTAACAAATCTCCTATAAGCTTGGGCCCAAAAAAATTTCGTTACGGAGCTACACCCTCCTAAAACAACATGTAGTAAGCAATGTTTATAGATAACATTTATAATAACTGCACTAAGTTTTTCAAATTTCATATTCGTAAAGTGCTAATTAAGCTTTTTATTTTAAAATTATTGTTACTTATGTATGTACAAACAAAAAGTACGACTTGAACCAAAAGTACCTTTTTGTTGTATTTTTATGTAATACACAAAAAACGTTTAAAAATTGTAAAAGTCTAAATACGGAAACAGTTTAGTGACCTCTCCCCCTCATACGAAACGCTTTTGGTTGTCCCAGATAAATGACAATAGCTTAAAACAATGCAGTTTTAAAACAGTTACCAAACATAAAATTTCAAAACCTTAGTGCAATCACCACGAAAGTTATCCGTAAAAAGTGCTTACCACATCCTTTAAGAGGGTGTAGCTCTGCAAAGATGCGTTTTCATACCGCAGGTGATCAAAACTTTCTTACTTTTTCTTGCCTAGAATGCTTCATATAAATTTAGGAATGGAATATCCGGTCACGTTGTATTATTTTATTTTTTTGTTGTAAGAAGTTTAAATAATCACCAGACTTTTTCTTCGGCACGTAGGCGCCATAATAATAAGTAACTTTTAACGACAATTATTAAAGTTCAAAAATGTAATGACAGTTAGATATTTAGATATTATGCAATCCTAATTAATTTTCTAATTTTCAACCAAAAGACGCTAATTGGCTATTAGGATTATTTTACAGATTTCTGATTGCAGAATTATAGAAATTTATGTTTCGGTGCCGAAGTCTCCAGGAGCTTTTAGCAGACGCGTCTCCTGCAATCAATTTGCAGAAGAATAGAGGCATCCATAAACAAGAAGCAGGTGGTATTTCAGCATCAATCCACGAAAAAGGAGCCCATACATCACGTCCTCGTTGAGGCGTATCGCAGTAGCTTCTTTAAAACAATGGCTTCTTGTAATGTGCGTTGACCTTGAAACCCAAAGAATTTTGCGACAAATCCATAAAGATGCGATGTATTTATCTGTTTCGTCTGCCCGGCAGACAGTCCGGTTTTTGACTGCTAAGCTACTGCGAATGCGACGCGCCTCTTGAAAAACTGCTCGAGTTTGGAGCTTATGTGCCATCTTGTTTTTAAACCGTACAGATTCGACACTATGAAATATTTATGTTATGTGTCCGGATCTTATCTAGTCGCAAAAAGACTTTGAGACACCATTAATTTAAAATTCTGTACGTGACTGCTTCGTTTCAATTTCTTTATCGTTAATATTTATATCTTCGCGTATTTAATATATCGTTCATCCACCCCTGCTTTTGTCAAAAAAAACTAGTTCAAAACTAGATCTGAAAATATACCATCAAAACATAAACACAACTTTTTTATCTAATACTTTGTAGAACAGCGACCGAAACTTAGAACAGTAGCTATCGGCGCTTTCGGATTGGATAGATAAATCAAAAATTTAAATGTTTCTGCTAAGATAGCGAATATTTAACATATCGTTAACAAACATATGAAGCAAATTAGTAATATCGTACGTACGAATTGGAACAACTGTAAGCAGGGGTCTAGCATTGAAATCTCCGCTGTCCTTTGCAGTTTTCGTGCTACAAAATAACAATTTTACTTAAAAAACTGCAATTTTTTTAATTTGTAAGCTTTTGACAATTGTGACTCAGTTTTTCTTTAGTCTGTAAGGAAAACACTTATTTACAGTTTACGTTTTCCGCGAAAATTTCTAATTACTCAAAATTATGGTGCAAAATTTTACGCCTTGCTTTTACTTTTGCTGTACGTCAATTTACAAAGTTGCTATGGACTACTAAGAAGGCCCACTGAAACCGTTAGTTCGATTTTTTCAAATTTGGAACAAGAGATCACAAAATAATTTAAAATCTTGTCGTTAAGATATGTTTAAGATATAGCACTTAAAGAACGCTATAGTAATAGCACTCTTCTTTGTGATTTTTGCTGATAACTTTTTTGTCCGTAAGTTTTTACCTTCCTAGCTTAGGAGAAAGTATTAAAATTGTAATTATTAAAATTGGATTTAGATGCAGATTTAATATTACAAAAAAAGGTATAATTGTTTTTTTTATCGTAGAATATAATATTTTTGAGAAAAATGCGTTTAACTATCGGCCTGAAAAAAATAATTAAAAATAAAAATTACGATGGAAATAAATGATAGAACCAAATGACAGTTAGGCGTCATACGTGTCTTTTTCCACGTTTTAAGTTGTGGTGCCATAAAGGCAATGCACACCTGCAGACTTTAAATATAAAAATATAAAATCCGCAGCAATGTTTCAAAAAGCAAACCAAAAGGCAACTTAAAAATCGAAGAAAAAATACGTAGGACTTAAACGTCGTTTAGCGTTACCTTAATTCGCTAGTTTCTGACAAAAAAAGCTCCGGTGAAAGCAAACTCCAGTAAAAGCATTTCGTGCAATTTTAGCAGGTAGCCGAGCTTTCTCTGAAATAGATACGTGTTTTTTTTTCCTGTAGATCAATTTAGATGAATAAGGGCGAATTACATTTTGGTATTGAATGCAAATGCAAGATATTTTAGTCTGTATTTCTTAGTTCTAAAAGCATTTTGAAGATGTCCGTTAAGACGCGAAAATGGAGAATGTGTTAAGTTCAACTAACTTGACTGCCGCTTCTTTTTAGGTTTTTTTTCTGGGGATATTTTTGGGGATAATTTTCTGAAGATTTTTTCCTGAAACTTTTTACAAAAGTTTTTTTTCTTAGAGATTTTTCACAGGCTCTTTTTCTGAGGTGTTTTTCTGGGTGTTTCAGGATATGTCATTACCCATTTTTCAAATTCATTTACGCAAATCGCGATTTTTTAATGCAGACTGAATTTAAATTACAAACACACAACATTTCTTGTGTAACTACGTGTGGGGGCCTGTCCCCCACACACTTATTTTCACGACCCCTACGGCCTTGGTGGGTTTAGAAGCCTATGCTTGTGTGAAATTAAATTCTACATGTAAATCTAGTATCAAAAGTTAAGCAGGAGGGTGCTATAACCAGCGATTTTCAGGCACCACTAAGAAACTACTTCTATGACAATATTTAAATTTAATTTTTCAACCTTAATCTAAATTGCACAAAAAACGATCCAACGGTTGTAGATATATTATCAAAAAACAAATTTATGTGGGCTCGATTGAGTGGGGGTAAAAGGCGTTTCAATTTTAGGCTATTACACATGAGTAAAATTTTGCACTACAATTCTGAATAACCCTGTACAATAGTTTTACTATTTGGTATACTCGTGACATTTTTTTTTGTAAATTTGCTTCCAAGAAATAGTTTTTTTATTATAAAAAGCATTGGCAGCAAAAATTTTATATTTAAAAGAAAATGTTTTTATGATTGTCTAGCCAGTTCAAAGCCATTTAAGTAATTTTTTACAAAAATGTTGTAAATGCCTAAATTTCTTTGATTTGTCATTTTTTCTAAGAACTTTCACAACCTATTTAAATGTTTGAATGAAACAACTGTACCTGCAGTTTTACCTCACAGGTTGTTAGTATTAGCTAAGATAATGCGAAATTCCCAATAAGCGTCACCATAAATCAACCCTCATTAACCTAATTTTGTTTTTATCTTAATACTCTTATCAGCGATAGCCCGTGTCTTAACTTTTAAGTGATAGGTAACGAGTTATGAATTTATGAGACGTGACATACCACATTCAAGAAGGGTAATTTTCTATAAATCTGAAAAATTTAAATTGTCTCAAATATTTAAGAACCACTTTTATATTAAGGAACGTTATCATTTTAAATAAAACTGGTATACAGGGTTGCGCAACTAAATTTTACAGACTAAAAGTATAAAAATTTTAGCAAGGAATTTTTTCGTATTTATGGAACGGAAAAGGCCGTATATTAGGCCAATAGTAGATTTTGAAAAACCACCCTATTTTAAAAGATGGGGGTAACTTAATTTTAAATGGGATGATCTAGAATTTTTAATATTTTCCTAATGTCCCTATTGAGATAACCACAGCCTTTTTTTCTCAAATTTTATAAAAAAGGGAATTGTAATTTTTTAATTTAAATGTATCTACTGAAAATAAGCAACCATAATTAGATCAAACAAAATTTAATAAGAGTGAAAAATCATTAAAATTTTCTTCACTTTTGCAAGAGTTGTAAACGTACATTTTTTTCTTATTAAATGTTTGTTGATCTAATTTTAGTGTTGTTTATTTTTAAAACAAATGTAAGTTTAAAAAAATATCTAGTTCCGCTTTGTAATATTTACAAATATGATAATCATATTATATTTATCATTAGTACTCACCGTTTAAAAAAATACGCTTTGCCTATTTTGATGCGGCTATTAAAGAAATAAAAAATTAAAGATCATCTTATTTAATATTCTTAAGTTTTCTCAATTTCTTAATATAAGGTGGCTTATTAAAACTCATTATTAGTCTAATGTATGGCTCTTACCAGTTCCCTTTCGTCCCATAAAATAAAAAAAAAATTTGATTCATTTTTTATAGTTTTGAACATATTAGCTTGTAACACTTTATTTGCCGCACCCTGTATATTAATTTTATAAAAACTCCTCCCATAAAATAAAATATTAAATTTAAATAATGCATTAAGAAACAGTTATAACCCTTTACCTCATTAAATATTACTATGGTATTGGTTCTTACTTACTTAAGAGTTTCAACTAATTGGACAAAAAAAATGAGTGGTGTTACTGCATTCTTATAAAATTAAAATAATATATATGTTTTATTATAACTTGCAGTTTTAGATATCTACTCAGTACAATTGTTTGCAACTTGCATATTTTACTGTTGGCAGGTAACAGTTGTTGTAATTCCTATTTTTGTCAAAAGATGTGTAAATTTTATTAGAAAGTGTTATTGTTGTAATAAGCCTTCCATTACTTGTGTGAAAATTTAATGCACTCGTGAACAAAAATTAATGACCCTTACCATATCTTTTAAACACAGGTAGGTTTTGACAGCGTCAACCGCATGATAGGGAAGTTTACATTTGTTTTCACAGAAAAACTTAAAAGTCGGTGAATAAATAACAAACTTTAGCAGTATTTATTGGATAAAATCTACATACTTCTGTGTTTGGTTGAAATGCCAGTGCTAAAACTAGTAGAGATAAGAAAATGCCAACATAACCTTTTTTAATAAACAAAATTTTCTGTAGCATACTTTTGAACATTGCAAAGACTCTCGAAATTTCCTGGAAAGCTCCATAACAGATTTTAGTCCAATAATTTTATGATGATGTTTGTGTTACCACTTAGTTTGTATAATCTGCTTAAAGTTTAACAGTTCTTAATAATTTAAACAATAAGTACTTTAAAGACATGCCTTTTCTATAATCTCTGGTGTCGCAATACTGGAAATTCTCCGTAAGTTACTTTTAGTCATTATAGCAGACAATTTGGCCAAAACACTAAATTGTGCAATTCATACTGGGGAGAAACTTTTCCAAATTTATTTTTCTATAATCGGTTTTTGAACAACCCATATTCACCAATAGATTTTTTACTAAAAATCTTGTAAGTGACCGTTTGTGTTAGCATTGTACCGTAAATCAAATTTCTAATACGCTTTTTATGATCTATGCTTTAATAATAATGAAAACTAAAATATTAAATTTATGTATTTGTAAACATCAATTTAGTGATGTTAGTGTTTGCATTCGTTTTATCTTCCGGTCTGCTTTCAGCGTTTTAATGCGGAATACATTGCACTAATGTAATCATTGAGAAAAGCATTACAATATGCGAGATACTCGAAGAAATTCAACTTTATTAATAAAATGTCACATGCTCCGCTGGTTATTTTATTCATATAATAATAAAATGAATCGTATAATGGGCGATCTATCATAAATAATTAATCGACTCATGCATTATTGATCCTGAACCATATGATAAAACACGGTGCTCGTTAGCATTTAAAATAAAGAACGCGTTTTGCTTGTCCGACTAAAATAGTCGAACTTAATTGATAGGTTTTTGTTGACAGAAATCATCAAAAGTCTTGTTAAATTCGAGGACCCAGATTAACTTCGCGATAAATTATATTCTTCTGGCGGTTATGTTGTAGCAGACTGTTTTTATTTTTTTGTATAAATTTGAAGATCTTAACCAATTTAGTTTGTTGGGTAAGCTAACTTTTGCAATTTTAATAACAAACGGCATAATCGAAGAGAAAGCCGTCAAAAATGCGTAAGTGCAAAATAATAATAAAATACTAAAAATGTTAAGCAAATTGTTTAGAAAAAACGAAAAAATTTCAGATTTATATTTTAATCTTGGTTGTCTATTAATAAATTTGCAGTTCAGCTTGCATTTATACATGGTGTCTCAGAAAAGTCTGGTATAATTAATACAGTGTGTTCCTGGCCTAAAAATAAGACGAAAAGTTTCAATAAACATGTTTCATTTTGAGTTATGCCTTAAAAGTGACATTTAAAACTGCCTTATTTGTTGATACTAGAAAAACACTTTGTATAAAATAAGAACATTTTGCATGCGATCCTGCTTATCAGAGGTTTATGTTTGCGGCACAAATAGGACTGGGAGTCACTGGTACTATTTTCTAAATAGCTTTTTGCTGTGCATTTATTTTAAACTTTTTTTTAACAATCTTACGGCTTCAATTAAAGCACACAAAATAGGTTAAAAGCCGCTAAAACCAATGGTTACTTTCACCAGGGGTACAAAACGCTTCTTTGCGTATAGTTACAGCCCCCGGAAGAGAACATGAACAATTCGGAAAGTTGACACTTGAGGTTGTAACTCCGTAAGGAACGGTTTCCTAACTCACCTTTATAAGAATTTTTATTGCCTTGACGTGCAGCATTTTTTGTTAAAGTTGGGTTTAGCGACTTTGAACAAAAGCACCTTTTTTGTGTGTTTTTTTTCAAATAATATCATTTTTTTATACAAAAGTTGACAAAAATAATACAAAAATAGAAAGTTATTTAGAAAATAAGGTGCCACCTATCTCGATTTGTGCCCCCTTAGAAAAAAAGAAAGCTAGACCTTTGATAAGCATGATTATCGCATGCAAAATTTGTTTATTTAATGCTGGGTGGTTTTTCCAATTTTAACACATAAATCAGTTTTAAAACCAGGCTTTTAGAAACGCCAGCATTATATAATATAAATTGTGTCTAATTTTTCTGGAATCCCTATAGAAAAAGTCTTATTTATTTACCTATCATTTTAATGGCGTAGAATATTTTCAATTGTTTATAAACGATACATTAAAATTGCATTAATCCAAACTTTCAACACAAAAATTAATAAAACTGATTTTTCTCTGTTATCTACAAACTGGCGTCGTATTTTCGTGATCCCATTCATTATATCAAATTCTCCCGTAACCTCTTCTTAGCAGAGTTATTGTTTTTGTTTTTTTTTTGAGTAACACGAAGTTTTTCAGAAGCTTTAGTGACCCGGAGTAATACTAGCAGGTTTTAAATTAGAAGAAAATGTCTCTTGGAAAAGCTTGTTGTAACATTTCCGTGGTTTTTTAAAGGCACATTTATTTATGAAATCTATTCCAGTTCATCATTTTTTACTGTAGTAATTTTGGATTTCCAGGAACCCAAACATTTTTTTCTTTGCGCTTGTGTGTATATGTGGGTGTGTGTGCACTCGCATAGAAATCTCTCTCTACGTTTTCTGTGCTGTGTCTAGATCAATATGAATAAAATTTGGAATATTAAGGTGAAAGGGAAATGTATCTAGAAAACTATTGAATATCAGAAACATAAATTAAATACCTTCAGTTTCATTAGTATCATCACATATAAAAGTATTTAAATATAATATAAACGCATATGACTTCTAACCAAATTAAAACATTTTTACCAGATTTACTAGCTTTAAAATTGCCATCGCCACATATTTTTTTAAATATGATGGCAAATTGATACATGAATGGTTTGTTGACAAATTCTTATGATAAAAAAGTCTTTTCGAAACCTTAAAAATTGTTTTGGCTACATTTGTAACTTTATGGGCGTTCCGAGACTAAGCAGTGATGACTCACAATTCGTCAAGATGTTCACAGAGGTAAAATGTTATTAATATCCAGATCTTATAGTAACTGTTGGGCTAAAACCTTTCTATATATAACAGGTAAATTTTTTTAAATTATGGAAAACTTCGGACCAAGTGTTGCGACCATTTCGTGTTTTAAAGCATTGCATTACTGAAGTTTTTAAAATTTGCGACCGAATTTTCTTGAATAATTTTACCACGACTTTACTCTCCTATACTTTCGGTATGTGGGCTTTATAACTCCCAAACGGATAGCTTTAAAAAAATCCGAAACCGAGAGCGGAAGTTAGACAAGTTTTGTTGGCAGCATACATATCGGAAATTAAATTTTTTAAATCTAAAAACGAAATTTGATAAACAACTTCGGGTCAAATTCAACACTTTTCTCCAAATTCTGTAGTAGCTCTAGGGGGACACAATATTACTGTGTACGAGAATTGTTAAACGCATGCAAACTTTGAAGTGAAAATTATTTTAAAATTTTAGAAATTGTCAAAAAAATATTGATCAAACTGGCTACATAATTTTTTTAAATTTTGTAATGGTAAGCTCATAGAGCTGATATGAACCACAATTTGGTTCGAATCGCAGCCCGTTAATTCCTTACTAACGCTTACTATGTATTTTTGAAAATCGAATATTATTGCTTTCCTATTTAATAAACGGGGAACGATAAACAATTTTTGTGGAAGTTAGATTGCTCATGAGTGATACTAGAATAAGAGACATCATTTAATTTTTAGCAGCAGTAATATTTAGGTGGGTTTATTTTTCTCCTCCCACCCAATTTTTGGCTGTTAAATTTGTTGTGTCATCTCTGATTCTCTTTAATACCAAGAAATCTATTCGCAAAAATGTTAAAAAAAATTTTTGTCATAAGAACATTGGTTTTCTAAATTGTGATACATGCGGTGTTGACTCGGAGATTATAATAACTTGGCTAATTATTTGTCTAGGGCAGAGGTAAATACTGTGTTCGCATTATAGCTGTTGCGTGGGAGTTTTGAGACCCTTACTGTTTCATTAGTTTCATTAGTGGCAATTATTAGCATTGTATTTGCTGCAACTAATATACGTTACAATATATTATTTTATTTCTTGTTTCACTTTTCTCTTTAATGTATAAGACGTATTAATACAATTTTGAAATAGTGCAAAATTATTTTTGTCAACTGTTTGGAGCCGCTGAACATTAGACCACTGCTGTTTGTACTATAACGTTGTGCATTATAACTTTTGGAAATATAATACGTAAATGTTTTGAAAGTATAGGAAAGTCTAGGTGAAGTGCTTGGCCCATTTTTCTGTATTCTCTTTAATAGTTTTTGTTTAAATAATGTAAGAACATAATTTTAGCAGAAAACGAATTAAATTGACTTTTTGTTTGTTCCAGGTGATAAACCACACGCATGTGATCTGTGTAATAAGAAGTTTGCACTAGCTTGTAATTTAAGGGCCCACATGAAGACGCATGAAGGTAAGAATGCTAATTTCCTCCATGTATAGTAACTATAAATCGTATTTGCAGAATTTCTCGTACCATCTAGGAATTTTTCTGATTTACTTAAGACATTGTTTGATAAATTACTGTGCATAAAAAGCGTGATTAATGCGAGTTTATTTTCAATTACGACGATGAAGTAGCGAATATGACAATTTTTTTAATTACCGTTCATTCAAAAACCAGCTGTAAATTATGTCCACACCTTCAGTCGCCTAGATTTTTTTCAGTACCAATTTACTATTTTAATAATCTCATCTAGTAATGAATTACCTCGATGTAAATTCATTCCCGATGAGTAATAAATACACGTTACTGGTCTTTCATGCCAATAAAAGTGTATCTACTTGCAGCAGCTCGTGTATGGAATTGCAATCTGGAATTTTAGATAGACAAACAATTATTTCAGAAGCAATAAATTTCACAAGAGTATATCTAATAAATCTTATAAACAGCTATATAACAAGCTTTGATTGCATTAAAAATACAATATAGAATAATATGGATATCCTGTTTTGTTACACTTATTAATAACGAACTGGTTGCGTTTCCGGCATTAAGAACAGGAAACATCAACTTTTTAATTTTCATTCTGGAATTAAAACAAAGATTTCGCACTTTGTTAATCTGAATTTGATAAATCACGTTTGTAGTTGCAATACATGCCGCATTCTTGAATATTTTACAATTAAAAAAAAAATATTATGAACGTTATCTTTCATCTTTAAAATACACCTCCCAAATAATAGTTTAAGTCAAATTTTGTTTAAAATTCTATGGACGCTTATGACTATTATTATAAGTAAATTTACTAAATTCCGAATAAAATCTAAAATCTATTATAATAGTAATCAACTAAAAGGGTCGACCGCCAAATTTGTCCAAATTTGAATCGCAGGTAGCAGATTTGACGCTCCTTCCCATAATTCCCAAATTCCCAGCGACCACAAAATCGAAATTACCTTAAGTTAACTATAATGCCTCAGCAATACCACACTGTAAATTAAATGACACTAGAAGTACTATAATCCGTGCTTTTTTCTCTACAATTACAGCGGGTAGACATGTGGTTAGGTCAAAATAATTTTGGCCGAGTCTAGTCAGGCTGCATTAGCTCAGTCTATAATTCAAGCCCCCGGGACTTTGCTTCGAATTCGGCCAATTTATATTGCATTAGCACGGCCATTTGAAATTATAATAGGTAGAATGACTCTACCCTAGGTCCCCAAAATTATATTGCCTATGGTTGTACTAAACTTTAATGCATAAAATGGTTATATTATTATAAAAATATGCGTGTTAGGTCAAGTACAAAAAAGTCTTTAATGCGGAACGGCATTTTGGAACCGTATGAGAATTTTATAATATGAAGAACCATCTTCTTTTGGAGAAAAAAAATTAAACGTCATGTTGAACAATAAAAGCAAAATTAATTTAACAGTTTATTAGATATAAAATAGACTACAACAGAAGTATTTCAAGGAAAAAAACACGAAGGTTAATTCTTATTAAAAAAAATGTGCGAAATAGTTTCCTAGGAGACAAAAAATCACAATCTGGTCATCAGTGGCATAGCCAAGGAGGGACACTACCGAACTAGAGCACCTCCCTCGCACTGACTTCCGTACATACCGTCTGTCTATAAAGTAATCCTTCCCCTCCTCAAACTAACTTTTGAACGACTTGATTTTTTAACACAACATTTGGTGTGTCTTAATGGGAAATTAAATACTATTTTTTAGCTAATAATTAAATTGTGTATCATTCAAAATGACGGCTGGGCGCCATTTTAAATTTTTTTAATAAAAAAAAGGGGGTCGAGTGACACCTCATTTGAAAGATCTTTAAATTCTGCGTCTGATCTTATAGTTTCAAAGAAAAATATTTAGCCATAACAAAATGGCGGATTTTAAACAAATGGACTCACTCAATTAAAAATTGTTTTGATTTTTTTTTTATCCAGTAGTCCATTTTTTCATTTGCAGGACACAATTTTCCCAGAAATATCTCAGGTGGCTGGAAATAATAATTGAAAACGTTATGTTCCAACAAGACGATGCGCCGCCTACATATTATAGGCCTGTTTCTGACTTTCTCCTTAGCTTTTTTAAATTTGATTTTTTTTGCTTTAATTCTTACTTTTTTTAAATAGACTTCTTTATCTTCAAACATTTGTGATGTTGTTATGGCTAAATATTTTTCTTTGAAACTCTAGGATCATTCGTAGAACTAAAAGACTTTTCAAATGAGGCGTTACTCGACCCCTCTTTCTATTTAAAAAAATTTAAAATGCGCCCAGCCGCCATTTTGAATGATACAAAATTTATTTATTGGTTTGTTGGGGGGGGGGGTTACTTTATAGACACAACATGTTATTGTATTGATTATGAGTTCCAGTGCTACTTAACGAAGAAAAATTGCATGATTAGAACTAGACCCGTTCTATTAGATTAAACAAACTTTCTTATAGCTTTATATTTGTTTTTGTATAGTAGTATTTATATATCACAAGTAATACAACTAGTGATTCCGATTTTTTCAAACTTGGATTGATTGTTAACGACGATCTCTATAATTAACTAGCATGAGTTAACAATCATCCCAGTTATACCACATACAATTAATTATGACGTATTTGAAGTTAACGGGTCATAGCCGAAATTATCGTCGTTTTTTTGGTGCTGTCGATCTTAACTTGTTGCCCTTGTTGCTAACAAACGCAGCTGTAGCATAGGGTGGTTTCGTCATAATGTCATCGTGGTTTCTTATTTTATTAAACATTCTCCACCCTTAGGTAATTCCCAGGGAATATTTCCGTTCATCGGGAACGTTTCCATGGGAACGTTCCCCCTGCCCCATCACTATGAGTGTAGGTATCCTAACAAAGATGGGTAAAAATGCTAAACTAAATAAGTGCTTTCATAAAATATTTCAAAAATTAAATGCAATTATTACGAAGCTCATCGACAAAGAAGTGATTAAACTGTTACACCTTCAAGAGACAGCAAGGAACTGTTATCGAAAACCGTTATTTATTTAGCGTATTTCAACAAGAGTTTTTTTTTTGTATGAGACTAGAATTTTTAAGACAAATGTTTAAAAAAATATTACGCGACTCAGCCCATATCAGACACCTCTGGCGTACTTGTTCAAACAAAATTAAGTAGAAATACAAAACTAAAATGTAACATATTATCAATGTTTTAATACAACTACTGCGAAAGTTATCAGCATGCTTTTTATACAGGGTTGAACAAAAGTACGAAACAATGCAAATATCTTTTTTTTTTTATTTTTTTTTTTAAAGAATCATGAAGCCGTGCGTGAGCACGACCCCATGATTCCTATCCCACCCCCTTACCCGGGCTCAGCGGACTTGCGCTCTTTCACCGGTCTATCATGCACCCCACCCCTGAAGACATGCAACCCAACATACACACCTACATACACCATCCATGGACCCGTCGGATTTAACTTGTTCAGAAAAATTACCGCCGAGCAGTGGATTCGAACCAGCTGCCATTGAGAGTCTAGTTTCAAAGCCTGGGACTTTAACCACTAGACCACCCGCCGGCCCGCAAATATCTTTAATACGGCAACCGCGATTTTGACAAAAAATTTTACATAAAGGTACCGATATACGGCGGATACAATGAAGATATTGACGGTTTAAGAAGACTTCCGGTTTAGTCGGAAATGATATCAACTTTTTTATTTTAAATGGAACACTCAGTATATTTTTTGATATATCGATAAAACTCTTTTTTGCGAGTTCAATGATATACGCTTTTATGGCGTAATTTTTAATAATTCTAGAGATATTGAACAATAATGTTTCGTAATTGTTATCTAGCAGCTCATAGACAGAATCATGGGCCGGCGGGTGGTCTAGTGGTTAAAGTCCCAGGCTTTGAAAGTAGACTTCCAATGGCAGTTGGTTCGATTCCACTGCTCGTCGGTAATTTTTCTGAACAAGTTAAATCCGACGGGTCCATGGATGGTGTATGTAGGTGTGTATCTTGGGTTGCATGTCTGTCAGGGGTGGGGTGCATGTTAGACCGGTGAAAGAGCGCAAGTCCGCTGAGCCCGGGTAAGGGGGTGGGATGGGAATCATGGGGTCGTGCTCACGCACGGCTTCATGATTCTTATAAAAAAAAAGACAAAAGCATAAAATATTATTTATAATAAAAGTTACAATAAAAAAATGAGCAGTGCAATTTTCAGAAAAGATTTAAAAAAACGCGTGCTACGACCTGTGACTCGAAACTGCAGAAACCGTAACAGATATGAAAAAATTGCACATACAAAAGTTATAGGGAATTAAATTTCCTATAGCAGAATCTAGAGAGCAGTATGTTTATTTTCAATTGTTTGTACGTGGAAGGCGTCTAAAGTCGCGGCCTATAAAAATCATTATAGCCGAATTCGTGCGATGGACTTTTTCGTTGTTAAAATCAATATCGACAGTTTCGCATTAAAGAAAAAATTTGAAAAAGTTCACTGTGAAACTATACAGTTTAGAAAAAACTATTCTGAGACTTAAAATTATTTCTCTACAGTAAAATTCACATTCTAACAGTCATGATAATTTAATGAAATTGTGGTGACGCTTATTTTATTTTTGCTTATCATACCGGCTGTCCCAACGTAGCAAAATTCTTTGATAACTTTGTTACTTAAGTTATACAAAAGATATTGTACAGGTGGACTATTTGACAACTTTTCCTCATTCTAAAACTGGTTTCGTTTATGCAGGGTGTTCCACATTAGAGGGGCTTACCAAACTTATGTTTTTTAAAAATTAACCACTTTTTATATTTTTGCGTATTCCTATTGTCCGTTTAATTGCCTCTATAACTGCCTCTTGTTTTTAAAAGTCCCCGTTGCGGCGTTGCCAAGTTATTCCACTTTTTCAGACAAATTTGACATTTGCAGACGTCACTGACAAAACCTGCACAACCCGTATTTCAACAGATTAAAAAAAATTAGCTAAGTTTAGTTAATACCCTGTACTATTGTACAGATGTTTTAAAGTTACATTTGTTTATTCAGGGCGCTTGTTGCAACGGTGCGAAAACTTACAACTTTAATGTATCATAACCCGATTTTTTTAAATGAAACACCCTGTATATTTTTACATAGTTGGATCACAGATTTCTAATATTTTACTAGATACACGACTCTAGCTTCTGAACAATGAAAACAGTGAAGCTAGTCGGCCATTTTGTATTTGGGCAAAATCAGTTTTGACATTTCACAAATTGAACATTTTAACCTTAATATAAACATTTAAATCCAATTTTTAAAATTGTAAAATCTAAGTCTCGAGGCATGCCGCAAGCGTGTTGTGCAGTGGATTGTAAAAACTACCACAGAATACGTATCAAAACGTTTAGTGGAAATTAGTTCCTTCTAGGTAGGCGGAATAGGTTCACAGAGTTTTACTGGCAATGTGTGTTGCTTTTTGTGAGGAATATGAGAATACAGATGGAACTGCGGCATTTCTGAGACGCGAAACACTGGTTCTAGGACGTAGTAAATAATTATTGGGTGTAAAATGATTGCTGCAAATAACCGTATACTGGGTAGGTTTAAAATCTCCTCTGTTTACAGCTTCCATCCATTTGTTTAAACCTTCTTGGTTTAACAAGGCAAATCTGTGTTAACAAGTAACACAAAGAGATTTTAATTAATATCAACAGCAGTGATAGTATTATTACATATTTAAAAAAAAACTATGCTATCATTGTGTAAAAAATCGCAAAATTAACCTAATTTTTGACACTAACTGCAAAACCGCCTCTCTTTTAGAATCCACCGCACTAGACGCCTCGAAAATTAGGTTTTATAATCTTAAAAATTAGATTTAAATGTTTATATTAACGTTGAAATGTTCAAACTTGTGAAATGTCAAAACGGACTTTGTCCAAATACAGAATGGCCGACTGGCTACATTTTTTGCGTAGTAGTCGTGTATGTTAGAAATCTGTGAGTTGGACAGAGTTTTCTGCGCTCTATAAATTTTATTTAATAAAGGTTATATAACGGGTGTCCAGAAAGTCTTTCAGTCAGGGCGGCTATGGATTGTATAACGCATGCCTTTTAGTCAGTCATATCTAAGTAATTTATTTGACATAAGTCAAAGTCAATTTAAATTAAAAGGTTTTTATTTTGAATTATTTACTTTCTGCATATTTCTTGTTATAAAATGTTTACGCAAGAACAAAAAACCTTTATTGTGAAATCTTATTTTCGCAATGGTCAACAATTAGAAAACCGAAATTGGAATTATTCCATCAATGCGTGTAAACAAAAATTTCGACAAAGATATCCAAAGACATACGTTATACAATCCATAGCCGCCAAGGACTGAAAGACTTTCTGGACACCCGTTATATACTAGTATACCAGTATAGATGTCGCCTTTGCATAGCATGTAGTGTTGTCACGGAGCAACGGTTGCAGATAAGCTAATTTCAATGGGCAATTTGGAGCTTTCTTATATTTTGACCATGAGCAGAAGCAGAAATAGAGGTCCGTTTATGTTTAGGTAAAATCTTGCACCACAGATCAAAATTGTATGTATATAATACAGCGTGTCTATGTTATAGTGTAACCCCTTGACTCTTCATAGTAGGCAACGCTCATTGTGTGTCAATAACTTTATAAATGAAGACAACAGTTTGCTGTGAGTATAGCCCACTGTACATAATTTACATAATTTGCCAAATAGGGGTGCTTTCTTTATCTACAACAAACATTTGTTCCCATTTCTTCTTCTTCTTTTTAATCGTTATCCTCATTTACTGTACAGCCGGTGTAGAACTGTAGAGGTAGTCCCATTCTCTCCGAGTTTGGCTTATTGCTATGTTCCGGGAGGTAGTCGGGCTATTGAGCCTTTAACCACTACACCTCCTCAGCTTACGCCAAATCCTTGGCATTTCATTCACTTGTCCATTTGCTTATTTATTTATACTTTAAGGAGGATTCCAACCCCTCTAACGACTGCCGCGTTGTTAATGCGACATCCAGGACCACCTATTTTCTTGCCATTCCGAAAGCACGAGGTGCCGCGTTGACTTGGTTTTCGGACACTCATCCAAGTACTGACCAGTCAGAGCTGAGCGTAACTTTGCTGATCGGACTCGAATGGTTATTCTAACCGCGCCAACTCGGGACTCTCATTGTTTTCATTTATAAAATTATATTTTAATAGTAAGCTGCCTATGACATGCAACGTGTGTTGCTTACTCCGCAGGGTCATAGGGTTACACGATAAAATCGCCACTTTTCACATAGCTATGTATAATAATGAAAGTTATCATATATGAATCAAATATTGAAAAAGTTTAATTTTTGACGGCTTGGTACCTTTTTTTACGAACCATGCCAATAAAAGTATTTAAAGGTATTTTTATACATACTATATAACTGCACCTCCCTAAAATTTAACTAAATTTGTAGTTACGCCATTGAAAATACATAAAAACAGTGATTACTGAATTTTACCCTAATTAAGACATATTCGTATTTAATAAAAACAAAATTTGAGCAAAACTTCGACGTAATTACACTTTTGAAATTGTACTTTTAAAAACTAAAAAAAGAGGTTCCTCCAAAAACGGAAAAAACTTTTCTTCTAACTCTAAATTATTAAAAATAAATTATCTCATGTTTTTTGTTGTAGTACATAACTTATAATAGGTATAATTCTTATAACATACGATTATACAGAGCCTTTATTAATTACTGATTCCCCACGTGACCACAAAATACAGGCAACCCAACTTTTACACTGTTGGTAAGCCTTTTATCCAAAAATTCCCAAGACGTTTGCTAACTTATCAAGCCTTGCTTGTTTACATACATAACCTCACTTTGAGTGTTGACAGTGACACTTACAGGGAATTTTTAGTTACCAGGAGTACCAATCCTGAACTGACTTCAACATCTAAATAAATAATTATTAATATTATGAATTTCTTCGAAGTGTGCAATGTTTTACATTTCCAAATATGTTTCAAAGTATTACCTATAAAGCTAAACTAAAGAAGATGTTTACACAATTTTTATGTGTACAATTTTTAATTTTTACGCTTATGCCATATCGATTAAATTCTAACTCTAATAAAAACAACATTTGATCTCTGAATGATTCAAACCTTTATTTTCTTAGTTTCACTGGAATGCTATGAATAACGACAATTTTTATTTTTAAATCGCAGGTGACCCACAAGAAGAGTGCAGCAGGTGCGGAAAAATGTATCTAAGCGGAGGTACTCCAGGTGCATGCCCTTCCTGCAAAGCCCAAAACAATAAAGCTCATCCGGATTCAGCGGAGGATTCCTGCGGAACCCACACTGAAGACAGTAATGGAACTCCGGAATAAAGAACACGGTACCTTTTATGTTATGTTGTGTTATGTTGGCCATTTGTTGTTATTGTTGTCTTTTATAATTAGAAGTTTTATGTTTGGGACTTTTTAATTTCATTTGTATGCTACACGAATTCGTGGGCAATAAATTGAAGAACGTTTTGACTGTTTAAAAAGAATTAAAATTAATTTTTTGGGTGTAGTCTAAGATACAACGCCCCAGTGGTTCAAAAACTTACTCTTATAGTACAATGTAATTATAAACAAGGAAGAGGCTAGAAAATTTTCAGAAAAGAAATGAAACAAATAAAAGTACTAAAAATCAAAGGACGATATTTTAACGTGATCTCTCTAGCTACAAAACCAAATCAATTACGTTAACAGTGAAATATAAAATAAAAACAATTTTCTAATGATTGTGGTTATCAACATCAGTAATAATATTTATTTAAGTGCAAGGCTGCTTTTCGTATCATAATTTATTATGTGTAAGATTATGCAGCCCAAAATTGCGATAGATATCTCAGCCTTTTATAGCCTTACATATAATAAGTGTACAAAATATATCCGTACTTAAAGTGTGTTTTTTTATGTTATAGTCATAAAGAAGTGCTTATGTAGTAATAAATGACTATCATCTAGTGCTATTAAAATATCCGTCCGTATTTTTATGTAGGCATGTAATTATAGTGTACATTAGACAGGAGTTTTCACGCCATTTTAGTGCCGCAAAGGTGTAACAAAATTTTAATATAATTAGTAATATAAGACAGAATGTATTTATAAAATATTTATTTGTTTATTTTAATAAGTAGGTGTGTGTAGGTACTTCTAACTTTAGTTCAATTATTGTTTCTTTAGTTTTGTACCGGTTTTCAGGTTTTTTCTTATATTCTTCTTGTTTATTTCTTAATCACTTAAAATAGTTCATCTAAAACAATACTACGACGAGGAAAGAATTCAAATG
This sequence comes from Ctenicera cuprea, assembly GCA_958336395.1. Taxonomy (NCBI): domain Eukaryota; kingdom Metazoa; phylum Arthropoda; class Insecta; order Coleoptera; family Elateridae; genus Ctenicera; species Ctenicera cuprea. The sequence goes on from OY284491.1 coordinate 28,458,195, forward strand.
CAACATTCGCTTTGACGTAAGTGTTAGTTTTTACTTGTTTATAAATATTGCAATTAATTGAGAACACGTTTCTTCATAAAAGGATTCAAAGAACACCCAGAAATTACTTCTGCATCAGTAAATGTATACTATTAAAAATCCAATCCTCCTCCGCATATAAACTTTAAAATGATTTAATTGTGTGGTCAGAATTACTAATTAAATTCAGAGGTCTAAACGGCGATTTATTAAGCGTTACAAAATTCTAGCCTATTTGTTATACATGACTTATAATTCATCTAAAACGCTCTGTCGTTTTTTTATACGGTACTTTTTTACACGTTTTTTTATTCTAACATCAATTAATTGACACGATATTCATGGGCGATAATAATTATAACGGGGTATAAGTGAGGTACACGGGCTAATCTGACGACCGTGACAGGATCGGATTGACATATCGGACCGACATCGTCTCCCAATTAAAACCTGTGAACATGTGAGTGCGTGTGTTTTAATGCTATAAGCCAAATTGAGTGGGGGGTTCTTTAGTTATTTTTTAACACTATTATACATGAGCGGTTCATGGAAAAGTTAATTCTTAATTAAAATTAATTTTAATCAAATTTCTTCAAACGATTTTAAAATTAAATCAAATCCGGTCAGCAACTAAACGGTTCAGTTCAGCATTTTATAAAAACTTTCAAAAATTAAGCCCTTGAGGAATTACTTTAACCCTAACCATCGATATTATATTAAATAGATTGACGAAGTTTATATATTAAATGAATGCAGTTTTAAGAACTTTAGCCGCCAGAGAACAGCGCTTTGGCTAACTACATACATTACCATTGGCGAAAGTGTCGCCTTCTTGTGTTGAAATGGCTTCCAAATATTGCTATTTGAAGGAAAATTTTCCATAGTCCCACAATTTATATTTTAAACAATTTAGTATCTAACAATTGAAAATATAAAATACCAGAAGTGAATTGAGCTTGATAGGCTTCGCATTTCAAAAATTAAAGATCTTCTTCTAGAAACCATTAACAATGTATTGATTTCTCCACCGAGTTCATACTTGACCCTTTTCCTGGCGTAAATAAGCTTATAAGGCCCCGGGTCTTATAGGAAGTATAACACCATTCCACCAGGCCAATCTATCTCTGGGTACTACCATGATTTAATTCGAAGCGGTTGTTTAAAACTTCACCCACTCCCGCTCTATTCATTTTAAGTCCGGACTAATTTATATTTGTGATAAATCTTCCGAAGGCGTGTTTTTTTTGTATTTAATAATAATCTGATGGATTTGCCGGTCTGGTACTGCACTAAACTAACCCATAGTGACATATCCGACATGACAGCCGACAATGCCTCGCTCCTCCATCTTTTGATGGATCAGCCTAAACATCTATTTTACGGATCTAAAATCCTTTTAAATTTTATATCAATTAATATCAGTATCGGAGCTTGAAACATATGAAACTTAAAACCATTTTAAAAATTATTCACGCTAATGTGATTGTACGAATTCTTAAGTATGTTATGATTTTGATCTAAAATTTGTACAGCCGTTATACTGTTCAGTTTTAAACTGATAAATTAAAAATTGTAGTTAGAAAAATTAATCTTCTTTAGACCTATTGGTGTTCATTTGTCTTTTTAGAGAAAATTGCATACAATAAAAGGAATTCTTTTTTCCCAGTGAACGAATACAAATTTTAGAAGCGTTTCCTTTGTGAATAATGAAGAACTTGCACAATTTACAAAAAAAATACTATAATTCTAATAGTTTTTTTCAAGTACATTAAGCTTTTAGCTGAGTTAGTCACGCTTATGACGTTACACGAGTTATGTTTTTGAGTACTGCAGTACTAATTGTCGCATGATTTAAAATTGCACAAGTTCTTTATTATAAAATGTACATTTATTTGGTACAAATATTGTCTGTATAAATTGTGTAATTATACCTACTTATAAAAACTCTAGTGCTAAAATTCATAATTTTATAAACCGCAAATAGATATTAAGTAAATAGTACCTAATAATACTGATTTTGAAGTTAAAAGTCGTTCAGAACTGAAGCATATAATTTTTCCTAAATGTACCTTTTTTAAAGCTATTGTTATTAATTTGATTTCTATTTATACTTTCTCTATGTAAATACAATATTAATAATCATACGTTTCTTGTATTTTATAACAGCAGTAATGTGAATCTTGTATAATTCATACTAATCTACCATAAAATAGTTTTATTTTTCATATATACACAAACACAATACCTATGTATGTAGCTACGTTATAAATATATTGTACAACTATTTTCAGAGATTTTCAGTCTGCAATTGTCAAGGCTTAAACTAACGCTATGAAATATCACAGTATTTTCATGGTTAATTATTTATATTTCTGAAATATAGATTGTTTGATATAGCAAAATACTCAAGAACTTGTTAAGTTTTTTTAGACAAAATGTGTCGCTCAAAAATCGTACATTTATTATTAAATAACCACTTAGTTGTAAGGATAAACCTGTATATAAGTGATCTTAATTAATTTTATATTTTGTTTTAATTGTATTAAGGGTTTAGTATTTATCTAGTCAATTTTATATATTTTTTTCATACTATGCCACCGTATTACTTATACAAATAAATAACAGTTGCTTTTTGTAAGTAGTCTTATCTTATTGTTGCGCGGCGTGATATGTTCTATTCTTTGAAGAAACAGGATGCTTTAAACTAGTAATTTGAAGCATAGTGTCGCCTCGGGCTCTTAATAATTGCTTTCGGATTTAAATACAAGAGTCCGAGATACACAATCTCGCACCGTACGTTACGTTACCTTGTAGGTAAAAGAATGTTACACAATAGCCAGAGCTACTATACGAACTTTTCAACTTCCACAACTGAAAACCTGAAACACATTAATAAGATATCATATATTGACAAGCAAGAACCATTAGTACGATTTAGGGTGTGGCTTTTCTTGACAGACGAAAATGGATCTACATATTGTTATGTTAATCAGATGGTAATAAAATAACTAATTATCTTCAGGTTCGGGGAATGCTTTGTTTTACCAGTGTTTAGATTGTTATCTTTACAGAGTGATAGCTAAATGTCTTTTAGTTATGTTGTGGTCGTGTGTGATTAATGATGGTTCTTATTGGATTGTAATGAATTCTATGATTTTTAACATCTAATTATAGGAAAAGTTTCTAGCAATTTCTTTTTAAATAAATCTATACTGCAATTATATTCGTTTAATGAGTTTTTCTTAAAATTGATAAATGGTTCAAACTAAATAACTCGAAATTATTTTCATAACAACATTTTTCAACGTGTAACATAATAATTTTTTCTTTAATTTATAATCGATATCTAGGTAGTAGTATCAGTAGCATTTAAGAAGAGTGAAAGATGATAATCTATAAAAACTCCCTATGTACCTACTTCAGAATGTTTTGGAAAAGACTTCCTCCAAATTTCTCATCGCTCTTCGACAGGATTTTTAACATCCTGTTCTGGATTCTGGATTAGAAGGTGAAGGGTAAAACATTTACACGCACTTAGGCCACACTAAAGACCCATTGCGCTACCTTCTACTTAGCAGCTTCCCTTGCTTGTACATCACTCGAGCCATCCAACCTATTGGATAAACTTCAGGATGTCACCAGTTGGGGGGTTGCTGATGATGGACATGTCCTGCCAGAAGTTCCCCAACCTAGATCAGCTTGTCAGTGCGTCTGGCGTATCGTCCTCGAGGTTACAACTATGACAGACAGGGCTTTTTTTCAGTCCCATTCCGTGCATGTGTGTGTTTGGTAGACAGCATTCTGTCGAAATCCCAACAAGTAGTCGTAGATTTTTGCGGAACCGTCGTGTACAATATTTAACCATCTCATATGATAGGGCGGCAATAGTTCTTCTCGCTTGGCGACAGCTTTGCATGGTGACCCATCTGTCTATATGACCATCAAAAGTATCAAGGGTTTTTTGATGTATCAGGGCATTAAAAATTGCAGAAGAGAGATACTATGGGCCCCAGAAGCATTATTAAGAGCCTAGCCTAGCTAACTTATCCGCTTCCTCAATACCCTTAATCCCGTCACGTCCTTTACCAAAACGAGTTCAACGACATTTTCTTTAAATATCAACTCAAAGTCTTGGTGGCACTATCGCTTAATATCCAAACGTTTTGTTCTTGACCTCACGTTCAAGAGTTGTGTTGGCACCAGAGATTACTCCTAACATTTCGGCCTAAAGTACAGTTGTGTATTTGCCTACTTAAGTGTAGGTCTAGGTCGTCGGAGCAAACTTCGACCCCTGTCCCATGCTTACTTTTTAATCCAGTAAAAGAGAAATAGGCTTCCCCAGCATTTATGTTGGTTTATTAAAGATAAATTTGAGTGGCAAGCGATCAACCAGGGCATCGAGAAGAAATGTCTTAGCGACAGCTTTATTGAGTATGATGGTGGGCCTAGCATTCCCACCTTTTATGTGCAGCAAACCCCCAAGACCTAATCTGAAAGCCATCTTCAAGGCAACCTTCTCCACAAAAAGATCTCAAGAGGCAAAACCCAAGGCAGCTTTCAGGGCCGACTTAGAAGTTGTAGACTTTGCACCCGTAGTGCCAAGACAGGCGAGTCTTTGCCGCTGTTCTATCTTAGTTGCCGCTGTAGTTTGTCTGATTCTGGGCCACCAAACCAAAGCACCATAGCTATGTAGAAGCTGTCGCGTTGAGGCGATTCAAAAGGCTGTCGACTATATTCCGAAGCAGTGGTGACAGAACGGCGCCTTGCAGACAGCCTTTGCATACCAGCCCTTACTTGTACTGCTCTGTATCTAAAGACGTAGTGATTCACTCACTAGCAGCAACTTTGACGCCATGCTTTTGGTAAAGCAGTGCTAATACTGTCGAATGAGGCCTTGTCAGAGACCCCTTTTATGTCTATAAAAAATAACAGGGTAGACAACTGATTGTCTAGCGATTTTTCGATTCGTTCTTCTACAACGTGTAGCGCGGATTTGGTGAATCTCCCTGAGGTGTAGCGAATGCAGCGGGTATGACGCCAGAGCGTATTCCATAACTCTCTATCACATAGCCTTTCAAGTATTTTCAGTAACGTAACGAGCAAATTGATCTTTTAAATTCACCCGTATTAGACATTTTGGAATGAGAAATCAAATAATCTGCAAACACTGATAACCAAGATCAAGTAACCAAATTCTATTGTTCGTACAGCAACACCAACTGTTTACTTTTCAATATTACCTTTGATAACGGCGTACAGACATGTCGAAATACGCATAAGGTTTAAATAAATAAATATTGTTGAAGTAAAATAAAGTATTTTATTGATAAATCAATATAAACTTCAATGAAGTAAAGCTAGTATTTATTAATAAAGAATGATGTAAGACTAACGGGATGGTATGATTTAGCAAGAGAGTAATCACTGCGACTCGGCTTTAATCCTCCTCCCACCCTCAGGAACGTATCTGAAAGCGTAATAAAAGCACGAAAGATTTGCATAAGTGCGCAAGTATGATATTCAACATCCATTGCACAAGATCTGGAAATATACCGCCAGCCCAGTCGATTTTATAAATGGTAAAAAAGTACTGATGGCCCAGATTAGTTCAGCACTCTCGACGACCTGATTTGCCAGGTTTCTGCTCAGTCTATGTTGGGTTGGAAGGCACAGTGCCTGCAATTTCTCTATTACAACTAATTTTACCTAAAAGAACCGTTAAAGTTCTATGTATCGTGAACCTGTATGCTGCTAATTTATGTGTTTTATGATGACAAGAATCGTGTGGTATTGTAATGTCATTCTCAGAATGGTTTGATTCAAATACTTGATTTTCTAAAAATTTAAATCTAAAAAAAATATATGCAACACGCGAAAAAAGTGTTTTTCCCACACTCGCCTTCATCTCAACAGAATACTGTCTACGCTCGTGAGGAAAATAATCACTTTTTCCACTTGTTGTACAAATTAATATTGTTTTAATGTTTTGTTATAATAATGTATTTGGTTTATCGAAAATTTAAATTAAAAGATTTAAAACACGAGATACCCTACTTAAAATAAAAATCTTTGCATATGGAAAATTCCTTTAGAAATTTCTTAAACGTTGACGTTCATAAAAATTATTAACTAGAATTTTTGTTACATTATTAGACATTAAAATTTAAAAATTTGTATTAATTTGAAACATCTGTAGTCTGTAAAATACATACAATATGTAAAATTTTAAAACATCATTTTGTGACTAAAATTTAAGTGTTTTGATTTTTGTATCCATTGGTATCTTTATTAAATGGCATATTCTTTAACCAATGGGAATTTGTTAACCAATGACACCTATATATATTTCTAATCTGTGCCAATGACAGCGTAATGTAAACAAGAAGTTAACCTTTAAACCTTGTCAAGTACGAATTTCTGTATCAGTTGATTTATTATTCCTATATAGTTTTATCATTGCAGTTAATTTTTTAGAGCAATTAAGTCACAATGATTCTGTCCAAGCCGGTTTACACATTCCTAGGATTTTATTTTGATCAGCTTTTTAACCATCCTCTTCGAACTAAAGCAATAAGTTGGTAAGTTTCTGGTGTTTATTAAACAAGCTAATTGTATTTATTAATAAATATAAAATAATATTTCAGTTGCATTATTGCTACTGCTGGCAACCTTGCCTCACAATATGTATCAGGAAGTAAAACAATTGCTCAAAATAGTCTTATAGCATATGCTGTGTATGGGTGCGTATCATACAATATTCCGCATATATGTTGTTATATTAACTAATTTGCAGCCTAGTTTTTGGAGGCACTTTGCCGCATTATTTCTATACTTGGTTAGAGAGAACCGTTCCTGAAGATGCATCATTAGTTATTGTAAAAAAACTAATTTTGGAACGTCTCGTATATTCACCACTCTATAATGCATTCACCTTGTATATGATTGCCAGACTTGAAGGCAAGGACCATAAAACTGCCCTAAAACAACTAGAGGCTTTATATTGGCCTGTGTTAAAATCCAGTTGGAAATACTTGACGCTTATCCAGTTTTTGAATCTTAGTTTTGTACCTCCAATGGTAAATAGGTCTTTTTTTATAACTATCATAAATTTGTAAGGTGGATGTCAGGGGTTCAGTGGCCGAGTTCTCTCAGATCTTGGCTTTTGGTTTTGTGTTCTATCGTAGGTTCAATACCCTCGTGGGGAAAAATTGTTGGTTATATAATTTTTGCTCACTTCAGAATCTTAGTTTAAAGTGGTAAAACTAATTAAATAGCCTGGTTGGGCTTGAGTGATCTGTGCACTTACAGGTAAAAAATAAGGTATGGGCCATTCTCAAAATAGACCACACTTTCGAGTTCTAGAGTTACAAAAAATTATTTAGTTTCAATTTGCAAAATTACAGGTGGGATTAACGATTGCAGTTTGGTATTTAGCGTGTTTACTAGCAACTTTTTAAAGAGTAATTAAGTGGACCAGTAACGCTGTGGACAAAACAGCGTGAAAAGCATGTTTACAGTTGAAATGACGAATTAAACAAATTTTTATATATATGTCTGTTTACCTAATTCATATTTAAAACATAATTTAAATAACCTAAATTTATAGGTAACACAGTGGACAAAGAATTTCTGCAATTTTGCACTAACAAAATTAGCTAGTGAGCCGCTTAAACAAAACTAACCTACCAAACCAAACAAGTACGTTGTTTAAAACATAACAGGTCATCGTATACTTCCACACTATCTATTCGGCATTGTTAAAATTATTTTGATAGGAAGCGCAGTGGAAGTAACGCATTGGACAAAAACTCGTTACATATAAAAATGGCTAAAAAACTCAATGAAAAAAAAATTCCTAATTCTGCCGGTTTCAAGTGAAACTAAATATGCAGGAGTACATAAATAATTTAAATTAAACTTAAATAGTAGGTTTTAAAAATTGAACTTGAACAATGTTACACAGCATTTCTTAGGTGTTTTAACTACAACTAATTTTTTTACGCAAAGAGGACGAAATATAGATATATGAAATTTTTCGGTTTAACTCATTAATACAAATTATACGATTTAAGCCACTTTGAAGTTGGTTACATACAAAATGTGGTGTATTTTGAGAATGTCAAGAGGAAGCAAAAATTTTTCTTGTTAGTTGGCTATCTTATCTACAGTTTCATAATAATTATACATTATCTTGAGTGTTTTTATTTAAATTATTTTGTTTACTTTAAATGATTGTGGTGTGTGATATTTAAAAAAATAACCTTGTTTGTGTTTTAGTTGCGTGTCCTTATTGTAAATCTTGTTGGGTTCTTTTGGACAATTTACATTGCTAATAAACGAAGACAACAACAGTTGAAAGCAAAGTGATCAACTTAATATGTTGGAGTGCATTGCTCAATCATTCCATTTTATTATTCAAGTGTTGGGTTTTTAAATATGTAAGACTTTAAAATGGGTGATTGTTACAGGGTGTATTAATATTTGCATTTTTATATAAAACGTTAAAGTGAATTAAGATACTTGATTCTTTTCTATATTGTACTAGTTTTAAGTTACATATTTTCCTTTTAATTCATTAATATAATAAGAATATCTGTTTGGTGCAATAAACCTTGAAAGATTCGCATTTTTTTAATTCAGTGTTATCTAAGTTTTTTGTAGGTATTTTATGTGTTATTGTTACATAATTGAATCCTGGATTAGATTTATTATCTACATATTGTTATTTATCTATACATTGTTAAACTTGTGTTGTCATGTACACATTACCGACTTTTAACTATAAAAACCTACTTGTTCTTTTAACCTTCACCCAGAGATGGAGCAAATATCCACTTCAGAGGTTTATACTGGTGACATTACCAAGTGAGCAATTATATCCTTATGTAAGATTCAAACGTGTAATCAACGGAATAAACTTAATTAGTTAAGTTAATCCCACTAAATATTACTGCACCTAAAAATTATGTTCTAAGTCTTATTCTAATATTACTCATGAGCACTTTAACTGCATCAAATTTTGTATTGTCCTTCTCTTATTAAAGAGATAAGCATGAATTTTCGGTGTACAAAAATTCATAGAAGGCGTCGTGGAGAAGTTAGTGGACTGGCACATGCAACACACAACAAATTGTAGCCATATTTAGCTCTGTAAGCTTAAAAAAAATCGTGTGGTTAGTTTTTGAGCAATAGTATTTAGACAATGACATTTGCAAATATTTTCACTTCACAGTTTTTATTTGTAAAAAGATTCTCTTACACACTAACATGGTGTCCTCTAGGGATACTGTAATAGCATATTTAAACATCTGTCAACTAGTTTTTGAATAAATAGGCGTTATAAAGCTGTTAAAGGGCATAACTATAAAATTTTGCAAATAGGGTAAGTATTAACAAAGATAAAGTTAACACTACAGACAAGATGATTGGAAGGATATGGTGTTGTCACTCGAGTTTAATCTGGACGTCACGAAATGTTTGGCGGAGAGATGGCGCAGCAGATTATAGTTATTAAAAAAATACGTTTGCGCGTCAAATTTGATATCCGCACGCAATGCTATTCTAACCTTACTTTGTTTCTACTGTGATATTATACTTTCATATATTCAATATCAATATTGAAAAGGTTAATATTTAATATAACCTGAAAATTTATATCTTCACACTGATTATCACTGCAGCGAGCACAGTAGTTATGGAATTCAACTTCGAGAAAACGACCGTTAATGCGAGGAAGCGGTAAAACTTGGTTTTGATTTTCTTGGGAAATTCGAAAAAAAAACAAATTTCAATGCACTCAGTTTTGACATCGATAAGGCCTCCAAAAGGCTTATTGCAAAGCAAAAACACAAGAATGGTAGCACCGCTGCACGTGTTTTTTCTTAGACGTGATTGGTGCCATTGATAGTTGTCACATGCCAGTAAAAGTGCCTGCAGATCAACAGGATAGCTATCTAAACCGTAAATTTTATCACTCGATTATTCTGCAAGGAATATGTAATGCAAAACTAATATTCAAAAACATTTGTAGGATTTCCTGAGTCTGCTCATAATGCAAGGGTAAGAGCAATTAATTACTAAATTACATGAAGGATAATATCAATACTTCATTTTAGGTGCTGAGATACTCCTTCTTGCGCAAAAGTGTGGAACAATTTGGGGCACAGAAATATTTCTATGAAAAATACCATTTGGTTGGGGACTCCACATACCCCTGCCAAACATGGTTAATGACACTATACAAGTACCTACGTATTATCTATCATAAATTTTAATGCAATGTTTTATACTTGCCGTGTTACTGTCTGGTCTTTAATTCGTATTTTGTAAATAATCAATATTTTAAATAATTATATATTGTTATTTATAGGGATAATGGAAAGTTGTTGAAAAGGCAGAAAGAGCGCAATAAAGGGTTGAGTAGAGTATTAGTGGAACTCCAACAGCACACAGCTAAACAGCGCCTGCTAACAGACAAGGATGTGCCTACAAGTTTGCAAAGGTGCAACTACAACATACAAATGGCTCTTTTTAGGGCCCAAAACTCGTCCAAAAAAAGAATTTCTAAAAGTAGAGTCTGTAATCGCTAATTTAAAACAATAAGGAAATTAACAGAGTACAAGAGTGTGTTTTTAGTAGTAAGCTTTGTACATATGTTAGTTTCAAAAATTTGATTCTTCCAATGGTTCAGGAAATAAAAGTGGGGCGACACTTAAATGGCACCCTGTGTATCTAAATGTGCCCTTGTTAATATGCTTATATGTTGTATCATACAGAAATATACAATAAATGTGCATTTAACTGTGGTGTTTTTATTCTATATTATTGTACATTAAAAAAGGCGTTAACAACTTAAAATTTTGATCCTGGTAGGTATTGCTCAAAAATTTGAAATTTTTAACTCCACAAATACCTAACAGCACCTTATTTATTCTGTGCTCCTGGTAGTACTTGGTTAGCATATTGTTTCAGGAAATTTACATTTTCCTTAAATAATTTTGATGTAACACCTTTTTCCTCCTATGCAATCCTGATACCAACTTGGTAAATTTTGATCCCAAAAGTTGAGATAATTATTCAGAAAATTAATTATTGCAACACCTTATTGTCCTTCTGTAATCCTGATAGCAATTGTCTGGAATTTGATTATAAAAGTGGGGTTTTCGAGCTTGAAATTTTTACTAGTTGCTACCTCTTTACACTTCTGTGATCCTGATACCAATATTTTCTGAATTGATTTTAAAATTGAGGTTCTCAAGCTTGAAGTTTCTCCATTTACTGTCAGGATCACAGAAATGGGAAAAGGTATAATGTCACGAGTATTTATTGAATCTGAAAATTTGAAATTCTGACCATTCGCTATTAGGGTCACATAAGTGCGAAGAGATCATCAATAAGCAAAAATTTTAATTTTGAATTCAAATTCTAACTACTTGCTATCAGGAGTGCAGAAACGATGTAGAGGTTTGTCAAAAATATTTTGAGTATAGTTTCAAATTTTGACTATTTGGTAACAGGATTACAACAATACAGGGATATTAATTTTGACTGTATAGATTAGAAACTTTAAAATAAATTTTTGACCACTTGCAATCAGCTGCATTTTAGTATAATTTTACGATAAATGACAAAGTTGATAATTAAAACAAGCTGATTGTTGCAAATATTATTTTATTTGTTATATTTTGATTACAATTTGTAATTAACATTTTAATAATACATATGTAAATACAATAATCAAAATTAATACGAAAAGTTTCACTTTTTCACATCTTCAAAAGATGGGAAGTTCTCCGCTACAAGGCTGATTGATGATTCTACGTCTTCACAATTGAGGCGCCTTGCCATTTCTTGCTCCAATAACAACCTGAAATTTAAAAAAAATACAATCAGTGAATGAGCTATTAGAATTATACTAACAAAAGGAAATCAGGTAAGTATAAATGAAAGAAGGTGGAAAGTCTCTTGCACATGTAAAAAGCTATGTAAACTCAAAATTATAGAAAAACAAAAGTAATTTAAAAAGTGTAAACAGTGAATTATTAATCAAAAGTTAATCGGACAAGAAAGATAGAGCTACCTACCTTAAGGAATGTTGATTTAAGTCGCTCTTTTTCACATCTTCAAGGACACAAGATAGTCAATAGTTGATGATTCCGGATCTTCATAATTGAAGAGGTGCTTTTTACATTTTGTGCTCTAATGGTCACTTAAAATAAACAAATTTACAATCAATAAAGTAATTATCTATAAGTAGGTAACCTTTTAGAATTAAATACTAACAAAAGGAAATTTGATGAACATAAAATATAAATGAAAGCTGGAAATTCCTACCATCAGCTATGTAGCTCCTTTTTTGCGTTTTCAAAATCGACTAAAGTTGATGATTACAATCATCACAGTTGAAGTGCCTTTTCGATTTCGTGTTTTAATGAGGTAAATATTTAATATACAATCAATTAAGTAATTATCTATGAAAAGGTAAATTTACAAACTTCATTCTACATTCTTTTGACCATTAAAACTTACAAGACAAGTTATCATAACTGCTTTCCTACCCAAGACATCGAATATCCCTCCAACAACTGGCAATGCAGTAAACTAAACATCAAACTCAGAAAACCACAAAAAGGATTGAACTGTATTAGTATACTCACGTACACCATCAAGTTCTTGAAAGTAGTATATTTTATGTAACAGTCACGCGTCCAGTCCTGCTGTCGGTAGTGTTCTAATAATGATGTCAATAGGGGCACAATCATCGTAAAAGCCAGCAGATCCAAAAGAAGCGATATGAAAACGACGTAAACCATAGAATCCACTTTTTCTTGGTTATTTTTGCAATTTTTCGTTTCTGCCTTATTCTGCTTCTTCATCATTCAATATGCTCAAAAAAAGAAGTGCAGAACAATTTTCTAATTACGTTTCACTTTTTCTAAATGCTTTCTTGGCACACCCTCGAGTAAATTGTCACACCTTAATTTAATCACTAATTTTTAATTACACCAAAAATGTAAACACAAAATTAGTTAAAAACTGATTAAAAATTAAATATAAAACTTTTAGGTTAAAGCTTCGCCCATTTTTAAAGGTTAGGTTACTTACTGTCTTTAATTTTCTGCTGGTAGTCTGTCTTTTTACTAAGCTGAAGTTTCTAATAAATTGAGTTTTGTAAGTTACATTGGTGTGTTTAATAAATAACCGAAGTATGCTTTTATTCGTTATTATTTTACTTTATGAACGAATCGAATCGTCTCTTCAACTGTCAGAACATTTCAGGAGGTTAGCTTAAAATTCACGGACACTGTCAAAGAGATAAATCTTCACTGCTGACCTCTCGCGGACGTGCTTCACAAACGCAACAAGCCCTTGGCAGTAACATAACCTATCTCTAACCTAACTTTTCAGCACGGATATAAATATAACTGGATGCCTGACTGTTTAGTCCCTATGCATACTGGAAGTGAAGCCGGTCTGACGTCATGGCGGCCATGTTAGTTGTGGGCGTATATTTAAATTTGTTCAAGTAACGCATTAGAATTTAAACTATTTTATAGAATTTCTCTGCAGTAATAGTTAGTTTTTTTTATGCTACCTGTTATGTAATGTAAAACTCAGTTCCTATGGATGCGAATTCGCGAGAAATTTTCTGTGGAAGCGTTCCTGTTGGTTTGGATTAATTAATTTTTAAGTTGCGCGAAATTTTCGCGAATTTTTATTTCTGCGACATTTTAAGAAATTTGCAGCAAAAATTGTGATGTTATTCTTGTCAGAAACTATTATATTAATTTTATAAGTATTCTTCATATACAAGAATAACAAAAATCATGATATTTTGGCAATGAAATACATATTTCCATAATGTAAAATATATTTTAATAAGTATTAATAAAACTAGATACAATAAAATATTATAATAAAATACAATTTTACAAATTATTATAAATGATTAAGATTGTCCGTTATTCGCTATTAAATAAAATTAATTTATTCAGTTGGTGACGTTTGCTAACTGGTTTCATAATTTCATTGGTATAAAATTTACCAAACGAAAAAAATGTAATTTTAAGGTATCTTTTGACAACAGATTTTATTAATTGTAGTTTGTGAGGAACTTCAAATGCTATTTCGGTGAAATTACATTCATAATGATTAGGTAGTAAATATAGTACCATCAAGTGCAAACCTGTTTACAACTTTATTTAAAATTGTTTTATCTAAATTTACTTTATTAATATTTGAAGCATTGTTAGTAACAATCATAAATTCGTTTTCTGATTCAGATACGATTTTAAAGACACTTACTGATGCAGATACAAGACCTCCTCTATTAATTGTGTCTACGTATCTGGTATAAGGACCTGCATGTGCATAATTATGTTCATTGGTATCTTTTATCAGCATATTGGCACAGTTAACACAATTTATAGAACTAACGATTTTTTTCACTATATAACCACATATGTAAAACAACACATTATCTTTTACTACTTTCAGCTTTGGACTTCGATTAGAAAATTAATAATCATTTGGCGACCAATTGCGTTATTCTTCGATTTCTCCTTCTCACTTTTTGATTGAGCATTTTTATTTTTTTGCGAAGGTGTACTGTCATTGGACTTGGTTCCAACTTTATTCTTTTTGAAGTAGATGCTTCTGAATCTAATTCCACTTCAATATTGGGTTGCTGCTTTGGGGGAGACACATCCCGAACATTAATAGTTGGTTTTTTCCTTATCCTCGGTTTCGGAGGCTGCTTTTGAAGGTGTGCGGGAAATGCTTTAAAAATAGAAGGCACAGCATCTTCTTTCAAATATGGAACATTCATTCCTGGTCCACAATAATCCTCGGGTTTAAAATGTTCGCTATAAATTCTGGAATACTTTGTAGGTGTCCAATTATCCCTGTGTAGTGCATTCATCCACTTCTTAAGTTCATTTTCGTTTTTTAGTGGAAACCTGCGGTAAATTATTTAATTAATTTATTATATTACTTATATATTTAGTACTTACGAGAAGAATTGCAAAGAGGTCCCTTTTGTATGTCGATTTGTACAACCAACTGCCACACAAGATTGCGGCATTTTTAAGTTGATTATCACCACTAACTAGTCCCAATAGTAATAAATAAATAATATTAATATTTGTTAGCAACGGTGGGAATTAAAAATATACATAAGACACTTAAAATATTTTAATAAAAACTAGGAAACACGCATAAGCACAACGTTAGTTGACAATGTTTTGCCCACAACTAACATGGCCGCCGTGACGTCAGACCTGCTTCACTACCGCATGCGTTTGTCGGGCATCCAGTTCTTATTATATATCCGTGCTTTTCAGCAATTTAACCTAACCTTACTAAAGTTCTAATATAAAAATAAATTGACAATTCTTTATTTTTTAATACAATTACGACAGGATGATATGCACAAAACATGTTAAAAATAGGTCTGAGATAAGTCCCTTAACATGAGCTAATTTCGAGATGAGCTACGAGATTCAAAAGGGCGTGGATTGTATTTACAACAATAAATCTGGCTTCGTAATATGCAGCTGTTCATACTACGGCCGATGCAGTTGTTAATATAATTCATGTCATTTGAAACTACATATTATTGATCGATTATATAAAATTAAAACAAAAAAAATCAAGGGACTTTACCTTTAGAAAACCTTTACAATACAAAAATGAGTATACAATATTTTTTCTATTCGTAATCTTAAAAAACAGCTGCATCTTCTTCTGTATGGAGATGGTGATTTGTTTGCCTCCTCCAATGGTAGTCTGTGAACGTATTTTCTTCCTACCCTTTACCTAAATATATATCCTACTAAAAACTTTGTATTTGCTTTAAAAAATTTGTACAATTTAGTTTACTCGGAATTTCCTTATACCTTTTACATTGTTACATATTATATGCGTCCCAATCATTCGATTCCATGTAAACACTCCCAAAAAGAAAGAAAGAACAGTACACAGATATATTAAGCATCCAAAAAGATAAAAAATAAGTTACTCTCTACAACATGTTGTTGATTTTCACAATTATTTTTGGCAAATCCTCCCTGCCAAAGTTAAGTTTAGGGGCAATGCTACTAGCATAACAGTTAACTTTCATATGAAGGTGTTAGTTTTACCGTAAGTACATAAGAAATGAAAATGTCACAACTTGAAACTTGGGGGGGGGGCCTTATATAACATATATAATATACAAAATATAAAAAGACGAAATAGCTAGTAGCAACCCTATCAGCAAAATTTGGGTGCGAAGAAGGGTCGTGCCAGTAATGGGCGCTTGGTTGAAAAAAAGGAGTTTTAACCTTGCGGTGATTGAGATCATAAACACAGAAAATAATATAGGGAGAGAAAAAACAAGTGCAACGGCAAAACTTATTAGTATCGAGATCGATGGACCAAGAAAGTTTCCCAACACGCCAGTTGCCGTCTGCCGCCCAACTAGTCGACATGCCCCATCAGAGAACAGAGAAGGTGTCTGACGTCGATAATGAATAGGCAGTGGTCGTAATGGGCCCCATACCACGTATTTGGCTCTCCGGGGTCACTGCGCTCACAAGGATTGCAAAATGTGATGGCTCACTGCTGTCAGCTGGAGTCCCTCGCTTGTCGACCAGCGACAACGACCACCAACAAGTGATGCCGTTCAAACTCAGGGCGAAAATTGAAATGGAGGAGCTTATGCCGGTCGTGGCATAATCTCATAAGCAAACTTATAAGCTTTGTGCCTTGTAATAATGATTACAGGAAGTAGGCACATAAAGAAGACCTAATTCGATACTGTCCCACCCACTACACCAAATCGTAGAGAGAAAAAACGAGTGCAATAGCAAAACTTAGAAGTATCGAGGTCGGTGAACAAGTAAGCTTCCCCAACATGCCGGGTCGCCGCTGGCCACCCCTTTCGGGCCCCATACCAAGTCTGTTAGGCTCTTCGAAGTCACTTAGTGTATAGCCAACTACCGCCCGCTGAAGTCACAAACTTGATCAGCGACAACAACCACTTCCAAGTCATACTATTCAAAACTCTCGAAAAAATAAATGGGGAAATTGGTGGGGCTCATGCCGATAATGGCATAATCTCATTAGAAAAATAACGAGATGCTGTGCGTGTAATCTTTGAACTTGAGAGGACAAATACGACAACTAATGTGCTATCTATAAATAAAGAAGAGACAAATAGCAGTGCTATGAATAAAACTTGGGTTCGAAGAAGTGGTGCCAGTGACGGCATTTCAGACTTGGGAAGATACCTCCATAAAAGTATATTAAGATAAGATAAGATACATTGGTCATTAAAGTATCTAAGATAAGATAAGATACCCATTTCATAAAAGTATTCAGATAAGATACAAGATGCTTATTAAAAGTATCTTAGATACTATTAAGATACCGAAATAATAACACAATTGTTGTTAAAACTATATATTTATTTATTTTATACAGTAGTAATTTTTCCTTTTTTTTTTTACAAAACTACCTAATTTATTTATATATCATATTATTTAAAATTCAGAACCTTTTAACAATATACAGCTTTCTAAGAGAGCATCTGATAACTGCGCTCTTTTTTTGCTTAGAACAAGGCCACCACAACTAAACAACCTTTCTACCGCAGCGCTGGATGGCACAACAGTATTATATTTTAAAAATAATTTTTTAATTGCAACAATTAGATCGTCAATTCCTGTTTGGTTAACTGAAACAAAGAGAAAATTTGCTAATAAAATTTAGTAAAAACTACAAATTAATGTAATAACTAATAACAATAGTGAAAAGTGAAATAACAGGGTTTCCACTAACTATCAAGAATTAGAATCAATGACTTTTCCAGGATATCCATGACTAAAAATCATACTCATCCATGACTCTCGACAAAAAAAATCAATAAAATTAGAGACGCAAAAATAGTCAAGTTTATGCGTTCTTTATCAATTCACAAGACTATGTGGCGGTCTCACTTGCACCTAATCATAAGCAATATTACGTTCCTTGGAATTTAACAAGGATAAGAAAAGTACCTCAATGATATTTTAAAAACCTTTAGCAGCAAAAGTTTTATAAGCGACACTACTGCAAGGAAATCAGGTTTTTTACTGTAAATCAAGAGAAAAATCAAGACTTTTGCCACATTTTGCATAAAATCCATGACTTCCAGGTTAAAATTTTAATTCCCTGACTTTTCCATGACTTCCAGGTTATCCAGGGTCAGTGGGAACCCTGAATAATCATACACACCTTTAAAATCAAGCCTTGGTTGCTTAACCATGGGAACAGGGCCGCCGCAATCCTCGCCACTGTTTTTACGTTTTCTGCTATTCATCGACTTGATTTGCTTTGTTGGATGAATTTGCTAAAAAAAATGTATTAATCAAATAAAAGATGCACAGAAAATAGCAGTTAGGTGTCTATTAAATATGAATCAAAAGTTTTGATGACCGTTTATTAATTAATTGATGATATTTTTAATTTGCTTTTTACAATATTGTATAAATTGAGTTGCAAAAAATATTTCCCTAAACCGAGATTTAAACCTGATGTTTATTGAGCATTACCATTTTGAAACAACTAACTTGCAAATTTCATTTTTAATATAAATATATAATTTACAAAAATCTAAGACGGTCCTGTCTTTCAACAACACTTTAGCGGCAAATTTTGAATAAAAAAATTGCAATTTTCTTACCTTCAAATGCTTCCTCAAGTTTGACGATGTTGAAGCGTTTGTAGAGATGTACTTTTCTTTAATACACACTATACACTTTACTTTAAAAACAGAATTTTTCTTAAAATCTTTTTCCGAAATATAAAAAAACTCTTTTAAGTTATCCCATGGTAAACGATTCGTATCACCCATGGTATTTCAGCGGCACGTATTACTAACACAAAAAATGAAAACTAACACTAATTAGAAATAACAAATAACTAATTTTTTAATACCTAAATAGAGAGGTTTTTATAATATATTTTAAAAACGGCTAATTAATTGCACTTATGAATTAAACCCAAGTATTGTTAAAAAAAACAGTATACACAAAAACCAAACCTGGAACTTTTGTAATCAACTGCAATACAAGTACTAAATGTTTACAAAGTTTAAACCTATAACCTACAATCAACGTTACTTTTCAAATTTTCTGCACCCCCCACATAATATTTCAATATTAAGAAGGAAGTAGCAAGAATGCTGTTCTGAAAACAATTCCAAGAAATTTCAAATTTGACCTGCTAAAATTTCCCTATTCCCAAATACTTCATTCATCTAATCATCTATGACCCTTTTCATTCTTATAGTAGGCCCAGGTATCTGTAAAGGTTGAAAGTATTAAAATTAGGAAAATCTACCTGGCCATCAGTAAAGGGGAAGCAATAAGCATCCACTTTTAGTAATAACATTTCCAAGAACATTTAATCCGCCTTTTGGTTCAAATACTGAAAGTTAAAATTGCAGCTAAAAAAAGTATCTTTCAAAATAAGATAAGAAACCTAAAAAAAAGTATCGAAGATAAGATACAGTTACTATGTATAAAAATGTATCTTAAATAATGTAAGATACTACAAAAAGTATCTCGATACTTTAAGATAAGATACTACCCAAGTCTGAGTAAAATTTACGAGTGTTTAGTATTCATGCAGCTCCTAGAGTTAATATTAAAGTTACCTAGCACCATTTACATCTTACTGGGCCAATTGTTTAACACAAACATTGAATCGTAGAAACTAAATTATAAAATGTTTGGTTTTTGGGCTATACAACCTCAAAGCAAAATGTTTAATATTTCTATTGGGTGTTACACATGTATGTGGATTCCTAAACGGTAAGTGATAGAGATTCGATTAAATGAAAAGTATTATTCAGCATCTCAAGTACTGCTATGATCCACATTCAAATCCTACAATTTTTGTTTAATTTTCAGTACAAACTAAAAAAACTAAAATGTTCAGTTTTTGCTTTTTGTGTGTAATTTGGTTATTATCAACGATATCACAATGCGGTTTTGATTTCATTAAGACACTTTTTACACAGATTTCAAATTTCAAATTAAAATTTTATAGGTCGTTAAATTTTCAAGATATTGACATTGACTTCGCTTTTTTAAATATGCGCCAAATGCAACAATGTCATCATTGGATAGAGCTCTTTTTCCTCTTTTCTCTGATATAAGGTTTGATGAGTTTATTTCTACAAATAACGGAGTTGTAAGTAAAAAACTGTTTTCTCATAGTATAGAGTTGTGAAAAACAAGTTTAACTTCCGCTTCCGGTTTAGGTTCTTTTTGAAAAGCTCAACTAAAATTACAATTTTCGACATACCTCTTCACTTAAAATTTCATCGAAATCGTTCCAGTACTTTCGCCTTTAGGGGCGTCACACATCCATCCACATACCATACATTACAACGTAATGTGCTCTCCACGCATAATTAAATACCCAGTATAATTTGTAATAATTTCACGTTATGCAGCAGTTAACGGTAAACAACTTTTATTAATAAAAAAAAATTGATATTCTCAATAGTTTAGGAAATAATGGTGCGGTGACACTTAAATGACTCGCCCTGCATACTAGGATCATGAAATTGTAGGCTGCTCATAAGAAATGTTCATGTTTGTTAAAACTTAATTAGCTAATTACCTTTATTGCAATCTCATTTAATCAATAAATTAAAATTCTACATAACCTAAAAATAAAAAAAACTAGGTAGACCTAAATGAAACATAGTGTCCCAACATATACCTAGCTCCCTTACCTCCTGGGTAAACACCACCCCCTGTAACATAAAAACTTCTAAAGTAATTTAAATATCTTACCTTACCTATAGGAAGTCATGTTTGCAGGAAAAAGCATCCATTTCTACTTTTATCAGATATATGAGTTCCTGATGCATTGGAAAAGGAAAAAATTCTGTCTCTCCCCAACACAAGCTGTAAAAAAGATACAAATTAGCAAAATCCAATCAAATATCTCATCTCCGAGATCATACAAAAATGATACTAAAGTCACTAACTCTTAAATTAATCAGGCAACCTGTTTTTTATGTTCATCAGTTTAGGGTATCATCATTTCGAAAAGTAATATAGGAAGTAAAATTATGTAAGTAAGTACCTATGTCTGTGCCTACATTGTGTAGAAATTGGTGTTTACTTACGCGTACACACCACACACGTTTAAAACTGCCTACAATTTCTGTACAATTTTGAAGTTTTCACAAAGTAATACAATTAACATATAATTAAAAGAATTAAAACATAACCAAGAACCAACATTCAGCAGACATTGCGCGCTAACTAATAAAAGTATGCAGTGGGAGGAGAAAACGAACCAATCACAGAGCTTTGTTATAACCGAATCTGCGCACCTGCAAAGGAAAATTATCTGCAAGGTAAACTGGTTTAAACTGGATTTGTTAGGTGATGTGCCACATGTTACATAAAAACAAAACCTGAAACTGATAATGATAAAGATAGCA
Organism: Ctenicera cuprea; assembly: GCA_958336395.1. Classification (NCBI taxonomy): domain Eukaryota; kingdom Metazoa; phylum Arthropoda; class Insecta; order Coleoptera; family Elateridae; genus Ctenicera; species Ctenicera cuprea. The sequence continues at coordinate 28,479,700 of OY284491.1, forward strand.
TTGAAGTTTTGAGGCATGTTGTTTATTATTACTAGAATAAATTTTATTCAAATATTGAAATTAATTTAAATTAAGAAGAAACTGCCAGCGAGGGTTTTATAAGAATTCTGACATTTAGCAGAACTGCAATTTGAAACATCACTAAAGGAGTCCTACAGAAAACTCAAACATTTAAGTTGAAACTTAAATTCTGAAGATTTTAATGTACAAGTTTTGAAATTTGTTTTGATGCGTTAAAGAAAGTTACAGGCTTCTGAAGAAAGAACAGTCTAATCACTTTTTGTCGTAAGTTTTGCAATAGTTGCACTAAAATTTTGAAATTTTATATGTGAGCACTACTGATTTAGTTTACTATTTTTACTTATTTTTGTTTGAATAAGTGCACCAGAGGTGTCTCGTATGGGGTGTCACGTAATATTTGCTTCCCAATATTTTAGATCTTTACAATTTTTGAAGTTTTGTCTAGAAAATGTTATTCTCCATACAAAAATACACAAAAACGGTGCTCTTGTTGAAAGTCGCTATATCTAACAGTTATCAAGATAATCCAATGTTTTTGTAAAATCGAGTTACCATGAAGCTCTAACTGTGTTTTTACTAGTTAATTGTTATTCTACATACATATTTGATTAAAATTAAAACAGTACTTACTCGTCTTTAATTTTCTGCTGGTAGTTTGTCTTTTTACTAAGCTGAAGCTTCTAATAAATTGAGTTTTGTGAATTACATCGGTGTGTTAATTAATAAATCATCGAAGTATGCTTTTATTCGTTATTATTTTACTTTTTGAACGAATCGAATTGTCTCGTAAACTGTCAGAACATTTCAGGAGGATTGGGTTAAAATTCACGGACACTGTCAAAGAGATAAACCTTCACTGCTGTCCTCTGGCGGCAATACATTTGTGGGTCCCTCCCAAAACAATGTAAATATTAAAAAGTGAAAACACCAATATATATATATATATTAGCTATCCATGCATCTTGACTACAGATATATGGTAAATATGTGAGCTATCGGCAGCTAGTTTTATATGATTAATAATAATCTGTAAAAAGATGGCGCTACAATGACAATTTGTACTCTCACAAATAATTAAGTCACAGATGACTGTAATTGAGCAGATTACTTAACACATATTCAAACCAAAAGTTAGACAGCCATCTGCCATGTTTAACGATTTCATCTGAGATGTTTAATTGTCAAATCGCAATTTTTCGTAAATAATTAGTATTGAAGCCAATTCTACTTAAATTATATTCATGATGTGACAGACTCCAAGTAAATAAGACTACAAAGACGTATGATACAGTTCTGGAATCTAGTGTATTAATAATAAAATCGGTAGAATTGTAACTTCAAAATATATTTAAATTACAATTTATTTTATGTTATACCTCTGGAACCATTACATATTACAGTTTTAAAATATAATCAATATAAGTTATAAGGTAAATATCTAGGTATAGCATCACTTTGAAGCCACCCTTATGTGACGAAGCTTTAAAAACCTTTACCTATAGTCTTCAGCTCTGGCACTTAAACTGCAGTCTGTAATAACTAATAAGGTTCTAACCTTGCAGAATACAGTATTAAAGTTAAAAACATTAGAATGAGCTAGCTTTTGGTGAAATGTGAATGTAGGTACATTAGGTCTGCGAGAACTTTAGAAGAAACAAACAAAAGTTCAACAATAATTTATTTTTCTGAAACATCAAATTTCAGTAAACAGTAAACACAAGGAAAATATAAAATACACGCTTTAACCAGATCCCAAATAAGGTTAGGTTTTTAATGTTATCTGCGACAGATGCACTCAAACCCCCGATAAAACAATTTCCAACACATTTCAACAGTAATAAACAAATTGCGATAGCAGCGCCCTAAAATTGCTCTGGTGCATTGCAGCCAAACTAACGCTAATTTCGTCTCCAAATATGAGCGGACAAATTGTATAATGGGTCGTATATCTGTAGTGTTAACCTTATCTGTGGTATTAATATCTAGTATGGGAAACTCCACTCAAAGTGAAAATTTATTATTTTTTCTGCCTTCCTATTAAAAATACAACACCTTTTGCTTTTTTATTTCTTTAATCCCATGTTATATGGGTACGTGGCAACAATAATCTACAATAAATTTTATGGTAATCTATTGGGGACAAGCATAGAAGGATTTTTTTAAGTTTCAAATTAATTCTACAGATTAATTTAACTTACCGAGTGTCGAGTATTGACAAAAATATATCTATGGATGTTATGAGTTTTAGACATAATATCATCTTACAAATGTATGATGAAAATTGCAAAGCTTTAGGTACAATATAACTATAATGTGAGCATGAAAATGATTTCAAGTATTTATAAACATATTTCTTGATTATTTGTATATATAAGTGCTAAAAATGTGATGTATGTAAGAACATGCCCTTAATTTCTATAAAAATAAATAAGTATAAATAATTACATATAAATAATGCATAAATATTAAAATTACCTATGTTATCACATATGTATGAGACTAGACATAATACGACTAGGACTGGAATGTATGAAGTTGGAGTCCTTAGAGTTAATTGCACAAAATAAATAGAACGTTAAGTATCATTAAAGTAATAATTTAAGTATTTACAGGTAGTATTTCACAACCTACTAGATGAATTCTACCACTGCTTAATATTACCAACAGCTACTACATTTAGAAATTACAAATATTAGTTAATGTAGGCTTCCTTCGATTCTAAAATGCATCCAAATGATGCCACAAAACTTTCTTAAAAAAAACAACAAAATATTGCAATGTTTTTCTTGCAGATTTTTTTGCATGAAAACTAATCTAGTCATAATAATTTTTTTAGATATTGCACAGTTTTGTTTAAGAATTTTCAGGTCTTATTTTTTTGATGTCGCTTAATAATGAAATTTGCTTAAAAATAATTTCCTACAAAATCATTCCTGAATGTGACATTCACATTCTTTAACCGTAAGTCAGGGTGTGTGTACTGGGGATCTGGATGCCGATCTTGAAGTCGTGCTCAAAGTGTGACTACGACTTGAACTGCGGTGCCGAGAATACCACGGGCTACTGCTGTAACTGCTGACCGACGAAGGTGAAGATGGTGTTGGCCGATGATATGGAATTGGGCGTTTGCGTGCACTGTTAGTAGTTTTTGTTAGTACTGTTAGATAGTAATGACTGTTTTATGGATGGTAAGTAGGTGTCATTATAATGGGAATTTGGGTCATTCTGAAATTTGGTTTTGGGAAACTGAAAAAACGGGAACACTTTCTTTTGTTTTTAACATACATGCTACATCAACAAGCAGACTATAAGCGATTTGCAATATAATTACCAAAGCAGTGTATTAGGTCTGCCATTTTGTCTCGGTATGTCGCAGCAATTACAAACGTAATGCAGTTCTACTACAGAATTGGTTAAAACACAAAATAAAAAAAAATAAAGTGCAGATTTAACAACATTTATTGTGTACATCTACATGATATAAAATAAAATATGGTTCTGTAATGGAGTTCTAACTTAACAAACTTCACTGTTTTGCAAAATACAATACATAAAAATAAGGATAGCATACTATGTTTAAAACTTCAGTGAAGAAATTAATAAAAAAAAATCCTAACTACAAAAAACCAAAACGAACGAAACACTTCTGAAGTTTTTACACCTTCTTGCTGAAATAAAAATAATAAAATAAATAATTGGAAACAACTATTCATGCAAATTTTCTGGCTAAAGAAATTAACATGCTAAATTATATATACCTGGTTATCCGTCGACGATCTAGAAAACTGGGTGATCCATGTCGACGAGGAATTGAAGGGGAACGAGACCTTGATGTGTCACTGCTGGAGCTTCGAGATGAGCTTCTGGTGTGTGAACGAGTACAACTGCGTACATGTGATGGTGACCGTGAAGCCGAATTGCTGCTGCTTGATGATGATGATCTGCTCCTGCTGTATATCGATCCAAATTTAAGCAATTTTAAAAATTTATTCTTTGTTATACATCAACTCAATCATTTAAAAATGAAATACACAACTAAAAATAGAAACTGAAAATAGTGTGGAATAAATTTCTGCCACACCTTATCACATATTTTATTCCAAAATACAAATAATTCACAAATTATATAAAAGATTCAGGGCTATTCATTTATGTAGTTCAATTTGTCATAGGATATTCTTTATAGTATCAGCTTGTAGTATAGTGAAAGCCCAAATGATCTGGAGAAAGTAAAACCACAAAATTAAAACAAAATATTAAATCAGTATTTCCCCTGTGAGTTAGTTTCTCAAACTAATTTGCACAGTGTGAAACAGGAAATTGTCAAAAATTTAGGTATGTGCACAGCATACGAGAGGTTTATAGAGAGGGTAGGGTGGCTGCCAATGAATGCTCTTTTGTACAGAATGATTCAGAAATGCATGTCGGAAATTTAACTGCGTACAATTAAAACCAAAATAGATCAATTATGCAACTCAACTTACCTATATCCAAATGTGCACCCCTACCGAGCTACAACTCGTCAAAGTGGAAAAAATAAAATAATTTATAATTTTTTTCACAGGTACGGATTGAGGTACAATATTATTTGATACACTTTTCTTATTGCTTAAAGACATTAACCTATTAAATTACAAAGTAAGGGAAAAAAGGAATTTGTGGTTCCTGGGAGATTAACAATAACAGTATATCTTTTCTGTGGTGCATTTGTTGGCATAATTTACGGAACAGTGTTGCAGCAAAATTAAAAAAGTAAGGGAAAGTAAAAAAGAGCAAAGCACTTCGCATGGACTTTCCTGTATTTTAGAAATGTAACACAGTTTTACGCACAGACAGTGACTTTAAATAGCACGACTCCTGCCACTGTAGTGGGAGCGCACTGCAAATCAGAAACAACATAGCCGCGGGAACGGTCAGCTGCATGCCGTTCTGTAGCTGACTGCATTTTTTCAAGTTAATTTTGTAAGGGTTAAGAAAACCGGAGATCAAAAAAAAAAGAAATGATTTATCGTCACCAGTTTATCAAATAAAATAATTTTCAAAACATTATTGAACGTGACCAGTTTTTGAGCAATGAATTTAAAATTTCCAAAATTTGAAAATTTTTTCACTTAAGAAATTTCTTGCTTACAAAAATTCCGTAGTAAAATTGTGTTCCCTCTATCACTAAGTTTAATCCCGATCAGTCAACTTGTTTTTGAGTTTTATCAGATTCTGTTCCCGGATTTAGAAAATTTAGTTAAAGAAACAAATGTTACAAAAATGAAAAAACATATAAACATACGTTTTCGGTTTTCGATTTTTTTATAAAGATTTCTTTTGTCTTTTTGGAAATACGAAGGAACAACTGTACAAAGTACAATATCAAAATATTACTACACATTTTTTATATTTATTTGTTTGTGACTCGTAGAGTTTCTCTCTTTTTGAGGAAAAAGCTGACTTTTATAAAAAAATTGCAAAGATATGTATAAATGCTTCTTTTTAAATTCGCTATAACATGGTATATTTCAGCCATTAAATAAACAAAGAATAAATATATTATTGCTAATACCCAACGAACCTTAAATTACACCATTTCCCTTAATCATTTTACGAAAACTTTATTAAAAAATTGTTTGTCCTGAACGTACTATTGGGTTATATCTGTCCCAACAAAAATTCAAAACACTATTGGTATTCAAATGCATTTAAAATTAGCATGCAAGCTGTCTCAATCGTACAGAAAGGTTTCAGTATCAAACTGATGTTAAATAAATAGAACTTTTTTGTACTGGCCAATACAAAACTGCGCCAATCTCTCTGTAGGCATGTGAATGAGAAGACATTAGTTATAATATGATATTATACCTCTGCAATAAAGTAATGAAAAAAAAATTATATCGGTATAGAAACATTACTTGCTTTTATCGCCGAGTCAAAACTATTGATAAACATATGGAAAATACCAAATAAAAAAGTCGTTGTCTATTGGTATCAAATCATCATAGGATATATACCTATTGTCACTATATGCTCCATAAATGTATTAAAAATAAATGTATGCAGTGCATATGCTCTACTGAGCAGCATCCAAAGCCCACGACCCCTTTTTTTGAACGCCTGTTATATGCACTTCAATATATGCATTTATAATATAAAATCTTGCGTTTTCCAAAACAACTATTTTCAGTTTTTCTTCCAAGCATTTTAAACGATATTTTCAAAAATGCATATACCAACGTAAAAAAACGTATAAGTACATTATAAATATATATGACATGAAAGTATTAATATAATTACTTAAATTAAGCCCTGCTTTTAAAAAATGTCTTTTATTGCAATTAGCTATATAAATAAATAACCCTAAACTTTAGATAAGCCGTTTATTTTTATTATAAATCTTACCTGTAAGAAGATCGAGAGGAACTTCTAGATTTCGATTTTTGTACTTTCGATAATGTGCTGTTGGATTTTGATCGAGACCTCGACCTTGATCGGCTACTACTTGATGATTTCTTGCTTGCACTACCATCTCTCTTATTAAGAATGAATTCATTACTGTCGTCATGATGAATTTTTGATTTATCCTTGACACCAATAACTGGATCGTCCAGTTTTCCTTTGTCTACCACATCTGGCTTAAGAGGCAACACCTTAATGTCAAACATATCTGGCTCTATAACATACTTTTGATCAAGCACCTTTGGACTGACAACTTTTTCAACAGTTTTCAACTCCCTTGTTTCTTTAGATTCTTTGATTTTTGGTATCTTTTTTTCTATTGATTCTTTTGCTTTAGCGGCCAGATCTGACTTTAGCAAGTGTAACATTCGCAATTCCTTTTCTCTTTCTTCATCAACATTGTCATTGTCATGGTCTGATTTTTCATCTTCACTTGACGATCGTAGACGTACAACAGGCATTTGTTGTCGATTTTTTCGCTTTGGAGATCTATCAACAGTTTTCTTGTGATCACCAACAAACAGATGACCATCTCTAGGGGGTGTTTTAACTTGAGACATATTATTATGTGAATCTGTACTCGAATTAGAGTGAGTACTTTTACTTCTATGTATTTTAACTCTGGGTGGTGTTTGACTTCTCTTTTCTTCTAGTTTTCTACTGAACGATTCTTCACTTTTATCGCAATTTTGACTAGATTTCTGTCTTTTTTCTTCTGAATCTCTAACTGACCGCATTTGTTCATGCTTTGGTAGAGAATTGTCTTTGCTCCTGCTAGATCGCCTGTAGTCAGTATTCTTATCGAAGTGTTTATTACGAGAACCTGACCGGCTTTGTCTGTAATTGTTAGAATAATCATTTTCGTGCCGATCGGGAGTTACTCTTCTCTTTGATAACAAACTAGATTTCTCCTTGGCATGGTCTTCGTTTGATCTTGACTTAACAGGTGAATACCTTCTGTTTGATTTATCATCCAAAGACAGAAAACTTCTATCACGTGAATGAATTCTTTCAGGTGATTGTTTTCTAATGATGGGAG